>OU744338.1:61036627-62286627 GCA_916610165.2 Gymnosoma rotundatum | reverse complement strand
AAAATGCCACACTGCGGTCATTTTTTAGAAGTTTCCTATATTCACACAAAAGTTTAAAAATATGTGCGACAGCCTAAAAATTAATTACTTGCTATAGCAGTTTATAAACTACATAGAAATAATGGTTTTTATTTTTTTTTTAATAATAATTTAAATGCTCTTTCAGCTGGCATTAGCAGATATTTTATGAATAATATGTGAATATAAGAAATCTCTAAAAAAAAAACGTGCGGTTATAATATTACACCGCAAAGTATAACCTAAAGAATTTGCCACTCATAATAACAATGCGCATATACTATGCCACTCAATGTGGCACATTTCCTTGCTTTTTTTCTTCAATTAAAAAAGCTGGTAATTGGTGGCACTGTAGTCGTCGATGCTAACTTTGTAGCCATTCTAGTTATTTGTGATCTTTCTGTGGTTGTTCATGGTGGCTTTTATTATGAAAATGATGGCGTCAACGATAATGTTGTTATTTTTCTTTCATTTAAATGTACTTCGCAGCGAGTTAAAATGAATTCATTTGATATACATAATTTTTATGACGGAAACATCATTAACCTTAAAACAAAAAAGTTACTCTTACACCCCAGTGAATAACATTTATTCAATTAAGTTTTTATTTTTATCCGCATCCGTAATGACGCTTTCTGCTTATAGCAACATGCTTCATGTAACCTACTTTTAAATATTTTGATATTAAGGTTATTTTAAATTTGTGTATAAAAAATTATATTTTTTTTTCTTTTTATTATTTTTATACTTGCTGGAGGATAACTTATTTTTTATTTTAACTCTGGTGTTTTCGTAACACAAAAAAGTTTAATTTTCTGGCATAATATTATAAGTATACAGACATATAGTACATATGAATAAATTCTTAATTACTTTCTTAAAACATTTTTTACTTACCCACAATATTTAGGTTAACGGAAAAACTTCTCACTGGTTGGGTCGATATTTGGCACTCATATACACCGGCATCACGTTGTTGAGCCCATTTTATTTGTAATGTCCACTCATCGATATCACGATGATAAGAGGTTTGAAATCGTTGATCTGTTGTATATGTGTATGTGCCAACTGTCAGTATGTGTAAGTCACGATTTCTTATCCAAGCAACCTTTTTATTCAATAAAGATTTGGATGAAAAAAGCAAAAAGGGAAATAAAATAAATAAATCTCTTTTTGTTTAAATGTCTGCAGATATTTTTCTTTTCAGAACCCAAATTATATTTAAAAAATTATTGACTCTTTTGTAAATAAATTTGATATGGGTCAAATGAATAAATAGTATTAATTTTAGTGGTGAGAGCGACCATGAGATTGCAAACGTCAGTCAAATTTATAAAATGGCTTTATATAAAAGAAGACACATGTAATAAATATTTAAAAATACGTAAGTAAATACTTTTTGACCATTTAAGTTTTTTCTTGATCTACTTTATTCTATATTAGTTGAAAGAAATTTAAGAAAATGACAAATTTAAAGACTTTTTAGATACTAATACGTCAAACCTTGAGTTTTCTTCACGGTTTTCAAAAAAAATTATTAAAAATTATTTGCAAACAATAAGAAACAATTAGAAAAAGTAGCTCATTATTTTTATACCAAAGCTTAAACAATTTGAATTTATCTAGAAATGAAAATTGCAGTTGCGAGCGGTCTGGCAGCATTAACCAAACGATGTACAGAGAATTTGTTTGTGAATAGTCATAAACAGGTGGCTAAATAAAGAAACTGATGTCTGGGGTGTGTTGTTGACAGAATTGAAATTGAAAAAATGAATTTAAAATTATCATGCTTTGAGCAGGTGAAAAGGTGTTGACGTACCAATTACAGTTAACAAAGTAGTAGTCCAACAGAAGTTGGTACAATAATACAAGTGACGTGATGTGAATATAAATAAATTTGAATAAAAAAAATAGTGATATATAAACATGCATCAGCAAACAACATGAATATGAACATGAAATCAGTGTTTGCCACTATGGTATAGAAATTAGCTTAAGTTCAACACACTTTCGAAGTTAACAGTGAACAACTGTATCGAAAGTGTAGACAGAACACCAGGAAACCCCCAGAGCCAACAGTAGTGACAAACTTGTTTCTTAGGTCACTAACAAAAGAGAAGATGTCATGGAAGCGAATCTAACAAATTTCGATGTAAAATTTATTAGCCAAGAGAGACACTACAGAACAAGAAATTTTAGAAGCTGGAAAGCAATTTTATAAGTTATGAATATATACGAGTATATAAAAAAAAACAAAGCACAAACAAAAGAGCGCGCACTTTTATTGGAAGCGCGCCATTCAATATTTTTAAAACAAGACAAGGGTCAGGCAAAAATATGGAACAACACAGAAAAGCTATTGAACTGGTTCTGTCTTTAAAGAGAAGTCCACTAGTAAACTGAGAGAGTTCACCGACCTATTATACTGCCCTACAATGTATATATAGTGGCTAACACAAGCAGGAAGTCTACTGGATGTAGTTACTTGATAGAATGCAGAAATCCAATGCTAATGATGTTTCAGCATCTGGTAAAGTGCAGAAGGTTAGACAACTATCGTCTTAGCTAACGTAAAAATCTCCAAGATTAACTGCCTTTTATGTTGACTGATTCAGAAAAAATATAAAAAGGGTTTTTATTGGGTCGGATGTGCAAGAGCTATAACTGACTGCCAATAAATTTGATGCTTATGTAAAGTAGCAGGTCTTATGTGTTATTATTTTTGGAAACAAATATGTTTTGGTAGTGATATGTAAATATATTTAAGAAAATTACTAAAATAAGCTGCCAAATCTTTCTTTAGTACAACACTCTTAACGTTTTAACTCGTTTAAAAATAGCAAGTCAGTTGCTGAAGGAATGACAGTACTAACAAAATATCAAGCAGATAAGTTATTTACCATAAAGTACGAGTCGTTAAGTAGGGTTGTTAAAAAATCCCTTACAGAGCTGAGTAAATCAATTGATATAAAGGAAATATTTCTTGATATATTGTTATAAACTTATCGGGAATAGTCTATGATAAAAATATATTTATTTTGTAACAAATGAATTAAATTAATTTTGGCTTAAGTTCATTTTTATTTTAATTTTCAGTTTTCTTGGAAAACGTTCGCATACATTTGTAAATCATTTTTTTTTTTTTAAGAATTTTAAGAAATTAACATGAATGAACTCAAGCCGAAATAAATTCAAATTATTTGTTATAATATCAAAGAGTATAATGAAAAATTTCGTAAACTTTATACTTAATTTAATTTACTACTAAACTAAAAATATTTTTTGTAGGTTTTGAATTTTAAATTAAAAATTCCTCTTTTTTTTGATTGGTTAAATTCAATCTTATTTCAAGTATTTTATGAATTGAAATAATATTCTAAATACAGTCGGGCCTCTATTATCCGTGATGGTCGGGACCAGCAGCATTACGGATAATAGATTTTTACGGTTAATCGAATAAAAAATTTTGATTATTCAGTTTTTTTTAATATTATCATCGTTTAAAAACTTAACCCAACTTCGTATTTTTACGCTACTATTTTTTTAATGCTCTTATATTAATTTAACTTCATCTTCAATATTTGAAACGTTTTTTACTTTGTACCACTGGTAACCATACCATTAAACCAATAACTTGTAAATGCTGTGACTCATCGTATGCAAACAAGAGAACTCCCCATTTTCATTTTTATTATGTATATCATAGTCTGAGTTTGAAGTTAGTAAAAAAATTCAGCCATCACGGATAAAAGAGGTAATCACGGTTAATCGAAGCAAACAATTTAAAAACAATATACTGATATTTGGCCATAACGTTTATTCGGTGTTACCGGTTAACTGCACCAAGATTAACCGAAGATCGACTGTAATTAAAATATTGTGAAATAAAAAAAGGGGGAGTTAATCAATGTAGCAGTGTGAAACCCCAAATAGCTTTATTTTTTTAGTAAGCATACTCAAAATTGAACGCTGTAGTGCTGTGTTTTTTACCTTTGTCTTAAAGTTGCAGATTATACCGTGGAGCATAAGTTAGCAGGAAATGCTGCAGAACTTTATTATATTTTTCCCTTTTTATACCCTTCACCACAAAAAGTGGAAAAACGGTATAACTAAGCTTGTCATTCCGTTTGTGTTTTCTTCAATATGAAGCAGCCCACATTTATTTAACCTTATTTTTCTTTTATATTTTACTTAAATACATGAATACTCATTATTTTAATATTGCTATAAGTTTGAAACAACATTTGAATTTAACGCTTCTTTAAGGTACAACACTGTTTTGATTTCAAGATACAACCTCACATATTTTAAGATAAAATTTGAATTTAACGGACTTATATGTCAAGTACTTATTTTTGCAACTCTGTTTCATTATCTTTTATACTACTATAAGTTGAAACCATTCACATCTAAAATTACTATAAATACCGCAGTAGCATGTAAGAAAATTTCAATTAGCATTCTACTTTCAAAGCGTAAAGAACATTGTCCAGGCTAATTTTTAGTACCGGACGTGCCATTTACTAATTGGAAATATAGAAAAAACTAATAAAGTTTAATTTTAATTAACATTAAATAAAACCAAAGGTGTTTTTATTTTATTGTATGTACAATCTTCGAAATAAGATTGTTTCACTGGCGCCCAACCTTGTGGCTCCGAACAAATCCGAAGCCGACAAAACCAAACAGCAAGTTACCGAAGAGAACGAAACCAGCAAATCAACTGAAGAAGGTAAAGCCGTAAAGCCAACGGCTAGGGTTAAAGTAGCAGAAAATAAAGCCGATAAGCCAGCGGCCAACGTAAAGGGTAAAGTCTTTAAGCCAACGGCCAACGTGGAAAAATATAAAGCCGACAGTGAAACGGCCACCATTAACAACAAATACGACGATAAAGCCGACAATAAAACGGCCAACGAAGTTAGTACATCAACTTCATCTGAAATTAATATCAGCAACGCATCAAACAACATGGCAACATTTTCGGCAGAACAATTTCAGCAAATTTTAGCAGCTATGGGTAGCTCCAACAGAGGTGGGTCGTTTACCCACTGCACAGCGCGTTATCAGGGACAGAGAGATCCCGCAGCGGTGGAAGAGTTTTTGGCTGCTATAAGCGTCTATAAGGACATAGAAAAAATTTCTGACGCTGACGCAGTTAGAGGAATGCCCTTGCTGCTGGACGACTATGCGGCAATGTGGTGGATTGGCGTCAAAGATGGGGTGAATAGTTTTGAAGCGGCGAAAACGCTTATACGCAACACGTTTTCACCGCCAATACCAGATTGGCGTATTTTTGCTAATATTTTTGAGGTAAAACAGCAAAGAAAAGAGCCGACCGACAGTTTTATATGCAAGAAGAGGCTGTTGTTTTCGCAGCTAAAAGTGTCGATTACTGAAGAAATCCAAATCAACATGATTTACGGACTATTAAATATCAACATTCGAGAGCGTGTTCGTCGAGACAATGTAAAAACATTTGCCGACCTCATTTCAGCCAGCCGATAAGCAGAAATGTTCTTAACAGAGGCCCGTCCAGCAACAAGCACTGAGGTTAAGCAAGAGGCACCAGCAAACAATCGTTGCTCTTTCTGTCGTGTTAAAGGCCATAGTGTGGAAAACTGTTTTTAGAAAAAGAAAAGGGATGAACAACAAACCAAACAAGTTGAAGAACAAAAACAAACAATACAACCACCCACTGCCGCAATTAAAAAACCAACATTCTCATGTTATGGATGCAGCGCTCCTGGGGTATATAGAGCTAATTGTCCTACCTGTAGCAATCATGCTAAGGACAGCCCACAGTACTTATCATTTAATACAATAGCAACAACTATTATAGGCCACGCCTTACCTAAAACACATATCGAAATTTTTGGCCTAAAAGGGGAAGCTGTGTTTGATACAGGTGCCAAGACAAGTGTTGCTAGTCTTAATTTGAAGAAAATTCTTATTAAAAATGGTTGCATCTTTCAAGAAGTCCGAGCTGAAGTCACCTTGGCCAATGGATCTACTACTATTGGAAAGGTGTTGCATACCATTTGTGATGTAAAAATTGGCGGTCGAGTCCAGAAAATTCGCCTTGTCTACCTTCCAAATGCAGAAAAAAGTCGTAACCTTCTTGGTTCAGACTTCTTGGAACAGGCAGGAATCGTCTTGAACATGGCACAGAGATACTGGTACTTTGAAGATTCACCAAAGACCAGATTTCTATTTACAAAACCTTTAGAAGTTGGAGTTTTCAATTTGGATATTACCAGTGAAGAAGTTTCTCCATGTACCAAGGCTATGAAGGAGGTGTCAAAGTTTGTGAGTTTTGTAGAAGAGAAAAAGGCGATTTCACCACTGTCAACTACTCCTAAGCCTTCAAATGACTATTCACCACATACCATCCAAAACATATTTAGGGATGCAATCCCAGTCGGAAAAAGAACTCCTAAGGACGTTTCTAGATTATTTGGTCCTCCCATTAAGATAAAAAAATCAGACAGAGAAGATTACTTCGCTGAAGTATTTATGCCACTTTACTCATTAGACATCCGCTTTTTAAAAGATTCTGATGGTACTGGGCTCACCAGCGAAGAACGAACAGAATTGGATCAACTGCTGATTACCTATGAAGATGTCTTTAAAGAACCAACTGCAGCCACTCCCTTTGCGGTCCACAGAATACACACCAATGATCAGGAACCAGTTGCAATTCCTCCATATCGATTATCACCAACCAGGAAAACCGCTCTGAAGGATGAGGTAACACGAATGCTCAAACTAGGAGTCATTGTTGAGTGTCAGACACCTTGGGCTGCTCCCGTAGTTATTATACCAAAAAAGACTGGTGGAATTCGGTTGTGTATCGATTACCGTGAGCTGAATGCCATCACCAAGCCAGATCGATACCCATTACCAAGAGTGGACGACATCCTGCACGAGGCGAAAGCTACCAGTTTTATGTCCACGCTTGATCTTCAGTGTGGCTACTGGCAGATTGGTGTCCATCCCGATGATCAGGACAAAACTGCATTTGTCACACCATTTGGCATGTACAAGTTCACCAGGATGCCATTTTGGTTACGAAATGCCCCAGCCACTTTCCAAAGGCTGATTGATAGACTGAAAGCCTCGTTAGGAGATACGATTCTTCTGGCCTATCTAGATGACATCATATCCTGCTCACCTACGTTTGAACAACATTTAAAGGACCTAAATTTAATCTTTCAGCAACTGCAATACTTCGGTCTTAAAGTTAATTTGGAGAAGTGTCGATTCTGTTGCAGCAAAGTCAAATATTTAGGACATATACTCACTCCTCAGGGTATAATGACAGATCCCGAGAAAGTGTCAGCATTACGACAGCGGAAAGAGCCTAAAAATGTAAAGGAACTGTTTTCCTTTTTACAAGCATGTTCTTGGTACCGCCGTTTTATCCCATCCTTTGCCGATGTGTCCAAACCATTATCAGCGCTATCTAAGAAGAACGCCGTACCTATATTAAAACAAGCTGTGGATGGTCAACCCTTCATACTAAAGACGGATGCTAGTGGTTACGCTCTGGGGGCAGTTTTACTCCAGGGGGAGGGTGCAGATGAGCACCCCATCGAATATGCCAGTAGACTCCTATCAAATGCAGAACAAAACTATTCGACCATAGAACGTGAAGCCCTTGCCATTGTATGGGCTGTTCAAAAATTTCGTGGCTACATTGAAGGAGCCTCTGTGAAGCTTATTACAGACCACCAACCATTGAAATGGCTGATGAATATTAAGTCGCCAACTGGTCGCCTTGCTAGATGGGCTCTTTTACTACAACCATTTGACATTGCAATCGAGTATAAGCCTGGAAAAACTAACGTCATCGCTGACACTTTATCCAGGCCACCATGTGAAGAAAAGCACGAGCAAGCGAGTTTATGTGAAATCTGCTCTTTTTCTATTGAAATGCCTAAAAAGAATGCCAGCCAGATACGAGAAAGTCAACAAAAAGATCCAAATCTTAAAAAAATTATGGATTGCTTTGAAAACAACAGCGAAGATATTCCATACTAGTCCAGAAGAGGTTTTGTAATGAACAATGGAGTTTTGTACTGCTACAATAACGAGGACTCTGATGATGCTCAACTTGTAGTGCCCACAGATGAACGAAAAGAAATTTTAAATCATTATCACAACGACGACACAGCTGGCCACTATGGCATTGAAAGAACCATAAATAAAATCACCCTCAGATACTATTGGCCAGGAATACGCAAAGACATTGAAAAGCACGTACGAGAATGTATTGAATGTCAAAGGTATAAATCAACTAATTTAAAACCTGCCGGCTTATACCAAACTGTCTCCAGTAATCAACCATTCGAGATAGTTGCTATAGATCTTTTCGGTCCACTACCTGCGTCTGCAAATGGTTATCAGTGGATCTTCATCGTGGATGATATTGCTAGTAGATGGGTTGAACTATTTTCACTAGAAGTCGCTACAGCAGAAGCTTGTGCCAAAACCCTGATAGACGAGATATTTTTACGATATGGGGTACCGCGAAAAATTATAAGTGACAATGGAGTACAGTTTGTATCCGCTGTCATGCAAAAAGTTGTCTTTTGTCTAAATATACAACATATACTAACTCCCGCTTACCACCCCCAAGCAAGATAAAATTTGAATTTAACGGACTTATATGTCAAGCACTTATTTTTGCAACTCTGTTTAATTATCTTTTATACTACTATAAGTTGAAACCATTCACATCTAAAATTACTATAAATACCGCAGTAGCATGTAAGAAAATTTCAATTAGCATTCTACTTTCAAAGCGTAAGGAACATTGTCCAGGCTAATTTTTAGTACCGGACGTGCCATTTACTAATTGGAAATATAGAAAAAACTAATAAAGTTTAATTTTAATTAACATTAAATAAAACCAAAGGTGGTTTTATTTTATTGTATGTACAATCTTCGAAATAAGATTGTTTCAAATATCTATTTACGACCCCATAAAGTATATATATTCTCAGTTCTTATTCATAGCGAAGTCGATTGAGCGATGTCCGTCTGTCCGTCGGTGTTGGTGTTGAAATTAACTTTACCAAGGCACTAGATAGGATAGAGAAAAGTAAAATATCGATCAGACAAATTAACCAACCTGCCTCTAATTTTTCCATATCATTTGGAACAATGAAGTAACTCCAAATAAAAAAAAAAAAAAAAAAAAAACAAATGGGGCGATAGACAACTAAAAAAACAAGAAAAAAGCATCAAGTGAAAAAATTGGCGATCTCCCATATTTTCCAATTTATGGGTCTTTGAATATTTCTTTGAAAAGTTTGATTGTGCACCGTGCTTTTTTAGAAATCAATATTTTTTTTTTTTATTAAGAGAAGTAGCACTTCAGGCATCAATACCTACTTAGTTCGCAACCGTGCTACATTCTTTAGGTAAGGGATAGATGAGAGAGAAGAAAGGTGGTGAAAGGAGCTAGATATAGCAATTTTATTAATTATTTTACTTCGTCGGCGAATATGCTATAGAGAAGTACCGACGAAGGAGGCTGCATGTTTTAATTTTAGATCTGAATATGTATATGTACCATTAAAAAAGAAAAAAAATTTTATTTTTTGACTACCGCAAGGATTGAACCCAGGGCAGCTGGTTTGTAGTCAACGTGTTTACCACTTAGACTACGGCAGCCTCAAATCGGTATCAGTTAAAAGCTTTTGAAGAGATCTTTTAGGAAGTGCCGCTGATATTTTACATAAAATTTTATATACGAGTAGTGCTTACTTTTTTTATTATTTTTCAATTCTCTGTCACCCCAATATTTGTTCTTTTGATTGGAGTTATTTTACTAAATTAGATTTACATTAATGTTGAAGTTTGTACCGTCAAAGCCCAATATGGTACTCTTTCTTGTTTATTATACAACAACAAAAAATGCTGTTATAGCATTTTGTGTTAAACAACTAAGGAACCTCCGTGAATTTTATTCAAAACTTCTTTTTTCCCCTACCAAAATATCAATTAAAATAATACTGAAATAGAGGATAAAGGTAATGAATGCCTTTGCAAGAAAAACTATTTAAAAAAAAATACCCTGCTGTGTAAAGTATTATCACAAAACATGTAGTTGTTTTCTTGTCATATGTGCCCTTAATTTAGAATTTCTTTAATTTGAAATCCTAATGTGAAAAAGAGTCTATTATTGATAAAAATTTCTCAAATGTTTGTATTTGTACTATATAAAGAACATAAAATTCTTCTGTATAGTAGATTTATTTTTGTTCATTTCATATTTAAACTGTAGTTGGCAGATGTATTATTAGGTTGTTGTGTTGTCTTTTTTTAGAAATTAAACTTATCAAAAACAAGTAGCGATTGGCAAAAGAATGGAATATTCGTATAAATAAAAAAATGTGTGTTTATCGAAATCTTCAATGTTTTACAAGCTCTGAAAGCTAAGATAATTAAATCGATTTTTTAACGTTTTTTTTTGTCATATATTTTAATATCTTTTATACGAGGGCTGCTATATATATTTCTGATCTGACAACACTGAGTGCTGCCAAGTGCAATCTGACATTTCCATTGGAAAGTTTGTCATTTTTAAGCATAATCGTACTCAAAAAGTTTTGACGTACGACTATTATTTGTGTTGTTTACAGTGACTTGAAAAAATTAATATAGAAAAAATTTAATTAACTCGTGTACATTTTCGTGCCATCATTTTTCACAACTTTCGACGTGGATTATCACGACAATAGTGCATTGATGAACTTAAATCTTTGTATGGCAATGAAGCACCATCCTATAGCACTACGAAAAATTGGTATAATGAATTTAATCGTGGCCGAAGCTCGCTCAAAGAGGAATTCTGTGAAGGTCGTCCAAAAACGGCTGTTCTGCCAGAGAACATTGATGCCGTGCGTGAACTCATAATGCAAGATCGACATGCGACATACCGAGAGATAGAGACATCCTTGGACATTTCTTTCACCAACATACATTCGATACTGCATGAACACCTGGCCGTAAAAAAGGTTTGTTCTCGTTGGATCCCGCACAATTTGAAAGTCGCTCAAAAAAAGGCTCGTGTCGATTGGTGCAAAGAAATGTTGCAAAAATACGATTGCGGTGCTTCAAAAGACGTTTATAAGATCGTCACAGGTGACGAATCATGGATCTATGCGTATGGGGCCGAAACGAAACAACAATCGACCGTGTGGGTCTTCAAAGACGAGCAAAATCCAACGAAAGTTGTTCGCGGAAGAGCACTTCGAAGCAAATGGTCGCTTGTTTCTTCCGCAAAACTGGTCATGTGGCGACTGTTCCGCTTGAGCAACGTAGGACGGTCACTTCTGAGTGGTACACTGCAATTTGTTTGCCTGAAGTCATCGGAGAAATTCGAAAAACCAACAAGAGAAGTCGAATCATTGCTCACCATGACAATGCGAGCTCTCACACATCGTCTCAAACCAGAGCGTTTTTGACCAGCCAAAACGTCGAATTAATGGGTCATCATTCGTACAGCCCTGACTTGACACCTAATGACTTCTTCTTGTTTCCGCAAATAAAGAAAAAATGCGTGGTCAACGATTTTCGTCGCCAGAAGAAGCTGTTGAAGTATTCAAAAACCATGTTTTAGAGGTGTCTCAATCGGAGTGGAAAAAGTGCTTCGACAACTGGTTTAAGCGCATGCTGGAGAATACTTGGAAAAACAATAAAACCATTTTTGAATTTAAATATTCGCATTTTCACTATTAGGCCAGAAATACATAGAGCAGCCCTCGTATATAAGAAATTTTAAGTTCTAAATTTACATTCTTATGATTACACAACATTATACTGAGTTCGTGTCAACGAACTTTAGCTTGTTAACGACTTTGTTTTCGATGAATCAGAAGCAAATTCAGCCTTTTATTTTTCGGTATAAATTTAATTATCCAACGTTAATCAAAAATATCTAATTGAATATCTGCCCTTTGTTTTATAATAAATACTATATTTAAACAAATAACGGCTTATAAGTTACAACCGAGTAGGTTAAATTATTTCTTTAAAGATTTATGCCGCTGGTTTTTTGTTAATTAAATATTTAGGCAAAGCACTTTATGAAGAGAAGTGTACAGAAGTAAAAGCCATAAACTTAATAATTTTAAAGCGTTTCTTACTTCTTAAAGTTAAACTAACTTCTCACAATTATCGTGGTGTTTTGTGATATTTTATTTTTTATCATCTGTTAAATGTATAAACGAGTCGAGAAAAAGTCAGCCGTATACAGTGGATAAAAGAAAAATAAAATCATAGATGATTACTGTTGTTTTTGCTTAAACTTTGATTTTTGTCTTTACTTTATTATTTGAACAAAAATCTTTAGTTAATTTTTTTTTTTTAAATTTTATTGAGAGCAAATATTGGGGTGACGAAGAATTAAAAAAAATTTGATACTGCACATTTATAAATTTACATAAAAATGACATCGGCTCTTAATGAGTTAAGTATTTTTTAAAAATTTTAGTATTTCCTTAATCATCTCTTCAAAAGCTTTAAAATGCTACCTATATTGATATTTAAAAAATTTGAAAATTTCAGAGCCCCGAACCACGAGCGACAATTTTTTTACTTGATGTTTTTTAATTTTTTTTTTAGTTCTGTCTTGCACCATAAACATATTTTTTTGATTGGAGTTACTTTATTGTTTCAAATGACATGAAAAAATAAGACGTAGGCGTGGTGTTTTGCCTGCTGCCTCGAAGGACATAGACCGAGCATGCTGATTTCTAATTGCACCTCTTACTATATCTAATCGGTTGACTTATATTTTTTTAATCAAGTTTGCCGAGGCCTTAGGTTCAAATTTAGTATACATTTTTTTCGTAAAAATATATCATTTCGTTGATAAAAATGGTAAAGCACATAATTTTATTCAATTTTTTTTTTGTAGATAGAAAAACATTTTAACACTGTTTACAGAACTTTCCAAAAAATATTTAAGAGCTCAATTTTCTAAATTTGGTATTTAAAAAATAATTTGATATGATAAGCTAACGAAATCGTGGCCAATGCTAATTTATTATAAAAAAAATAAAATCACTGAAACTCTCGAGTAACTACTCGAGTAACTCGTTACCTCCTATTCAATACTTTGCCAGCGCTAATACAATAAGGTCAATAATAAATATAATGCCCAGTGATAAGACCATTTCAATTTTCTTAAATATTAATAATACCTTTACTTGTGGCTCTTTGTTTATTTTTCTATTAAGCATTTTCTCGAACTCCTAACGAAAACAAGAGAACACGTAACTGATAAATGTGTATCACTTTTTTTATTGCACGTGGGGCCAAGTATTTTCTTATTACATTTTTCATCATTTCATTCGTATCTTTAAAGTAAAACAATATGGCTTTAAAAAAACGAAAAATAATGTTGTTAAAATTATTAAATAATAAACAAACAAAAATCTTTTTATTTGATAATAAAGAGCAGTTGTGAATAATGGTCAATAAAAAGATACCATACAACATAATGTATAACTTATATTTGGGGTTGAAACAAAAAAAAAAAAAAAATTAAAAAATTTGGACAAAGAAATTGCTAAGCTGTTACGTAGGTATCATTAACAAAGGCCTTTATTTTTTTATTTACCTTTTTTATACCCTTCACCACAGGTGGAAAAGGGTGTATCTAAGTTTGTTGCTTCTGTTTGTAATTTCTAAAGTGTCCAATTCCCAACCCAAAAAGTATATGTATTCCGAGTTCCTAGGCATAGCAAAGTCAATTGAGCGATGTCCGTCTGTCCGTCCGTTATCGTGTTAAAATAAACTATGTCTGTCTGTTTGTGGTCGTATTAAAATAAACTTTGCCAAGGCACTAGATGAGCTAAAAAAAATTTAAATACGCAAATCGATCAGATACTGCAAGATCGTTCCATGTCCTTCGAGGCAGCGGCCAAAACACTACGACTGCCTCTAAATTTTACATATCTTTTTTTTAACTTTCGTTTGTATTCCTGCAGGTTGTTGTTATTCATGATAAAAGTTAATTAAAAAGTTAAGAAAAATAATTGGGCTTTAACCTAATGGAGCAACCTTTTGATAACTTGGGACAGCAACCCAAAGCAAAACTAACAACTAAAAGAAGAAGTTTTTTTTTAGTAGAAAGATTTTATTTATGGTAGAAAGGAATTTCTTCAGCCGTTTTTTACTTAAACTATTCAGTGTGAAATTTTCAGTATGGTACATGTGGTTATACATATTTGGTGAAGGGTATAAAAGATTCGGCATAGGCTAATATAGCACTTTTACTTGTTTAAATTATGATATAATAAAAATAAAAAGCTAACTTCTTCATAAGAAATTTCCTTTCAAATTGTTGTACCTTGTTTTTGTTTATTTAATTAATTACAGAAAAAGTATAATATAATAAGACAATATCAATTATTTTTTATATTCATTCTGCCTTTAAATATTCTTTCAAGAAAATTAAATAAATTAAATTACTACAATATTTTCTTAGTATAAATAATTCAAAATGTTGCAAGAAGGTTTGTGTGCGTTTACATACTTAAGCTACCAGGTATTTGCAATAATCGTAATGTCTAAAGTTATTTTACGTTTAACTAAGTAAATCTAATTTAAATCGTTTAATCCCTTCTACTTTTCTAGCAGACGTACTAATGGAAACTCATTTGAAAACAAATTTGTTTAGAAGCTATTTGAAAAACAATTTTATTAAACAAATATATTAAGCACATACTTGAAGAAAGAAAATTGTGATATAAAGTAGAAAAAAATTATCTTTGTGAGACGTAAAGTATATGTGAGGTTAAAGTATTTTAAAGTATATATATTTTGTTGATATTGTTTTCTCTTTATGTTTTTCCAAATAAGCAAACGTTAAATGAGTTAAATATACTGTGAGCGTCAAAAGAAACTGTACACCTATGACTTTCATGTTTAAGTCATTAATTCATTATTGTTTTTTGTAATTTAATGGAACCTTTTGCATTTTTTATTTAATGTATTTCTTTCTCTCTCACTTCATTAAGAAAGAATAAAAAAAACTGCTACAGCTATAAAAAATATACAATAAAATAAAAAATATCGTCATATTTCTCGCTTCAAAAGAAATTGTACAGCTCTTGTGCACAATATGTAATTAAGAATTTTACAGTAAACAAGTAGCGTTACATTTTGTAATATGCTTTCTTATGACTTTTTACCTGTATGAGTTATTTTTAGACTTGATTTTTTCGCAAACAGTTCAAACTAACTGTATAATTGATAAGTACAAAAAGTTTTCAAATTTAGAAAATCGCTCTAAATCGGGAAGGCCAACCAAACTAAACAGTACTCAAGTACGGTCTATTGTGCGTAAAGTGAAACAAAATCCAAAGGAAAGTGCCGTAAAAATATCTAAAACTATTTCAGAAAGCTCAGGTATTAATGTTAGTACCAGCACAATACGCAGAGCACTACATGCAAATGGACTATATGAACGAGTTCCAAGAAGAAAACCCTATATATCGGTAATCAATAAACGTCGACGTCGAGAGTTTGCTAAAAAGTACGAAAATCGCACTCAAATGTTCTGGAACAATGTGCTTTTAAGCGACGAGAGCAAATTTGAAATTTTTGGTAAGAAAAAACCTGTTAAAATTTGGAGAAAGAAAATTTCTGAATTTGCTCAGCAAAATGTAATGGCCACAGTAAAGCATGGTGGTGGATCGGTCATGGTGTGGGGATGTATGGCAGCCATTGGTGTAGAAACTTTGGTTTTCATATAAAACACTATGAATAAAACAGAGCACCTCAACATTTTAAAAAATAACTTGGCACAGAGGGTCGAAAAATTGGGCTTGGATCGCACTTGGGTCTTTCAGCACGACAACGATCCCAAGCACACTGCCAAAATAGTAAAGGACCCCATCGAACATTTGTGGCAGCATCTGGCAAATTACCAGCAATGATTCCCACAAAGCGGTGATAATGGAGGAATGGCTCAAAATTTCCGACGAAGTAACTTCTTAGCAGTAACAAGCAGTAATAAAATCAAATGGCAATCAAACTAAATACTATTTTTTTTTTAATTTACAGTAGTGTTTTAAAAAAAAGATAATGTACAATTACTTCTGACGCTAAAAAAAATGAAGTACTTTTGGTTTTCGTTGTATATATTTAATTGTTGTTGTAGTTCTATTATTATTTTTTCTTAATAAAATGGAAAAGAAAGAAATATTTTAAATAAAAAATATAAAATGCTTAATTAAATTACAAAAAAAAAAAAAAAATAATGAATAAAATTCTTAAACATGAAAGTCATAGGTGTACAGTTTCTTTTGACGCTCACAGTATATCGCTCATTTACTTCAATAACGTCATAACTAAAAAAAAACATTTCGAGATAATCACAGTTTTTGCCTCGTTCTCACCATCGATTAAAATATCAGACTGCTACAATTAGTAAAATGGTTCATAATTAAAAAAACCATCTAAGAAAACGTTCATCAATTATATTTAAAGGGGAAGTTTTGGACAAACAATATGGGATGTTTGAATTATGACATTAATGCTGTAAAAATGTATCCGATACGGTTTCGTAAACTAAAAAATGTCGTTATTTGTGAAAAAACGGAGTTTCACTTAATATTTTTCATCAACACAGCCATAATTCAAAATAATACATTATATGCGAAAAGTCGATATATTTTAAAAATATCTTTTTTTCATATATACATTCACAAAACGAAATGTGACAATGTTTTAGAAAGCGATATGATCTTTACGTTACGAAGTTTACTCCACAACTCAAAATGTGTCGTTCTTATTGACAAACAAAGTTTCCAAACGTGAAATGAAATAACGACTTATTCTCTTAAAACGTGAAAAGTATAAAAGACATAAAGATGAAACGTATACTCAATAAAAAGAATGAAATGCGAACAATTCTGCGTTATTAACTCCAAAATTTAAAATTTTTAGTTATGTCGTACTTTAAGTAAATGATCGGTATGTATAGTGTCGGCTGTCACTAAAACTTAAATATAATTTTCAAATAAAAAGGTTTTATTTAAGTTAAATGCTTAAAGAATATTAATATGCAATTAACTATTAATAATAAAACAATAGTCAAATTATAATTTTTATATTTCAACAAGCGTTTTTTAGTAAACTATTGGTTATATATTATGGAAATTGATACTCCATTAATAATATGCTAACAATTTTTACAAAGTGTGTTGTGAGGAGTGAAAGTAATTTTAATCTTTATAATGTTGCAAATATTAAAATAAAATTGTTGGCAGGCGCCAGCTTCAAATGCAAAATAAAGTTATTTGCATTTGATATTTACAGCCCGATTCTGTGAATTCTTGATAAATTTTTTATCAAGATATTTTGTCAAGATTTTTATTAACCAAAAGTTCGGTTGGTATTCTGTGAATTAATGGCAAAAGCAAAAATATGGATACAACAGCCAAGTAAATATTTTTAACCGACTTCAAAAAGAGACTGAATGTTGCTTTTTTATGTTTGTTCCTGCAGAACTCAGACATTTCTGCACCGATTTTGAAAATTTTTGGTAATATGATAGATTATGCTGACAGATTGGTTCTGTTTAATAAACAGTTCATAATCTTAAAAATAAAAGGGTGTCGCCATACAACATATATATTTTTTACGTGTATTATGAACTGTAAAGGGCGATTCTGTAAAATTTAAAACGACTGCGTATTACTATAGTACCTAATAACAAACGTCGTACAAAAATAAATCAAAAAATTAAAGGGTGCCCCCATAATTGATGTAAATGTACTTATATGGACCGTAATAAACAAATCATTGCAAATTTGACATAATTTTGATTGATATGGTCGTTATAGTAACAAGTATTTACATTAAAAATTATAGGGTACGCCAATAGTTTATTTAATTTGACGTGAATGGCCATGAGCAGTTGTAGACAGACGCTTGAAATTTACCTCGAACCTGAATTGCTAAGTTTGCTTTAACAACAACTATAAAATTTGGATTCGGAAAATAATGGATGTCCCAATAGTTGATGTAATTACAAGTAGGTGGCCGAACTTTTGATCGGTTACAGTAAGACTGTTGAAATTTAAAAGGAGTTTATTATTTGAATTTACAAAATTAAAGGATGTCCCATAATTGATGAAGATTTCCTTGTATAGGACTATCTTTTGAACCTTTACAAACGCTTGTAAATTTGACGCAATGTCGACTGCTATGGCCGTTTTAGTAACAGCTGATAATACTTAAAATTATAAATTAAAGGGTGAACCAATAGTTCATTTAATTTGGTATATGGCCGTACTTTTAAACAGTTAAAGACAGACGATTGAAATTTACAAAAAACCTGTATTACTAACTCCTATATAACAACAAGTATAAAATTTGATTTGGAAATAAACGGGTGTCCCAATAGTATGGTGTATGTGGCCGGACTTTTGAACCATTTTAGGCAGACTGCTGCAATTTACAAGGGACATGTTTTGCTAAGTACGCTATAATAAAAAGCTGATAATTTGAATTTAGAAATTAAAGGGTGTTACCAAAATAATGTAATTTGTTCTATATGGCCGTATTTTTGAACCGTTTTATACAAACACCTGAATTTTAGACAGAATGTCCACTACATTGTTTTGTATAATAAGAAGTATAAAAATTTTAAATTATAAATTTAAGGATTTAACAATCTGATGTGTATGGGAAAACTAATAATCAGTTATAAACAGACGATTGAAATTTACACAGAACTTGATTGCTTAATTTATAACAAGAGTAAGTATATAATTTGAATTTTGAAAATAAAGGGTGAACCTATAGTTGCTGTAATTTTATGTATATTGCGAAATTATTGAACAGTTGAACAAGTATCAAGTTTAGAGATATAAGAGTGTCCCAATAGTTAATGTAATCTAATTTATGTGGCCATACACTTAAGCTGGTATAGGCAGACATATGATCTCTGTTTTGAAGTCGGGGTTTTTTTTTGCAAGAATTATTATAAATTAAATTACATTTGAATTATTCATTAAACTGTAAAGGAAACCGTAATATGGTCGGCTGCAAGTCTGCAATTAATTTCCCAGCAAGAACACGACTCACGCGAACATTTTTTGTTAATTCTGCCTTTAACAACTGAAAAGGCTCGCTTGAGTCACGTAATCTTTGTAAGTCACACCTACACCTTCTTTTTTCCGTATTTTCTTCGCATTCACAAATCAGCATTAACACAATAATTTCTTCTTCCATTTTTCTAAAAGGATACATAAATTTATTCATGTATTTTAAAAAAGAATCCATTATGTTGATATTTGCATGAAGCGTACACTATTTACCGAATTTGAATACACACACACACACACACACACAATAAAATAGAGTTATCAATACCAAATGAGACTTTAACAAATTATCAACTAAAAAGCTTTTATTATTTGTAGTAGATTGCTAAATCTTGATAAATATTTAAAAGTGGATAAATACTCAATGTTTTGAACTTATCAAGTGCACAGAATCGGGCTTTTAACTTAAAAATTATTTACAAATGAACAATTTTAAGCCGAGTGATTGGCATGGTTCGTTAGATATATTAAGAAATTAAAATTATTCACAATTCTTGGTTTTAGTTTTTAAATAAAACATAAACACTAGCAGCATTTTCTGGAACACTACCTCCGTCATAAGCGTTCTTTGCATCCATCTAAATTAGTATTTAAATTTCGGTTGTAACACTAAAATAAATCGACTAATCATTAATTTAAGCGTTAAATATGTAATGATACCCATATTGATATCATAAAAAATTTGGTGCTCAATCGTACTTCTCTATGAAAATTTAAGACGCCCATAACTCGGAAACTATGGGCGAGCTCGAATTTTTTCACTTAATGTTTTTTTCTTAATTTTTAAATCTCTATCGCCCCATATATTTATTTTTTTGATTGGAGTTACTTCACCTAACTAGATCTGTTCCAAATGATAATGAAAATTTAGAGGTAGACGTGGTATTTTGCCCGTTGCCTCGAAGGCAGCTGATATCATAATTTTTAAAACGATGTTTGATCGATTGACCTATTTAAATTTTCTCTAGCTCATCTAGCGCCTTGGCAAAGTTTTTAGAGTCGGAAATGGATTTTGAATATATAACAAACGGAATGACAAACTTCGATATACCCTTTTTCCACTTTTTGTGGTAAAGAGTATAAAACTATAAGAACTTTTGCCAAAAAAAAATTTATTCATTTGGTTAGAGCATGTAACTTTTTTTTAACTTTTCGGTAACATTTTGTAAAACTAAAGTAGTATTGATGGTCATTGTTTTGTTTTATTAAACTTTAGAGCTTGTTGTTTTTTAACTTTGTTAATTAAAACCAATTCTCATATAATAATTCCCCGCAGGATTACATCTTATTCATATTTAATGGTAAAAGTTTGAGAAAAATTTGTTCGTTAGTAAAAATATTCATAAAAAAATTTTAAAAGATTAAATTTAACTCAACTTGACAATGATGACCTCAAAAGCGAATGAGCGGCAATTATAAATTTAGTTTAATTTTTGTGTTTTTTTATATCCTCACCAAATCGAAGTTTGTTTTTCTCTATAATTCAATATTTATTTTTGAAAAATGTTTAAATTAATCAATGGAAGTAATCATGTTTAAACAATGATACCAAATAAAAACATTTCAAATTGCTCATTTGTTTATATACAGAAAAAGTTAAACTTATAATTATTCTCAATTTATATATTCAAAAATAAATAAACTATTCATTTTGATTGTTGTTTGCCTTTTAATTTTTTTTAAACAAATTGTGTCAAAATAGCTGGCAAAAAAACTTTCACTATAGTATTTCCGAAAGTTTCATTGCATAGTAATATTATTGTATTTTCTAACTATGTAAACCTAAAAATAAAATTGTAATCAAATAAAAATAAATTTTTTAAAAATAAAAGAACACTAAAGTATTTTTTACACTTTTAAAACTTATAAAATTTTTAAATTTCGATATTTTAAAAAAAAATTTTTTTTAAGGACCTTTAGTTTTTTTAATAATTGATGTTTATTATGGGAAGGAGTTTGAAACTGTTATTAAGTATTTAAGTACTGACATTAATATTTAATTTTTAATAGTCTTCAAAATACGATCTTCAAACTACTTGTACCATTTATATCTAGCCCAAAAAAGGAATACAGCTCTTCAAAGTTTACTTTGGAACTACGTGACTGCGATTACAGACCTTATTGCTTGCAGTAGGATAGTCAACTCTCTGAAGCAGTGATTCAATACGGAATGCTTTTCGTTTTATTAATATAGATACAAGACGTCATCAAGATTAACGTCAGTACTTGAACGGGGGCCCTTACCTGACGGTGGTCCTACCACTGAGTGAAACACAAACCGTAGACTAGTGCCCTCCACTGGGCGTAGCCAATTACTAACTACCCCTTGCTTAAGGATTCGAAACTATCCAATCCCGTCTGTTGAGAGTGCAACATCACACTTCCATCTACTTCGCACCAGACTCTTAGTGCCCGCGGGGGAAACATAGATACAATAGGATGCGCTCAAATAAAGCTACTAAATTTTGTCCACAGTTCGAAAAATTTTCTTCTAAAAGAATTATCAAATGGATCATCTTAATGGCTTGATGAGAGTGCTAATATATCTATTATTAAATACTTCATTCAAGTACAGTTTACTCAAGTGTTTTATTGTGTAGTAATCTGAATAGTGTTCGTTTTTTTTAGTAAAATTTATTTCGGACGCCTGTTTAACACAAAACTTTTTAAAAATAACAAGTTTTGAATTATAATATAAATGAACTTAAGCAGGAATAAAAATGTTTATTTGATTATAATATTTAACTAGTTTGTATACTTAGTAACTAATTTCAAGGTTAAAAATACGGTTACAATATGTAAGATTTATCTTATTTCTAAAAATTTTCGTGGTATTAAAAAGATTAAAAGCTTTTTTCAGCTAACGCAATATGCGTTTCTGACCTCATAAAGTATATATATTTTAACTTCTTATGCACAGCGAAGTCGATTGTGCGATGCCCGTCTGTCCGTCCGTGTTCGGGTTGAAATCAACTTTGACAGGGCACTAGAAAAGCTAGACAAATTTACATAAGCCATTCGATTTGACATAGTTTCGAAAATTATGCTTTTGAAAATAAGCAAGATCGGTCCATGTTCTTCGAGACAGCAGGCAAAATACCACGCCTGCCTCTAAATTTTACATATCATTTGGAACAATGAAGTAGCTCTATCCAAAAAAATAAATGTAAAATATAAAATTAATTAAAAACATGAAGTGAAAAAACTTATGCTCACCCGTATTTTACGAGTTGTAGGCCTCTGAACTTTTCGTAGAAAAGTACGATTGAGCATCAAATTTTTTAAGTTATCAATATGGGTATTATTTAAAAGCCTTTTAAGAGATCTTTAAGGAAGTACTAAATTTAAAAAAAAACCTAACCCATTAAGAGCTGATGATATTCTTATTGAAAATTACATATAGTTCTTTTTTTTTAATTCTCTGTCAGCTCAATGTTTGTTTTCTTGATTGGAGTTATTTCTCCAAACCAGAACCAAGGGTATATACGATTTGGCACAGCGAAATATATAGCACTCTTACTTGTAAAGTCTTACTTCTTAATCATAACATCTATACTAGGATCTGATACAGCAACATTTTCATAATTAACTAGCACAACAACCCTGAGCGAAATTTCAATTTCCATCAAATCAACTTTTGCAACACAATTTAGAAAAAGACTATAATTGCTTGCATCATTAAGTACTTTTAGATTTGGCGATCAAACTTTTGTAGCCATCAGCTTCTGCTGAATTCTCTAAACAATACAATGTATACAAAACAAGTATGATGAAATCTCCTTATATTTTAAGCCATATGGCTTTATTTGCAGCGCTTCTATACACTGAAACAAAACTAGCTTAATGAACAACAAAATTTTCATGTAATTATTTTATGAAAATTTTTATCGTGTATATTGTACGAGGGCTGCTCTATATATTTCTGGCCTAATAGTGAAAATGCGAATATTTATAATCAAAAATGGTTTTATTGTTTTTCAAAGTATTCTCCAGCATGATTTATACACTTTTGCATGCGCTCAAACCAGTTGTCGAAGCACTTTTTCCACTCCGATTGAGACACCTCTAAAACATGGTTTTTGAACACTTCAACAGCTTCTTCTGGCGACGAAAATCGTTGACCACACATTTTTTTCTTGATGTGCGAAAACAAAAAGAAGTCATTAAGTGCCAAGTCAGGGCTGTGCGGCGGATGACCCATTACTTCGACGTTTTGGACGGTCAAAAACGCTCTAGTTTGAGCCGATATGTGAGAGCTCGCATTGTCATGATGAACAATGATTCGTCTACTCTTGTTGGTTTTTCGAATTTCTCCGATGACTTCAGGCAAACAAATTGTAGTGTGCCACTCAGAAGTGACCGTCCTACGTTGCTCAAGCGGAACAGTCGCTACATGACCAGTTTTGCCGAAGAAACAGGCGACCATTTGCTTCGAAGTGCTTCTTCCACGAACAACCTTCGTTGGATTTTGCTCGTCTTTGAAGACCCACACGGTCGATTGTTGTTTCGTTTTGGGCTCATACGCATAGATCCATGATTCGTCACCTGTGACGATCTTATAAACGTCTTTTGAAGCACCGCAATCGTATTTTTGCAAAATTTCTTTGCACCAATCGACACGAGCCTTTTTTTGAACGACTTTCAAATTGTGCGGGATCCAACGAGAACAAACCTTTTTTACGGCCAGGTGTTCATGCAGTATCGAATGTATGCTGGTGGAAGAAATGTCCGAGGATGTCTCTATCTCTCGGTATGTCGCATGTCGATCTTGCATTATGAGTTCACGCACGGCATCAATGTTATCTGGCACAACAGCCGCTTTTGGACGAACTTCACGGAATTCGTCTTTGAGCGAGCTTCGGCCACGATTAAATTCATTATACCAATTTTTCACAGTGCTATAGGATTGTGCTTCATCGCCATACAAAGATTTAAGTTCAACAATGCACTCTTGTCGTGATAATCCACGTCGAAAGTTGTGAAAAATGATGGCACGAAAATGTTCACGAGTTAATTACATATTTTTCTATATTAATTTTTTCAAGTCACTGTAAACATCATAAATAATGGTCGTACGTCAAAACGTTTTGAGTACGATTATGCTTAAAAATGACAAACTTTCAAATGGAAATGTCAGATTGCACTTGGCAGCACTCAGTGTTGCCAGGCCAGAAATATATATAGCAGCCCTCGTATCAAAATCTAGTTACGCAGCAAATTTTATTTTCTGCTCGAAATGTTCTAAAAATGAACTGGATTTTATTTAAAATGCAATACTATTGAATTTGTATACTTTAGTAAAATGCAATCAATATTTAAGTTATTTCATATTAAGTAAGTTTTAATGTGTTAGTTTAAGCAAAACTAAAAATCGGACGGAATATAATTAATGAATTTATTTTCAATAAAAACATTTTAAATAAAAAAAAAAAAAACGTTTTTGTCAGCTTGAAGATTTAGGAAAAAAAATACACTAACACTGTTCTTGAGGCACCCCGAAATCCTATTCCCTTTAAACTAATCAGTATTATACTGGAACAACTCTACTCTGATGTGAAAGAAAAAGTGTGGATAATAAAACGACTATTAGCAGAAATCAAGAGCAAAAAATATGTAACAGTTAAAAAGACCACAACAACAAAATTTGAGGTTGTATCGACTTGTTCCTTAAACTGGTTGATATTGTATATAATTTAGGGTGGATAGATGCGGAAAATTCTATGACCTAATTTATCTTGTTTTCTTTAAGAATTAAAATATTATTTAATAAAACTAATAATATTGAAAACCAAAAATATTAAAAAAAGCATTCAGCTCTATTAAGAAAGTCATTGTCGACGTCGTTGTAAATTTTTAGCCACAGTCAAATATGGTCGACGCAGACATCGACTTGACACTCAGTTGGTATTAATTTGCGCGCATGTGTTGACGTCGACATGTTATCAATAATTTTCAAAAAAATATCATCTCTGTATATTTTGGCAATTTTTAAACTTGTTTTTTTTTTTAATTTTTGTGAAAAAAAATATTGTTTATGTTTGAATCAAGTGAAAGCAGTGATTAAGAACTTTTAATTTTTTTGTTTTATTTCCATTTTTACTTTCTTTAATTCAATTTCCGTTTTAAAAAGTTTTCTTCTCTTTCGTAATGCTTTTCCATCATATTCATTTTTTACTCCTCAACTTCTGAAAGTTTACGATGATACCAACATGTTTCAATAAGAGAATTTTTGATTTCCATCGTTGTATTTTCTTGACGCTCCCATAGTTTATCTATATTCTATTAATTTTATTTCAAAGCAGTTTTCATTTCTGTCATGGTATCAGAAATTTGATTAAATACTTCTTCGTGCATGGCATTATGATTATGAAACAATTCCTCGCGTTCACTTTTCTTCTGTTTTTTTTTTTCTTCGATTAGAAACAATTTCCTCTTGTGTTTGAATTGAAGTTGCCGAAGTTATTGGGACGTTTTCCTCATCCTTTAAAATTGTGATGTCCACGTCAGCAACATTTTCCGTTTCGATTTCATCATTTCAAATTTGCTGCAGCTTCTTCTAGATGTGACAGAGGTGACTGTTTATATATATCACCACCCGTTCAATTCATTTCAGCCTTATGGTGATTTTTTTTACACTTGCGTTTAAAATCTCTCCCTACATAAAGAAAACTATAAACTTTACATATGTTTAAAACTTTTCTTTGCACATTCCTCTTGTCTTCAAACAAGAGGAGGTCCAAGAGAATTTAATTTTAAAGCTATTTCTTCCCACTCTTGTTTAAACTTGTGAGTGTTTGAGTTTCTTAGAAACCCTTTTGCTAAACTCGTATTTTTCGAGTTCAGCAACAAGGGTCTCGAATTGCTTTACAGTTGTAATTTTTAGCTTTTTTTCAATGGCACTAAAATTTTAGAAAATGTTTTACATAGAAACGTAAATTGACTATGTTGACACAAAAAACTTTGTTGACAAGAACAAAGTCAATTCCAGTCAACGTCGACGTGATATTGCCTTCATTAATATAAATTTGACATCGATAACTCTCAATTACTCTCAATGTTGGAAACAGCATAACAATGACATTACAATGACATTACTTGTAACGATGTCGACATTCACAATAAAGGTGATTGTCTTTTTCGGATGATATTGAATTTTTTAATTAAAATATTTAAATATAATGTCCTACGTGCAGCAGAATTTTAATAAAAAAAAATGTATCACCCAATATTAAAATAATATATTCCTTACTTTTAAAGGAGCAAATAAAAGAGAAGCAAGTTGCATCTAAAATCATATCTACCTTGTGTTAGTATTTTTTTTTTCTTTGCCTTTTTGTTACACAACAATTACCGTGTTTAAGTATTTTGTTTAACCTGCAATTTATCTTGCTAATTATATGTAGTATTATTATGTTGCAAAATGTAAAACTTCTTGTATTTATTTGCATGTTCGTAAGTGACGTAAGTACATAACAATTATTTAAATAGAATTAAGAGTCAAAGGTAAACAGGGAATTAAGAGCTTAAGCTGTATTTGAAAGACATGCACATTTGTAAATTTCTACATGACATTCATGTAGCTTAAGTTTTACACAACTTGCCGAGAGAATGCATATATAAATGTGATGGCTTATCACAGTTGATTTTAAAGGATTATTTTACGACATATATATATCTTTAAGTAAATTAAATATTACTTATATACATAAGTAAGAACACACATATAAAATTAATTTAATACAGTTTAAATTAATTTTACACAATTTAAATTTAAAAGATTGCTTAAAATAACTTGATTGCTTGGTAATTAGAAATATACATATTGTTACGTTTTTCCGTTTTTGAACAAACGTACGGATTCTATTGAATGCAAATACCACTGTGGCTTATAATAGACTCCGTATTCTTTACTTTGTGGCCTTCTCTGGCTATACCGCTTGATCCTGCCGGTCTTTTAAATCCCATGGTCTCGTATTTACTAAACATGCGTTATTATTACAAACTTAGCCATCCACGCTACACTACTGTGTTACTCCGGCGAGACATAAACTACTCAATGCCTTGTTTAGTAAACTTAACCATCCACAGACATCTCCACTACTCCTTTTATCGAAGCCAGTCATCCCCTTTAATCCAATAGCCACAACACACGTCATCCATACAATGTTTTTAAGCTTACATTTCCCTGCGCTAACCGCTACCGTTCTTACTACTTTTTATTATAAAGGGCTTCTAGACAATTATTTGTTATCTGCCATGACTTCACACAATAATTGTCTTCTCCTTTCCGGCAGGTTTGTACTGCTGCTTCTTCATTTTTTCTTGCATTATAACAATTATCATTGTACGCATGTCCCAAGGGGGATCGAATTCACGATCTTCTGTTTTACAGCACGCACCTCTACCAACGCAACCATTGATGTCGCTCAACTTTTGTTAGCTAATTGTAGTATTATTCTATACACACCATTAGTGGAAATAACTTTATTCACCACTCTCATTCTGTTAACAACAATAGGGCTGCCAGATCTTACTATCGTAACAATATATATATATAATCTATATTTGTAACAACATCTTTGGGTCTTCTTAAATAACAAACATAGTTGGAATGATGAATTTAACATTAGCGTAGATCTGAAAATGTGATTATTTTTGATTACTACAGATTCTGAACTTATGCATTTTGCAGGGATTAAATTTTTTTTTAAACAAATGAAATTATATAATTCGATTTTAGTGTTGGTTTTAAAACCTAAAAAAAATAACCGCAACAATATGGCATTCGAAATTATAATAATATAAAATTAAAACCGCCCAAAATTTTCTAGTGACTCAGCAAGTTTCAATTTTGTTACCTATTCTAATAGCAAAATAAAATTTTATATGTTTTAAGTAAATTTATCGAAAGTTCAGAGATTTAATATTTCATTAAGTATTCTTTAAAATAAAAAAAAAATCATATATAAAATTATTTTCGGAATTATTATAATATTATTTTTATATTATGCTAAATCCCATAACATATTTAAATAAAAATGCAATTTATTAAATGGTTGGAAGAGCAGGTATCTATAAGCGTATTTCGTCGGTTGCTTTATCCAGCTCGTGAGGAAACCTTTACCCAAATTTTTAAAAAGCTAACAACATTTCCTTTATGTATAAAAACTTTAAAATAATATGAGAATTATTTTTGAAGCCTATGCAAAAATGTTAAGGCTTTAACAAAAATTACTAACAAACAAACCACGTTTTTATTTTTTCTTTCCTTCCCTTCTGCGTTAGGTTGGTTATTTGCCGACTATTAAGCAATCAGCGAAATATATACAGACACCTTTCCAACTAACAAATAAATTGCAGTTTTATTTAAAAATATTATATCATAATATAATAAATAATAAAGAATTTTTTATTTCAAAATATTATTGTTTTACAAGTCACAAAGAGAAGGTTGTTTTTTTTTTTCAAGTACACTAGTGGTTTTAATTTTTATTTTTATTCTAGTGTTGTATTTCTCCATTTAGTTCTACATTTACAATCATTTATCTATAGCAGCTTGTAGCGTTATATGCATCTTTAGATGGAATAAGAAGGCTTCATTCGCGACAGATAAATAGTCTGGTTATGGTGGCTTTTGTTTAAAAACCTTTCAAAGAAAGCAGAAGCATATCACAATACTTAGTGGCTAAAATTCTCGAGAAAAATGTAGTTACGAATAATTACAATCGGATAATTCTATAGAACAATTATTGTGCCAAGCATCCTTACCGTAACCGATATAACCCAGCAAAAAATTAGACATTCCCTTAAAAAATATTTGCCATATATTGACTTATTTTTATGATTTCCATATATTGTCGCTCTCTTACAAAACACATTACATTAGTTCGCAAAAAAGAAAGTATTAATTGAACTAGTTCTTTTAGCTAAAAGAGAATACCTTAAAATAGGTACTAATGCTCCTCAGTATTTCTTGCAAAAATCAATGTAATTAATCCCAAGTAATTGTGTCTAATAGTCCAATACCTTTTTAAAGTCATAAGATTGATAATCTAGTTGTGAAGTTTTTCCTTTTCTAAAATTTTTTGCGGGGAAGCAGTTGTCTCATTATATTGGACTTTGTTAAAAAACCTTTCAAGCGTGTAGTAGGCAAAAGCATATCACATTACTCAGTGACTAAATTCTTAAGAAAACGATAGTTATGAATAATTATAAATCGATAGTTGCATAACCTGACGGTAAACTTAACAGCTGACTGAACAATAAATATACATGTTACAACATAAGTGAGAAACCAACTAACGGAGTGCATTTTATCAGGAAAAGCCTGCTCGTATAAAACAATTACGGAAAATGAGGATGGTAAAGTCATGAACGCGGTTTTTAACATGTGCACAGAATTGTTTTTGTGATAAATCCGATTACTTTAATTAAGACGCTTTTATGTTGAAGTTGTATAATAATATAACACAACAAGACTTTAATGCACGTATGACGATAAATTGATATAACTCCTCACTACCACCTAGTAAGCATATTAATATTTAGTTAATGTTTAATAAAATGCAATCAAAAATACTTGTCTTCAAGAGAAAAAGTTGTTTTCTATGTAGATAGAGTTTTAATTGAACAATATGCTTAGAAAAGATTTTCTATTTGTTTATTTAATCATTTATTATTTAAAATATTTAGTGACTTTTTTAACACTTTATATATTTATGTTGGAAGCACATGCATGTATACATATCTAATACTTTCTTAGAATTACATTTATAAAAGATATAAATCTTAAAATTTGAAATATTTTTCTTTTCAATTTAAATCTAATGGCTAATACATTGACTTAAATTAGCTGCATCAACAGTTTATATCTGGTATTCTTAAAAATTATCACGTAAAATAAATACACGATAGAAAAATTACAAACAGCTCAAAATTAATGCTTCACTTGGCTCCTAGCAAAACAAATCCCTCTCAGTACAGTTATAAAAATTATTGGTGCTTTGTCAGCAGCTGCACAACACAGACAACAAGAATCTAGTTAATCAAAATCTTACAAAATAATAGAAGGGAGAGAAAATAAAGTGTGTCTCTTATTTATAAAAAAATTTGTATTTATAAAATTTTAAGGAAAGATGAAATACATATTTCAATGAGCCTGATATTTACTGAACACTTAAACGTAAAAACCAGAATTATAATTAATTTCTTTTATAAAGGGTCCGCCAAAAAAAACTACTGAATATTTTCTAAAATTTCTTTTTTTATTTGAAACTACAATAATAATGGAAAATAATTTCATTCAAATGGCTACCTCGGCTGCCCATGCAGTAGTCTACACCATCGGTCAAATTTTTAAGCACATTATCGATTGTGTGCAGCTGTATTTCACCAATGGCTTTACGAGTATTGTACTTTAAAGCGTCAATTGTCTTTGGCTTGTCGGAGTAACACTTATCTTTGACGGCACCCTACAAATAATAGTCTACCGGTGTCAAATCGCAGCTCAAAGGTGGCCAAATGACATCAGCTCTGCGGCTAATGATGCGATCTTTAAAAACAAAGAGCAAAACATCGAGTTTAGCATCGGCTTCAAGCATTTGCGCAACCATATTCGTTCAGCGGAAGGATAAAACTGATTATCTGTCAAATCAGGTATGAGCTAAGTATTACCATTCACTAAATAAACACCAGTTAAAAAAGAGGGTTAGATGGCGGATCCGTTATATATGAGCCCTTGATTTTGAAAGTGGTTTAGGTCATAATATGACAAAAATCTACTTTAACAGGTATTTCATAGTAAATTCTAAGAAAATAACATATTCGGATGAGATTAGCAGTATGTCATAAAGATTAACTCAAAAAAATGTGTTTAGTTATTGATTCGTAAACAAAATACGGTTACTGTTTTTTTTTTTTTTAAATAATGGTGTAAGTCAGCCTGTTTAGAAAGATTGGCCAAATTATTAGTAATTTAATTCATTAATTTGTCATTTGATAATAATGTCGAAAGAGTTGTTCATAAATTTGTGGCACCCGGCCATTCTTTGTTGCCAAATAATCGCAGTTTTAGTTTGATATAAACTAAAATCAAAAAATCGAAGTATTTATAAAAAGAAAACCCATTTTTAGTAGTAGAAATGATTCAGAAAGATTTAATTTCGACAAAACAACTAAAAAAATCAACGAATAATAGAAAGAAAAACACCAGTGGAGAAACTGGGTCTTGGCTAAAAATATAATGGATTAGATTTCTAATAATGCTGCATATTAGATGTTTTATAAAAGTTTCTCTGGCTAAATACTTTATTTCCCTAAAAAATTATAATGAATACTTACTAATAATTGTATAATACTTATGCAATGAAATGAGTTTGAAAAAATGTTAATTACTCATAAAAATGTTTCCTTGATGGGATGTCATTTATAAAGTCATTCAGGTTATTTTTAAAGTGGTATAAGTTATTTTAACCATTCAAAACAACATTTCCTTTTAAAAATGGTTATAAATTTCATAATCATAATAAATGCTTGTTTGTTTGTTGTTAAATATTCATTCTTATTATAACGATCATAGCAATCGATATTCTGTCCAATTTTCAAGCCTTTGTGTACAACGTTTCAAAATATACGCCCATATAGACCAATTACCTCACCTTCGAAAACACTTTTAATGTTTAGATTTATTATTGCATGACTTTGTGCTATTGTGAGCTATAGTGATACGCACTTTTTTTTTATTTTAAAGTGGCGCCCTTTACCGTTCATAATACACATCAAATTTATGTATGTTTCATGGGGACACTATTTTATTTTTAAGCTTATGAATTATTTTTAAACTGTCTAAAACGGGCCCAATCTGAATAACTCTTTAAATAAAAAATCATTTTCATAATCGGTTCAGAAATGACTGTGTACTGCAAGTTGAAACATAAAAACGCAACATTCAGTCGAATTGATAACCTTCTTCTTTTTTTTAAAGTCAGTTAAAAATATATATAATATACAGATAATATATTTATCTACAGAGAGACTGTTAGTCCCAGTCTTAGGACAGTTTAATAGTGATCATGTAAAACTTTACTTACCGTTTTGTTTCCTAAATGTTTTACCCTGCAACCCAAATATGCAGATTTTCCAACCAAGGATGTAATATTTTTTGGCATAGTTAGATCAAAGTATGGTTCATTCCATCGATGACCATGTGTGTAGTGACCCGGTGGTAAATGTGTTGGTTTCTGATCAACATTATTGTGATTTGTGTTGCCAGACAGTCGTTGGTACCCCATAGTTAGATCTAAAAATCAATAAGTAATGAATTATTATATTTATTATAAAAAAGTAATTGTTAATCAATAACCGATGCAATTTATAATTTTTAATAATAAAATCGTAATTTCTCACACCAAGTATAAATAATATCCTTAGATAATTCCTTATTAGTACCATAGAAAGGCAATTTACATTTTTTGAATATTTTATTCGTAGGCCAACTTTTTAATCAGTTATTTTTTATTTCTTTTGAATGGCCCCTTAATTGTGCCTCTTAAAATTTTAAAAATTTGAAATTAAACAGAATTGAAAAAGATGTTTGATTAGAATTTTTTATTGAGTCAGAAAGTAAAAAGTATGGATTCCATAATCATTTTGACGTCTCCTTTCCACATAAATGTCATTTAATTTAAACAGATAGAACTCTGTTCTCATGCCATATCCTTCACTTTGTTTTTGCATTCGTGCTTTTTCTAATGTGGCATGTCATAGTGGCCACAAACATAATGTACATGGACTTTACGTCACACTCAAAAGTGACATTATGTCACTTTGAAAAACGTTCTAATGTCTATGGATATTGTGTGGTTCTAGTATGGAAATGGTGTGATTTATAAAAGTGTCATAAAATCTGCACTTAAAGCAACAACTGCTTCACTCGCCATAGATTTTGTTCAAAGACCGCAAGGTTTTTTCCTCTACCAACACCAGTTTCGCTAACCAAGAATATTCTGCGAGCCAGTTTATAAAACGTTGCATCTTTCTTGCATTATATCGCATATTAGTGTGACACGCCACCTTTTTGAATATCCCTTACTGTGGATTGTAATGTACTGGGGTTTCTGTGCTGAAGGTTTCGTGAGCTAAACTGAATATAGCAAAAGCTTTCTTGTTCAGCTCATATTTAGGCATGGATAAAGAAATTCTTATAACTATGGAAATAAGTAAGGACAATGTCAAACATATACTATTTGGACTATTTTGTTAATATATTTTTTTTTTCTCTTCAACAGTTTCCAAGAAATACAAGTTTAAATGATATAATCCTTTAGTTTTTATATGTTTGTAATTTTTATAACTTTATTATATAACTTTATTATGTTTTGTCACTCACGCTAAATATTTGTGAATATAACATTCCGTTCCAGTGTAAGAAAAAATATATATTTTACTGTATAAAAGAGCCGAAAAAAAGTCAGCCGTATACAGTGGAAAAAAAAAATTTGAATAATTATTGGTTATTGTGGTTTCTGCTTTAACTTTGATTTTTTTCTTTGCTTTATTATTTGAACAACAATTTTTAGTTTAGTGAAAATGTTTGAGAGAAATTTCCTGAAGAGCTAAATAAGCGGTAGAGAAATAGCCATCGAGACGTGCTTTCGGTGATTTATTAATTAAATCTGAATAATTAAAAAAATAGCACAATAATTTTTTTTTTTAATTAAATGACTTTATAAAAGTTCCCCCTGTTTTTAATTTAATCATTTTTAAAGTGTCCGTGCACAAAAATAAATTATCGTAGTATTTAGTGATATTTTATTTTTCATTATCTTTCAATTGTGTAAAAGAGCTGAAAAAAGTCAGCCGTATAACAGTGGAAACAGAAACAAAAATAGAATAATTGTTGATTATTGTTGTTTTTGCTTAAAATTTGATTTTTGTCTTTACTGTATTGCTTTGATAATAAATTGTAGTTAATTTAAAGTGTTTGTGAGAAGTTTCCTGAAGAGCTAATTAAGCAGTAGCGACATGGCCATTGATACGTGCTTCCACCCTCTAAAATCAAAATCGGTGATGTATTAATAAAATCTGGATAATCGGGATAGCACTATAATTAAAAAAAATTAAAAAAAGATAAGTTGTAAAATTTTGTACACCATTGTGATAGCAAACGTTTCTCAATCAACTTTAATATAGAAATTATAAATTATTGAATCAAAACATAACGCTCAACACAATCAATGCATACCATACCATATACTTTTAAAAACAGTAAGACCCTTTTTTATAGTTTTATGATAGCCGCATATAACCTTGTATAACCTTGTCTGGAAGACAAGAAGAATAATACTCGAATTTGGCCAAATACTACTGGGATATTTAATATTCTTATGATGTGCATTTGATTTTTAAGAAACAAAAAGGAAATGCGTGTAAACGTATATTAGGTCAAAAATAATAGTTACTAAATGTAACGTTGAATTAATTTACATATTATCACCTAATTAAAGGATATTTCGTAAACTTGCCTGAAAAGCGATGATTGATTACTCTTAACATAATGACATAAAAAGTTTTGTTTCTGCTGTTGTATTTCATATCAAATTGTTCAACTATATTTGCTTAAAGCATGAGCTATATGCTTTAAATTACAATTGTACTTTCAAAATATGCTTACTTTACTACAAAAGGACTTAGTTCATTGAAGAAAAATATTTCTTTAATGTTAAGTTGGTGCGATATGTAAGAATTATGTTTAATAGTATATATGTATATTAAAATCTCTTAGCAAATATCCATATTTATTATTGCTTTAAACATAATGAATAATGAAATGGGTTTTATATAATTATGTAGCCACAGACTTTGGGTACTTTTTGCCGTAATGATGAATGAAAAACTCTTGTGGTCTAGCTTACAAAAGCTTATTCATGTACATAAGGGCAACCCTCAAAACCAAAAAGAAAAAATAATCGAACACAAAAATGACGAATAAAATGTTTTTAGAAAAAAAACATCCTGTATTTTAAAATCGATTAGCCTGATTTTTTTTATATCATTTATTCGAACTTAGTTTTGAATTTAGAAATTTAATTATTGAAACCATTTTGAAAACTTGAAACCTATGCAATTCGGAGGCTTCTGTAGCAAAGATGGTAAGCACGTTGACTACAAATCTGCTTGCCCTGTCTAATGGTATATATACATATTCAGATTAACATTAAAAAATGCAGTCTCCTTCATCGGTACTTCTTCTTCATAGCATATTCGACGGCGAAGTAAAATCACTAATAAAATGGCTATATCTATCTCCTTTCACCACCTGCCTATCTCTTATCTATCCCTTTCATAAAGAATGTAGTACGCTTACTACTAACTAAATAGGTTGATAACCGAAAAAAATGTACTGCAGTTTATTAAATATTCAACAATTAAAATGAACTGTCTTTCAGCGGAACCAAAACTTTCAAATTAAAATATTTGATATATATATATTTATATATCTAATATATATATATATATATATATATATATATATATATATATATATGAAGCCTAAACAACTATTACTTATGGCTCAAAAAATCAATAAATAAAATAGAAAGGTCTATATCTTGCTCTCTTTGGAAATGGAATATCGACACTTTTTTTTGAGCATAAGTTTTGTTAATAATAAAAAATAAAATTATTTATATTTTTAAATCTATTTTGATACACTTGCATAAATTATTCCAAAGGTTATATTCCTACCGCATATGGTTTTTATTTTAGCCAAAAATTTAAAACCGCCATCATCAATTCTCTTATCAGAGCTTCAAAATCAAGAAAAATTATGCTTTAAAATTCTCTACACAGTATTTAGTTTAATCTTATAACACGCATGAAAGAATGAGCAGATAATTTGTTTTGAACTACGTAATAATATCTATTGGTAAATATAAATATAACGTTTATAGGAATGCATAGAAAATTAATAATTCTTTTACTCTACTTCTAGAATATAATGTTTAAGTAGATAAAATTCAAGAACCGTATACGGATATAATATTCTGATTCCTTTGTCGAAAAATTTTAAATTTTAATTGCTACGACGATGTGTAAAATTGTTAACAAACAAAAACCATTAAATAATGGAAAAACATTTAATTATTTTAAGTTGAGCAAACTTTTTGTGTAGCCTTACCTTCTTTACTTTAGTCTCCAAAATATTTTTCCAAAAAAATAAAGTTAAAAAGATTAAGAGTGCTTTAGTCGGCTATGCCGAATCTTATTTGCCCTTCACCATCTATATGAATCTAGATAAGTGAAGTAAGTCCAATCAAAAAAGCAAATATTGGGACGACAGAGAATTAAAAAATAAAAAAAATATTGTTACTGCTATATACAATCAGCTCATCAACTCTTAATGGGTCAGGCGTTTTTTAAATTTTTTAATATTTTCTTAAATATCTCTTTAAAAGCTTTTAAATGATACCCATATTTCATATTTTTAAAAATTTTAATATTTCAGAGCCCAGTAACACGCAAAATATGGCCGAGCGCCATTTTTTCCACTTGAAGTTTTTTCTTATCTGTTAATTCTCTATCGCCCCATTAGTAAGTCAACAGGAAAAATATGTCTTGACATTCGAACAGGCTCCAGATTTCTTAACGCATAGAAGCATTCTCTTACCAGCGAACTCTCAAAGGATTGTGCGCCCTCCATGAAGACATTCAACCACGCAAATGGTTTGTAAATCTCAACATTTGGTTGTATATAAGGCCTAAGCCACAGACAAGCAACCAAAAATAATCTCTTCCATCTCCGTAGCTTCTCTATCTGGTGAGAAGAAATCCCCACTAAGCCGAAAATGCGTTGGAGATGATATGACGGATAATTTGGCGGCACGCTAAAAGACGCCTCCTACGTTTAAAAGCTTCCTGATATGCGAATTAAATCCTCTAGTTTCTTTCAAGAATGTCGTTAATGTGGCGATAGCTCCTAAAATTCTCATTAATGGTGACACCCAGGTACTTAAGATGTCCGAAGTCCCAATCTCGACCATTCTCGACCAATAGTCAAATAATTTATGAGTGGTCTACAGTTTGGGTAAATATATCTTAGAAATGTTCAAGGAAAAACCCTATTTTGTAATATTACACATCAGCACCGTCAGGTATTGTTTCTGCCGTTCATTAATATTTCTTTCTCCAGTACCTGATATGGCAATCAGAATATCATCTTCATGCATAAGTACAAGATCCTCCCGCGGCAGCGGTGGTATGTCGGAAATAAAAATATTGTATAGCACAGGACCCAATAACGAGCCCTGTGACAATACAACAGAAATCAAGCCATTGTCAGACCTTACATCAGAAGCTTTTGTAAAGTCTAATCCAACCGCTATCGTGGGCATCTTCTATTAAGTTCCCTAGCAATGGAATCTTTCAGTATCCTCAGTGCATACGTTGTCGATAATCCGATAGTTTAAATCTAAATCGAATATACGTGTCAATTATAAAGTCATTTATCTCTGCCAGGAGAAATAAGTCAAAGAGCTTTTCGTACATGTTAACACTGTATGAAGGTTTTTATATACTATATATGGGACATTACTAGCTTTTTATAAATCAAACTTCTGGGTTCAGTTTATTTCATAAGGCTTAAAAATCTAGGGAAGTATTGCTCGCGCTAAAATTAATTCCTTAATAAAATAAAAAAATTTTACAAAAGCCGACTTAAATAATTCATTTGTTATATCAAACAGTTTAACCAATACTTTAAAGAAATTAAAAGGCACATCCCATAGTGGTTTTCCTTATATAGAGAAGCGGTCAAAAACCTTTATCTCCAAAACTAAAAAAGTTACAATCTCTAAAATTTGTTAGCTGTTAACATACCCGAAATATCTGTAATCAGTCTGAAAATTTTTAGGAAAAAACTGTTAGCAACTGCAGACATAGTAGTCATTTGAACTTTAAAGGGTTAATTAGCTCATACATTTGTTGAAAGAATTTTTGAAATAAAATATTTCAATATGAAAATTCAATACGAAAATTTTTATTCCAATTTTATTCGAAGTATACTCTGAAAAAATAAAATATTAAGCAATTTCAAAATATCTTAGCATGGCGAAATAATACAAGGTAGTCACCAAAGTATATTTATATTAAGTATATGCAAGTCAACACAAATACAAAATTTCATGTATTATGTCAAAAAACAGTTCAGAGACGGTAAAGTGGCTAACATTTTATTATTTTTCTAAATAAAAAATTAATATGAATTTTTCTTAATTATTATAAAAAAAGTAAGAGAAATACCTCTAAGTGACTATATCAATGTAAATTTAAACAAAAATTCAATAAAAGGATGTTCAATGCAACTTGAGTTCGAAAAGTGTAATTTGAATATTTCGTTTACCATCCCTGATAGAACATAATAAAAATGAAAAAAAACACGTAAAAAACAAGAGCAAAATAAAAATTGAAATAAATGTAAAAAAATTTTGACACAATACATGATAAACACGCACACAAATATAACTATCACCTGAGCTCCTGCATATACTTGTTATAAATATACTTTGGTAGTCACAATGACGAATTCATTAATTTAGCCGTAAACGCTAAATGTCAAACTCCATATATAAAAAATATGTATAACAGTTTATTGTATAAAGTTTGACAGTTAGCGTTTATGGCGAAAATAATGAATTCGCTATCGAGACCACCTGTATTATTTCGCCATGCATCTTAGCTTAAACTACTTTTTTTCATTTATGGGTAAGTATCAGGCTACAGAAATAAATAGATCTGTACTTAGAAATTGCATCTTTAAAAGATCTGTCATTTAACCAATGGGCGATAGTTGTCATGCACATTGCAATCTGAACTTATTTATATCCTTATTTTTCAATTTAGGTGCTTTCTCCGAAGCCTATTGAAACTAATGCATGCTTGATCACCTCAGCCAAGGCAGATTTGTTTTACTAGGTAATAGCGGCCCTACAACAAATACAACATTGACAAAAACAACATGTCTTTTCATTGTTTTTTTGTGCGTTGGAAACGTCAAAAACACAAAGAGAAATAAAAAATAATTGCTCTCAATAAAATATGCTTGCTTTGTTACGCACACGTTTGTTGTTAGTGTTTTTTGAAATTCGTAAACAAACAAAGGAAAATACAAACAACTTTTGATTTTTTCAACTACAAACTAGCTGGGCGGACGACACTACCTAGTAAAATAAATCTGCCTTGACCTCAGCTGTATCAGAAATTTGTGTACAAATAAAGGGAGTTACTACAAGGACATTATTCAAAAAAGTTTTTTGGCTTTATCCACAGCATATGCCTCAAACGTTTCATCAACAATGGCAGATCCAGAATATATATAGCTTAGATATTCGTGGCACATCTTTGAAAAATATCTTTATCCATTCCTGTTATTTGTGATGAAAGATCGAAAACTTGGAAAAATTCTCAAATTGCATAGTATGAAACAAAATGTGATTTAGTATTATTTTTGTCGGAATACTATATAAATTACATCCATATTCGAAAATATGAAAACTTTCGGGCCCACAATATTTTTTTAATTTAAAGAAGGCACAAAATCTATAACGGTATGTACAAGAAATTGTAGGCGGATGAGGGCCAAATAACTAAAAGTCTACATGAAAAGATAGTTTTTAAAAAGGTCAAAAAGGTATTCTTTAGGTATTTTTTAATGTGCTTATATTTTTGCAGCTATTTTTATTTTACTTTTTTAAGAATAAGACTTCGGCCACATTACCGCCAATAACTTTTTAAACTTAAGTTTTCTCTGAAGCTATAAAACAGCGATATATGAAATACTTTCAATGGACACATACATTAAATCTCGCAAAAAAAAAACACAAAATTTAGAAGTTTCAAAAAATTTTGAGTGTATCAATAAATTTAGTGCAATAAAGCTTAGAAAAAAACTTTTTTTTTTGAGTTGTTTCCTAGTTGGGAAATCACTGTATAGCGCGCATTCCTACGTGTTCTTTACAGAAGAATTAAAATAAAAATTGCATACGTATTTAAACGAAATATAGCTGAAAGCAAGAGCAAATATGTATGACGAATAATAAAGAGAACAACGAAAAAAGATTTGGGTTATTTGCGGACTCCCAGCAAAAAATTTTGGAAAAGGCAATCAAGTATAAAATTAAGCATTTTTGGCGAAAGGACTTCTAAATTATATTGCCAACCTAATGATTTTAACAAAGCATGAGACTTTTATAATCAATTACTGAGAACTGGTTTCATTGAAATTTTACTGTATTTTAAATACTTAAATTACTACTTCCTTTTCCGCGAACTAATTTCATGTGTTTTGTAAGAAACAAAATATGTCAATCACAAAAATAAGTCATTATATGGCAAGTACTTTTTAACGTACTGTCCAAATTTTTGCTGGGCTTCGTCTAATCAAATTCGCATTCTTAGTTAAAAAATTAATTGATTAAATAGGTGATGTTTACAATATACTCAACCTAAAGTAGATAGATGAGAAAAAGGCTGATGACGGATGTAGCGATTCGAAAACTGCTGCAGAACATACCGCTGGTGTCTAATTTTTCTGTTTTCTTTAAAAATAATTATAATGAACTTCAGCAGACTTAATTAATTCAATTGTTACCGATAATTAAAAAAAAATAAAAATTAATACAATAACGCAGTTATAAATATTACAAAGTTTAGTAAATCGAAAACAAAACTTTAAAAACTATTAAAACAATAACTTTAATTTTCTTCTACTGATCTAAAGTTCTGTGTATTTGTAATTTAACACCATTTTTAAGGGGTGCCCTTATGTAGATAAACAAAATGAAAGATGCTTCTGTATAAATTTGTTTTCTCAGATTTATGAGAGTTTAAACATGTATGAAAGCAACGTTCCTTAACTTTAATATAACAAAAAACAACTCTACTAATGAGTTATACTTGAACATGTATAACACAATTAGCACAAGCTTTTCTAAGGCAATCGTAGTAATGATCATTGTTTTAAAGTCATCATCTGCATTGTAAATATTTTACCATCATCAGCAATATTATCGTTATAATAGTATTTCTTGACGTCATGGTTCTTATTGTTTTTGTCGTTTTAAGCCTTGCATATTTGTGCATTAGAAAACAAAGGCAAAACAAATTAATGCAACTTTTGTTGTCGTATTATGGTTTATGTGATGTCGCACAAGGATACAGAAATTTTGAAAATTCAAAACTATAAATCAACTCTTAAACAACAATTTCGTTATTTGTTCAAAACCACAATATTCTCACTGCTTTCATATCAACTCATGTACTTATAAATATTTTAATTATTAAGGAGTGCAACGAAACAAAACTGTGTGAATTATACATGAAAATAAAGTTTAGTCTGTAATGTACCAAATGAGCAAAAATGGAGAATTTGTCAAAAAGGTAGTAGAAATTCTACAATAGTCACAAAATCATCATGCATGAGTGTACCTTTATTAAGAAAATTAAAGAAGAAAATTCAAATTTTTTCACAACTGTTATTGAACTTGTACTCCTAATGTTTTTAGTGCAGGAAAAAAAAATTAAAAAATTTATAACACATTACTAAACTAAAAGAACAAAGGACCGTATCGATCATTGCTGATCTGTTGATCAAAAGAGAAAAAACTACATTTTGATATATAATTTTTTTACCGATCAGCGGTTAAACAGAAGGAAACTAATGATCACCTTCTAATATTAGGTTAAGGAAGAATAGTAAACTAAAAGGGGATTACCTACTGTTAACGTGAAAAGGTCAAAAATATTTTATTAAAATGAAAAGTGTGTTCGACTTCTGAAATTATAACTGTATAACCTTTCATCAGAATTAGAGCGAAGTATACAAAGTTATTATTTAAAATAAATATAAGTTCTGCAAATTTGTATTTCTAATATGAAACTCAAGTAATTGATTGCGAAGTAAAAAAGTTATTGATTAACAGATGAAATTTAAATAACGTCGTGTATGAGGGGGCGATTATACCGCGACTTCAGTTGAAATTTTACTTAAAAGTATTAAGCCATTAATTTTTTTATTTTAAGCTTTCTTAATAGAAAAATTTGCCTTAAGCCAAATGCTACCCCGGTTGTCACTAAACAAAGTCGTCTACGAAAAAAAAGGAAAATACAACCTAATTTTACACACTGGAATTTTTTAAATATAGTTTGACCTATAGAAGAAATAACACATTTGAAGGATGTGTACATCTAGCGAGAAAGAACACGCAGCTTTTCTTCCTCCAACAAAAAACTATTGCATTAAAACTAAACTGAAGCTAAGAGCGAATATAAGAAATAAGTTTATTCTTTACTATATATTTTCCTTTAGGTCTAATTTTTATTAACCTAGTTAGGCAGTAAGACAACTACGTAAAGTCTATCTACGACCCCTTCAAGGTTAACAAGTTATATTTAATAAGGCTTATTTTATTTAATAAGTATTCGCTTTACCAGACTTTTTATAACCTTCACCACTGGTGTGACTTTGTCATTCCGTTCATAATTTCTTCAATATCCATTTCCAACCCCATAAAATATATATATTCTGAGTTCTAGTGCATAGCAAAGTTGATTGACCGATGTCCGACTTTGCCAAAACACTAAATGAGGAAGAGAAAATTTAAATACGCCAATCGAATAGACAAAGTTTCGGAAATCAGCTAGATTGGTCCATGTCCTTAGAGGCAGCGGGCAAAACAGCACGCCTTCCTCTAATTTTTTCTTATATTTTTTAACTTTCGTTTATATTCCTGCAGCTGGTTGTGTTTATTATAAAAAATTAAAAGAAGTAAGAAAAATTTGTGAGCTTTTCACCACTTACTACTTATTCACCACTGAAATAAAGGAGGATCTGATACAGTAACCTATTTATTTACTGAGTGAGCTGTGACAACAATCTTAGGTAAAACTTACAACTTTTGAAAAAAAAACTTTTTTTAACAAATACATTTTATAGCAGAAAAGATTTTCTTATGTCGATTTTAATTGAAACTATTCAATAGAAAATCTGCAGTATGGCACATGTTAGACATGTATGGTGTAAGGTTTTTAGCATCATATATATTATTTCTAAAGCAGTTTTTTTATCGGTTGCAAATATCTCGCATACCACGGCATCAAATTTAATGAATGATACCTCATTTTAAAGCTTATTTCTAATACTAATGACGAAAAATAATAAGAAATTGAAAACTTAATATTTTCATTGATAAAAATTATAATTTATATTGAACTGCATGATAATACAGTGCTTATATGTTTTTGTTAAAGTGTGGTAATACAGGGTCACTTTATGGTAATGCAGTTCTTCACAATGCAGTTTATATTCAAATCCATTCTGGCAATACCGCTACTTACTATAAAGCCGTTTATTAAAAGATACTTTTGTTTGTATTAAGGATTCGTACGGGCAAAAAGTTAACGATGATCATGTCATTACCTCTAACATTGTATTCAAAGACGCATTATAAAAGCATTTAAACATATGTATGTATGTATGTATGTAAATATGTATGATATTTTATGATTTCTAATATTTTTATACTTTTAATAAAATGTATTGAAGTTACTAAAATTTCTATTAATTATTTTTATTTTATCTTACAAAAATAACAACTAACGCTGCGAAATATTCGCACGGGTCATCTGGTTGTTCATTATTTAATATAACAGAAAATTTTTCTAGCTTTAAAGAAGAAGTTTAAAACATGGACATATTGGCAAAAATCAGTTTCAATGTTTTTTTATGAAAATTTCATTTAAAGCTAAACTTCTTATCTAATCTAATTTTGCGTTCATCTTAATCAAAGAACTCAAACACTGAAATAAATAAAAATTTGTTTGACTAGTCTCAACCCTCCCTCTTTTAAGTTTGGATGTATTTTTGACCATAAATGAAATAGCCGGATACCAGAATTATTACACATATTTGTATTATACTATAAATCATTCACATACGTACATAAATATGCATGAAATCACCCAATTTTATATTTCATATTCCTAAATACATTCATAAATTATTCATATACAAACGCAAATAGTTTTTAGCACAAAAACGTATTTGCTGTCTTCTTTTATTACGTTGAAGGCTTTTGTTTAACGACTTAAAACTTTATTATATCCAAATGTTTATGTAAAATAATAATTAGGATTAATATCATTGAAATACATAACAAACATAAGTATTAACATGCTTTTGTTGTTCGTTATTATTCCTGGTATGTTGTAAGAATATTCTCTTAAATTTGTGTACTTACGAAATTTGTTGTACGAAAAAAAATTTAATTAGTTTAAACACTTGTTTTAGAATTTGCCTCGTAAATTTACCAGTTTATTATATTGTATAAATAAGAAATAAGTCATAATTTATCTGATTATAGTTTTACTTAAAAATTAGGTATTATCTCGAGACAATGCAGACTGTGGCTTTTTGTTCAATAAATAATAGCAAATTTATATTTTTTAAGTAACTGGCCATATTTTCATGAAAGTGAAAACGTCAAAGTGAAACTCGTATGTGAACTAGTTTGGAGAAATTTAGCATATTCTAAAGATTTTGAAATGTCCGCACTTTAATGTATTGTTATTTACAATCTGTAATAATTTAATTCGAATAAAAATTTTAAATTTTAAGCATCGACTTTCGCTCGTATATATTATTTGTTTGTATGTTTGTTTGAGCGTGCGTCAGTTGCGGCTAACCGACTGACCGGTTTTAATGAAAATTTGATACATGGGCAGATATTTGTCGTCATGGTAAAATAGGAAATTGTTATTTTCAATCATCGGACCAGGAATATTTACTGTAATAATTTAATTCTCCTTGAGTTTTTCTATACGCAAATAGATGGATCCTCAATGTCTGTTACGTTAAAAATGCTAACAGAGGGTTTGCACTATAGACTTTAATAATTTTATCGTTTTGATAGTTTTAAATACTTATTAACTTTTGTAAATGAAGTTTAACCAAAATTTGTAAAAATACTACGGTGTATAATTTAGTTTGGAAAACGCTGACCTGCAGCCTTATTCTGTAAGTCGCTAAAGCTAAATCGCCAATTCTAAAATTATTTAATGTTAAGAGAGCAGTTTTAAATACGACATTGGAACATTTAACCCTATACGTAATACTGTCTAATATATTGAGTTAGACTTACAGATACAGATTAATTAAAGAGAAATTTACATGGATTAGTTGAACATTTAAGCAATTTAGCTCAAGTTTTAGCTAAGAGAATTTTTATTAAACTCTATATATTATATTAAAAAAAATTTATATATTAAAGTAAAATGATTTGAGCATAATTTGGTGTAAAGTTTTTCATCCTAAAAATCAAAATAAAAATCAAGTAATATAGCCACACATAATAAATTATTTTTATATCTATAAAACACGACATTTTTTGAAGTTATTTAAAAGCTATATTTAAAGATCTGGTTTTTCGATATTTTCAGAGAAAATGTAACTGTGATATTAATCATATATTATTATGTTTAGAATCCCATTAAAATATGACAACATTCACTAACTCCTTCTGTCCCCTCTCCGATAGCTTAGTTTCCTAGTTCTGCCACAATACGCTGCATAAGTAAAGGTCATGCCTTGAATTAAAAAAAAAATTAAAAAAACATTATTGTTTCACATAACAAACTATTAAGTACTTTGTAGTCGAAGACTTTATGATCTGCGGTCAACATAACAACGGTCATTCTAAACTTTGCTAAACATTCTGAACTGCGTTTATACAATAACTGCTGACTGAAGAAATATTAATTAGGTGAGTGACAGTAAATTCTGTGAATTACTATATAGTTTATAATAAGGTCGTTTTAATAAGCGGAGCTTGAGAATAAAACTCCTTTAAAAATAAGTTAAAAAAAAGAGCCGGCAATTCAACTACCAAGGTGACAAATTCTGGTTGAAAAAAAAACAGAGATTTACTGACCGAAAAAAATATAATTATTAAAATTAACTAATAAATACCATAACAAAATTTACAATAAAGCTTGATACTAAATTTGAACGTGCAAACGCAATTAAGTTCTATATTTGCGTACCCCTCATTTTTCAATTACAAAATATACTCAACAAGGCTATAAGTCCCTACACTACCAAAAAAGGCCATAAAATTTGACCAAAGCAACACCGGGTATAATAAGAATATAATATAATATATAAATATTTGATATAAAAAATAAACACAAAAATTAAACGTTGTTATTTATTGAAACGTTGTAGACTATATAAAAATTAACTATAAAAAAATTAAAGGGTATGCTCATAGTTGATGTAATTTGAAGTTTATGGATTTATTTTTTTAATAGCTATAGACACTTGAAACCAAAGTATATCTATATCAAGTACATGCAAGTCTACAACAAATACAAAATTAGAACAACAAATGGCATTTTGTTTGTGTAAAATAATGTTTTATGTCACAAAACAGCTCAGAGATGGCAAAGTGGGTAACTTTTCATTTTTTTCTAACCAAAAAATTAATATGAACTTTACTTAATTATTGTAAAGAAAATAACAGAATGACCGTTTAATGCCTATATCAATGTCAATTTAAACAATAGTTCAATAAAAGGATGTTTACTGCAACTTAAGCTAGAAAAGTGTTATCTGCAGATTTCGTAAAGCCTGTAGAAGCACGTAAAAACCAAGAGAAATGTATAGCAAAATAAAAATTTAAGAAATATGTAAACAAATTTTGATACAAAACATGATAAACACGAACACAAACAAAACTATCAGCTGAACTCCTGCATGCATGCACTTATTATAGATATACTTTGCTTGAAACTTAGAGAATACGCTTAAAAATTTTACAAAATGTCGACTACTATGACCATTATAATAAGGATGTATATTCAAAATTATAAATTAAAGAGTGCTCTAATTGTACATTTAATGTAATGTATGTAACTATATATTTAAACAGTTGTAAAAGGTCGGTTGAAATTTGCAAAGATCTTGTCTTGGTAAGTCCACTGTATCAGCAAGTATAAAATTTGGATTTGGAAATTAAAGGATGTCCCACTAGTTGATGTAATATATGTGTGTGAAAAAACTTTTGAAAGTTACAGACATACAGACTGCTGAAATTAAAAAAGAATTTATATTCCTAAGGCTGCTATAAGAAAAAGTGAACAATTTTAATTGTGCAAAATTAAAGGGTGTTTCCAAAAGTCATGCGATTTGACCTTTGGCTTATCTACTTATTCGTTGTTTAGAAAGACCTAAAAATTAGACACAATATCCAATACTTTATACGGTATAATAGGAAGTATAAATATTAAATGTTATAAAATTAAAGGGTGCAACAATAGTTGATATATATTGATGTATATCACCAAATTTTTGAATCACTAAAGACAGTCGGTTTTATTATGCAAGAATTATTAAACTGAAAGTCCATGCAACGCGTTCTATGCGTACACGCTTATTACGCTTTTCATACTTTTCACGCTTTCTACACTTCTTAAACGTCAAGTTACATGCAACGCGTTTTATGTGCCAAGTTCTCGTTTTCATCAGCTGTAGTGTAAATATTTTTATATAAAGAAATTATTTTTGGAAAAATGAAATGTTTAAAGAATTTATGGTATATGTTCAGTTTATGCACATAATATTTTGTGTAACAAGGACCTATGAAAATCTTCGAAACATAAAGGAATGGTTTTGGCATTTGTATTAAAATATTTTTAAAATGAAAGGCACGTTAGGGATGAAACTCAGTACGTAAAAGTATTCGATAGCAAAGACACTAGTTTTGTGGATAAAAGAGTTGATGTAAATTATTAACATTAACGTACTTTTTTCTGAATTTATTGTTAAACTTTACTAAAAAAAGGTTTTTTTCTTTTTAAAAAGAAAAAAGTAATCATTAACACAACAATATTTATCGATACCATTGATAATAAAATATAATTTACATTTAAAATCATTTAGATATCAAAAACAGCTGACATTTTTTCATGACGCTTGCAAAGCGTAGAAAAGTAGAAAAAAAAACTAACTTTTTGCGTTCTACGCGTTCATGCTTTCTACGCTTTGTGCTGTGTAACATGTCACTTATATTGACATTGATTTTACTTATTTAATAGACGCATATAAAGCGTGTATGCATAAAACGCAAGTTATGGACTTTCAGCTTTAGTCGTTATAAATAGACGATTATAATTAATTTGTTATTTTAAATTCGTCGGCTCGTCTGAATGTCATTCTTTATTTGTTTTAGTTTTTTTTGTGCAAGATTTTTTTTAGCTTTGTCTTATGTATTTGTCAACAAATAAGATACCTTTCAAGTTAAATTTTATGATTGGCAAAAAATTATCTTATAAATATTTTAATTTACTTAAAAAATTTTCAGGTTTTGCAAAAAAGTTCTTTTTTAATTTATTAAGTTTTTCAGATATTAAATTTTTGGCAACATTTTATTTGAATTTAGGGTGAAAAATAATAATTTTTTATTAATTATTTTTATTATTATTTTATTATTTTTTAATAATTAACAACAACAAACAAGTAACAAATACAAAGCTCTTGGACCACCTAGCACATTTCCGTGAAACAAATTATTTGGTAGAAGAAGATCAAGACCTTCCTTTCTTTAACAATCTATCATCAACAGTTATGCACTTAAAAAAATGTATAAAAATAAATAAGCTAGTAAATAGACGTTAATTTCTTTTGTATTATTTTTAGCAAAAAATGGCAATAAAATGAAAAGTGACGTGTCAAAAAATAATATTTCCATTTTAAAAAGTCTTCAAGACAACAATCTCTTTCCAACTATTTATTAAAATTAAACATGTTCAAGTTTTGGTAAACTTTCACATGATATAATTTGTGTTACATGGTAATAAAAAAATGTCACCTACAATGACAGACACAATATATTTTTCAAACGATACCTTTTACTAAAATTAATAGCTTTAGTCGCATTATGGGTTGCACTTTCCAAAAAAGTTTTTTTTATAGTTTACAAAAAACCATTTTAAAACATTCACTCATGCTTTCGGTAATCGTTACCAATTGAGTGCATTAAAGAAGTTGCATACCCACGCTTTATTGTTTCTATAAAACAGTATGCATGTGTGTGTGTGCGTGTGTATGTAGCAATTTGGTGTCAACTGTAAAAGTAAACCTTTATAGTCAGATTACACGAAAAGGCTTGTTATAAATTATTACAAGTTTTAAAAATAGTTTATTTATTATGGTTTATATTTTCTTAAACATGCAACTAGAAAAAATTGCCTTTTTTTCTACTTCGATGACAAGTTTCAAAAATAAAAAACCAAACTAGAAAATAAAAAATCTTTATGTAAACATAAAATATAAGTGCACCAAGTTTTAGTATTTTTATCAAAAAATTATACGACAGTGTAGTTGAACGCCTACTGTGTTCTTTCCTAAACACTGTAAATACAATATTTTAAATTTACATTTTTCTAAAAGAAAATGCAAAAGAGTACTACCATCAATAACTGGAAAGTAGCACTATAAATTTAAAGTTTAATTTAAGTAATGCTTTTCATTTTTATTTTAGTTGGAAAATTAAGTTAAAGTTACACTTTTATTAAAAATAAGGCAACTTCAAATGTTTTAACCCAACTTTAAAAGTTAAAGGTAGAAATATCTTAGCTTATCTGTCAATTTTAGCTCAGAGTGTATTTGCGTAGAAAGGTTAATCCTCCAGCAGAGTTGCTAACCTAAAATTATTCAAATACTATTTCCTCATATGCTGTGTCATGGTAATAAAAATTGCTGGAATAATTAGAAGTACAAAAGACAGCAATTTATACAAATATGTATGTACAATCAATATTATTTTAAAATATATCCCCTGTTTGGGGAAATAAGAATTCCGTAAAAATATTGAAAAATACATGTTTAAAGTTTAAAAAAATAATACCTAATTAAAATATTTAAAATACGAGCAACACCTAAATCTAATTCAAACGTCTTTCTACAAATGTTAATCAGTTTGGAAAAATACATCAAATTATATCAACAATTGGGGCACCCTTTAGTTTCCAAATTCAAGTTTTATACTTGTTGTCATAGCGAAGTAATCAATACAGGATCATTGTAAATTTTAAGCGTATGTTTGCAACTGCTCCGTAGTATGGTCATATACATAAAATTAAGTACACTATTGGGGCAACCTTTAATTTATAATTATGAATATTACTACTTATTACGGTCATAGCGGTTCATCAACGCTTCAAAAGGTAAGCCCATATAGATAAATTTACGTCACCTATGGGGTTACCCTTTAATTTTTAGATTTATTTTTGTATTTTTTTTAATTTTAAAGTGGTGCCTTTTACGGTTCATAATACACGTAAAAAACATGTATGTTGTATAGCGCCATAACCAGTTTAAGTAATGGCTTTCATGTAGAGACAACGCTAGGAAAAACTACTTTATTAGATTTACCATCTAACACATCTACATCGGAGTATTGAAAAAACGGATTTACCATCCCATGATTAACAACATCGTAAAAATTTAAAATCCTGATGTCAAATCATTCTGCTAGCTCCTGAGAGCCACCCCAGAGATGAGTACATGGAGCTATTGCAATCGGCTTTCCTATTTGTTGGATCAGTAGACGGAATTGTTGTGGGATTTAGAGTCCCAGAAGCCACTCGTCACGCTAGGTGGATGGAAAAGTCTATTTACTGCTTAAAAATGTTAATTTTTCGTCGTCAGTTTAAGATGTGTAAAGGAAACGGCAGTTCTGTGCGTAGGATGTCTGTTTTTCTACCTAAAATTTATTGCAAAGCATGGTTCAATGCACCAAAACCTCATTTTGCACCAAGTAAGATATGGAAGAGCACGATAGGGTTGTTAATCCAAAGGTTACGAAAGATAATTAAAAGAAAAAGTTGATGGAGGAATGCTAAATTTACTTACAAAGGATCGTTTATATTCTTTGAACTATTTAAACGATTAAACATTTAATAAATATGTAAAGCCAGTTTAAAATAAAAATACACTTGTTTTACCAAAAAAGTCATTTATGTATGTATATATAATGTCAGTAGCTAAGAATATTTTTTTTAATAGAAATAAAAATGTGTTTACCGCCCAAGAAAATCCATCAATTACTCCAATGTCTGTCCGATATAACGCTGCCTTTAATTATTGACAAGGCGTATCACATAATAGTTTTCTGACGCATACATACATATGTACCTCTCACCTTCAAAAAGGTGAAGGTACCGCCACCTACCATTTTTTTTAGAAAACATTTTTAAAATTAGATGGAAAAATAGAGTTAAAAAATAAATTTTTATGAAGCAAATTCATGTTCAAATGAATATACTCGTATGTATGTATTTGCGTTCTAGCTCTGACTGCACTATATGAACATCTCTTCATTTTTACAAATATAATATTGTGCTGTGTTGACAACGCTCACAGAAAATGTACCCCTGTTCATTACTCTCACTTTCCTGAAACAGCTCATAATTTCTGCTCTTATTTTATTTGTTATATTAATTTCCAATGAATTTTAAGCCTAATAGGCCAAATAATTCAGTATTACAATTGTGTAAAATATAAATATTTATTATAAAATATGTGTACCCCCATTGCATCAATGCTGAAGTTTGTTAAAAGTGATCATTGATGACATTAGACCAAATTGGTAACAGTAAATTGCCTGATAAGTATTTTTTCAAAATGTTTTTAAGTTCGTGAATAGACCTTCCGAAATGCCGAACGTAATAGGGAAGCAAATTATTCCAAATTCTTGGTACTTTTACAATAAAAGATCTACTCAAGAATAAAGAGCAGTGATTTGGACAGATCAGCAAATTTGGTTTGGTAGAACGCCCAAAGTTAAATTTTTCAGAAATTATTTTGTAAAATTGCAACATAACCCGTTGATCAATAAAGCTCTGTAAGTCCGAACCTAATGTATGAACTACATATTCATATATAAAACGTATGTATTACTGTATTAAAACAAAGTCTAAGTTATTGAATATTTTGCTACGACAAACAAAGAAGTATTTCAATTCCATATGTATGTAAACATTGGAAAACAGAAAGATATTGCCACACGTTTCCTAACATTGAGTGGCAGAAAAGTACCTAAGCTATAAAGCTTTTTCAAAGTAAATGAAATCAGAAATGACGCTACTAACTTGGTATTAAAAATCCAACTTATTGTCAATATACATTCCTTATATCTGATGATATATAACAAACTGAATATGCTCATTACGAAGAGAAATATACGGAGAGTTGTGGGAAAAATATAAGTAAATATAAAGCTTTAGTCTTTGACCGATTAAGTGAAAAAATTTTAGTTCAGACAAATCTGCAATGCGCTGTAACTCAATGTTAATATTGTTGCCTACGGCGCCAGCATCATAAGCAAGCAACTGGATATCAACAGCGTAAGTATACACTTGGAAAAAAAAATACTGCGGTAAATGTCAATGGCCCTAATATGAATCCCTGTGGCACCCCACTACTACTAGTACGAAATGATAAGATTTGTCTACGTTATATCTTAAAGTTTCTGCAATGTCTAGTATTAAACTCGTTGTGTTATTTCCTTGAAAAACTTTAAAAATTTCTGACTAAGTATTCAATATGCTTATTGAACGAAAATCAGCACAAAAACGTGGCATTTTAGTTTTCGGAATTGGAATAACCTTTCCAATTTTCCAGCCCAGCGGATACGACGAGGACATTACTATTGAGCTTTTAATGTAAGTAAATATGAAATAAATGGATATGCAATTTTAATGAATTTAAGAGGAATACCATCTGGACCAACAGAATTAGTCTTAATACTATTCATAGCATTAAAAACTTCATACTCATCAAGGTTTCTAAATGTAAAAGAAGTGTCTGTATTGACGTTAGAAATAACAATATTTTTTTCATTAATTGGTGATAACACCAATTGCCTATTAAATTCTTCAACGTTTATAATGTTACTGATATTATCATCATTGCAAACACCTACAGATCTGAGTTTTCTCCAAAACTAGGAGTGAGAACAACTCTAATAGTAATTAATACTATATTGTCTTCTTTTTCGCCTTATAACCGCATTTAGTTTGTTTCTATATTTACAGTAAACTCTTTGGTTTTCGTTTGATTTATTCTCGCAAAATACCTGCGAAGCTAGATTTCTTTGTACCCTTGCCACTTTTATATCCCTGCATTCCATCCATCTATCATTATTCTCAATAGTAATTTCCTAACAGGAACATTATCAAGGTATTGAATAAAATATTATTGAAATAATTTAACTGTTCGTCAACACAAGCTATGGAAAACAAAGAAGAATTCAGTTGGCCAAGTGGAACGTAACACTGATCAAAATTAAAGAGGAATAGTCTCGATACCATCGATCATTGACAGGAGGTTTAAATTTAATCCTGTAAGAAATAGATAAAATTGCATGTCTAGAATTAATGTTCAGAATAAAACATCTTTATTAAAGAGCTGCACAAAATGTTTTAAAAGTTCTATGTTATAGTGTACACTACTTCCAAACACAGAATTTCATTGTAAATATAAATATCAAAACAAGCATAACAAAACATGGCTCTCACTAAAACAAAACAAGCACCCTTCGAAAAGTTTCTCTTTACAGCTTTGTTAGTGCTTGTGTTTTAAAACAGAGTAGAACATCAAAACAAAAGGCGACAATGAAGTAAAAACACGGTAAATCATAGTAGAAACATCGAGTGCACTAGAACATATACAAAGCATGCTCACGAAAATAAAGTAGTGTTGTTAAATAATGCGATTTAAGGCTGTTGAAAGAAAATACGTTTTATACAATATATCATATGCAAACATACAAATATGTTTTTTTTACAGGCTGTTTTATTGTTATATTTTTAATATGAAAATATGAAACTTTGGATAAAAAATTAATTTTTTAGAATATTTTATAAAAGGATAGATACTGAACCACGCGTTATTAATTTTAATTCCTTTTTGTATAGAACTTATAAAAAAATATATTATTTAGTACGATCGAATACAGGCATTTTTTTTATTTTTGTTAAGTTTTATTACTATTCGTTTTTCTGTAAACCCCGAAATGTAAAAGACAATTTTACTATTATATTTTTAATATAAAAATATTAATTTTTTTTGAAAAAGTAATTCAATTAACATTTTAAATAAAACAGATATTATAATGTTTTTTTTCTCCATTTTTATGCGTTTTCAAATCTTAAAGTTGACGGCACCTCATATTGAGAAAAACGAAAATGATTGTAGCTTCTCTTTAGCCTAATTCTGCTATCAAAAACTTCAAGCATGTTTTGTATGTTCTACTTCAGTTTTGATGTTCTATTTCATTTTTGTTCTAGTTCTGTTATGTTTTACTTCAATGTTGTTCTAAAACACTTTTGTTCTGTTAAGGCTGGTTCACCCACAAGTTTCTAAAACATTTTTGGTTCGCACAAAATTTTTTTATATGTAGTTTGACGTTTCTCTCAGAGAGCGAGAGAAATTATTTTGTGCGAACGACTCTCGGTGTGAATTAAATTAATTTTAAATTTGGTCCGAACCATTTTAAAAAAGGTTGCCACACCATGTGAAGTGGAATTTGTATTACAATGTCAGTATGGTAAGCTAAAAAATGTAAACAAAAAGCAAAAAAGAAAAAAACATATCAAGAAAAAGAAGTATTGGCGGCAAAAATTAAAAACTTGGCCGCTCAAAAAATTGTATATATTTGACTCTCGAGAAAATAACAATTTTTGTTGAAAAATTACATATTAATAAGTAAATAACATATTAATATGAGGAGTATTAACTCGAAATCTTTTTGTTTGTCATCCAGGGATTTATATTTTACTTTGAATATTCTGTTACATTATACGTTATCTTATAAATATTAATTTTTCTTATTTCTTTATTTTGACACAAATATAATTAGTTTTCTTAAATTTATGCACATATGTATTTACTTTACTTGCACATATGAATTTTCAATTATATATGCCAGCACTGTTTTTACGAACAAAGTTTCTGAAATGGGTGAACCATGGTGTAGAAAACTCTCAGTAAACAATAAATTTCTCCGAACCAAAAATGTTTCAGAAACATGTGGGTGAACCAGCCTTAATTCTTTATTTTGGTGGCAAAGCAAAACATTTGTGTTTGGAAGTATGTGTTTGAAAATGAGAGCGTTCTCTACACACACTACTTGAAATTTACCTGATTGCTTATAAGACATTTTCCTTATGCTTGTGCAGCCCTTTAACACGTTGACTGCCACGCGTGTTTACAACAAAATCCCCGTCAGGCCACCCGTGCCACTGTAAGATGCGTGCTCTGCTACCGCATGTCTGTTTACATTTCTTTCGGTACTCTCACCCCGATATCTATTACGATCCTCATTTATCACGTTATTACTCTGCACGAGCAGTTGTAATCTTTGCCGTGTTTTGAGTAGTACAACTAATATCTCTGCCCAACTAATATCTCAACCGCAACTTTGCAGTGAATGCTTCAATATTTTGCACTGTAAATAATTTTGTTAATAAACGATTTTTAAAAAAATTCAACAGTATTATTATCTCCTGTCATATATTTATCTAAATATGTTCGGAAATCCTTTGGAAGGAGTCACCCGACGTGGCCTGATGAGAACTATTGCTGTCACCCGAATACGGGTGACGTGGCCTGATGAGAACTTTTGCTGTCACCCGAATACGGGTGACACGGCAGTTAACGTGTTAATCTTTATAAATTATATAATAATATGGATATTTTCACATACGCATGTGTGCATAATTCAGTTCGTATTTAAAAATATAATATTATACTCTCTTGACGTTTGTATGCACTCACAGAAAATTGTCAACCTTGATCCTTCCCCCCGCTATTCTAATGCTGCCCATAATTTCTGCTTTTTAAATCTTCAGAATACAACGTCTTCATAAATTTATTGTCTTTGATGTGAGTGTATTGTGACGTTCAGAATCTTACAGTCATCTTTAAACGTTAGTGGGATACTGCTTTTCAAGGCTTAGTTGTAACCAAGGTATATAGACACGAAGAATAGATACGAAGAAAGCTAAAGAAAGATACAGCAGTCTCTTTGTTGCAGTTAGTTAAACAAAATATTTTAGATTAAATATTTGCTTCTAAATATGTTTTATATTTAAGTTTTATTAAAAAACTTTTGACTGGTTCTACCTGCAAATATACTATTTATTATATTTACATATATTTTAAATCCTTGTAGACAGGTAAGTTGCTACATTCGTTTTCGGATTAAAATGGGTTTTTGGAAGGCCTTAAATAATTTGGGAAAGATATTTGAGAATTCCTATCAATCCTTCATATAAAATATTAAACGTATATGCAAGTGCATGTGTATGTGTACGTAAGCATACATGCTTAATAATTAAAAAAAAAATATTTATTACCAAAGTTATATGTGATGTAAAACAAAGTTATAGTGCAGGCATTGCAATTACACTAAGAGAGTTGCTAAAATAAATGTATACGCATGTATAAAAACAATGTATAAAAGCTTGTGCGACAAAGTGTAAATTTGCATTGATTAAAATTGCGTAAAGTAAAACATGCAATGTAATTGAATTTTGTGTAAATGTATATTAATAAATATACATACTAATGCACACATAAAGTTGGATCTACTGGTGTGGGTGTTAGTTTTTTCTGTTTTTTATTTTTTAAATGTCAGGGTAATTGTAACACCTTCACTTGAAATACAAAGTGGAATAAAAATTGCGTGTACGTGCAAAGGCGATTAAGCGGAATGTTTTTTCATATTTTATGAGAGCATATGACATTTTAAATACTTTGTAAGAGTTTTATTCATTTTTTATACTAATTAAGTTTTGTATAAAAATACATGGGTAAAAAAGAATTGACAGACCTTTATAACAAAGAATTAAAAAAAATTCTTTTAAGTTTGGCAGATTGTAATCATAAAGCATAAAAAAAGATTAAAATTTTTTTGCAATTCTGGCCACTTCGGAACTTTTTTTTATATATTTATATTTTTATTCAATGAAAATATTAATTACGAAATAACGTTGCCTCAGTACCAAGTACGGTTTTTTGTGCAACTGACATTAATTTTCATTCAGTAATGTAAACAAATAATAATAATTTTCATATTATTACTAATGGTGTGATGTAAGTAGTTTTTAAAAGTTGATTAAACCAAAATATTTTTAAGAGAGATTGCTAACATGCACAACGAATTCTTTCTCTAGTGAGCTCAAGACTATTGTTTTTCTTAAGCACTTAAACATATGTATTAACAATTGTTGTATATATAGTCCTATTATCGAAGAACAGACTTTGCTTATTTTTGATACGAATTCAATGTACTAAACCGCAGTGGAAGATTAAAAGCAATTTTCAAAGATTTATTTTGTGCTGCTTAAATGGTTTGAAGATCTGACTTTGTTTTCGATCCATAAATCATTAATAGTTTTGTATTTACATAAAATTTGCCAAAATACCTTTAGCTTTGTTATTTACGACGTGATGATCCTATAAAAGATTACAATTACGCTTATCGATTCATTTCTTATCCTGTCTTCAATATGTATACTTATTATGTTATCCCTGCTTAAATTTTACGAATTTTGTTTTGTCAGCATTTAAAACCAGTTTATTAAATCTCAAGAACACGCATAATATCGCGGCATTATGCACAATTTGTGTTCTTAATACGTTTTCATCTTTAGGGTTGTAGAAGAGACTTATGTCGTCCGCGAATTACAATAAATTGTAAAAATATGTTGAAATTTGTTTACATCGTCTTTTAAAACTTCTGAACAGTAAGGGTCTAAGTATGCTTTCCTGGGGTACTCAACACAAACGTGCAGTAAATCACTCTTTGGTTCATTAATTTTCACAAATTCTATTCTATTTTTTTTTTAATATTTTTCCATTAGCTTTATAATGTTGTGGAAAATTCTAATATAAGTTAACTTTTTAATCAAGATACAATCGATTTTAATTATAATTGATTTTAATGACTTTCGAAACATTGTGAGCCCTGATATTTAATGTCCAATACTTACCTGTTTCCAAGCTGAGACTTTTACGAGAAAAATGGGAAAACAGACACGATTGTACCAGTTTGAATAAAATTTAAACATAACTGGATATTTTTGTACAAATATCAAGCCGATCTTAACAAAATCCAAAAGTCCAAATAGGCAGAATATAAGTTTTATTTTATCACTTGAAAGAAGTACACATTTTACATGAAATACTCGATAGTAAAATAACTCCTTTAAAATCAATTCAAAGATTATAAAAAATAAGGTAGATACGTAACAACAGGGTTATACATACAAATATAAAATTATTTTTCACTTTTGCTGTGAAATTTCTTCTTCTACATACTATTTTAAGGAATAATCTTAGAATAAAATGATTATACAATCAATATCGGTAATTAATTTCATCGGGATTATTTAAAAACTAGCAGAAAGTTTTTTATGAAAATTAAATAATATAAAAAAATATTCCCGTGTCTTTAATTGAATTTATTTTTTAAATAATTTAATTTCTTAAATGAAAATTATTCTTGATTTGTATTGTAAATTATAGGTCTGTTTTTACTTTTTTGGGTAAATTTCGTGAAAATGAGCGCAAACATTGTTTTCCCTCATAAAAAGACAAAATTATATAAAAGTACGGGAACACAATATCTAAATTTTAAACACAAAATAAAAACTCAAAGTATTTTTACTGTTTTAATAAAAAAAAGTTAATTTCAATAAATCAACAAAAAGAAATAATAATTTATTTTGTATTGTGTTTATGTTTTAAGGCACAAGTTTAAATAACTTGGATGAAGAAACAGTTTGGGCTGTTTCGTGCAAGAAGAAGAACTTTATTCTCTCAAAACCGCTCTCATTTACCAGATTTTGAAGTAAGAAAACAATATTCATGCAAATTGGGATTCAACGGGATCCCAAAGTAAAGTAAAGAAACAGACTATATATTCACACAAAAACTTTAAGTAAAAGAGTGAGAATGGATCAAAATTTTAGAACAATAAAACCTTCGTGAAAATTGTTAAATAGAAGGTTTTTTGTAATAACTTATTTGTTTATTAATAATGCCTTTGAAAAAGTATAACGGGATATGTGTTAGAAATACTACACGTAATGAATATATGTACCAGTAATAAAGAAAATCTACTTTAATTAAGAAACGGAAAATTAAAGGAACTTTTCAACTGAAGTACATATGACACTAGATGGAATGAATATGTTACAGATTAATTTTTTTCGCAAGATATTTCTCTTAATATATAAAAATTAAAATTGTTGAAAGATTTTATTTTTAATCGACTTCAAAAAAAGAAGGAGGTTATACAATTTTGAAAATGTTTGGTAATATGATAGATTATGCTTACAGATTGGTCCCGTTTTAAAAACAGCTCATAACCTTGAAAATTAAAAGGTGTCCCTATACAACATACATATTTTTTACGTGTATTATGAATTGTAAAGTGCACTTCTGTAAAATTTAAAATGACTGCGAATTATTATAGCTCCTAAAAATAAAAAATTATACAAAAATAAATTCACAAATTAAAGGGTGCCCCATAATTGATGTAAATTTACTTATATGGGCCTATCTTCGGAACCGTTATATGCAAATTCTTGCAAATTGGACAGAATATCAACTGCTTTGGCCGTCGTAGTAAGAAATTTTAATATTAAAAATTATAAATTAAAGGCTGCGCCAATAGTTCATTAAATTTGATGTATATGGTCATACTTTTGAACAGTTGTAGACAGACGCTTGAAATTTACAAAGAACCTGTATTGCTAAATCCGCTATAACAACAAATATAAAATTTGGATTTGAAAGCTAATGGGTGTTCCAATAGTTAATGGAATTTTGTGTATGTGACCAAACTTTTGAACCGTTACAGACAGAACGCTGAAACATAAAAGGGACCTGTATTACTAAATCCGCTATATCAATGAATTTATTATTTGAATTTAGAAATTAAAGGGTGTTCCCAAAATTAATGTAATTTGTTCTATACGGCCGTATTTTTTGAACCTAAATTTTAGACAGAATGTCTACTACTTTATTTGGTATAATAAGAAGTATAAAAATGTTATATTATAAATTAAATAGTTGGTACGAGGGCTGCTCTATATATATCTGGCCTAATAGTGAAAATGCGAATATTTATAATCAAAAATGGTTTTATTGTTTTTCAAAGTATTCTCCAGCATGATTTATATACTTTTGCAAGCGCTCAAACCAGTTGTCGAAGACATTTTTCCACTCCGATTGAGACACCTCTAAAACATGGTTTTTGAATACTTCAACAGCTTCTTCTGGCGACGAAAATCGTTGACCACGCATTTTTTTCTTGACGTGCGGAAACAAGAAGAAGTCGTTAGGTGCCAAGTCAGAGCTATACGGCGGATGACCCATTAATTCGACGTTTTGGCCGGTCAAAAACGCTCTGGTTTGAGTTGATGTGTGAGAGCCCGCATTGTCATGGTGAACAATGATCCGTCTTCTCTTGTTGGTTTTTCGAATTTCTTCTTCTTCTTCGAATTGCTTCTTCCACGAACAACTTTCGTTGGATTTTGCTAGTCTTTGAAGACCCACACGGTCGATTGTTGTTTCGTTTCGGGCTCATACGCATAGATCCATGATTCGCCAACTGTGACGATCTTATAAGCGTCTTTTGAAGCACCGCAATCGTATTTTCGCAACATTTCTTTGCACCAATCGACACGAGCCTTTTTTTGAGCGACTTTCAAATTGTGCGGGATCCAACGAGAACAAACCTTTTTTACGGCCAGGTGTTCATACAGTATCGAATGTATGCAGGTGGAAGAAATGTCCAAGGATGTCTCTATCTCTCGGTATGTCGCATATCGATCGTGTATTATGAATTCACGCACGGCATCAATGTTCTCTGGCACAACAGCCGTTTTTGGACAACCTTCATGGAATTCATCTTTGAGCGAACTTCGGCCACGATTAAATTCATTATACCAATTTTTCACAGTGCTATAGGATAGTGCTTCATCCCCATACAAAGATTTAAGTTCATCAATGCACTCTTGTCGTGATAATCCACGTCGAAAGTTGTGAAAAATGATGGCACGAAAATCTTCACGAGTTAATTCCATTTTTTTCTATATTAATTTTTTCAAGTCACTGTCAACAACACAAATAATGGTCGTACGTCAAAACGTTTTGAGTACGATTATGCTTAAAAATGGCAAACTTTCGAATGGAAATATCAGATTGCACTTGGCAGCACTCAGTGTTGCCAGGCCAGAAATATATACAGCAGCCCTCGTATTAATATTACAAATTATAAATTGAAGGGTGCGCCAATACTTCATTAAATTTGAGGTATATGGCCATACATTTGGACAGTTGTAGACAGACGCTTGAAATTTACAAAGAACCTGTATTGCTAAATCCGCTATAACAAGTATAAAAATTAGATTTGGAATCTAAAGGGTGTTCCAATAGTTAATGTAATTTTGTGTATGTGACCAAACTTTTGAACCGTTATAGACAGAACGCTGAAACATAAAAGGGACCTGTATTACTAAATCCGCTATATCAATGAATTTATTATTTGAATTTTGAAATTAAAGAGTGTTCCCAAAACTAATGTAACTTGTTCTATACGGCCGTATTTTTTGAACCGTTGTATACAAACACCAAAATTTTAGACGGAATATCCACTACTTTATTTGATATAACAAGAAGTATAAAAATGTTATATTTTAATTTAAATAGTTGATAAAATCTGATGTATTTGAGCTAACTGTTGAACCGTTACAGACAGACGGCTGAAATTTACACAGAACCTGATTGCTAAATCTACTGCAACAACAAGTATATAATGCGAATTTGGAAATTAAAGGGTGCCTCTATAGTTGCTGTAATTTGATGTTTATTGCCAAACTATTGAACAGTTGAAAAAGTATAAAGTTTGGAAATATAAGTGTGTCCCAAAGTTAATGTAACCTAATTTATGTGGCCATACACCTGGGGCAGACAGATGAAATCTGTTTTGAAGTCGGCTTTTTTCGAAAGAATTATTTCTCTTTCTAATTACAAAATTAATGATTAAAATTTTTTGCTTTTTATAATTATAAACAATTTTTTTATATTGGACTCCGAAACCCTAAAAAGCAAAAGCTACATCTAGGATTTTATAATTCAGTCGTGGAATTAATTTCTTAATCGAAATTTACCAAAGGTGCAAGTATAATTTAGAAAACCGTGAATACATAAAAAAAATATTTATATGTGCTTCTGTGACTTGTGAAATAAGAGTTTGGTTTCATTAACTATTAAAATTGTTTTTATGACAGCAAAAAATAAACTGTTATTGAATTGTACTAAATCCACAAACTAAATTGCTTTTTGTGTTTAATATTAATAAATCAACTCAAAGTTAAATTCTTTCACTTGTTCCCCTAAACAAAACTATGGAAGTAAAAAGAGGAAGTGGACGTAAGCAGAAAACTACTGCAGGCTGTGACCGCCAAATAATAAAAAAAAATCTAAATCTATTTCCTATACTGGTTGCGTTGACTAGTAAGAAGCATAAACCAAAAAAAAAAAAAAAAAAACAAATATTTTAAAGCATAAAGAATTAAAAAATAAGAAAAAAACATGAAGGGAAAAAATTGGCTCTCACCCATATTTTACGACTTATGAGCCACTGAACTTTTCATATAAAAACACGATTGAGCACCATATTTTTTAAGATATCAATATGGGTATCATTTTAAAGTTGTTTCAGAGATCTTTCAGGAAGTACAAAAATTTTTAAAAACTTTTTTATTCCATTAAGAGCCGATGACAATTTTCTGTAAAATTATAAAGAGTATTTAATATTTTTTTCTTATTTTTTAATTTTTGTCACCCCAATATTTGTCTGTTTGATTGGAGTTATTTCACTAAACTAGATTTATATATATTGTGAAAGGTATAAAAGATTCGGAATAGCGAAGAGATAGAGAGATTCAAAGAACAGTGGCGACGTATATAGCAATCCAGTAAGTGCTGTATTACCTTCTGCTAGAGTTTAATTTTTCTTTGAAAATGAACAAAAAAATTTGTAAGTAGTTTCTATTATATAATAATTTTGAGAAATTAAAAATACAGCGAATTTACGACAAATTAAAATTTTTCATTTGTATATAACACATAAATAGTTGAACTATTTACATAAAAGTAAAATTTTTGTGTTTTAAAATTAAGAACTGTCTACTGCCATCCCTAAATTAGCGCGTAAGACGCAAAGCAATGTAATTCATAGCTTTTGCGCTGAAATGTTATCCCTAAATAACAGCGTTAACTTCGTGTCGTTAAAAGTAATGTTAACTCATTTTATTTCATAAAATCCGCTGTATAAGAATAAAGAAGAGATAAAACCGCTAGATTGCCTTGAAAATTACTAAATTGTCACTACTTTTCAACCATAGCAAAACAAAACAAACCAACAAACAGCAAACTTCACTTCCTAACGCACTGTCAAAATTGGATTTTCCAATTGCTAAGCGTTGACGCCGTACTATTTAGGGATGCTTCATACATTTTGTATGTACATGAGAAATTTTGACAGTTATCTTGCGTCTTACGCGCTAATTTAGGGATGGCAGTTAAGGATCATAATTTGTGATACCTGTAAAATTTAAAATTTTAGTTAAGAAAAAAAAAGAAGAAAAAAAAACAGTATAGAAACTCCATTTTTATTTAAATCGTATTATGTATGGTATTTACAGCTTCATATTTATAAATTGCAAGTGTTATAAGCTTTTTTTTACTTTGAAAAAGCTGTTAAAATAAGTCATGTGGCATTATAGGAATATAAGGTAACCGAGATATCAAATTAATAAATTTTTAGAATGTATTTGACCTAGCATGCAGATATAAATTTGGAGTGGACGTACACAACTTTCAAGATAATTCATGTTTAATTTCATTAACTAGAATTATTTATATTGACGGAATGATGAAAATTTTCAAGAATTTTTTTTATTTGTTTATAGAAAGCTGATACAGTGAAAGCTCCCGTGGGCGGACGCCGACCGTCAGAGCAGATTTGTCGGGTGTAGAGAGGTGTCTGTCTACGGGATAGCTGATTAGAAATGGTCGGCATTCACTGCTATTAAATATTCTATTATGTTTTGATATGTAAGTGGAACAAATTTGAATGCATTGCATCTTTACGAGTAGTATATAGACACTTATGTATGTTTATTTGTTTCCAAGATTCTTTCCAGTTTCAAGATTCATTAATACATATTTTTAAAATGTTTTACATATTTCGTTACCTTTTTGCAATTTCTCGCACTGAAAGTTTTTCTTGTTCTTGAGAGTTTGTAATTTAATTTTTTCTTTAAGAGAAAGAAAATTCCTCCCGGCCGTTATTAGAATATAAAATTGTAGATAAATTGTTAAAACCAAGTGTTTTGTGCTTAAATGAACACGATTAAAAATGATGAAGGACTACTATGTAACGAACTATCAATGGTTTCAAGAAAAGGGGAATCACATTATTTATTATGTTGATAGAACGAAAGAACAAATGTTAGAAAAAATAAAAGCATTAATGTGCTTTGTTTTTCGTTTGTAAAAAACTCTACTTTTTAAACAATAATATCGGTAAATCGCTTAATTTGAGTAAATACCTAAAAAGAGGTGTCCGCTTGCGGAAGGGGTCCGCAAGTAGATTTTTCACTGTAGCAGATTGCGTTCATTGCTACCATTTCTCCAACTTTTTTCAAAAATGGATTTAAACTACTTTTAAAGAAAACGGCTTCATTGTAAATTCTTGACCTTATTTTTACAGTTACTTTTAAAATATTCTAATTGTGTTTTATAAGCTTTGATAAAAATAAAAGAAGTGGTTGAAATTTGTAAAAAAAAATAATTTCTATACAATTTTCCAAATTCGTAAAAGCTACAGATATTTATTTTTAGGAAATATTTTTATAAAATATACTATTCGATTGCCTGTTTTTTGGTGTGACTTTTCGCATTCTTGACTATATTTTTTTATTCGTTTACTTATATAAAATTGTACACCTGCATTTATTTAGAATTCATGTTAAAGTTAGCTTTGAAGGATTTACAAATGCAAGAGTTGTGCAAAACTTTATTTTTCTTAATGTAAGCAATATAAATTTATAATCAGGAAAAGCGCATTAAATGTGTTTATAAAACTTGTTTTTCAGAAACTTTCTTTTGAATAATTATCCGTCTATTTCAGCATAACTTGTTGTCACGTGTCCTTGTAGTTAACAAGTTTCTAAAGAAACTTAACTAATTGTTAAATCTCTAAAAGGAGATTTTTCAACTGTGTTGTTAATAACAACGATTTATGTATCATTTATAGCTTGATTCTTTATGCAAAGTTTTCAGTAATTGATGTATTGAGGGCAATTAATTATCCTTTATTTCTACCTAATTTATAGTTATGAATAATAATTGCTACAGTGCATTTAATTTCAGAAAAATAATTGAATTATTTAACGCTTTCTGTTTATTGTTGTTGTTAAATAAATGTTTATTTTTGCTCTTTGTTGTTATCACTGCCAGTTTACATATTATTTAATGTTTGCTGTTCTTACTAGTGTTGCCAGGGGAAGACAAGAAAAAGTTACACTTTTTTACATTTGGAATTTTTTGCTTCAAGAAGTTGTGATTTTATGTAATTTTAAGTAAAGTAAATAGTTTTATTTTATATTTCAGAAAATGTAACAAGTTATTGCCTTATTAAACAAGACGAAAATAAAAACCCATGCTTCATTTCTAAAAATTCAAAGAGGTTTATAAATAGTTGACATAATCATTTAGCTTCCATACAAACATTTTATTATTGAACGTAAAAGGGAAAGCTATATCTCGAATTAATAAATTTTTAAATCCTTCAATTAAAATTGGTGCAACTATAAAGCAAATTGTAATAAAAGTATGAGCTGTTACGATTAATAAAAAATCTGGTCATCAGCAATTAGTGAACCAGGATGACCTAATTTGGCTCGAATTATAATTTTAATGAGGCTCCTACTATGCCAGATTAGGTTCCAAAAATGAAATACAAAGTTCCATTATCTTAATGAAAATAGCCATTGTTGCCACAGACTTTATATCGTACGGACATTGTGTCGTTTTTAAACACTATAAACAACAACGGCTTCACTTGCAAAAAATTTTCTGCAAAGTGGATTTCTCCTCTTTGTATAACCAATACCGGATTCGTTTACCAATAATTTTCTGGATAGCCAGCCGTCGGCTGGGTGCAAGGATTTTCTCTTCTAAGGTATAACTAGCACCGGCTTCGCTTACCAAAGATTTTCTTCACGCCAGTTTTTAAAAACGTTGTATTTTTCTTACATAAAATATGAAAAAAATATGCCTATAACATCCATGGACGTTATGACCCTACGATGATAAACATTATATCGCATCGTGACGCTTTCCTTTGGACGTTATTTCATGCCACCTATTCAAACTGGTAAAGTGGTAATTTTCTGCACCCTAAAACAAATAAAATTGTTAAATAGTAAATTTTATCGAAGCTTCATCTTTCAACAATAGAGATTTAACCGATTTTTCAACATATATTCGATTCGGCACTTTTTTTTTAATTTAAATGTGACGTTAAAGACGTTTCATCCTAAGCAGTTGTCAAAAAGTTGCTAGAAATTATCGGAAGTTTGAAGAATGCACAAATTTTTTCATACGTAATAAGTGCAGCTCATATTCTTAACCAGTTGGAAAAATATGTTGGCAAAAATATTTCGATGTTTAAACAGAAAGCAAGAAACATTTCGTGACTTTTCACTGATTGAACTTCAGAAACAGTACTTTTGTGTTTACATTGAACTTGACATCATATACAACTTGGGTTAGTTTGACCGAATTGTTATGTTAAGAAAAAATGGCTAAAAGACGGATAAGTTCTTGTCTAAAGTAATAAAATAATAATGGTAATAATATTTTAACAATATTAAATATGTAACGTGGAGCATTAAAATGTTACGACAAATTTAAAATTTTTTTTAACCAAACGGCATCACTGGTTTTTAATATTTTTCACTTTCCAAATAAAATAGCGTTTATTTTCGTATTGTAATTCAAAGCAAATTTATGATCAATAAAAATGCTTTTATCTCTTCACTTAAACACTAATTTGTATAAACACAGAACTAACAAGAGAGTCAAAAGCAACAACCAAAACACAATCACATTTTTTTGTTTTTGTTCTTTTGTTTTTGTTAATATCGTTCTTTTTAGATTCTGTAAAATTTATTGTAACCAAATAAATAAAAATTTAAACGTTTTTAATTTGTCTTGTAATTTTATTTCCTAAGATATTAAGGCTAAAACATAAAGGGAAGGACTTGCGCTCAAAATTGAAAATAAATTTGGATTACTTATTAGTCGCTAAAAAATGTATGACGATGAAATTATTACTGAATAAGAATATTTAAAGTCATTTAACTTTAAGTTGTATTTAAGTATGAAATTATTTATTACTAGCAGTGCCCACGACTTCGTCTGCATGTCGTTTCTAATTTTCTTAAAATTCAAATTTATAAAAATGGGTACATACATTTTTACGCACATACATAAGTGAATTTTAACAGTTTTGTGCTAATGAAAAAAAATAAATAAATAAACCAAATGAAATATTTGAAATTTTTGTTGATAATATTAGCAGCTTTTTTTGAAAACAATTGGCATTGAATAATGCCACCATATTTCTAAAATAATAAAGGTAAAAAGAAATATTTATGAAATATCTAAACTTAAATTAAAATGAAAATTAACTTGTTAAAGACTTGCCACTAGTATTTTAGTTCATCAAGTTCATATTTATTTTCATTTCTTAAAAATTAATATACAAATTTGTTAATAATTTTTTTTTTATTAAAAAGTTAAGAAATTACAATATACGTGACCTTAAATTGAATTAAAGTCATTTATTTGGTTATAATAATGAAATACTTCGACAAATAATTAATTACAAAAAAAAAATTGAAAATACATAAGAGCTTATTTACTAAAACAACGTCATAACTCAAAATCTCTAATTTGCTATATTATGCTTTATATTGTGTAAATGTTTTATGTTTATTTCTTTTATACTTTTCATGCTTTAAGAGAATAAGTCGTTACTTCATTCCATACTTGGAAACTGTGTCAATAAGAACGACACATTTCAGTTGTGAAGTAAACTTCATAACGTAAAAATCATATCGATCTTTACAAAGTCGTCATATTTCGTTTAGTGACTGTATATATGAAACGGTGATCTTTTTAAAATGTATTGACTTTTTGCAGATAATGTATTTATGGCTGGTGAAAAATTGTATGAAGTAAAACAATGTTTTTGTTTCATAAATACACATTTTATTTAATGACAAAGTAGGGGATATATTTTTGCAGCAATAACGTCATAATTTAAACATCCAACATAGTTTGTCCGAGATAAACCCTTTAACATACAATTGATGGTAGTTTTCTCAAATGGATTTTTTATTTATAAATAATTTAACTAATTGTAGTTAGAACTTAAGCAGTCTGATATTTTTCTAGATGGTAAGAATGAGTTAAAAATTTAAACTGCGATTATCTCGAAATAAATTTTTTTGGGCTATGGCATTCTAGCGGTAAATGAGCGATATGTATATTATTATTATTTTTAAATAATAAATTGCCCTTTATTAACCGACTAAAAAAAAAGAAAGAGGTTATACAATTCGGCTGAATGTTGCTTTTTTTTTAATATTTGTGCCTCGAGAACTCAGTCATTTCTGATCCGATTTTGAAAGTTTTTGGTAATATGATAGATTATGCTTACAGATTGGACCCGTTTTAAAAACAGCTCATAATCTTAAAAATTAAAGGGTGTCCCCATACAACAAACATATTTTTTACGGGTATTATGAACTGTAAAGGGCGATTCTGTAAAATTTGAAATGACTGCGTATAACTATGGCTCCCAATAACAAACTCTTATACGAAAATAAATCTAAAATATAAAGGGTGCCCTATAATTGGCGTAAATTTACTTATATGGGCCTATCTTTTGAACTGTTACAGATAAATGCTTGCAAATAGTAACAAGTATTAATAATAAAATTATGAATTAAAGGGTGCGCCAATAGTTCATTTAATTTGATGTTATGGCCATACTTTTAAACAGCTGTAGACAAACGCTTGAAATTTACAACGAACCTGTATTGCTAAGTCCGCTGTAACAACAAGTATAAAATTTGGATATGGAGTTAAAGGGTGTTCCAATAGTTAATGTAATTATGTGTATGTGACCAAACTTTTGAACCGTTATAGACAGAACGCTGAAACCTAATCGGGACTTATATTGCAAAATCCGCTATATCAACGAGTTTATAATTTGAATTTAGAAATAAAAGGGTGTCCTATAATTAATGAAGATTAACTAATATGGGCCTATCTTTGAAACCGTTATATGCAAATACTTGCAAATTGGACAGAATGTCGATTGGTATGGCCATTGTAGTAACAAGTTTTAATATTGAAAATTATAAATTAAAGGGTGCGCCAATAGTTCATTTAATTTGATGTATATTGCCATACTTTTTAACAATTATAGACAGACGCTTAAAATTTACAGCGAACCTGTATTGCTAAGTCCGCTATAACAACAAGTATAAAATATGGATTTAAAAGTTAAAGGGTGTTTCGAAAGTTGATGTAATTTCAAGTATGTGGCCGTACTTTTGAACCGTTATAGACAAAACGCTGAAACTTAAAAGGGACCTGTATTTCTGAGTCCGCCATATTAACGAGTTAATAATTTGAATTTAGAAATTAAAGGGTGTCCCATAATTACTGTAGATTTCCATATAAAGGCCTATCTTTTGAACCGTTATAGACTGTAAATATAACGCAATATCGATTGCTATGGTCGTTATACAAACAGCTGAAAAAATTTAAAATTATAAGTTAAAGAGTGCACCAACAGTTCATTTAATTTGGTATATGGCCACACTTTTTAACAGCTGTAGACAGACGATTGAAATTTACAAAGAACATGTATTACTAACTCCTCTATAACAAAAAGTATAAAATTTGGATTTGGAAATAAACGGGTGTTCCAATAGTTGATGTAATATGGTGTATGTGGACGGACTTTTGAACAGACAGCTGAAATTTGCAAAGAACATGTGTTGTTAAGTCCGCTATAACAAAAAGCTTATAACTTGAATTTAGAAATTAAAGGGTGTTCCCAAAATTAATGTAATGTGTACTACATGGCCGTAATTTTTGTTATAATAAGAAGTATAAAAATGTTATACTATAAATTAAAAAGTTGATATAATATGATGTATATGGGCAAACTGTTGAACCGTTACAGACAGACGGTTGAAATTTACACAGAACCTGATTGCTAAATCTACTACAACAGCATGTATATAATTTGAATTTGAAAATTAAAGAGTGACGCTATAGTTCTGCAACTTGATGCATATTGCCAAACTATTGAACAGTTGAAAAAGTATAAAGATTGGGATATAATTGTGTCCCAATAGTTAATGTAACCTAATTTATGAGACCATACACTTGAACTGTTATAGGCAGACAGATGAAGTCTGTTTTGAAGTCGGTTTTTTTTCGCAAGAATTATTTGAATTACTTTTTATAATTGAATTATTATTTTAATAAAAAAAAAAAACTATAATGATTAATGGGACTTGTTTTACCGTATACTTCTTAAAATATGTTTAGACAACATTTATATCCATATACGTTTACTTAAAACGTTTTGTCCTATATCTCACGGAGGAGTATCACAGAGCAAGTGTCGAGATATCTTCTTGCGTATCATAATGTCTCAAGGCTTTGTCCTAATACTGAAGTGATGGTATCAATGTTGTCAATGAGATACCTTTAAAATAGTGAATGCTCCTTTGAGCCGGAAAATTGAAAATTCTTGAGCTAAAAACTTATTTTCCACTAGAAAAAATTTCTGTTTCAGAGAAAACACGTGGACTTTTTATACGCTCAACAAAGTAGGTCGCTCCCCATACACATAAATGTTAAACAGATCCCTCCTAGATCCCTCTTTTTTTGTCGCCAGCTTACATCCGATTTAATGATTTCATACATCTTAGATTTTATTTTGTTTTTTAACCTCAATTCACAATTCTTATTTCTCATAACCCGCTCACCAAATAACCTATTTTGTACAAATAAATAACAATGTTGCAGGTGCACCTTTTTTTTAATTTTTCTTTTATACTACTATTACAAATTGAGGTTATTTCTTATCTTTATAGCTTCGCCATGGCTATTTTAAAATTTATTTGGAGTAAAACCAGTTTTCAATATTCAACAAATAAAGTTCCTCCTTGGGCATTACTTCCTGGTATCCCACTTCAAGTAGTTTCCATTATTTCTACATTTTATTATTTAAATTAATAAAAATACAATTTCATGTCTCCATTGTGGAGTAGTGAAATTAGTGTTGAGAGATTACATACACACAAATTTTTAAAATAATAGTTTGATAACATCTTTTAAAATGGAGTTGATATTGAACAACAAATTTACTAAATTTGAATTTAAACAATTATTTAGTTTTAGAAGTGATTTAAAGTTTTCCAAAAAATAAATATATTTAATTTACGTTCACGGACATAAACAACGATGCAGAATAAGGTGAAACTAAAATTATCTTAGCTTAAATAATAACCGATTTTTTTATATATATTAACCTTAATTATAGATTTAAACCTCCTGTTTGCTGGGATAGCTGTAATCTTTGTTAATTCCTTGTTTACAATTTTAAGCCCCTTGCACAATAAAAAAAAGGTTTTTATTTTTATTATGAAAAGGATTATGCTATCTTGTCACCATTTGTTTTAAATTGGCGAGCATTATGGAGATTAACTAAGGGAAACGTGTAACGCATTTTTTGTTTCATTTTTCTTTATATTTAGGAAGACACCATTTAAATTAGGAATCTATAAAGATATTTTCTAAAAAATATTATTAAATCTATAGAAACAGAAAGAATATCGATATAAGCGAGAAATTTTAACCGATTATAAAATATTTTTGGAAAAGAAATAAACAATTTATGCTTATGGCGTTCTTAAAATTTAGCGTGATGGCGAATCACGAGTTCAAATCCCACCAGCAGCATAAAATTAAATAAAAAATTCTGGTTAGATGAGTTAATCCAACGTCTTGCAATCGTTGGATTAGAAAAAGTAAAACCAGATAAAGAACAAGCGGCTACATATAAGAACAGCCGAGTTTAATCAAATAATAAAAATAACAAGAGCAGCTTGTTGTAGTAGTAACTGAGTTGGCTAAGAGTGCATACTTGGTAAACAGGAGCTTGTTCGAGAATCTAAAGAAACCTGTAACGACAAAAGTCGCCTCCTCGTTTTTGTCAACACATGAATATTGTTTTGTTATGTATTATTGTTTTACTGAAATAATTTTTCTTATTGTAAACTTTAGAATTAAGCCTTTATAGAATGAATTATATTTAGATGATGATAAGTTTTCTACCCGAGGATAGTTTGAATTAACGGTCGGGTGACACAGTACGCCCTCTTGAACATAATACCTGCAGACTAAACAGACAGCTGTAACAGCCAACAATGTCACAACTGTCACGAACTAAACTACAACGCTCGGCTGTGTTTGCCGAGTAAACACAACCGAATAAGACATGTGTGTGAATGAATGTGTGTGCCCACGCACAAGTATAAAAAGGCGAACATTGAGTTGAAAAAGGGCAGTTTGTAAGCAGCTGGCCTGCAGAAAAACTGCATTTGTGGGTAACTCGACTAGCGGAGATAGTCCTGGCGAGGAATTATACAATTCCCCAGGTTTAGTCTCGCGCTGCCTAGCTCTCCCATGGTGGTTGCCATTCATCGCGGCTGTGCGACAGTTGCTACGCCGGTTGGTAAAACAACGCCACAGAAGTTACACTTCTACCGGCGTTCGTTCGGCCTTGTCGCTTACCTTGGCGAGGAATTATACAATTCCCCAGGGTTAGGCTGCGCGGTCGAGCACTACCACTAGGCGCTGCCAGGAGCACGTCCGGCGTAAAGCCCGGGTGTTGCCGCTGAACGTCGCTACCGCGCGAGACTAGCGTCTAGTACTTCGCGCACGCACCGACTCCGGTGCAGAGAGTCGACTAACCGGCTACAGCACCCCCTGTCTGGTGTCCGGTTGACCTACCGGCGCCGCCTTTGAGGGTTCCCGTGTACAGCGACCACCACGCTACAGCCAAGTGTCCGGCCTACGTATCAACACTGCCGTTGTCTGTTGTCGCCGCTGCCCGCCTAGAGCGGCCACTGCCGCTGTTTGTGCCGCTGCCTGTGCCATTACCGCCCGGTAGCGTCGCCGTATCTTCAAGCGCTACCTGCGCCATCGCTGGTCAAGCGCTACCTGCGCCATCGCTGTTTGCGCCGCTGCCTGTGCCATTGCCGCCCGGTAGCGTCGCCGTTTCTTCAAGCGCTACCTGCGCCATCGCGGTTGAAGCGCTACCTACGCCATCGCTGTTTGCGCCGCTGCCCGTGCCATTGCCGCCCGGTAGCGTCGCCGTATCTTCAAGCGCTACCTGCGCCGTCGCTGTTTGCGCCGCTGCCTGTGCCATTACCACCCGGTAGCGTCGCCGTATCTTCAAGCGCTACCTGCGCCATCGCTGTTTGCGCCGCTGCCTGTGCCATTGCCGCCCGCTAGCGTCGCCGTTTCTTCAAGCGCTACCTGCGCCATCGCGGTTGAAGCGCTACTTACGCCATCGCTGTTTGCTCCGCTGCCCGTGCCATTGCCGCCCGGTAGCGTCGCCGTATCTTCAAGCGCTACCTGCGCCATCGTGGTTGAAGCACTACTTACGCCATCGTTGTTTGCGCCGCTGCCCGTGCCATTGCCGCCCGGTAGCGTCGCCCTGTCTTCAAGCGCTACCTGCGCCAACGCTGTTGAAGCGCTACCTGAGCTATCGATGTTTTCGCCACTAGCCCGTGTCAACTACCCCAACAAACGTAGGCGCATCGCCTTAACGCGGACGCTGATCAACCGCGCTGTAACCTCCGACTACGTCACCAGACCATCATCCTCTAGCAACCCATCGTTGTAACATTTACCACTAGTAAAAATAAAACCTGGATTTAAGTTTTATAACGTTTTTTTGAAACAAGAGTTGTTTTATTCCCTTTCCGTCGTGAGACGAAAGACAAAAACATCAACGACCCTGGACTCCGCTGTAGCTATCCCAGCAACCAGCGTAGAACGTGTCGTTACAAACCATAAGACAGGTTCATCTGTCTAGGTGATTGTTGATGTTTTATAAACAAGATATGGAAATACTCGATTCCAGTCTCATTTAAGCAACACGGTTTTGTTGAGTGTAAGTAGGAAAAAGTGCATGTGAAAACAAATACAGCCAGATGTACAGAAACGGAAATTAAAAATTAAATATCTCCTGTATTTCGCAATGAAAAGAGTCCCTAATTTTGAAAAGGGGAAAATCGTAGAAAAATATTCATGCATATACTAATACAAAATTGCAAAAATGATTTGTTTTTGATAAACTTAAAGATAACATACCATGTGAAATAAGATAAGCATTCAAAACCACTTTTAAAGTATTCATTAATTTTAATTATGAATTGAGTTGTAAAGGTTGTGAGGGGTTTTTACTGCGAAAGAAAATAAATATTAACATTAACAGAAAGCGACTGAAGTACTTCAAGTTCTAAAAGTCCCCAAATACAAAAACATAAATATAAAAAGAAAAAAAGCAAAAAAAAGAAAGAATATAAAACTCAACGGAAACGGAAAACTGTAAATACGAAAAATTTAAATACAATTTTTCTTTACAAAAGAATTCAATTATGTACGTAAAAAAATGTGAAAAGAACTGAAATAAGAAAGATGTCTATGTTGAACTTGAGTACAAGCACTTGCATTCATAGACGAACAATCGTACACATTTGCATACGTAACGACAGAATTGTTATATTTAAGAAGAGAAATTTTTGCATATTATTAGACAAACAAGGCAAATATGTACTTTAATGTGCTTTAAAAGAATAAATTTTAACTAACAGTGGTGAATAGAACTTAATATTTATTTGTAGAAAAAATAAATAATTAAATTTTATGTTATCACAATCCATAAAAGCCAAACATTTCTCACAAACATAAACATTTTACCTTTCGAAAATAAAAACTGGATTTAGAACTGACTAGCAGACTTATTGCTACGGGATTGAATAAAAGGTGTCCAAAATTGGCCGTTAGTTCGAAGTTTGAAAAGGTTTTTGACACTGTGTGGCATTAAGGGTTAATATAAAAAACAGTATATATTGACTCTGTCTGGTACGGACATACACCGAGTGGATCGTCACAGTATCCTAAAAGGCCGTTCATGTAGGGAGCGCATGGAAGGCATATACTAACAAGAGAGTTTGATTTCTGTGGGCCTTCCACAAGGTTTGTTGACCAGTTTTACTATATTCTTGTTTCAGACGAACCTCGGGTGCCTCAGAATATAATAATGAAGATAAAATAATTTGAAATATTTCTAAAAATAACCTTTAAGGTAAAACACAAGCTGCTAGTATCTAATAAAAATCAATATCCTGCAAAATTGTTCATTATACTATTAAACTGACTCGAAGTAATTTTTTTTTTTTACTTTTTATAGTAGCCCGTTCAGGCTCCCACGAAATTAAGTCATTTCGTAATTTGAGCCGAAATCAACTTAAAAAAATGTAATTTCTTAGACATTTTTCTTTTCTAATTTTTTAGGCACTAGGTCAGTTTATAAATAATAAAATTTTTATTTATATTTTCAATATTTCGCCACACTGTTGGGTGGCATCATCAGGAAACAGGAAACAAAAAATATTAATAATAAGATTTTTGAAAAACAAAATTAAAATGAAATTATTTTTCCAAACAAAAGCAGACATTTTACAATTGCTGAAATTAACTTATTTTACTTAATTTCAATTAAATTAACGTGAAATTACGATGAACAACGCTGTTTTTGTGTAAAATACTACTTTGTCTGCAACCATGAACTTATTTACAATAAAACACATAAATACATACATTGACATTTACAATACTCTCGACCTCTTTCTTACCTCACACCATACGAGTAATAAGTATGAAGCAAGCATTCTTGTGCCTCTCGTTTACTCGGATCATTGCACCATTTTCGCCTCCGTTTCGGTCTCGGAACTTAACAACGTTTCAAAAATAGCCACGAAACATGCAAATTATATCTACAAAAAGGCTCGTTGGGCTGGGCTCAACGATTTTTTTCGGCATTTTAATTGGAAACTTTGTTGTCTGGACAAAAACGTCGATGCCATGGCGAAAATGGTTGTGAACATTATTTTGCTTGGAATGAAAACATTCATTCCATCTAAGCAAATTCGCGTTAAACCAAGAAAGAGTTCTTAGTTCAATCAGACGTGCAAAAATTCAGTCGGATCCAGAGAGGAGCATTTAGTATCTGGCGGTGAAACGAAAACGCAGATACTGTTTCGCTGCGCAAAAAGGCGAGATCTTCGCATGACAAAGAATTTTAGCGAGAAAAAACTTTATACGAGCAGCGCCTCGGGGTAGAAAGAGCTTTTGATCATTTGTTAAAAGAGTAAAGTTTAATGCTAGTTCCTCAGTTCCGCCTCTTTTATGGGTTGATCAAATAATTAACGATCCGGTTGATAAAGCTAACCTCTTGGCTGAATTTTTCCCAAGTAACTCTCACTTCTCGGAAAGCAGTCAACCACTTCCCGCACTGCAAAGGGTATCAGTAACTATGCCAGCTACATTCTTTCGAGCTCGTACATTTAAAAAGGGTTTAGTGAATCTCAACAAAAACAAGTCCCCTGGGCCGGATGGAATTTCAGTACTGATCTTGAAGCAATGCTCTTCGACGTTAGCACGTCCAGGCATATTTGCATAGGCATATTTTTATCTTGAGTGTGCGAATGAAATGTCACCCTTTTTAATTAATATAAATCATGGAGGATTGTGACACAAATTTCTAGATTATGACTGCCTTTATAATAAATTCATTTGTATAATTCGCGTTTTCTATGAGCACTCCCATACTTTTTATGTCACTTGTTTTTGCTGTCACAAAAATAGGTGGATGTTGTCAACGTAACAATTGAAATGCCTATTGTCTAAACAAATATTAGACATTAAAAAATTATTAAGAAATTTTATAAGTTTCAAATCAATGCCATGAAATGTAACATAACTAATCATAAGTACAAAGCAAAATCAGTGTTGAGTAGCACACACTGCAAATTTAGTACTTTCCAATTGTCAAATAAAAACATCTTCGTTTTTTCTTTAAAAAAGAGAAACCGAGGGTTCCTGAAAACAAAATGAATTCACTTCCTTTTTACTACTTGCCTTTTCAACAACTCGTGTAGCAACTAAACATTGGTTCTCTTACATATTTTATTCCTGAAAAATTCAACATTTATACATATTTTATAAAAATCTACACATTTATTACTAAAATTGCACTTAGCTTGGTAAGCAACCAAATTTCTGAATTGTACAATAAATTTACATATATATTGAAAAGAAACTAATTGCCTTTATATTTTATCTTTACTCAACCTATAATAATTATTCAACATTGAATAATTATTGTTCTACTTTTCAACCCTAATTATTGAGAAATTTTTCTAAGAACTTTCAAACAACCATCGGATTTGCAAGAAAGAGTCTCTGGTGTCCACCATATACCAGCCCTAATACAAATCTCTCAATAATTCCCAATTTTATACACCTATGTTTCTGTAACTATTATTATTCTTTATTAAATATTTTGCTAGCAAACGATAAAACAGTTTTGAATCAGTCAATATAATTTTACGATGTGTTAATATTAATATAAAAGAGAGGAATTATGTTAAAGTGAAACCCTTTTTCAACTTCACTGAAATTGTTTCTATGTTTTTGGTCTCAAATTTCTCTTGCACCAAAATAATATTTTATTATACCTACATTTCATTCGTTATTAAAACGTGCTTGATGCAAAAAGTATTTCTTTTTATAATATTCAAATTAAATTACTTTTAACTTTTTGCGTTGAAGACACAGTGTTTCATTTTTGGCACATGGATTGAACACTCTTCTGCTGCACTCCAAGATTTCAACTAACAGGTTATATATGTAATGAAAAAAAGGAAGCAATTTTCTAATCAAATAAATACTTAATGATTTAACTAGGTACAAAAAATTCTGTGTTTTCAAAACTGGCTATAATCGTTATGTTATATAATCGTAAGATAATTAAACACAAGTACAAAGAAAGTAAAATTCTCAGCTCATGCATAATAATGATATAATAAAATATGTGTTTTTAGTTGAAAACAGGTTTTAATGGTTGTGTGATAATACCAATGCGACAATATACGGAGAATCTTAGAAAACTTAAACAATTTCAGAACTACAATTACCTGGTCTATGCCATACAAAATAACGAGCAGTTGGTAATAGAAATAAAATTTGTCTGCCACTGTGCTTAAAGTACAAAGTGAATAAATGAATAATTTTTTCTAAGAATAGATAAAAATATGTAAAGACTTGTTCTTATGTATGTATAAACAGTTGCAATTTTTTTATACATACACATTTATTTTACTACATTGAAATTTTATATTGTTGTTTTTCGTTTCTTTGTTTTTTTATATTCTTTATATTCCTAAAGTTTTTAAAATAAAAGGTTTATTTTCGTTTCCTTTGCTCTTAACACACTGAAGAAAAAACAATGTTTATTTATTTTTTAAAATAACTTAAAGAAGAAAAAGGATATGTCCAAAGCGATAATACCGAACAAACAAGCAAACAAAAACTTTAAATTTTAATGCTTGACTATTTTGCAACTTTTAAAAAATGGTCATACTACCTGTTCGTCTATCAAAAACTCAGAACTACATTTTTACCGACCAAACTTGTGAATGGCAAAACTTTATATATAAAAACTGATTGTCCTCTTGCGGGATACAGATTACAAAGAATCAAAATACCTACACCAGAATGTGCTAAGTAATTAATGTCGGCGTACATAAATTTCGCCGTTCGGAAACGATATTAATGGTTTCATCGGGACGAAACAAGTAACACTGCTTATTGTGCACAAAAATTATTACACTCAACGTTCAAATCGTGGATGCCTTTACAGCAAATCCATTTTAGGCGCAGTAGACGCATGTTGCGAAAAGACTAAAAAGCTTGTAAAATGTCCGTACGTACTTATGACAAAATATTTAAATTCTTGCACATACAAAACTTTTTAATATTTTTTTTTCGTTTACGTCTACAAAACTTTTATACCCTCCACCACAGGCATAAAAGAAATCATCTAAGTTTGTAATTTTGTTTATAGTTACTACAATACCCATTTGCGACCTCATAAAGTAAACATATTCTGAGTTCGTACGCATAATGAATTCAATTGAGCGATGTCCGTCTGTCCGCCCGTATTCGTGTGGAAATCAACTTTGGTAAGGCCCTACCTGAGCTCGAGAAAATTTAATACGCCAATCGATCAGATATCGTTTCGAAAATGTGGCTATTGAAAATTAGCACGACTGGTCCTTTCGGGCAGCGGACAAAACACCACGCCTATATCTAATTTCTTCATCTTATATAGAACAATGAAGTAACTACAATCAAAACAAAAATTGCATGGGGCGATAAGTACGATTGTGCATCATATTTTTTAACGTGTCAATTTGGGTATTATTTAAAAGCTTGTGAAGAAATGCTTTACCCATTAAGAGCCGATGACATTTTTATGTAAAATTATATAAAGTACTTAATTTTTTCTTATTTTTTTATTCTCTGCCACCTAAATATTTGTTTTTTTTTTATTGGAATTACTTCACTATACTCGATTTACATAGATTGTGAAGAGTATATAAGATGAGGCATAGCCGAATATAGCACTCGTACTTGTTATTTAAAGCATTCAATGGGAAACCTGCGGTATTGCAAATGATATATAAATTTAGCACTCTCACTTGTTTGATTTAGAGTCGGTAAAATTGTTTGTTTTCGTAGCGATTGGAAATCAATGAAAATTCACTTCAGCATAGTTTTAAAAATTTATTGATTTAATTTAGACAAGCTAGACTAATTATATTAACAAGATGAGTATAAATATAAATAATACGAGATTTGATAAAAAAATGCGTTGATACCTTAAAAAGAGTCTGAATACTTAAATATTATATGAAGTAAAACAGAGTTTTCATTATTAAAGAGTTTTTGCTTGAATCAAATATTTGAACGGTCGCAGTTTTGACTACATTGAGATGAGATTTTTTCTTTGGTTTCCTGAACAGTTTACTTCAAAGTTATTCGCTTGCTAGATGGTGTAATATAATCGTTGTTAAAAGAGAAGTTCAATGTCAGGTCATGGAAACTTTCGGCGAAGGAGTAGAAATGTTTTAGCAATGCTATATACATATCGCACACCTAATTCAAAAGTGACACAGCTCAAAATTTAATTAAATTGTTCATTATCATTTATGCACTAGGCATAAATATTAAACAAATAAACAGAACTTTTTATATCATAATCGGTACGGATTTTCTACTAAATATTCCAAAGTTTTTGTTTTTAACCATTTTTATTCAGGTCGAAAAAGGTTTTTTTTTTGATTTCTGAAAAGTTAAAATTTTTAGTTGTGTCACGTTTGAAATTGGTGTGCAATATGTCTAGTTTGCTAACCCACTCATTAAATTGTGCTGTTTATAAATATTATTTAAAAGTAATTTGTGTTTATCCGTCATTTAAACACTAAAAACCTGAATACATTATATTTGAAACATTAAATGAAAGAATAAAGATTCATCAACACAACTGCATTTGTTTTAACAATATGTGGTACCAAAAAAAAAATGTTAATTATTTCAAAGGGCTAAAATGATTTTAGAAGAAAATTATGCCAACGAAAGCTGACATAAAAACAATCAGTATGGCCTTGGATAAAATACAGTAAAACCGAAATGCTTTTTAGTTTCAAATGTTTCTTGTGAATATCAAGGAAAAAATAAAGATCCAAAAAGCATTTCACGAAAAACAAGGAACACACAATTGAAGATATAAGCAGAATTAGCGTCCGCCTACACTACTGTGTTACTGCGGCGGGACACGAAGTATTCGCTGCGTTTTTGGGTAAATTAAACCCTCCACAAACCAATTACATACACTCCAATCGTCCCCTTTTATACAATAGCCACAACACATCTTGTTGTTATAATGTTACTTCTCTGCGCTAACAGCTACAGTTCGTTATCTTTCTTATAAAAGGCACCCTGACAATTAAACTTTTTGCCATGGCTTCATCCAATAATTGTCTTCTTTCTTTCCGCGAGGCTTATACTGCTGCATTTCATTTTCAATTGCCTTAAACTACTCTAATTATAATTTTTGCTCGCGCACGGATTTCCGTTGGTGGGCTCGAACTCATGAACTTGGTTAACTGTGTCAAGCAAGCTCATATCTGTACCAACATTAGCTAACTATAGTATTATCTATCCGCACACCACTGGATGAAGTAATTTCTTCACCTCTATTTTTAACACTGTTGTTATAAGATATATAGGAGTTGCCAGATGTTATTTTTCTAACTATAATTTCATTTTGCTATTAAAGCTAAACTCGTTCCTACGACATGAATTTCTATTCTCAAGTGAACAGTCAGAAGTGATAAAATGAATCGCATCGAAGTTTTAACAAGTCTTAATAATTGACAGCGGTAAGCAGTGCCACCTGCATTTTTGCAACCTACAAAGCTAGAGTATCATATCAGAAAGAAGTATACAGGTTGTGTGTTTGATTTTGATATCCGATAACACATCCCTTTGTTGCTTGGGTTAGAACTAATAAAAATCATTTAAAAAATACTAAAAATTATAGATCAATTATAACAAAGTTATAACAATCATACTTGTAGTAGTTTTGACTGTAGGGTACAATAAATTTAGTTCACTTGTTTTGCTTTTATTCTTTGAATGTAAATTACATTGTGTCACTTAGGAAAGAAAGCTCTGTATTTAATGAAAAATGTGCTTAAAACTATGCTAGCAAATCTTATTGTTTTTTCTTTAAATATATCTTAGTATGATAAGTAGTATTTGAAAGCATTGAAATAAGTATTATGTTGGGAAGATGAAATGACAAAATTTAAAAGCACACTTAAAAAACCGACTATCTGTACTAATAAACATAATGCACATACATACTTACGTAAAGATTTATCACATAATGACAGGTTAAAAATCAAGACAGCTCATACCTAATAACATTTTTTCAAAAGCATAAAAAACATTTAAAATAAATAAATTCGTGTTAATAAAATAACATAAAGCTAATTTTTGTCTAATTTTATTTTGCAAACTTTGAGGCTTAAGAAGTATTTTCGGTGAAAAAGTGCTATGCTAATTTAGATTATAGAAAATTAAGTTCTGCTTAACTGTTTTTTAATACTTACTTTCATAGGATAATCTCCAGGAGTGGAGTAGCACAAAGTACTGATTGTAAGTTATAAAATTATTGCTTGCATTTTTTTGTTTACGAGCTACTTAAAACTTAAAAATAGATTATGGAAATCTTTCCTTCTAAATTCAAGTAAATTTAAGGGGTTTAAAGCATTATGCTTTATGTTTAAAGCATTATGTAAAGTACTTAAGCTATAGAGAGTTATTTGAATAAAGTACTGCAGTTTGTGTAGGGTATTTGTACAGGTATGTATTGCTGTAAAAGAGTAGATTATTAATCTTTTTTTTTGTAATTGCGAAATAAATAAAATTATTAATTAACTATTTAACTTTATAGAAGAGAATAATCAGAATATATTTTTCTATTATATTGTTAATATATTAGTTTATGCAAAAAGCATAACTGATGGAATGAACAGAGAATTTCACCGAACATGACGAATAAGTTGGCAAAAAATCGTTGTGTAAATTCGTCGTATAAAATGCAATAAAAACTTAAAAGGCAGTTTCATCATTTTTGAAGGGTGTTACTGTTTGTGCTAATAGAGTGACCATCTATACATATAATAAAACTGTTATTTGTGTACATAAAATTTTTTTCAAAATAGAATGCAATACACCTATTTTTATTTTTATCTGTCTGTCTGTCTGTCTGTCTGCTTTGGCATCACGTAAAAAACACTAGATAGATTTGACCAAATTTTTTGAGGAGGTCCCTTAGAACGTTGATTGCTATATATACTAATTTTTTTTTATAAAAATAAGTCATATCGTAAAGAAAACAGAAAAACAAGTGTGAATGCACCCAATATGCACTGGTATAATGGTACTGAAACAGTTGTCTGCATATTTTATTTTTGTAAATGAAAAATTTTTACACTGTCAGAACTTTGGATTAATAATTTTAAAACACAGTTTTCTAAATTTTAACTTTAAGAAAATTAAAAATGTCACGCTGACGGATTCGTGGGCACTGCTAGTTTAAAAATGTAATTAATTAAAATTAACAAAAAAATAAATTGAAACATTATTTATATTTAACTACTAACTTGTATATACATTTTTAATGCTGTAAAATAAAGATAAATAAATAATTATTGCGAAAAACCGACTTTCCACGTACATCAAATAATATAAACTAGACCCCCATTATATTCCAACCCCAAACTTTATCCTTGTTATAGCAAACTTAGCACTAAAGCTCTTTGTTAATTTCAACCATCTCTCTACTACTGTCAAAGAGTTCGCAATCTAAGGATACCCTTTAATTTTGAAATTAAAACTTTATACTTGCTGTCTTGCTACAACTAAGGTTCTCGTCTGTCTATGACGGTTAAATAGTTAGGCCATATACATCAAATTATATCAACTATTTCAATACCCTTTAAATTATAATTTCAAATATTTATACTTTTTCTTATACCCAATAATGTGGATTGTCTGTCAAATTACATTAATCCTGGAAAACCCCTTTAATTTCAAAATTCAAATTAGAAACTTCTTGTTTTATCGGATTTAGTAATACAGGACCCTTGCAAATTTCAGCTTTCTCTCTTTAATGGTTCAAAAGTTTGGCCACATAAATTAAATTACATACACTATCAGAACACCCCTTACTAAATCAAAATTGTATACTTGTTGTTATAGCGGAGATAGCAATACATGGTTTTTTCAAAATTCAAATGTGTGGCCATATACATATAATTAAATGTACTATTGGGGCGCCCTTTAATTTATAATTTATTATTATAACGGTCATAGAAATCGATATTCTGTCCAATTTTTAAGCGCTTGTCTATAACGGTTAAAAATGAAGGCCCATACAAGTCAATTTACGTCACCTATGGGGACATCCTTTAATTTTTTGATTTATTTTTGTATTCTTCTTGCCATTGGGAGCTATAGTGGCATTCAATCTTTTTTTAATTTTAAAGTGGTAGCCTTTACGATTAATAATACATGCAATAAAAATATATATATTGTATGGGAACATCCTTAAATTTTTTAGATTATGAACTGTTTTTAAAAGGGAACCAATCTGTGAACATCACCTTTCAAATAAAAAAAATTTTAATCGCGATCCAGAAATGACTGACTTTGGAGGCACAAATATAAAAAAGCAGCATTCAGTCGAATTGGTAATCTCCTTGTTTTTTTAAGTCGAGTAAAAAAAATTTACTGTACTGATTTGTTTGTTGTTCGGTGAAGTAAAAAATAGATATCTCGTTCATTGTTCTTATATATTTTAGAGCTATTAACCACCTACATACAATTTTAACAATAAATGTATGTATTTGAAAAGTTTTGTTTTGCTTTTATGTTATAGTTGTTCAATACACTAAACTGAAATTTATTTGTATCTACAGTTTTTGCACTAATTTTACAAAATAATTATTTTTTTTAAATTATTAATACCATAAAAAGATAGTAGTTTTTCTTTTAGATTACTTTTACTTAGTGAAAACTTACTTTCTTTTTAGAGAAAACTTGTTTTTTTTTTCAGCAATGAAAATAAGTAAACAAAAATTTGTCCTAAGGACTGACACTTTAATGATGAATGTATATCACAATTCAACGAACACGTGTTGTTTTTTTTTTTTTTTTTATGTGTATTTATTGCTATCAAGACTGCATGAAAGACAGAAAATTAAAAGCTTGGTTTTTTGTAAGTTTTATTTACTATTATTTAACTATGGCGAATAATATTTAAAATTTGGTACTATTGTTATGTTTATTTAAATTTGATCCAAAGAGACCAATAATAAATTGAAAACTTGCAAATTGTTTAAATGATATTCAAGGTCAAATTCACCTTCATATTTCAAATCCATAAGAATGTTAATAAGGTGTACTTGTGTTCATTAAAAGATGTTTTAAAGAGTTTACTGACTCATAAGACCAATCATATTTAAAGGTTTAATAATATGAAACTCACAATATAATGTATAGTGTAATTATGGTGAATCGGTTCAGAAGCAACTACTAAATGTTTACTTACGGGCTTTATGATGGCAGTTTGGATTAAACCTCTATTCTTCCGCTGCAGATTTTAATTAATCAGATTGCTAACGCTGAAAACCCGCAAAAATATGCTTAATGTCATGTTTGCAATAAACCTAATTAATTAAAAACATGCAGATGAAATAACTTATACCAAGAAAAAATATATTGTAGTCTATAAGGATTAAACCTATTGACTAGTTAAACCATAATTCGCGACCTTTAGGTTGCCTTTAAATTGCCTTCTCTTAAGGGCCAAATAAAGCAAACTTAAGCTAACTGAACGAAAAGCATCCTAAACAAAACTGAAAAACTTTCTAATTTCGTGAACTTACAAGCTGACTGTTAGAAATTTTTGTAATAGTTTTGTTTCTTCTTATGATTCACAAATAAATGAAATTTATTTACAATATACAGTTAGGAGCAAAAATGTAACATGATAGCCGGCGTTCGGAAACAATGCTTAGTATTTCCTATGAGGAAGCAAATCCCAAAAGTTTTTTCGGTTATTATTATATATCGGTTTGTCCAAAAAAATTAATACTTACATGCAATATTCTAGTATGGCAAGGATGGACAGTAGGGGTACCATAACAAATATCAGGAAATGTTACACTTTTGCACCCTGTTAAATTTGAATGCATTTAATAATTCAAACAAATACAATATCTGAATCATTCTGTAATCTACCGTTATTTATAAATTTTTCAATTATCTCACACGTGTTTTTAAAATGGAGCCATATAAAATCAATGAAATTATTAATTTATTGCAAAAAAATGAATCGGTAAGACAAATTGCAAAAAAGTATAAAATAAGTCATATGACCGTGCAAAGAATTAAAGAAAAGTATGAAATATGTGCTCAATCTCCGCGTATTGGACGGCCAAGAAAAATAGATGATCGCACTGGTCGACACCTCGCAAAATTGGTAACATGCGAAAATCCTGCCACCCCAGCTGAAGCACTAAAAACTCTTCAAATTGATGCAAGTCGCTGGACAGCTTAACGGTGTTTAAAAAGATTGGGTCTTAAGGCCGCTGAAAAAAAGAAAAAACCATTTCTAACAAAAAAAAAAACATTCTTTGCCGGAAGGAATTTGTAAATTCGTATAAAAATTGGACAGAAGGCGACTGGAGTCAGGTACTGTAAATTACTTTTTAAATTTTTTTTATTTTTTTTTATTTTTCAGGTGATTTGGTCTGATGAAACGAAAATTAACCGTTTTGAGTCAGATGGGCGCTCGTGGTACTGGACTAAGGACCCAAACACCATAACCTTAAATCAGGTCCGACAAACAATGAAACACGGTGGTGGTTCAATAATGGTTTGGGGTTGTATCACGAAAAATGGAGTGGGTCCTCTTGTTAAAATTGATGGTATTATATTAAAAAGGAACAATATCTTTCAATTTTGCAAAATAATTTACCAGCTGCTATTGAAAAAACGGGTCTTTCTCCTAAAAACGTTGTGTTTCAGCAAGATAACGGCCCAAAGCACACGGCTAAAATAGTAAAAACTTGGCTACAAAGTCAACCATTTTCTGTTTTAAAATGGCCCCCGCAGTCACCGGATATGAATCCGATTGAAAACTTTTGGAGTTACATCAAAACAAAGTTAGCCAAGTATCCGGAACCTTCAAATGGTGTTAACGAGTTATGGAGCCGTGTGAAAGACTGTTGGGAGTCTATTCCGAACGAGATGGTGGCAAATTTTTGCAATAGTATGCCCAACCGACTAAAAGAGCTTGAAAAAGCAAAAGGTTTGTGGACAAAATATTAAAAACTCAAACGTCGCGCTTTAATTACCATACAAATATTGCTGGGTGCAAAAGTGTAACTTTTGACTAAATCTGGTTACATACGCATTTTGTTTTACAAATTTGTAATATAAAAAATTATGTTTGTGTTATATTTTGCAGAAAGTTTAATAAATAAAATAAGTTAAGATAATTTAGTTGTGTGTCTTCTTATTTTAAAATTATCAAGCTTTATTTCAGAACAAAATAACTCATGTTACATTTTTGCTCCTAACTGTATAATTGAATGGACATTTTTAAATAATCGAATTGATAATATTGAAATTTATTATCAATTATTTAATTTAAATTATAAATAATAATAAAATAAAGTCAACAATATAAGTTTTTATAAGTTTTTATTCAAAATTATGAATTACAGGGTGTCCCAATAGTTCATTTAGTTTGATTTTTATGGCTATTTTTTGAAAAGTTATAGACAGACGCTTGAAATTTACAAAGAACCTGTATTTCTAACTCCGCTATAGCAACAAGTTTACAATTTGTATTTGGAAATTAAATGGTGTTTGCAAAATTAATGTAATTTGACCTATATGGACCGATGGCGTTTTTTTGTTTTGTTTTTAATGAGAAGTAGCACTTCAGCTTAGGCAAATGACATTTGATGAGACTAAACAAAACGTAAATACATTGTTTATATAGCTTATGCATATTATAGTTGGGCCCTTAGGCTCTCTCGTAGAACAAGCAGGATTGCTTGAAAAGTTCAAAAGACTGCGAATCCTTATGTTTACAGGCATAATAGCTTTCAAATAATTTAATAAAACTTAAGCTTATAATGCGTATTATAAAGACAATTTACTTAGGATGTTTATACTTGGCGTGGAATTTATTTTATTTACTTCTAACAAAACACATCTATTTTGATTATTTGTACAGCAATAATGTAGAGTATAGTATAATTAAATTTAGTTGCTGTATCTAGGCATCCCCTCTCCGGAGCAGCTTTCAAAACGTATTATTTTTGGGCGCTCTTCTTCTCCACAACCCATGCGAGTAACAAGAAGTCAACTTTTTTAAAAGCATGTAGTATTTACATTGCCAACCATAGTATGAAGGGAAGCAGAGTAAGTATTAATTGTTGTTGCAGCTTTCTAAAACAATTATATGAAAAATACATTTTTTTTTGTTAGGAGCGTAAAGTGTATTTTTACACACAAAACATTTTTTTCAATTCTTATTGCCTAAAAACATATTGGCGTGGCCAAAAGGCGCCTTAAGTCGATTAAGAAAAAAAAAATATTTTTGCTACTAAAGGTCGATTTACCATTTACTACTCCAACTATATAAAATAAAAGAGCAGCGATTTTCTTGCGACGCAATTGTGTTTATTACACCTGTTCAATAAATCAAATTATATTATTTTCCAAATGAAATCATTTTACCAATATACTCAAGTTGCAAAAACAAACCTTCAAAGCAGATGTTGCAATATTTTCATTAAAAAAAGGAAACGCTAACTGCTAGAAGTATAATAATAAATCTGTATAATTGGATTTATCGAAAATTGAATCTTAAAATTGAGGGTGTGTAGAACGGAATTAGAAAACTTTCTAACTAAAAAAATATTATTATGTCAACAATTTGATACATAGTCCCCCTTTTTTCAACTAAAGCTTTCAAATCACCAGAGAGGTCATGTTTTTTAACTAATGTTTTGTTATTATGTATTTCCGTACACACAAATATTTAAGAAAGTATTTTATATGGTTGATTGTATAATTTCCAGTCATTAGATTTATTATATGAATTTATGTGCCTTTCTTATAATGTTTTTTTATTTAGTATTTCTTTGTGTTTTGTTTTAGTGTTTAATATTCTTTGTTATTTTCATAAGAAAATATTTCAATAATATTAACAAGAATTTAGATTGGTGTTGCTTGTATTTTATATTTTTACAGAAATCATAAGCAAGCAGTTACATATACAGAAAATTTTTGCCCAAATAGTTGAGTTTACATTTATCGTATTGTTTGTTGCTAAACACTAACATGGTTTAATAAAAGAAATAAATTTGATTTCTTTCAATTTATTTCTTTCTGTATTTTTTTTTTTTTTTTGTGATATTGGAATTTTAATTAAACCACAAATATTTAGATTTTTTCTTTGTTTAATTTTTAGGGGATTGTTTAATTGGAAAATAAATAAAAATTGATGTACTGATATCAGCAATAAAAAATGTTTGGTAGAATGAAGCAACTTTAAACAAATTAGTGGAATATTTTATAGTTTTTTAGTAAAATCTAATGTAATTATTTTTAATAAATTAATTAATATTGTTTAAATTTCTTTACGTTTTAAACATTTTTTATTACGATAAAAAAATTATATACAAAGGTTTTTAAAAGAAAACAAGAAAAATTAGGCACCAGCAGAATAAGCAATACTTCAACTAATAATTAAAAAAAATCAAATGAACACTGAATAATGAACAAGGCTCAATGAATTTATTATAAAGGGTTCGCCAAATAACTTTTTTTTTTAAAATACTATAAAAAACGGTGTAGCTTTGGCTGTGTGGCACGTAGCGCCGTCCTGTTGTCAAATGTCGACCAAATGTTGCCAATATCCTCCTCTTCATTTTTGTAAACAAAATGTCGTCCTATATAGCCAGATAACGATCGCCATAGACTGTAATGGGCACTCCTCACTTTCAAGAAATTGCTAATTATGCTTCTGGCCCAAAATCCGCACCAAACAGTGACCCGTTTTGGGTGCACCGGCATTTAAGTGTATGCATGCAGGTTTTCTGTAAACCAAATGCGACAATTTTGCTTGTTTACATACCTGCCAAGGTCAAAATGAGCTTCATCCAAAAAGATTATTTTTTTTTTTTTTTTTTGGCAAAATCAGTATCTTAATGTCGCAATATTTCCCAGCGTTGTTCAAGCGTATACACTACCATATTCATTTAGCGGAAGGATAAAACTAATTATCTGTCAAATCGGACATGAGCTTAATGTTACCATTCACGAAATATTATACATACGTCCCATAAACTTAAATTGTCTTACCGTTTTACAATTTCTCTAGTACTTTTTTGCACTAAATTAAATACATTACAAATATGCTGTATACAGTCATTTTTTATACCCTTCACACAAAAAGTGGAAAAAGGGTATGGATAAGTTTGTCATTTCGTGTGTAATTTCCACAAAACCCATTTCCGACCCCATAATGTAAATATAATCTTCTTCTTATGCATAGCGAAGTCGATTAGGTGATGCACGTCTGTCCGTCCTTGTAAGTGTTTCATAAAAAAAATAATAAAAAAAATAGGTCAATCGAAAGAGGTACTATTGGAAACTAGCATGATCGGTACATGTCCTCGAGGCAGCAGGCAAAATACTACGCTTACCTCTAAATTTCCTTATAATTTCAATACAATCATGTAACTCGAATAAAAAAAAATATATGGGGCGATAGAGAATTGAAAAATAAGAAAACACATCATGTGAGAAAATTTGCGCTCGCCCATATTTTCCGAGTTATGGGCCTCTAAACTTTTCATAGAAAAGTACGATTGTACACCATATTTTTGGAGATATCAAAATGGGTCTCATTTAAAAGCTTCTGAAGAGAGCTTTAAGAAAATACTAAATTTTTTTAAAATGCTTAACCCATTAACGGCCGATGTCATTTTTACTTAAAATTATATGTATGCAGTACCAATTCTTTTTTTTTAATTCTGCCACACAAATATTTGCTTATTTCATTTGAGCTACTACACTAAACTAGATGTACAGAGATGGTGAAGGGTATGTAAGATTTTGCATAGCTGAATATAGCACTCTTTCTGTTTTATTTTTATTTAATTATTGCACTTGGTCAAAGAATTACACGCCACAAGGCCAAATGAATTCAGTATTTTGCAATACAACTACAATGTAACAATTAAAATTTAAACTTAAAATAAATAATTATATTTTAAAATATAAATTAAACCCCAATTTTTTAAATCGTATTTTTGTGCTTTTTTTAATACAGCACGCATAACACGTTTTTTCACACGTTGGCTGCAGAGAAATATTAGAGGTCAAGTGTAGACTTAGAGCGTGGTAATGGCTATTGATTTATATTTTCTTACCGGAAAACTAAAGTAGTTCAAAAGCCCTCTTTTATTCCTTATCATATGATATCCCATTTATATTCCCGCAAGAGTGAAAAAATTTTATTTTTATCGATAACTTTTGATCTTTGTGTTGCATATATAATTTTTTAAAGCAATAAATATTTTCTAGTTTTGTAGTTTACTAACTGATTTACTTCTAACTTTATTCAATTGCATTTTTCCAAGCTACATTTCTTGCTATATGCCTTATTGCATCAAAAGGGAGATATATACAAAGGCTTCGCTTTCTCTTAAGAAAATCAGTATAATCGAGAAAAAAAATTTATGTGCTTGCATAATTGTAGAAAAGAGTTGTTTTTTCAGTTTCTGGACACTCCTTAACTTTAAGACTTTCATATATTTTTTATATATAAGCTTACAACGAAAACATTACTTTAGCTAACACCCTTTTTTACTACGATGGTCAATCATGTAGGAATATGTTAGTACAATTTAATGTATATAAAAATTTCCACGGAGTACAAGCAATCAAATGAAAATGCAAATATGTAAACACTTGAGTTATCGACTGTTGACACTCCCATTAAAAGTTATAAATGTCATTGTTATTAAACTTTATTTCAGACCATTTTTATTTTATGTATGTTAATATATGTCGTTTTATTTTGATTTAAGAAATGTTTATTAACAATTAATGTCAGAAATTCTTTACTCTAATTAATTAATTTATTTAATTGTTATGAAAAGCTTGAGCAGGTAGAAAAGAAAAAATTTAAGCATGATGATTATCATTTAATATAAGGTTTATTATTTTGTTTTTGGTTACCTCACTTTAACTCTTATTCGATGAAGTATTTCTACAAATTTAGGATATCTTTAGGCCGCGAGAGAAGCTGACCACTTCTATTTAATTAAAAATCGAACTACAACCCAAGTTTATAACTTATTTAAAACAATATAATGTATTTAACCACAACATATTAATCAAAGTATATTTGCTTTTAAGAAATTTTTTCCTAGTATTCCTATGTTTTCCTTTTTTTTTTAATAAAAATAATATACAAAATATCAAAACAAATTAAAACAAGTAATTGATTTTTTTGTTTTTAAATCATTTTTACAACAAATCATTCATAAAACAACAAATAAAAACGTCTTATATTTCAGGAAATTTTTCACACACGAGACCATATTATGGTTAAAATTACATTGTGTAACATTTAATTTAACCATTTCATGCTCTTATTTGAAAATAATATTATTGCGTTTAATTACAACATGTTTGCATTTTAATCATAATTATGTTTATACTTTCCCTAGTTATTGTTATAGTTTCAAGACTAACTTTAATATTATAAAATACAACAATTCCCAGTAAAAAATAATGTTTGTGATTCTCAACGAATGGCATCTTATTTACATCCAAAAATGCTAATACACCTTTTCTAGATTTTGTAAGTTATTTTTAAAATCTTTTTCAAATAACATGTTGAACTACTTCTTAGATATACATTTTTCCTCGCATGACTACAGGAGTTTTAAATAAAACTTAAGTTAAGATCTTTCCTAGCAAAACAAAATGAACAAAAGTTCAACATGAAGTTGGCGATCTCGCTTTAAAGTGACAAAACATTATTATTATTAATGAATCGAAATTGATTTTGGCTTAAATTCATTTATTTTAATTTCTAAAATGCTTTTTTTATACAGAAAAATTATCTTACAAATGTATGCGGATGTTTTCCAAAGACAACAAGAAAAATTAGACGCCAGCAGAATGCAATGCGGCATTTTCTGGATCGCTACATCCTTCATAAAAATTCAAAATTCTTTGGTGCTAGAAGTTCCAAGTGCAAATAGTGTAACAATCAATAATTTTTTTTGAAAGGCAAAAATCCGAAACACATAAAAACGTTCCCTGTTAAATCAATAAAAGAATTAAAGAAATTGAAGGATCTGTTTTGTTTTACAATTTTATATTATTTTATTAAGAACTATTGTAGGAAGTCGCGAATTAAAATAAGACCTTTGTGACAGTATGTCAAAGATTTTAGTAGACTATAATACAATTTAAATGGTAGTCATTAGAAACAGCTTGTCATAAACTACCCCAAGTTTCTTAAATATTATTTCGTGTGTATTACAAAAAGTACCAATTTATTTTAAAAAGAATTTAATTTGGTAACGTGCTTATCAAAAAATGCAATTTTTAATACGAATGTACGTTTTCTAAAGAGTTTTTTTTTTCTTATTTTGTTCTTAATGGTATAACTTTAATTTATTTGTTAGATAGAATGTATGATAAGAACTCGAATAAAAAATCGTTTAAGTCTAAATTAACCTTCATTAGGTCTTCGGGTCAAATTTGACCCATTTTGCAAGAAAATTATATATTTTTCCGAAAGTAGGGGGTTTAGATTTTAGATATTTTATGAATTTTATTTATTTTGGAATACTAATAACTATTTTTGGTTTTTATAAGAAAATATTGTACCAAAAAAAAATTATGCAGTTTTTAGCACTTAAGACCTTCGGGTCAAATTTGACCCGGAACAAAATCTTTATGTTTTTACACAGTTTTGTTAAAAAAATTTATTTGTAAAGAAAAATGGCAAATGTTTTTTTCACCAAAATTAAAAGTCAATATATCTGTCTCCTTTATTTTCTCCATTTTTGCTGAACATTACTGGTATGAAAAATGGGTCCCCATGTAAAAAGCAAAGCTCATTTTCTTATGCAAAACTGTTTTCAGTCAAACGTATCAACGTTATAAAGTATTTCTTGTCGGAAAATGAATACTAGTGAAATAGAAAAATTGCTAAATGCACTATCGGACGAAGAGGAAATTTGTTCAGAATATGAAGATAACTTAGAATCGCGGAGACAACTGACAGTTTTAGTGGAAATGAAATTGATGTAGCAACAACTGCAGCAATGACAACAAAAGTTGGTGGAATAAGATATTTCAGACAACCTCTCTCGCCACTCATGTTCGATAATCACAAAGTAAATTTCCAGTTTTCAATTGTTTTTCCCGCCACCTGTAATAAACATTATTTTGAAATATACCAATAATAAAAGTAAACGTATTTTTGATATGGATTGGACTGAAGTTGACGACACCTTTATGGGTACACTTTTGTTAGCTGGAGTGTAAAGATCAAATAATGAAAGTACAGAAGGTGTATGGGACTCTGAGAAAGGAATACCAATTTTTAGAGAAATTATGCCATTGAGAAGATTCAAAAGTCTTTCTAGAGTAATAAGATTTGACAATAAGGATTGAATTGACACCTAAGCTTTTGTCAACTAAAGGAAGACCGGTATTTTCATCATTTTTTTGCTTCACTAAGGACACTACTCTCGTTTCATATATTCCAAAGAAAAATAAGTCTGTGAATCTTCTTAGCACTTTGCATCATAGTCCAGAAATAAGCAATCGTGAGGACATAAGCCGCAAATGATACTCGACTGTAATAAATGTAAAGGAGGAGTTGATACTCTGGATAAAGTTGTTCATGTTGCACTTGCAAAAGGAAAACCAATAGATGGCCTCAAGTTGTATTTTGCAACTTTTTAGATATATCAGCTTTCAATGCTTTTATATTATTTAGATCGGCTAGTAATGGTTGGAAAGAAACCTGTTTTGCCAAACGTCGTCATTTTTTGGAATATTTAGGATTGTAGTTTGCCAAGCCCTATATAAAACAGCGAAATTCCTTGCCAAGAACTCAACTTTCTTTATTTAAAATAAACATATACATATATGAATTCGTAATAAATAAACAAAACGTGCAGCTTTAATATTCAAAACAAAGCTAAAAAAAAATAACTAAAAACACAAACTTAATTAAAGAAAACAAGTTTTTTCATATTGAATTTTCTAACTGGGTCAAATTTGACCCAAAGAACGTTAACGTAAGTAAAATTTGAGGACCTTATGAAGGTTAAGAGATTATCTAAAGTTAGCAATAAATATATATTCCAAAAACTACATATAATATAACACAATTTAATTACTTAAAAATAAATTCTCATCACAGCAACTTTTTAGCATTTAGAAACCTATTTAAAAATAGTACAGGTTTGTTAAAAACGAACAACATGCCTTCAATGACATGCCAATGTAAAATTCATAGGTTTTTCACCCGAATTTGCACCACTTCGTTAGTATAGATGTGGTGTTTTAATTACATCTTTTTCCTTACTTTTTTTTACTGGGTACTATGTTTTTCATACACCCATAAATGTTGCTCTTGGACTATGAATACCTCAACCATGTTTTTTCTTTATGTTTGGTGGTAATCAACGGTTGTCAAACGTTTGTTAAGATAAATATTGTTCCAGCTGTAGAGTCCCCAGCATCTAAAGGAATAAATATGAAAAATAAAATAGCCGTAGTTGCTAACCAATGGTTGGTTTGCAGCAACAAAAAAAGTTTTTTTTGATGAGAAAAAGGAAAGCAGAGAAAAGTTGATAAGCAGAAAGCACAGATAAGTTTATAATGAAATATAAATATTTTTACAACATGTTTACAACATACACTAATTAAAGTAAAAAATGGCCAATAATGCTAATGATGGATGTAGCGATTCTGAAAATGTACTATATGTCTACATTTTAAGAAACTAACAAATCAATTGAAAGCAAGGATTTTTTACCCCCTTTTCACACTATAATACTGATTATTAGAATTGCCAAATGCTTACATATGTATGAAAAAGTGAGGTAGTGTGAAAACAAATAAAATGTGTATGTCAAATTATACAGACAGGAATTTGACATCCCTTAATACGAATTCATTTTTAGAAATTTTTCTAAACATTCTGATTTTTTTATTTTATCAGATTCGTTTTGCTACTCATAACCCAGCCAACCAGTAAATGAGCACTCCGGAAAAAGACTGTTATAGGAACCCACCTAGGGAGCTTTTTCTAAGCACGCTTTTAAAGGGCTCACGCCATGACTTCTATTTGACACTTCAATATCTTTGTATATAAAAGAGCTCTTTAAGAGATAAAAAGCTATAAACAATTTTTTTTAAGATTTCGAATGGCAAATGGCTAATTTTTGTACTCGTGAAATGAGTTGGAAAATTTTCCTTTCTTATTCATATGAGAGTTATTTTATTGAAACTTTTTCAACGTTTTATTATACAAATTATTTTTAAAAGATTTATCTCATTATTTACAAGCAGTGCCCACGACTTCGTCAGCGTGTCTTTTCTAATTTCCTAAAATTTAAAAAACTCTGTTTTCAAAAATTTATTGCAGAGTTCTGTAGAGTGTTAAAAATTTACTATTTATAAAAATAAAAATTGCTAACAACTGTTTTGGTTTCATTTTAACGGCAAAATTGGGTGCTTTCTCCACGAAATGACATACAATTTTACAAAAAATAAAATTTTTCTATATTTGAACCAAGGTACACAAAATGTTATTCGAATCCACCCAGCAATTTTTACGTGATGTGAACACAGGCAGACAGACGGAGAGGACAATAGGTGTTTTGTATTCCATATCGATTACTTTCTACACCAACAATAAAATTTAAAAAAAAAAAATATTTCATGTACAGAAGTTATCCTGTTACAGTTTTGTTATATGTATGTATAAATGATCATACATTTGTAAGTTTATTCATTAAAATACAGTTGTTTTCAGTCATATAAATGCTTACATGTAAAAGTTAAATAAATAAAAATTAAATAAGTGGAAATTTCAATTTAATACTGCAGGTTTTAAGTTAAACTATAAACACCATCTGCAGCATTCTTTACTGCTGGTACAGCATATTAAGCTGACTTGTGTTATTAATCTGTATTTTTTCTGAGGAAAATAAAGTGTGCGAAGCAATATTAACAGAAGCAAAAACATTCAGAACAGCAATAATTTTTTTCTTGGGCGTTTGGCTTTTTATTGTTATTGAAAAACAATTAAATAAAACTATTTGCCTTTCGTTCTTGATCCATATACAAGTACAAAAACAAATAAAAAATATAAAATAAACTCCTCACTGGTCAGTTATTTTGTTCATTTTCTTTATTTTTTGTTTAAGGGTTTCCTGTGGTTGTATTTAATATTTATTCTATTCATTTTATTTATTTATTTTCTTGCTTTATGTGTCCTGCTTTTTATTAGTTTGCTTTTGGGCAGTAAAAATGATTTAACAATTTAATTTTTTTTTTTTTTTTTGGGAATAAATGTGCAATACCCCTTTCATGTCGTAAGTACACAATGTTCTTGTATCTCAAAAATATTTATTTTTTATTTATTGTTAACCTTTTTTGTGGATGTTACTTTTCTTTCCTGGGTGGTCCTATGAATGTGGTAGTAAATTTAAAACTAAATAAAATACACATTTTTCTATGCCTAATTATATTTTATTGTCAAATAGAACAACAAAATTTGAAATACAAACATTCAAATTTCTTTTTGGTTTTACATTGTTATGAATATATAAATTACGTATAATTCAGTATCAACCCTCCAATGCATCAAATATTTATTTAACTGAAATTTTCTGCAAATTAAAAAAAAAAGTTTTTAACACAAATGTTTAGCCACAATAGTTTTTCTATTGCGATTTAGCAAAAGCTTATAAAAATATTTGCAAAAATTAAAGGCCTAAGAATATCAAGTAGCTTTTTTTAAACAAAACTATTTGAAATGGCTAAATTTTTTGTGTGCGCTATTTTAATATATTAAAGGAATTATTTTCTTGTCGTTTATTAGTTTGCTGTGCTGTTCTTACATTTAAAAGCATCTTCTGCAGAAATTTTATTTTTTACAGACTGTCCACACATGATCTATTTTATGGGTAAGTTGTTATATACCCAAGCAAATTATAGATTTCATTGGCTTTGAGTTAGCTGTCGAGCATAGACGTGTTTTTTCAACAAATTGAAAAAATATTAGAAGGCTTCGAAAAAAAATATATCTATAAAAAATAAAATATTTCAAATTTCGTTTTACTCAAAATTACATTAAATTAAAATAAATCTACGTTCTGCAATCTTTTTATTTGAAAAAAAAGGAAGGACAAAAACAACCACAGGACATTTTGCAGTTGCTTTGTTAAATAGTTTAAATCCCTTCAAGAACAATTTTTAAGAGGATAATGGATGACCCCGGGGGCAGTTGCCCACCGGCGAAAATTCGTGAAATCGTTGTTGAGAAAAGAAAGCTCAAGGCGTGTGAAACGGCATCAATTAATAGGAATGAAGCAGGTAAGTCGAATTTCCCTTCAACTAATGCGAGTAAGTGCGATTCAGTGACCGTGGCGACTAACGTGGTATCTGACCATAACTGTTCTGTACAACGTGAACGCCGTTTTGATTATAAATATGATTCTGATCATAAGGGTCCATTTATGGTTTATGTTGACTCGTTTGACTCATCGGGTTTACGCAAATTTCTAAGCGCTATAGCAGTGAGCAAAATTCTCATTAAACTCGGTATTCCTGATGTTGTCGAGGTAATTAAAATCGGTTACGGTCGTTGTAAAGTCACGTTTAAGAACCACCAGGCAGCAAATAATTTTTCTTCTGACCCTAGACTCACTAAATACGAGCTAATTCCAAAAATTTTCGAACATTTTATTTCCAAAATTGCAATTGTTTTTGATATCCCAAACGATATCAGTGAAGAGGAATTCAAGGCCGGTATTATCTCGCCAGTAGTACCTCTACTGCATTAGGCCGTTACGCCGTCTTAAAGGTCAGGATGGTGAGGAGATGAAGAATCCATCAAAAAATATGAAGATTGTGTTTAAAGGTAATAACATTCCTAATGAAATAATTTTCGGCTATGTAAAATTACCAGTTAAACATTTTATTTCCTTTGCGCAATGCTACAAATGTTTTCGGTATAACCATTTTGCACAACATTGCAAACAGAATTTTGATTTATGCCGTTCTTGTTATAGTCAGCATAATGCTGAGGGAAATTGCGCGGAATTATCTTGTTTAAATTGTAAAGGGAATCACAACCCAATGTACAAAAAATGTCCAGCGCGTGCTAAAGCTTTTGCAGTTAAAAAAATGATGACCCTCGAAAACCTGTCCTTAAAAGAAGCTAGAATGCGTTTTAAAAGTGTATTTTCAAACAGATTTTCTGAATTAGAGGATGACTGTTCTGCCTTTCCTCCTCTTAGACAGATAGGAACAAAGGATAACGTCCAGAATAATCACCCAGCGGCAGCAAAAGCTATTCATGACATTATGCCTTTTTCTAAAGTACTTAAAAATAACGCTAATAAAATAAGAGAAGAAGCTAATGCTAGAAATACAATGAATAGACACAAAGAAGTGTTAGAGGAACATTTTTATCAGTGTCAACATGAAAAGCTGGCCTTTCCACCGCAACCTCAAAACCTGAATGCAATCCAAAAACCTGATTCGAACCGTCAGATGGCCTTGAACTTCTTAACAAAAACCTCGAATGATACTGAATCCTTTTTACAAAATATTGATAATGGTAAATATGAGAGAGAAACAGTATCTAAATTTGTAGCTCAACTAAGAGATAATATTAACTTAAGTTTGAATTATTTAGATCCGGATTTAATAAATTGCTCAATGTCTCAAGATTTCAATACATAAATAATGGCTTACGAAATTAAACTACTACAATATAATATTCAAAGCCTAAAAAAGCCTGGTAATAAAGATTTTTTAGAAGTATTTCTTCACAATCACGACATTGACATCGCGCTTTTAACTGAGACTTGGCTGACAGATAATGCCTGTTCAAGTCTCAAGAACTACAATTTCGTTTGTAAAAATAGAAAGGATGGCTTTGACGGTGTAGGCATATATGTAAACAAAGATATAAGATTCGCTATTATTAATACCAGTTCAATACATGATACCATAGGAATCTCCACCCTGAATTTGAGCAGAAATATTAATGTAATCATCAACTATAGTCCACCAAACTTAAGTTTGATAGACTTTCAGCATGTATTAAATCGCATTTTTGTACTAGGCAATCAACTGAAAGGAACAAAGCTAATATGCGGTGACCTTAATGCCAAATCTTCACTTTGGGGAGCAAGGCATTCTGACAACAAAGGAATGTCTTTAGAAAGCCTAGCTAATAGTTTTGATTTTGTATGTATGAATGATGGTAAGCCAACCTTTTCAACAGCTTCCTCATCATCATCGGTTCTTGGTGTATCCTTCGTGGGTGCTCCTTTAGTAGACTTTACTTGGAATTCATTGGACTCTAAAATTACAGGTAGTAACCACCATCCAGTTATTATATCGTTGGGTGTTAGTTGCAGACCTTCTATATCTAAAACTTATCTGCTACGAAATCGTTTTTATTCAGATGTTAGAAAATTGGTGGTACAAGGAAATATTGATTCCTTTGAATCGGAGCTAAAAGATTTATATAAAAAACACACAATAAGGTTGTCAGATAATAACAGATACATTCCTAAAAGGTGGTGGAACGATGAATTGAACAGTCTATTTCGACTTAGAAATGCTGCTAGGAAAAAATATTTTAAGTCAAAAACTTTGGATGACTGCGCAGCCTTGTTAAGAGGTGAAAGGAAACTAAAATCTTACATTTTTACAGCCAAAAAAGGTGACTTTGCTGATTTGTTATCAGAATTATCGAGTCCTTCTTCACCTAAGCAATTTTGGACAAAACTTGCTCATTTAAAAAAATATAATCTTAGAAAAGAAATTAAAAGCTCATGGAATGATACCCAGACTCGAAGTTTTTTAGATGGGTTAGTTGGACAGTTTGTCCGTTCACCTTCCCCAAGTTTGGATATACCTCCATCGGTTGATGTTCATGTTTTTGATTTTGAGGATTTCGACGCATATATTAACTCAAGGAATCTAGACTCGGCAGCTGGGCCAAATCTAATCAAACGCCACATCGTAGCTCACTGTGAAGAAAATAATATCTTTCCCGCTAGATCATACGCTTTTCGAAAAAATAGGTCTTCTGCAAACTGTATTAATGATGTTATAAATACAGTTTATAGCTTCAAGAAGAAAGGTCTTCATGTTGTTGCTGCTTGTTTAGACGTTGGTAAAGCTTACGATGCTACTGACCCCTTGTTACTTTGCCGATTATTAGTGGATCTTAATTTTAACCCTCATGTAATTAATTGGATTTATTCTTTTCTAAGTGATAGAAAGTTAATCGTTAATGGGCAAGTAGCGACTACTGCAATGGGCCTAGCCCAAGGAAGTACTCTCTCTCCAAGTCTGTTTAATATTTTTACCGCAAAGTTTCATGAAATTTCAACTGATAAAGACGTTCTATTTCAGTTTGCGGATGACTTCTTCTTAGTTTGTGCTCACCGTGACTTTGTAACTGCGAAGCAGTCTTTAACAAGGAAACTACGAGAACTTAGTCAGCTTTGCACCCTACGAGGTCTCTCTTTCAATCCTGAAAAATCAAAAGTCATTCATTTCAACAGGAAACCCCGCCCTCTTAACATCACAATTAATAACTTATTAATTCCTCAAGTAAGTTTAATAAAATTTCTTGGAAGAGTAATAACACCTAATAATTCTTGAGTACCACATGCCACTCACGTTATCGACTCAGTACGCAAAACCTGCAGTTTCCTTAGGATATTAAATAATCGTTTTTCTGGCGTCAATCCTTCACGTGCACTGCAAATGTATAAAGCTTTTGCAAGACCAAAAATAGAGTATGCTGTATCTACATTTTCTAATATGTCCAAAAAAGCTTTAGCAAAAATTCAAGTTTATATCAATGACGCTCTTAAACGTTCCTTGGGCCTTATTAAATCAACTACCAATATTGTGGCTTTTCATATGACTGCAGAACTTCCACCGACATATCGTTTCATACTGGTCACTGCTAAAGAAATTTCCAAGTCTTTTACTCACAATCTCCCAATCTCCAAAGCTCTATGTTTGTGGAACTCAAGTCTCAACATTAGCATTTCAAAAGTGTTTCATCGATTTAGAGATATATTAATGGACTTAGGTAGCATTAAGTCAAGGTACAACAAACCTCAAAGTATAGCTGTTTATTTGGATTTCTTTGGTAATACGGCTACTAGTAAAAAGAATGCTAGCAATGACATAATGAGAGCATTGGCAAAGGAAAAAATTAACTCGTTGGTTGAAAATGGTTTTGAAATTTTGTTCACTGATGGTTCCGTGATCGGTGAGTCCACTCGAATTGCGTTTTACCATTTAAGATCTGATTCAGCTTACCAATATTATACTAATAAATCTCTGTCTTCAACTTCAGCAGAGCTGTTAGCTATTGAAAAAGCTATAGAATTTGTAACACGTTCTGGCTTTAGTAAGGTTGCTATTTTAACTGATTCAAAATCAGGACTGTATAATATTAAAGGAGAAGATCAGATCAACTACATTTCTAATGATATTCTTACAAAGATTGCCGATTCTTCATTATCTACTATTGAGTTACACTATATCCCTGCTCATGCGTCAATAATTGGTAACGAAAGAGCTGATGCAGCTTCGAAAGAGGCCCACTGTCTTGGAGTTTTTGTAACAGCTAAATGGTCTTACCACGATGCCATCAGGCGAATCGAGACTACTGCTAGATGATTGGCAAAGGGAATACGACTTACTACGACAGACTAAGGGCAGACTGTATGGTACCATTTTTCCAACTATTGTTAAAACACCATGGTTTCATAAAATTAATTGTGGCGCTAGAGCCCAACTTTCAACTAAAATAAGAACTGCCAATAGAATACTTTCTGGACACATTTTTTCTAAAGCTACCCTTTTCAAAGTGGGAGTGACAAACTCTGATCTGTGTGATTTATGTGGTGTTTCTGAAGATGTATCTCATGTAATTTTTACTTGCCCCCGTTTTAATGCCCAAAGATTAAATTTTCCCGCTATTCTTCGCTACAATAATATTATGGATTTCCTTACTGGAGAGGACTGCTGCCCGCTGCTGAATATTATGTCGCTGGCTGATTTTGTAGAGACAATAGAATTAAAACTCTAGAAATTATTATTTAAGTTAATTTTATGTTTGTTTTTAATTTACGAGTTTTAGCTTTTGTGTTGTGTTGTTAGTATGATCATATATATATGAGTGTGCGTATATGTACGTATGTGTATGTACATATGTATATATGGGTGTAGGTATGTGTTTGTGTATCGGTGTATATGTATTTATATATTTTTGCTTGTTATTTATTTGCTTGTTTTTGTCGCTGGTGGTTTATACCTTAATTTGTAATGGCTATATGAATACTTTCGAGGCCAAATAATTCTCTAGTCCTTCTAGAGTAAAAAAAAAAAAATTATAGATTTAAATAAAATATGTCTTGACATCAGGGTTCAGAAAATAGACACATTATATACAACATGTACTGTACGAAATACTTTATTTTTACGTATAAATTATGTATTTCTTTAAATTTTTTTTGTTGCCGGTCACACATATATATTTGTGTTGTTTTTATACCCTTCACCACAAATAGTGGAAAAAGGGTATAACTTAGTTAGTCATTCCGTTTGTAATTTCTACAATATCCATTTCCGACCCCATAAAGTATATATATTCTGACTTCTTATGCATTGCGAAGTCGATTGAACGATGTACGTCTATCCATCTGTCCGTCCGTGTTAGTGTTGAAATCAAGTTTGCCGAGACACAAAATCAGCAAGTGAAAAATTAAATATGCCAATCGATCAGACATAGTGTCAAAAGAGGTGCTAGTGGAAAACAGCATGATCGGTCTATGTGCTTCAAGACAGCGGGCACACACCACGCCTACCTCTAATTTCTTCATATCATTTAGAACAATAAGTCTACTTAAAAGAATACGTGTGTGGAGCGATAGAGAATTAAAAATTAGGAACAAAAACCAATTAAAGTTTTATATCAAAATCCAAATAGATTAAATAAGAACTTTATTTAATCATCAAAGTAAAATACAATAAAAACTCAAAAATGTCTTGTACAAAAACATAGAAAACATTCAGAATCAAGGACATAGACAAAAACCTATAGTTTATTAATAATGTTTGTGACAAGCTAATTAATTCATTAGCGATTACAAGAAATAAATAGAGAATTAAAAACCCCAAATCTAGTTCATGAACAAAGTACATACACTTACATACCTATAAAGTGCTTTAAGGGGTGAACTTTTCTGCTATCCAAAGTTTAATTTTGTTAATAAAATATTAGAAAGAGAATTCTTTGAGAGCTTAAATCTTATTTTGGTCAGCAAGTACCACTTGTGTTGAGATTATGAATTATTTTTCCTGAATGCAGGAAATGCTAATCTGAAAATTTAAACTCAATACTCCTTTGCTACTAGAATGTTAAATTAGGATATTTTCGTTAACCCAAGTTGCTTTGCACAAATATTAAAATTTTTAAAAAAGCAGAGTTCAGTATTTGGTGTAAAATTGCAAAGGTAAAATATCGTAGCTTTTGGTTTCTATCCAATAACAAAAAAACGGTCTTACTAAATTGAAAGTGGTGCATGTTTTTTATTAGGCCTATTGCGAATTTCATTTGTAAATCACAAGATTAAATATTTTCAGGTGTAAACTCATGGGCTGAAAATAAAATACAAATTGACATTTTAAACCATGTGGGTAATAATAACAAATTAAAAAGCTGTAAAAGCATTGTTATTGTTATATGTTGTTCAAAAGAAAATATTTCTATAAAAAATTGATTTTCTTTTTATTTGTTAACTAATAACAAGTCAGAGTGCTATATTCTATGCTATGCCGAATCTTATATACCCTTCACCATCTATGTAAATATAGTTTAGTGAGGTAACTCTTATCAAAAAAGTTCTACATATACATAATTTAACATAAAAATGACATCGGCTCTTAATGGGTTAAGCATTTTTAAAAAAAGTGTGTTTCCTTGAGATCTTTTCAAGAGCTTTTACATCATATCCATATTGATATTTTAAAGAATTTGAAAATTTCAGAGGGCCGTAACTCAGAAAGTATGAGCGAGCGCCAATTTTTTCACATATGTGTGTTTTTCTTATTTCTTAATTCTCTATCCCCCCATATATTTGTTTTTTTTATCGAAGTTGCTTCATTATTCCAAATGATATGAAAAAGTTAGAGGTAGGCGTGGTGTTTTGCCCGCTGCTGATAGGGACATAAACGGATCTTGCTGATTTCCAAGAGCACCTTTTTCGTCACTATGTTTGATCGTTTGGCGTATTTAAATTTATGCAAGGGCAAACTTGATTTCAAGTCTAACACGGACGGACAGACGGACGTCGCTTAATCGAATTCGGTATGCATAAGAACTCAGAATATATATACTTCATGGGGTCGAAAATGGATATTGTAGAAATCACAAACGGAATGGCAAACTTAGTTATGAGCCTTTTCTACTTTTTGTGGCGAAGGGTATAAAAAGAGTATCAGCTGTTATTCAGTCTACAAACACTTACGCAAAGTATGCGAGAAACATCTGCCAAAATGACAAACATTTGTATTTTAAAACGCCAGTGAATTTCGCTCAGAGGTTCTTTATCTAAAGAAAGGTCTAATTTTTTTTAATTGATCTTCCAATATTTTCAGATAGTTAACAAGTGGGTTCTTATTAAAATTATTTTTGCAATCCCCGGTGGAATTTTAAGTTAAATTTGCATTTTTTTTTATTATTGTTTGGAGTTCCGACTAAGTTTTTTGCCTGAGAGCTTGCTAAACTGCGTTGTTTCCATTTTAAATTTATTTTAAGCTGGGGCAACAGTGCAGCTATGCCTCCTTTTCTTTTTAGCCAAGAGTTTGAGGTATACCTTATAATTTAAAAAGTTTTTGTTTGGTAAGAATAGCGGCATATTTTCCGTGCAATGTATACATTGTACACAGTACAATGTTTGCTTCAGTGAAATTTAAATACCTAAATGGAAGGAATTTATAAATATAAAACTAATTTCAAGTGTTCTATGTTAAAATAAAATTTATTAAATTTTTTCACCGTTTGCTTAAACGCTCTTTTATCTAAATAGTTTAAAAATTTTGCAAACAAAACTTGAACCATTTTAATTTTGTGGCAATTTTAGTGCCAAATATTATTCCCCAAAAAACCATTTTAAAGTGATTTTTTAAGTTATTGAGGTAAATGTCATTTTAAAATTGAGCGCGAAGAAATCATTATAATATTATTAATCTTGAAGTCATAAGCTTTTCTTTGAAATATGTTTCTATTGTGTCTCATTTTTCCTGAGGATATTAATATATATATACACTTAGCGGATTTTTTTAATAATGTACAAAGACAAGAGGTTACGTTTTTTAATGATAAGGTTTCGAAACCATTTAATCATTATTTGATAATAATGAATTTGTTTTTTAACTAATTATCTATGAAACATAGCATTAAAAATCATTACTATTAGTAAAATAAAATAATGATAATACTAAAAACTGTCATATAAATAGTCCAGCTAATTAATTACTCCCATGTAATGTAAAATCTGCAATCACATGTTCAGCTCTTAGGATAACATAGGTAACATGTCATAATATTACGATACCGGTGTTAGTTATACAATAGAGGAGAAAATCTTTGCGCCCGGCCGGAGGTCCCCAATGCAGTAAATCATTGTTGTTTTAAAAGTGGACATTATAACACAAGTGACTCTATGTTCATACTAAAACACAAAGCCCATGGACATTATGTTCTTGGACAATATATCATGCTACTAAAAAACACACCCCCTTAAGGAAAACGAGTGGTTCTTAAAATTTACGTAGAATTTAAACTAACATGACCCACTTTAACAGCTTTAACCCAATCGTATATTGTTTGTTGTTTACATTACTTGATGAAGTTGGTATGTGCACACTGTGCCTATTGTATATCGACATGGTTACACTACAACATACAAACATACATATATAATAAATAAATAAATAAAGACAAATAAAAAAATAAATATATATATATATATATATATATATATACATTAGGAGTACAACCAAAATAAAGGTCTACCAACATGCTGTAACCGATGTTGCGGTGAAACCGAAAAATATTTTCTCTGGTCATTTCGGTACAAAAACGTTCCTCTTCGATTACTGCAAGCACTTTAAGATTTTTAATTTTTTATTTAATAATTATATAACTATTTACACTTTTTAATATAATTATATTTTAATTTATTTTTCAAGCACAAGGTCTTTTCTTTATATGATTATAATCAAAGTCACAATCGAAAAACTACCTTTGTTAAGTGAGATTTACTTAAGATTAAGTGTTCGTGTTGATTTGCATTGGGGAAAAATATCTTGTAGGACTTTGATGGCGGGTTCTGCACAATTGTTGCTGCGTTAAGTTTTTGAAATTCTCGATTCATCTCTCACCCAATTTCTTAGAAAGCAGTTCTGAGCATTAGAAAAGTCCGATAATGATTTTTTAAGCCTTCGAAGTCATTTGTATTGTAACAATGGTCTGAAAACCAAATGTTGTACCAAGGGCCACATGTTAATTCGACTATTGCATATAATTTGCTACGATATTTTGGAATTAGTATGTAAGCTAGAATCGTAAGAATTGCTCTCGAATTCCATCAAGCATTACTAATCAGTCTTATAGTTTATTATATTTCGCAAATTTGCATAAGACTGCGTAGGTAAATCGCAATATTTCATCACCATTATTTAAATTTATTTAGAGTATTATTTAAGGGAAAAACTTATAATTAATTTATCATTTATTGACTTATTAAAAAAAAATTTTTTATTTTTTTTTTTTTTTTTGGAACTTAATTGCATTTGACGCGGAACCTTTTTTAACTATATCAAAAAGATGCAGTTCTTATTGGTTTTTTATGCAGTACATGGTATGGATAGGACCATATTGATATTTTCAAAAATTGTAAAAAAGTTGTTTCCCTATTGTACATACATTCGGTTTTTTATAGAAATTTAGTGAAATTAAATCCTAAATAATGTTTTTTCTTGATTTAATGATTTTATCTTGAAAGCCCGCCACAAATTATTTTATTGTTATTAAAGAGGGAAAGGAATTATAATTTTTATCTTGAAAGCCCGCCACAAATTATTTTATTGTTATTAAAGAGGGAAAAGAATTATAATTTAAGTTCGAGGTTAAAACTGTTGATTTTGTATATTCAAATAAATTTGGGGATATTATAGTATAATCCTGCAGAAATAGAATTTCACACAACTTAACCCCGTACCAGCTTGACAGCTACAAATATTTAGGAGGCTCTATTTATAACATTAAAGAGAAAAAATTACATAAGAAATTGTTTAAATCAAATTAATACAAATTTATTCACACCTCTTGAAATTATTTCCAACATTTTTATAAATCAACAATATCTATTTACTTGGAAAAGAAGATACATTTTTAAATGAAAAGTTTTACAAATCTTAAAAACTATATCACTTTTCATTTTAATTTGAAATTTATTTAACTTGGAATAAATAAAAATGAAAATAATTGAAATTTATTTGTAAAATGATGATCAAAAGATTATATTTGTGATTACAAAAATGTAACTTGTTTGATAAAAATTTTACTGTTTTATTTATCTGCAGTTTCCTATACATGTAAAAACATTTGCTTAAATATTGTGCATGCATTGAACTTAGGATGTGTTTTAAATTTTAAGCCATAAATCTAATATCTTACTGATTATGTTGATAAATATTTGTTATGTGAATAAATGTTTGTTAATACTAAAATAAGAGTTTTTGTTCATCCTTAAGATTATATTACAATAATATTTATTACTATATTCTATTTGTTTTTAAAATATAATATGTTATTCAGATTATACACATACAGTCATATCTTACATAAAAATAAATGAATAATTTATTAATACAAAACAATATTATTTAAACGTTTGCAAAATTAATTTTAAAAATATTTTCATATTTTCTTCCTTTGCATAATTTTTTTTTTTGAATCCCAAAATCCTGCCTCCAAAAGTTGTTCCACAAATGTAAAACTTCGCAAAATAAAAATAATTTTTTTTTAATTTATAAATTAATATGTAGTGGACATGCAGTACTACGTTCTCTCTCTATCACGAATGAACAATAGGCAAATTTATGTCTTGACTCCTCTACTGTACGAACGAAAGGACAATTTTGGTTAAAATTTTTTACTTACTCTATGCGTGAATGAAGTTTTTATTCCAGCCTTAAGACAGGAAAATGTTAATTAGATTACGATAAGAAATGTCTGGCATGACAGGTTAAAACTTAAATTGAGTTTAAAGTAAAAACTTAACGGTTGGCTTATATATATATATATATATATATATATTTATATATATATGCATGTAAATATATATACATATATATGGCATCCGGTTATTATAATATGTATAGAAAACTTATCATGTCGAAAAAATATACTAGTGGCTCAATTTGTAAATAAATTAGCTGCTGAAATTTGGGACCATCGAATTACAGATAAAGAGCATTTAACGCGGGTAAGTCAGAACTTTATTGCAAATGTCGCTGGGTAAAACATACGTATAATAATCGAAAAAAAAACTTTCAAATAACGTAAATTTACTTCTAGTGACAAGATATAATTTGAAGTTTTTTTTACGCAATGCTACAATCAATCCATCTTATTTTTTAAGAGTGAAAAGACTCGAAAAAAGTCAGCTCTATACAGTAGAGAAAGAAAAATAAAATCATTGTTAGTTATTGTTGTTTTTGCTTAAACTCTTAAACTCTGTCTTAATATTATTGTTTGGATGAAAATCTTTAGTTTGTTTAAATTTTTGTGAAAAAATTTCCTGTGAAGCTAATTAAGTAGTAGAGAAATGGACATGGAGCCGTACTTTCACCTTCAATAAGCAATATTGGTGACTTATAATTTAAATCGGGATAATATAAAAAATATCACAATATTTTTTTTTTTTAATTAATTAATTCAAACAAATTTATTTAGTTTAGTAAGCGGTAGCGAAATGGCCATCGAGACGTGCTTTCACTTTGTTCGTGCATTATTTATTAAATTAAATATATTTCCGCGGTTAAATTTAGAGTAATTAAAATTAAGTTAAAATTAACAAAAAAAAAAAAAAACAACTTAAAAAAGTGGTACTTTTAAAGTATTAAACTGATAGAACGTTATAAAAAAATTGTAAAATAAGTTTTATATTATCAATTTAGTGATTGTAAATATTTTAGAAGAAAAATGAAAGATTGCAATTTTAACTTAAACAGTTTTTGCCAATGAATATGTATCACATTCTATTTGTGTATTATTTTTGTCCTTTTATATCTTTTTCTTTATGTTTTAATTCCATTATCAAATCTGTTTCTACGCTATTTAGTTGTTTGTTTGGTTAATCTTATTTAAGTATGAAACCAAGTACTGAAGTATACATTATAGGTGCTTATGTATACTTATCAGAGAACTGCAAGAGTGTCTGTTTTTAATACTCTAAGTATACTCATCTTAAATGCGGTTGCGGTGTGATCGCCACCGCATTTCTTAAGTGCGAGTATTTACTATACCCATTCCATTTGAGTATAAAGGCCGTGGCAGATAAAACTTTTGCTTTGCGTTGCGTTGCAAATTTGCTTTGACATCTAAGATAATATGCACGAACTTATATGAACTATGTCACATAAAGCACTTTTAACGCAAAGCAAAGCGCACTTTGACAGTTAGCTGCAATACATTTGTATATTATTTTTGGCAAAATCGAACGTAAAAGAGTTAAGAATTTTAAAATATTATTTTTTTTATTATATATTCTTCCTTTATTATTTTTTTTTAGAAAATTATGGAAGAAAAACTTAGAAAAACAAACAATAATTAGGCGCTGTTAAAGTTTTTATTGTGAAATACCTCTTGCGTTATACGCTTTTTTTTTCAAAGTTTGAAACGTCACGCAAAGCGATAAAGTTTTATCTGACACGGCCTTAAAGGCTGGTTCACCGGCAAAAATTTTGTTCCGAAACATTTTTTTTTATATGTAGTTTCTCTCTCTCTCAAAAAATAAAATGTCAAACTACATATAAAAAAAAAATGTTTCGGAACAAAATTTTTGCCGGTGAACCAGCCTTAAGTGTCTACCATACTCAAGTAAAATGTTTGCGTTGCTGGCTTTACTTTATTCGTACTCATACTCACAACAAACACCAAGAGAGAGATTTTAACGTGTGTAGTGAGAGGAAAACAGAGTTATCAGATCAGAATTATTAAATCAAACACAATATCAAAAGTCGCCAATGTCTAAATTAGCTAACATACATACTTCTTTGAAATTATGAAAGTTTATTTAATATATTACAGAAAATAAATTAAATAGAACCCGTAAAATTCGCCATATTTTCATTTATTAAAAACACAACAAAAGCTTACTAATAACTCAAGAATAGTTCATTGTTTATTATATTACGTTTTTGTTAGGCTTTTTTTAAGTCACACAGGAGAGAAATTTAAAAATTCTATTCGTTAAGCAAATAGATTTTTAAAATTAATAAATAGGTATAAAAGCAATAATTATATTTAACAAAATAAAATATGTAAACTAAAAACTTTATTTTATTTATTATTATTTATGAGGTGTAATGACATTCAGTCAATGCAATATTACATCTGCGTATATACAGTTTTGTTAAAACTAAAAAATTAAGTAATTTTCCTTTTATTCACGGATTCATTTTATCATTTTGTTTTCCTAAATACCGTTAGTAGCACGTTTTGATAACAAGGCGCATAAACTGAAAATAATTGTTCATAAAAAACAGCAACAAAATTAGTATACCTGCTTTAAATAGTGTACAAAAGATGTGCCTTTAAGCGGTTTTTATTGCATTTTATTCATTAAATATGTGTTGTATTTCATACCTATGAAAACGGTTGTTGTCTGTTTTTCTGTTTATAATGTTTAAGCAATAGATTTGATCAAATTTTGTTTTTTTTTATTGTTTATAAATAGATCTGCATATAATGCAGTATTTCACAAAACGGCAGTAAAAAACTTTAATAGGGTAAAAATGTGGCAACGTTGCTTACAAATAAAGATAATTAAAAAATTCTCGCGTACGAGTATAAAAAATTCTTAAAATTTTGATTGCGATATTTTTGATACTCGTTTTTACAATAATGGGTAAAATAAACACCGCAATATATAGAGTAAATATGCGGTGTACTCATGAGTTGCGGTGTACTCGTGCAGTTCTCTGATACTTATACATATTTTATAATCTAACATAAAAATAACAACTCCTTTTAATAATAATTTTTGAATCAAAAGAGTAATTTCGGAGATAACAGTAAAAATCTCAGAAGAGGCTCAACTATCAAATCCAATTTTTATTTGGTTTGATTTGTACGTTCAAAAGTAGTCACACCATTTTTAATACCCTTCATCTAAAAAACTGAAAAAATAGCATAACTAAGTTTGGCATTCCGTGTGTAATTTCTACGATATTATATTTCCGACCCCATAAGATGTATATATTTTGACTTCTTATGCATAGCGAAGTCTATTGAGTGATGTCCGTCTGACTGTCCGTGTTAGTGTTGATTTCACAAAACAAAAAAAAATAAATGTATCAATCAATCAATCAGATATAGTGTCGGAATAGGCGCTATAGGAAATTAGCATGATCGGTCCATGTCCTTCGAGGCAGCAGGCACAACACCATGCCTCCCTCTTATTTTTTCATGTCCTTTGGAACGATAAAATAACTCCAACCAAAAAAAAATAAATATATAGGGCGATAGAGAATTAAAAAAAAAGAAAAAAACTTTAAGTAAAAAACTTGGCACTCGCCCATATTTTCCAAGCTGCGGGGCTCTGGAATTTTCAATATTTTCGAGATTTTAAAGAAAATACTAAAATTTCCTATCCATTACGAGCTGATGGCATTTTTATCGAAAATAATATTTATGCAGTACCAATTTTTTAATTCACCCCAATATTTGCTCTTTTGATTGGAGTTACTTCACTTAACTAGATTTATATACATGGTGAAGGGTAAATAAGATTCTGCATAGCCGAATATAGCACTCTTACTTGTTTCAATCTTTTTTAAGTATTAGTTGATTCATCGGTTCCTAATATTTAGAATGACAGAGAATAAAGTCTTTAGTTACAATTTACCAAATGCTTTATTTTGTGATAAAATAATGTCACATTATAATTGTCGTCTAAGTTATATAACATGAACTTTTCCTTCAAGCAATGTCATGAATTAAAGGTATAAAAATAATGTATTCGTATATGTGTTGCTAGTTTATCAATAAGCAGCTCTTAATTTAAATACCAAACCAAAATTTTGATTTTTACGATGAAAAGTTTTGCAACAAGTTATGCTTAAATCATTTTGTTTCAATAGAATTTAATAATTTTATACCAGAATTACCACTTCAGCGTTTTTAAGGCTAGATTCTAATTTTATTATTACACGATATTAAAATTATATATATACAACCCAGAAAAAATTAGACATAACCTTAAAAAGTACTTGCCATATAATGACTTACTTTTGTGATTACCATATTTTCTTACTCGCTTAAAAACATGTTACATTAGTTCCGAAAAGAAGGAAATAGTAACTGAACTATTTCTTTAAGTTAAAAGAGAATACCTTAAAATATTTCCTATGGTCGTAATTTTCAGCAATAATCAATGTAATCGACACTCAGGAATTGATTATAAAAGTCTCATACCTTGTTAAAATCATTAATTTGGTAATCTAGTTGGGAAGTCCTTGCGACAGAAATGCTTAATTTCACACTCGATTACCCTTTCTAAAATTTTTTGCTGGGTAATATTTAGAAAATAAATTTCAGTGCTACCTACGCGGGCTATCAACTGTATTTTAATATGCAAATTAGGGTTAAACTATATTAACAAACGACTATTGGTATTTAAAACTACTGAAACGATTAACCATGAAATTATTAAAGGCTATAGTGCAAGCTTCCTGTTAGCATTTTTAACGAAGCGCCAACAGAAGCGCCAGTTGTTTGCATATAGAACAAAATTATCAATCACTTCATAGAAATTAAAAATATTTAAAAATTTGAACTTAATCAGAATAAAAATATTAGTGTAAATGATCTTTGTCCGCTGTTTGAAAATATAAATAACATTTTTTACCATCAGGACATATATCTATCGGTGTTTTAAATTTCATTAAAATTGGTTTAGTCGTTTAGACATAATAGACGCACGAACAAGCAAACAAATAAATAAGCAAACAAACTTACAAAGAGATATATAATATATATTAGATTAAATCATTTAATAGAACACATATTAAATCAATTGCTTTTGATTTCCACAGAAATTATTCAAAAAGTATAACATTAATATGAAGTAGAAAAAGTATAATATTAAATTAATTTTGTTAGATGCAACAAATTATTACTTACTTGGAAATCTATTTAAATGAGCAACTAATTTTACCTTTTATTAAATATATAAAAAAGAAACCTTTTATAAACTAAAACAAATTTTATTTATACTTATTATACTTGTAGTTTTGTAATAGCATTTATTTCTGTAAATCGCGTTTGTAGTTTAAACTTAATATAAAATGTTCTTTGAATTTGTCTAAATAAAATTTGTGTTTTATATGAAAAAAAATGTTTATGTGTACACTTGTATATACATTAGTTTATAAATACATTCATATTTATAAGGTTTATACATTTATAAAACATTCACTAAAAAGACGTAAATTGTTTAATGTCAACTAACGTTAATATTCGTTAAAAAAGGATTGTATGAGATGTTATATTCACATCAACACATAGTAGATACATACATACACACATAACAGTTAGGCGTTGATTTTAGCAGTTCTATTTGCACTAACTGAAGAAAACAGCAGCAAACAGCAATCGAAACCCATATTTTAGAGATATTAAAATATCGATAAAAAATTTTTCCGAGTATCAGTCTCTAAAATTAAAAAAAAAACATTTTGCAATCTATAAACATAAAGTAATAATGTATTTGTTTATTTGTAAGTCGAAAAGCTATAGCTGCCTACAATAATCAACCGATCTTTTTGGAATTTACGCAGTTTATTATAAAAAATACGGTTTGTAAAATAGGGTTGTTATTATTGATATTTTTCAGATTTACACTATGCAATTGTTCATTTAACTACCATGAAATTATTGTTCTTTTTTTTTTTTTGAAGCAGGACGAGTAAAAGTTAGTTGAGCTCGTTTCTCACTCTTATACTAAGCACTAAGATTTGTCTAAAAACGAAGAATATAATGTATATGCCCAGCAAAAAATTAGACATTACCTTAAAAAGTACTTGCCTTATAACGACTTACTTTTATGATTGCCATATTTTGTTACTCGCTTACAAAACACATTACATTAGTTTCCAAAAAAGGAAGTAGTAATGGAACTAGTTCTTTATGTTAAAAGAGAGTACCATGCTAATAGTACTTATTAATTCCTACAATAATTAATGTAATCGATTCTAAGTATTTGATTATAAAAGTCTCATGCCTTGTTAAAATCATTAAGTTGGCAATCTAGTTAGGAAGTACTTCTGCCAAAAATGCTTAATTCCACACTCGATTACCTTTTGAAAAATTTTTTGCTGGGTGTATGTCTAATAATACGGAAAGAAATTTGATATCCCATAACACAATTTTTTTAATTTATCAGCCAATCAGTAAATGCACACCTCGAAAAAAGACTTAAAAGAACCCAGCGAGGGAGGTTTTTCTTAAACTGCTTTAAAATGGCTCACGCCATGACTCCTATATAACGCTGAAATATGTCTGTCTTCAGAACTTTAAATATAAAAATTCAGAGACAAAAAAGGAATCAAGAGAGAGCCTTTTCTAAAATAAATTAAGAGCTTCTTAAGCGTAACCAATTTAGTAGAAAAAAGCCCTCATTTCTGCAGGTTTCCTGATAGCAAATGATTATTTTTTCTAGTCTTTATGAGCATCAAGTTATGAAAGCTTGCTTTCTTGTTCATATGGTTTACTAGGAATTTTCGTTCCACTTGCAGTGCGATAGTGTAGAAATCAAATGTAATGTTACGTTAGATTTTTTGACTCATTAGATTTCTTTCTTACAAAAACTAATGCAAATCTTAAGACTTGTATATAGTGTGAATGGACCTTTAGTAGCACCAGTGTTGCCAGAACTTCTATGTGTGAAATCTGCAAAATCCAACAATACATCGCGAAAAAATCTGCAAAATCTGCACTTTATTTAAAAAATCTACAATAAATCTTCAAACGCATTTTTCCTTTACTGAATATTGTCTCGAATAGTTTTTGCAGAAATTAACTAAAGTTAAGTTCATTTAGTTAATCTTTAAAATCTAATACTTTTATATCTCTAAACTTAAAGTTCAGGTCCTGTTTTTATTTTCTTTAAAAAATCTTTGGAAAGTTTTTAGGTAAGATTTGTCTCGTAATATCGCACTGATCAAGACTTGTGCTTAAAATTATTTCAGCTGCATGAGTACCTAGGTATGTGCTTTCATAGTTAAAAAAATTTGAAGGGCTCTTGTCGCTTCGCTTTGGAGTATTTTACTAAAAGTATTAATAATACCAAGAATGTACTTTAGAAATATAAATACATTTTATTAGTATCATTTAGGTTATAAAATATGAATATTGTAGTTTCGATTTGATTGATATGAACAGCAAATAAAAAATAATTTTTTAAACAATATAATTCCAATAAGCGACTTACAACCGACTATACGGAATGCCAACGCCTTTTGAATGGGTGTAAAAGCTTTTTAGGTTTAAAATCTAATAAACTTTGTATTTTATCAAATTGGTTTTAATGTATTGAACTGTTCCACAAATAATTGTATACATCTCTATTTAGCGACGAACATAATACCAGTGAGTGACATATGCATTTTATAATAAATAAATCTGATATTTTACTTTTCGGAATTTGAGCAACGGAATGTTTTTTGCCTGTCATGACAGCAGCTTCATCTGCTGCAAATTTAACTATGTTCTCCTTATAGTCAACGTCTTTGTCGATAAAATATTTACTGTCGTATTCATAGAAAATCAAAACAGATTTGAAACATATTTTAGAAAAAATTTGTATGTTATTTATTTGTTATTGTTGTTATTTTATGTTTAAGGCGTCGCATTGGAATGCTTCTATTGATTTTAAAATCAATGCATGAGGATTTTTTATTTGAAAGGTCGTTTTTAATTTAATTTTTTTTTATGAAAATCAGGAGTTGAGCTGTGATTTACTATAAATAAATTAAAATTGATTTTAGTTTAAGTTAATTTTTCTAGAAAGATAAATTATTTTACAACCAAAGAAAACAATAAAAATTAGTCAACTTGATAGAAGTTGCCACACAAATCATAAAAGAAATCTGCGATTTTAGGCCAAAAATCTTCAAATCTGATTTTGGCAATTTGAGAGGCCAAAATCTGCAAAATGCAGATAAATCTGCACATCTGGCAACAGTGAATAGCACCTCAAAATTTTATTCACATAACACTTTTTAATATGCAGCGAAAGTTTTTCACCTATTTAGCTTAAGTTTAGAACTAAAGAAAGCTTCATGATTACGCACAGCTGAGGTAAAATCGTTACATCCGTGTTCGTATCGACAATCGTACGAAAAAAATTACGTGATACGTTAATCGTATGAACTAAATGGCATTATGACATACGATTGTTAACAGATCGTAATCTTTTGATTGATTCACAATAGTTTTCAAATTAAAAAATTCTAGAGCTAAAGATAGAGTATTCAGGCTGGCAAGTTTTAAAATTTTGTTGTTTTCAAAGGTCAAACCCGGTTTTTTTTCTATAGCGCTTGATTCAAGGACTGCTGCTTCAATTAACACTTCTTCAGTTGTCAATTTTAAAAACAAGTTTTTTCTTCGCTTGATACCTATTTTTGATCGGCCTTGAGTACAAAATTATAAATATAAATTAATTTCTTGCAAAAAAAATAAATTGCATAGAAGGCTCATCCCATATTCTGTTAGCAGTAGATTTTAATATTCTCAATTAGAAAGCATGTTTTTTGCTAAATTTTTGTATTCATTCATGAATCTTAGATTTAATTTATTGTAGTAATAACTTTATCCTAAACTAAAATTAAATTTGTTTAATTCGCACTTTCTTTTGGCGAATTTGTTGCATCTTTGAACTAAGTTCTGTTAACGTAAAAAAGTTCGTTAAAAATGTACGTTCATTTATACGATAACGTATGTTATAATCTGCGTTATTGTGAATTATCATCCGTTCACGTATGTCAAAATCCGAAAAACGCATTTTTCGATACGTGTTGTACGTTCACGAATGTAACGATTCCACCCCTGGGTGTTTTGAATTTCGTAATAGTGTAGGTTTTTAGGATTGCCGCGATATGAAAAAATTTTAAAACTTTGAAATTTGACATGATGAAAATACTTAGTTTGCAAAATAAAGAAACGTGATAGCCAATTTTGGTTTTGCTTGGAAAAGTCCATAGTTTGTCCATAGACCTTGTACTATTTCAGGGATAAATTTTAACAAAAAGTTTGAACTTGTTGCTTCAACAAAGGCAAATCTTGTTTTAGAAGTTTATTTAAACCAATTTCACAAATAAAAATAAAGTTGTAAGCAGCACAAAAATTGGAAAAGGGTATATCTAAGTCTGTCACTTCGTTTGTAATTTCTACAATATCCATTTCCGACCCCATAAATTAAATATATTCTGAGTTCTTATGTTTAGCGAATGTCTATCTGTCCGTCAGCGTAAGTTTTGAAATCAAATTTACCAAGGCACTAGAGGACATAGAGAAAATTTAAATACGCTAATAGATCAGACATAGCTTCGATAATTTTGATATTGAATATTAGTAAGATCGGTCTATGTCCTTGGAGTGGGGGGCAAAACACCACAGCTGCTTCTAATTTTTCATATCATTTGGAACAAAATTAGTTTAGTGAAGTAACTCCAATCAACAACAACAAATATATGAACCGATAGAGAATTAAAAAATAAATAGAAAAAACATCAAGTGAAAAAATTTGCACTCTCCCATTTATTCCGAGTTATTGGATTTTGAAGTTTTTATAGAAAAGTACGATTCTAAAATTCTTAATAAATGTTTAACACATTAAGAGCAGATGACATTTTTATGTAAATTTATATAATACTTAATTTTTTCTTACTTTAATTCTCTGTCACCCTAATATTTGTCTTTTTGATTGGACTTACTTCACTTAACTAGATTTACATAAATGGTAAAGGGTTTATAAGAATCAGCATAGCATAATATAGCACTCTTACTTGTTATATTTTTATTCGTTTTAAAAATCCAAAATTTAAGAAATTTTAATAATGTTGACAGAAGTTTATATTTATGGAAAAATTCATTTATTTATAGTTAAGTAAGAAATACATATATTGTAAACAAAAGCAGTAACTTGCACCAAAAAATTACGGCTCTTTTAAAACTTACCATCCTCTCTCTTCACCATATTATACACGATTTTTTTCTTTTTGTTTTATAACTAACAAAACACGTTTTAATTTATATGAAACTAGCGGACCCGGCGAACTTCGCCTCGCCCCAATATTAAGACTTCAGACAAACCTTACAGTAATAATACAAAACAAATATTTAAATTTTCAATGTGATTTATTTGATGGAATAAGTAGAGAGCGATTTGATGCACAAAATTTCATACAAAAAATCAATTTCCGATTTTTCCACATTTTCCGCAATTTTCCTTGATTTACACTAAGAACTTACTATTTTATGATTTGGAAAGCCATTAAGGAATAATTTCACGCAAAATTTCATACAAAAATCCGATTTTCGATTTTTCCTGTTTTCCGACTTTTCCGGAGGGACTAACAAAATATTTTATAGAAATCGGCCTAGCCGTTCTCATTTTATGAATTACTATACATTTTTTACACCATTTTTATATGTATAGATTTACACTTTTTATATTGCAGTAAGTAGGTTGGTTGCAAATGTCAACATTGACCGCCCACAAATCAGCTGATATTTGTTTTTCACAAAAACCAAATATGCAGCAGTTTCCTATATATATATATATTCTTAATTGTACATTATTAACAGAGACTTAATTATCTTAAGTTCAAAATATTGTATTTAGCCAACACTAAGGGTCAAATAGCCTATCGTGTAATGGGCTTGGTACCTGCTATACAAAGTATGGGTTGAAATGTTTGTTATGGAGAATAATCCATTAAAAATCTGGCTGGTTTGAAAAAGTGAATGTGATACGATTATATCTTATATAAATCGATTATCGGGGTAGTGAAGCGCACCGGGAATAGCTTACTGTAATATTAAACATTAATTTAATGTTTTCATTGTTTGGATTGCTAGAGAAAAATTTTGAAAAATAATAATGGTACTGCTTCATCTTTCAACACAACTGTTGACACATTTGCGACACTTTCGCATACATTTGCAAAAGTACCTACATCTATTATAGCTAAGTATTAATAGGAATGAAGAAGAATTGTCAAAGACATTAAGACATAAACAAACATTTATCTTAATATACATTTATAAATGTTTGCGTACGTAAGGACATGAGCAATTTTATGTGTATTTGTATTTGACTGTAGTCGTGTAAGCAGGTTTTTATTTGTTTTTGTATTAAATTTAGCTGGGATTTGTTTTGTTAAGAAAAGGATTCTACAAAAATTTATTCACGAACTTAAAGATGTTAAAATATTTGTCACCTGCAATACGTGCACTTTTCTAGTGGAAGGAGTTTTTACATAAAGAGAGAATTAAAAAAAATAAATAAATAAATAAGTATTGTAGATGTTACAAAACTATGAGAGTGTGAATATATTCAAGCTTAAGAAACAGACAAATGATCAGGGAACATTCAGCATACAATTTTACACTTTTCTGTTAAGTTTATTATAGGATTATTATAAATAAAAAAATAATATATATTCACAGTATTTGTGATACACCACTGCTACCGCTTGCTTTATAGTAGAAGATCTTGTCAGACCAATTTTCCAAGACTTTGTTGAAGTTTCTCGCTGTATTTTACAAGTGGCTCAGAAGATATAAGACTTACAGATCTGCATTGTTTTTAAACTATACGCTCTTCTAAAAAAAAAATAAATAAATAAAATCAAAATGACATCTTCTCGGCGGCCAATGACACCGTTACCAAGCTACGCACTCAAAGCATCGATTGGTTGATGAGCTGTGTAACATGGTGCTGTTTCCTACTAAACCCATATATTACCCAAATTCGTAGCGCTGGCCTTTGACTGGAATGGCATTTTCATTGTAGAGTTAAAGCACAGGATTCTTTACAATAAAATGTGGGTCTTCCCATCTTAAGATGCAACATGAAATTGCGCATCGCCAGAAAATATTATTTTCAGCCTAATCCGAAGTTCGATTATAAACTTAGGAGGCGTTACGAATTTTATGTTTGTTTGTCTTTAATATTTGAGGCAATTGGAAGCCAAATTCGTATAAACAGAGATCTTTATGCGAAATTCTCATTATGCTGGCGCGTGATGTACTGAATTGTTGGTATCGGTAGGAATTCATAATTGTATAGTTCAAATATCATTATCGGCTCCTGATGATTTTTTAAAATTACTGTCAAAACTCAAAATTACAATCAAACATGTATGAGTGCTATATTCTGCTATGCCAAATCGTACATATCCTTCACCATATATGTAAATCTAGTTTAGTGAAATAACTCCAATCCAAAAAACAAATATTTGGGTGGCAGATATTTAAAAAATAAGAAAACAAATTGTTCCAAATGATATGAAAAAATAAAAGAGAGGCGTGGTGTTTTGCTCGCTGCTCAAAAAATGTGAACCGAACTTGCTGATTTTCAATAGTAGGATTTTCGAAGCTATGTCTGATCGATTAGCTCATTTAAATGTTTTCAAGTTAATCTAGTGCCATGGGCAAGACCTCAATATCGACAGCATTATAGTCCCTATATTCAGGAATAGATGGACAAACTATGGTGTGAAATTTTAAACTTAAATGCATGTTTTAACAGATGTCGAGCTTGAAATTGGCTGGAAAACAAACGCGAGTATGATTGCTCAGGAAAAAAATCGATGAGCGAAACAGAATTTTTTCTAATGTCATGATGAGTAAGAAGCGAATTGTGTTGACAAGATAGATTGTAATATCCGCAAATTTTCCTGACTTGAAAGAATCAAAGGATATAATTAAAGTCCCTCATGAGTGCAATATTATCATACAGCATGAAAAAATCACCTTAAATATTGGCTAAACGACAAACACCTTCTTATTTGTAAAATTATTTTGGGAATTTTTATAATATTGTTACGAATAATAAAATCTGGCAACCCCTGTAGTTGTTTCCGTATGAGCGTGGTCAATAAGCTAATTCAACTAATGGTGTGTTTATAGAATAACAAAACCACAAGTTAGCCAACAGAAAATGAGCCGCCTCAATGGCTGCGTTGGTTGAGGTGCGTACTACAAAACAGAGGGTCCTGAATTCGATACCGCATTCGGACATGCGTGCAATGAAAAAATTAATAATTGTTATAATGCAATTAAAATTAATAAACAGCAGTACAAATCTTCCGAGAGGCAAACGACAATTATTGTGTTAAGCCATGGCAGATAATTTAGTGGAGACGTCCAACTTAATATAAGAGCAACAGATAATTGTCAAGAAGCAATAGCGGTTAGCGCGGGGAAGTTTAACAGCATAACAACAGTGTATGGCAGACGTGTGTTGTGGCTACTGGATTAAAGGAGAAGACTGGCTTGGATAAAAGGAGCAGTGGAGATGTCTGTGGATGGTTAAGGTTACTAAACAAGGCATCGAGTAGTTCATGTCTCGCCGGAGTAGCACAGTAGTGTAGCGTGGATGGCTGCGTTTGTAGTGATAACGCATGTTTAGTAAATACGAGACCAAGGGTTCACAAGACCAGTAGGATCGAGAAGTATAGCCAGAGAAAGCCATAAAGTTCGAAGAGAGAATTTAGCCACAGTGGTATTTGCAATCAAAAGAATCCGTACGTTTGCCTGTCTTAAAGGGGAAAAACGTAACAATATAATTTATTATATTATGCTAATATTCCATATTATTTTCAAATAAAAATGCAATTTATTTGTTGGTTTGGAATAGCAGCTCGTCAGGAAACCTTTATCCAAATTTTTAGAAAAGCCAAAACCCCAGTATCCCCAGTATTTATTAGGTTATTCGCAAGATCAGACAATTTAAGGTTAACTGCTTTAAAGTAGTTTTCCATGATTAAACTCTTAGTGTTGGCAGAGACTAATTTAAAAATGATTCTGTTTGTTGCGCAATTTAGAAAGGCAGATAAATAAAGTTACAGTGTCGTTGGAAAGAGACATGCCAGTAACTATGATATCACTCCTGTTTATTCTTCTGTGAAGGATGTTGTTCTCCATTTCAAGATTATACGTTTTAGAACATATATCTTTGTTGGCAGTGTGGAAGAAATTAATGTTCTTCTTTAACTTTGTAATGTTGGAGGACATTTGCAACATCATCTGATTAAATCATGAAATTATTAAAATCTTTAGTGCAAATTTTCTGCTATCATTAAATATGGAAGCATATAGTTAGACGCCATCTGTTTGCATATAAAAAATAATTAGCAAAACTTGATAGAAATTAAACGCAGTCTCAAATTTGAACTATATTAGAACCAAATTATTATTGTGAATGGTCTTGATCCACTGTTTGAAAATTAATATGCTCTATTTTGCCTTGAGGACAAATATCTACCCCTGTTTCAAATTTTATTTACATCGGTTCAGTAGTTTAGCCGCAATTGACGCTCGCACGCACAAACTTATAAAGAGTTTTATAATAAACTACTTTATGTACCCGGTGTAGCATAGGTCTAGCTTGAGGGCCTTTTTTGCTATGGGGGTCTACTGCGAACCCGTGAGAAATCTATCAAAAAGGCTTGTTCATATAGGTCAGGAGATATAAATATTTCAATTATCTTTAGTATTTTATTTAGATCGGTTAATATTCATTTTTACCTCTCTCCTACTTCCCCTCCTAACTACTTTTTTTAATAAACAGAATATTCTATCAGCGCATCCAAAAATTTCCGTTTTCCCCCTCTTTTACTCATATAGATCATGGCTAGGACTGGATGCGAACCTATCTATGTTTCAAATTTTATTAAAAACGATTAACCGAGACTTTTTTAAAATTGATTCAGGGGCATAAAAATGCCGGCCATTCATTTCCTGTCCTACTGGTCCACTATTTAAAAATATAAATATTTTATTTTACATTAAGGAAAAATATCTACCCGTATTTCGGATGTCGTTAAAATCAGTTTTGCCGTTTAGCCGTTATTAACGCACGCACAAACTAACATACAAGTAAGAAAAACAAGCAAAGAGATTTATAATATATATTAGACTATTAGATTAGATATATTATATTAGTAAGTGGTGAGTGAATAAAACGTTTGTATACCAGTGCTGTAGCATAGTATAAAGCTTTTCATTTGATATTATTTCACACACATAAAAATATATATTTAACGTGTGTACATATGGTGTTAGGGGCCTAAATTTTATGTATTAAATTTAGGCGATTTAATGTAGTTTTTCTGCTGTCACATTAAGTGAGAGATTTTAGTCCCATATAAATTTATTACACCACACACACACACACTCTTATGAGTTCTAAATGTTTGTTTTATTATTTGGCACGACAAAGATTTCAAGTAGAATGAGAAAAGCAAACAATAATGTGCGCTCGTAAAGATGTGAACATATTATATAGAAAAATACCAACTAGATTAGTGTTAAGCGTGCAGTTTGATAAGATATAATAGCTTAAAATGTATTATTTGATATAATTTAGAAAAATCAAAAATTTGGTATGTTAAAATGTTGACGCAATTTTAGTTCAAAAATATTTGCTTTTTCTATCTCGACACTGGTAGCAACTGCTTATGGGAAAGATAAATCTTAAAAGCACTTTTAAAATATTAAAATAAAAAACTTGTATTATTTGGTGGGCACAAAAGAACATTAGTATTTTATTATTTTGTTATTGTAAATAAGATTTGTCAAAATATAAATAATGGATTAAATTGTATTAAGGTGACTTTTAAAAATAACTAACGTACATAACAAATTAATTTATAATAAAGAATTTTAATTGAAACAAATTTTTATTTTATTTTATTTATTTTAAATATTTTATATATAGGTTTAGTAAATGAAATTGAGTTTATATTGTTCGATATTTAAATTTAAATAAATCTTATTATGATAAAATTGAGAAGAGTTTATTTTTAAAAAGATTTTGGTTCCGTCTTCCTTTTGGTTCCTTCTCTTTAATATTCATCTCTTTATATTGCTTAATATTGTCTGAAGTTTTGTAGGAAATTTATATTTTTAACCTACGTACTAGAACGTAACGTATTTTAAAATCTTTTATAAATAAATCGTCAGCTATTTTCATTAAAGTATTCTTCATCTTTACAGTAAGGCGATTTTAATATTCATTTCATTCCTCATTTCATTTCATTGCATTTATTTATTTATTTATTTATCTAATCGAGCCCTTTATAGAGCCATATATGGTTAAAAGTATTTAAAAAAGAAAAAAATGTGCGATATAAATTAAGCTTAAATTACAATCAAACTTTAAATATGTAAATAAAAAAAAAAACATTAAATCATTAAAAAGAGTAGTATATAGAGGAAAATTATTCTACTGGGAAGCTAAGAATTCGTGAAAAAGGTATTTGGATTTAGACAAAGAAAAATAGAAAACCTTGAGATAGTAGGGCAGGGGGTTCCAGATACGTGAGACTGACAACGAAAGAATTCTCGTAAGCAGTGTTATGAATTCTATTAATTAGAATTTGAGGAGACAGCCTTGAATGAGAAAAAATAAAGCTGCTGTATAAAAGACTTGGTTTCATTAAATAGATAATCTTGTAAAAGGAAAGAATTACTCTAAGCTTTACAAACATTGCGAAAGGTAATCCGAGAAAACGAATTACAAAAGAAGAGATATGATTACGTAGTTTCAGGCAAAAAACATATCTTATAATTCTGTTAATTATTTTATTAACTTCCTTAGGTGCAGTACGGTTTAAAGCGAAATATTCTTCGAGCCCAGAATTCACACTTGACATGAGAAGATAATTAACAGCAATAATTCTAGTGCTGAAAGGAAGGTAGTAACCTAAATTATAAAGTTTTCCCAAAACAAAACAAACTTTTGACTTTACTGAGTTTATGTGTTTAACAAAATTAAGTTTAGTATCTAAAATAATAGCCACGCAGGAAAAGTTATGGGCAAGTTATCGACTAGTTCGATATCAGTATCACGCATACGTAATTTTAATAAGGATTTATGTTGACCGAAAGAAATAGCCTTAGTTTTGCTGATATTAATGTGTACAAAACTTCTCCTCATTCAAGACTCAGTAACATTCAACGAATAATTGGCTCATTCAGTCAAGGTGTCAAGTAATTGTTTCTCGCCTAGGAAAACCAGTTAAACATCATCAGCGTACAGAAATATATCAGAAGGTGGCAAATTTATAAAATTAATAGTCTTTCATGTAAACCGTAAAAAGAAGAGGCCTCAGAACAGATCATTGTGGAATACCACTGCAGCACATTAAAGTAGAGGAGTTGTTATTACAGACTGCTACAAATTGCTGTCTTCCGGTCAGATAAGAATAAATTAAAGTACTCGCAGCTTTATTGAACATAAAAAGCGAACTAATCTTGTTTATTAAATTATTATGATTAATACGAGGGCTGCTGTAAATATTTCTGGCCTGGCAACACTGAGTGCTGCCAAGTGCAATCTGACATTTCCATTGGAAAGTTTGTCATTTTTAAGCATAATCGTACTCTTGAAAAAATTAATGTAGAAAAAAACGGAATTAACTCGTGAACATTTTCGTGCCATCATTTTTTACAACTTTCGACGTGGATTATCACGACAAGAGTGCATTGATGAACTTAAACCTTTGTATGGCGATGAAGCACCATCCTATAGCACTGTGAAAAATTGGTATAATGAATTTAATCGTGGCCGAAGCTCGCTCAAAGACGAATTCCGTGAAGGTCGTCCAAAAACGGCTGTTGTGCCAGAGAAAATTGATGCCGTGCGTGAACTCATAATGCAAGATCGACATGCGACATACCCAGAGATAGAGACATCCTTGGACATTTCTTCCAAAAAAGGTTTGTTCTCGTTGGATCCCGCACAATTTGAAAGTCGCTCAAAAAAAGGCTCGTGTCGATTGGTGCAAAGAAATGTTGCAAAAATACGATTGCGGTGCTTCAAAAGACGTTTATAAGATCGTCACCGGTGACGAATCATGGATCTATGCTTATGAACCCGAAACGAATCAACAATCGACCGTGTGGATCTTCAAAGACGAGCAAAATCCAACGAAAGTTGTTCGTGGAAGAAGCACTTCGAAGCAAATGGTCGCCTGTTTCTGCGGCAAAACTGGTCATGTGGCGACTGTTCCGCTTGAGCAACGTAGGACGGTCACTTCTGAGTGGTACACTACAATTTGTTTTGTTTGCCTTAAGTCATCGGAGAAATTCGAAAAACCAACAAGAGAAGACGAATCATTGTTCACCATGACAATGCGAGCTCTCACACATCGGCTCAAACCAGAGCGTTTTTGACCGGCCAAAACGTCGAATTAATGGGTAATCCGCCGTACAGCCCCGACTTGGCACCTAATGACTTCTTCTTGTTTCCGCACATCAAGAAAAAAATGCGTGGTCAACGATTTTCGTCGCCAGAAGAAGCTGTTGAAGTGTTCAAAAACCATGTTTTAGAGGTGTCTCAATCGGAGTGGAAAAAGTGCTTCGACAACTGGTTTGAGCGCATGCAAAAGTGTATAAATCATGCTGGAGAATACTTTGAAAAACAATAAAACCATTTTTGATTATAAATATTCGCGTTTTCACTATTAGGCCAGAAATATATAGAGCAGCCCTCGTAGTGTCAAACGTCTTGGATAAATCCAGTGATACTAAGATGGCTGCCTAATCTTATCTGTCAAAAACAGAAAGAGAGACGTGGTGCTATGTTCCTTCCGAAAATTAAAGTGGCAATCGCTTAGTAGCTTGTTATTGGCTAAATATTTATTAATGCAACTTATCATAAGATGGTCAAAAATCTTAGCAAGCAGGGAATAATACATATCGGTCTATAACCATCAGAAGCTGAACCATGACGTTTTCTTATCGGTATTACTTTAGCTATCGTTCAAGCAGTGTGGAAATTAGAGGTGATAATAATCGTGTTCTAAATGTGCAACTGATGCTTTGGGAATAACGGATATAATATTCTTAAAAATTTGAGTGGTAGATTTTCAACTCCAGTTGCATTGACATGACAAAAAGCTTCACATAAATCAGTGTAATAAAATCAATCAAAGGAAAAACCTCCAAAGTCGCGAAATGGATTCAACAAACAAGAATGAGTGGATTAATTTAATATGGAAGTAGCATTTAGATTGTGATAAACTTTTATATGTCTTCTTTATTTTTATTGCAACATCTAATGTTAGAGAGAGTCTTCCAAGAAGAAATATGGTTTGTATTATTTAATTTATAAAAGTAAGCTTTTCTGTGAAAGGCTATATTAATTTTTAAAAAAATTTTGTCTAAATTTTTATGATAAAAAATTTCGTTCTAAATGAAAAGAGTGAAAAGGTTTTTGAGGTGATCTCCATCGCGATTTTTTCTGCCAAATGCTATATTAACAGCTACTTGTATTAATTTTTAGAAATTAATAAATTGCCTTTTAGAAATATTGATAAAAAATTTTATGTTAAATGTTTTGTTAAATTTTTGGTAAACGTGAAAAGGTTTTTGAGAGTGATCTCCATAGCGGTCCTTAAAATATATCACAATAATATTTTCGATCTCAACTTATATACTGTAGAAAAAACTTTAGGCGTTTTTGCGCCTAACCCGTTATTTACTAGTATAAGACCCACTGAGGAGGATTTAGATTCGGTAGAGTTCTTTAAAGAGTCAAACGAAGAAAGACCATGGCACTCATCATCACCAAATTTTTTTAATAATATTCAAGGATGGCGGGGACTGGCAAGGCTTTGAAAAGCTTCATAATGAATATTTTTAGGAAATTGGGAAAAACAATTTTGGGATTGGAGGGATACCTCTCCTTGCCCATATAAATTAACTGCCTCCCCTTGCCACCATAAATTAACGATCGAATGATTGCAACATTGCGGGACTGGCAGCAGTTTTTATGGTTTTAACGAGTACATACGTCATTTCATTTAATAATAACATTCTTGTTTCAAATAAAATTTTATTTCACTGCTCATAAAAAGGGGAACTTTTTTTTCTTTAAGCCGATTTTTTATTTATTTTCTAGCTTAAAATGCCTATGACCATAATGGATTTTCCTGCCAAGTTTCATTAATCTAGCGGTAAAGTTTTAAAGCAAATATAAGCTAAAAAGTATAATGACCTGTTAGACTGGCAAACTGCACCTATGTACACCGTTAAATTTTTAGTCTTAATAAATTTCAACGCTTAAGCTAAAAGAAAAAAGCTAACGGTGTTCTTATATATCCTTAACCCTGCACCGTCATCCTTCGTCAAAATGACGACGCGAGATTTTATTTTTAAGTTAAAACCTGTTTTTTCTTTTTGTTTTGAAACAATTTTTTTTATAGCGGTAGTCGCTTGCAAGCTGTTGTTGGATAAAGTCGTGCAGCGAACTGCGTTCATTGTAAGTGTTTGTTTTTTCGATTTTATTTTTTTGCCGTAGTCAAAATGACGAAGGATGAAGTTTGTGTAACTTTTAGGTTTTTTGGTGTGTTATTCTTGGACGCTAAATTTTTATGTTTTCCTAAGATGTCTAATCAGCGATCACTAACAGATGAAGAAATTGAACAGTTTCTGTCCTGGACCGACAACAACGTTGACTTAGAAAGCGATCTTAGTGAAATAGGTACTGACACAGAAGTCGATCAAGACGAGTCTGTTGCAAGTACCACCTCTACATACGAAGCAAGTGAAGTGGATGAAGACGACATTCCTCTAAATATTTTAAGAGCAAAATCTAACATTATTACGTGCGATAAAACTATACTTCGAGGAAAAAACGGTCATAAATGGTCATCTGTCAAAGGTACGACACATCATTATGGACTCAACATTGTCCATAAAAGACGGGGACCAACAAATCTATGCAAAAATATAATTGATCCTCTAGATTGCTTTAAACAGTTTATAACAGGGGATATCGTTGCTGAAATTGTAAAGTGGACAAATGTCGAGATAACTCAACACCAATCCGCCTTACTTGTACACACGGATCAGGCACAACGACGAAACACTAATACAAATGAAATATATGCAGTTTTGGGTATATTAGTGTTAACTGCTGTCAAAAAAGATCAGCATTTATCCGTGGAGGAGTTATTTGACAGGTCTTATTGTGGATCTAAATACATAAGCGTACTCACCAAAGCCAGGTTCCAATTTCTCATGTCCTGCTTACGATTCGACGACAAATCTCTACGCCTCCAACTAGTAGGTGATAAATTCGCTCCCATTAGAAAAGTATGGGAAATGTTCGTACAAAAATGCAGGGATAACTACAGTCCTGGTCCTTACCTTACAGTTGATGAGCAGCTTTTGGCCTTCAGAGGAAAGTGTAGTTTCAAGATGTATATCCCAAATAAGCCAGCAAAATACGGCATTAAAATTTTAATGTTATGTGATAGTGGAACCAAATATATGGTTGATGCAATTCCGTATTTGGGAAAAAATTCAAATACCACCACAATGCCTCTTGGAGAGTTCTACGTGAAGGAGCTTACTAAAACAGTACATGGCTCAAACCGGAATGTTACTATGGACAACTGGTTCACGTCGATACCCCTAGCGAAATCGTTAGGACAAAGTCCGTACAATTTGACAATCGTTGGTACTCTACGCTCAAACAAAAGAGAAATTCCAATTGAGCTAAAACAAAGTAAAGGTCGTAAGTGCGGTACGGCTATGTTTTGCTATGACAGTAACTTAACCCTTTTGTCTTATAAGCCAAAGCCAAACAAAATGGTTTACCTTCTGTCATCCTGTAATGAACAGGGTACTGTAAACCCCAAAACAAATAAACCCAGCATGGTGGAGTTTTATAATAGTACTAAAGGAGGAGTTGACACATTCGATCAGATGTGCAGTGTTATGAGCTGTTCAAGGAAAACGAACAGGTGGCCGTTATGCCAATTTTTCGGAATTTTGAACATGACATTTATTAACTCATACATTATTTACTCGCACAACCTGCTTCAAGCTGGCCAAAAGCCTCTAAATCGCGTTAATTTTATGAAAAATCTTTTTTCGGGACTTATAAAAAATCACTTGAATGACAGGCTTGATATGCCAACAATAACCACCAATGTAAGAATTGATATTCAAAATGAGCTGCAAGTCAATAACACCACAGATTCCGAGAATTTGTCTTCACAAACTCGAAATAGAAAAAGGAAGATATGTGGAGTTTGCCCCTCTTCGAAGCGAAGAATGACAAATGTTGTCTGTGCAAAATGCCAAAAAAGATTGTGTGGAGAGCACAAAATTGAAGTTTGTGCCTCGTGCTTTAAATGAAATAATTTATTTCCAAACTAATGTTCCTTTTTTATTTTAATACTTATATTATAAGAAAATGAAAGACTGAATTGAAAAAAATTGCAATAAGTTGTACTTTTTAATTTTTTATTATTAACTGTTAAAGACACCATGCCAATTGAAGGAAGGCTATTAAATGTTAATTTTCCGTTAAGACTGAAAAATAAATAAATGAATTTCTTTAAAAAGAAATTAAAAAATAAATAAATTTAATTAAAAAACTTATTTTGGTACGAACTTTTGCTTATGAGATTTGTTATTGTCGCATAAAGTATGTCGTAGTCAAAGTGACGAAGGATGACGTTAATGTACTAAAAATAAGGATGACGTTCTAGGGTTAAGATCAAGGAATCAACAATGGCATCATAACCGAGAGAAAAAAATTTGAAATCGATCTTGTAAGCAAAGTCAAGGATGTTTTATTTTTCAACAAACTGCCAGAAGTGTGATTGATTTGAATAGATGTCAATTATCTTATCTTGTTTTTATATAGACATTTTTATAAAGACCCCACGCTCAAACAATTTTTTTTTTATTACATACTTTTAGCAGCCAAAATGACAAAATTTATCTTATTATTTCTTAAAGCAACATTTTCAATAATAATTCAAAACGAAATATAAAATAAAATAAAAAAATATTTAATCTCCTTAGTGACCATTATTTTCATAGTTAACATACTTTAACTAACTATTTTTCTTACCTTTCCTTAAACACACATTTTCAATTGAAAATAAAGTAGTTATGTTTATATATTTCCTATATGTGTGTACATGTGTATGCATGTGCTTATTATAAATATACTATTTGAAAAAGTAGCTCATCGCTTCAACCCACATTTTCAATTAAAATTCAAGTACAAAATACAATTTTCAAAAATATTTAATCTCATTAGTTGTTTAAATTAATGTTAATAATTTTTTGACATCAGCTCGTTAGAGATAATTGAATTTGTAAAAAAAAAATAACATAATTATGGTTTATGTCAAATATACATATGTATAATTATGATATTTTTTTATTTATACTCTTCACACTAAAACAATTTTTCAACAAATTTATTTCATATTCAAAACAAATTTATGAAAAGTTATAACGTATGTACATATGTGTGTTTATACCTATGTACGAATACACAAGGATGTATGTATAAATAAAATCGTATATATCGTATATTTTTACAAAATCTACTTATTTGAAGATGACCATGAAATTCGTGAGCATATTTTATGAATTTCAAACCTGTGCTTACGATTTTATTTGCAAATACATATCGTCAGTTTAAACGCAATGAGGTGGTGGGAGTGTATAGTGCGAATACCTTTAAAAAGTAATCTTTTTCAGGAATTAAAGACATTGCATATCCAATGTAGGGCACAGCAAAGAAGAGGAAAGCACCGTTTTCTTCTCGTTTTTTAGGTGATTTATTAGCAACCATTATATATAAAGAATCAGGTTATTACGGCGACTAGGAGCGTGCCTCCCAGTCAAACAAACTTTTTTCCTTACTAAGCTAGGCCGTTATTGGTCCCTTAAGTATGATTGCTAAATCATCTATAATTATCAACAGAGTTAGCTGCATGCCTCTTTGTACAATTCGATCCTTTTTGCGCCATTTTTGTGGTATCGTATTTACTTCTTCCTAGGATAATTTCTTTACTTAAATATCTTTGCAATACTTTTAATTATAAACATTTCCTAGGGGTCTGCAGAAGATCAGTCGACGTATAATTAAAATTTATACGTGCTGTGCATTTCTATTGCTTTTTATTGTAATGGTACCTCAAATTTGTAACTATCTATTGCCAACCCATAACCAATCACATTTACTTGTAAATTGACCCAAATTTAATAACGAGAAAAAGCATATATTCAAGAATTTTTATCCATTGCCAAACAAAGAAAATATTATTAAAATAATTAAATTCTTGCTACTAACTAACACCTTTGACCTAATATAATATAAATTAATAAGATAGACTAGTTGATTTTTGTAAAGTTATGCGATCATGAAGTTCGGTTTGCAATAAATTGATCGTTTCATTGGCTTTATAACATGTGACACCGTCCCCCTTTTTGGTTTCATCCCAGCAAAAAATTTTTGAGAAGTTAATCGAGTGTGGAATTAAGCATTTTTGGCAGAATTACTTCCCAACTAGATTCTCAACTTAATGGTCCATATTCATAGTTAAAATAAAGTATACTTTAAGGAAACTAAAGTCGATTTTGCTTTAGAGCCGACTCTAATTCATTCATAGACAATTTAAAATATACTTTTGGGGAGAAATTCAACCCAAAATATAAAACTACCTAAAGCTGTTTTTAAATCATTTTTCCAAAATTATTTGGTTTGGTTTAAGAACACAATACTCTATATCTGATTTTTATACCAAAGTGAACCAAACAAAAACAAGGTTACTTTTTTCTAATGTTTGTTTAGAAATTGTATGAAAACATTTATCAAATTACAGTCGACACCCAGTGGAAGGTGGCTAAACTTAAAATATACTTTATTTTTGACTATGAAAGCATAAAAGATAATAAGAGCCTTTTATTTTAGAGTATACTTTAGCAAGAGTCGACTTTTTTAACTGATTTATTAGCAGCCATTATATTTAATGAATCAAGTTACTATGGCGACTAGGAACTAGGGATGAGCGATCCCGTGATTTTTGAGAAACATCGTTACCAGTGAACGTGACTTTCAAATCACCGTTCTTTTAACCCTTTCGGGACTACTGGGATAATACGTCCCAGCAACTTTCAAACTGTCTTTTTTTCTTTATTTTCAATGCAATCGCCAGGGAGGTAGAACTCCCAAACGTCCAAAAACGGATAGCATCAATATTAGAGACCACTTGCCAGTAGAGCAAGATAAGCGTTGTCGCTGTGTCCGCTGTTCTTCACTTGGCATAGAAAAGCGAACAAAGATGATATGCTCAGGTTGTAACACGCCTTATGTTACAAGTGTTTTGGGCCATTCCACAAACAAATACCTAATTGCATTCCTAAAATGTTAAAAATAAATGTAAACTTTTATCTTAATCTAATAATATTTATATTTTAGTTATCTTTTTAATTTCGAATCGCTCTTCGAGAACACTGATTGGGGTTTTATGTCCCATGAAAATAATTGTTGGGATTATATGTCCCACGAAAAAAGGACGAATTTAAAATTTTTAAGTATGGAGAACGTAATACTTTTATCATACATTTTAGAATATGAAAAAAATTTCACCATATATAATTTGGTTTTCAAAATAAAACTCCGTCCCGAAAGGGTTAAATAGTTACCGTGATCACCGTTTGCAGTTCTTTTTTATTTAAACACTCATGTTTATACAGGAAGTATATAATACTAAATAATATTTTATGAAAACAGTAATCATAAGGAAAAAGGTATTTTGATCATTAAATTAAAAGGAGACGTAATTAAATTTGCCCAGAAATATAAGTATACATTTTTTTGTTTTTTTTCTATTTTGTTGTTAATAGGTAGGATCTAGAAAAAGCAAAGATATAAATAAATATAAGTATGAAAGAATGAAAGAGTCAAAAGTACTTATATTTCTCTTTCACAAAGTAAAATTAAATTTGAGTTTGTATGTTTGCAAATATAAAAGTACGTTCTTACGCAGAACTGTTTTTTGACCAACTCAGTCACTGTAGTGACCATCTCTACTAAAAACGTGCTTCCCAGTCAAACAAACTTTTTTCTTTATTAAGCGATTTTTTCCTGATTTTCTGTGGTATCGTATTTATTTAATCCAAAGGTAAATTCTTTACTTCAATATTTTTGCAATATTTATAATTATAAACATTTCCTAACAGGTATGCTGAAGAACAGTCGACGACAATTAAATTTTGTACGTGCTGTGCAATGCTGTTGGTTTTTATTGCAATGGTATTTGATCTGTCTGCTAAAACTATTGTAATTGACCTTCGATATTATTCTTCCTAAGGGTTACAAGCTATTTAAGTGCTTTAAGTGCTTGAGCGTTAAATATTTTCTAAGCGCGTCAGGCTTGTGTGTAATTTCTCCAATTTCTTGCACCAAGTTTTAAGGGATTCTCTTTTAATCTAGTCTTTTCAACGAAGTTTGGGATGTCCGTTTCTGTGGGATTATTTTCAAACGTTTCTTTTTTACTAGAGCGCTTTTACTCATTTGCACAATATATCTAAGCAAACTGATTTTTTCAGTTTAACACGTTTATCTACAACAGTACCAGCCTAAAGCGCATAATTCTCATGTTTTATAAGACAACGGCTTTTTTATTTCACGCAGATCGGCCCACATATATTACGAAGAATATTTTTTTAGACACTCCAAGAATAGCTTCATCTTTTTGCGGAAGAAGCCATTCTTCAGCTCGATATAACCGCACATGCCGTCTAGCATAGTGCACAGTGGGGCAAAGTCCAAATAATTTGGAAACAATTCAGTCATTTGTAAAGGGCTAATCCAATTGATCAAATATTTGCCGTGAGTATAGTAGAAGAGTATTTGAGCTTCAGCAATAAAGACGAGTAACATCCACTTTCCAATGATGGCGCTATGTGGTCTCAAAATCGCATCACACAAAATGATGCTTTGATGCTTGGCATCTCCTCAATTTGGTCTAATTTTTAAAGATTATACATGGTCTTAAAGGTCTAGTCAATACATAAAAAATGGTGAAAAAATAAATAATATTGGACACATTTTTCAGCCAATTTGTTTGAGTTTGCTATTGTAGTTAGCGATTTAATTTAAAAATATTCTGCAAAAAAATTTGGGTTAAAAATTATACGATTTTCAATTAAAAAATTCTAAATTATTGCTTTTTTGTATATTTTAGTCTGAAAGGGCTACCAATATAATTGTTAACACATTAAAATTTCACTAACAAATAAAAGACATGGTTGTCTGCTAAATAATGCAAAATATTCTGAATTTCAGATTCCTTCTTTTTTTGTTCTCCCCTGCTCTTTGCAAATTTTATTTCTTGCAACAGAAATTTTTTTAAAAGAATAATACTTGCGAAAAAAAACCGACTTCAAAACAGATTTAATCTGTCTGCCTATAACAGCTCAAGTGTATGGCCACATAAATTAGGTTACATTAACTACTGCGACACACATATATCTGCAAACTTTATACTTTTTCAACTGTTCAATAGTTTGGCAATATACATCAAATTGCAGCAACTATGGGATCGCTCTCTAATTTCTAAATTCAAAATATATACTTGCTGATCTAGTAGATTTACCAATAAAATTCTGTGTAAATTTCAACCATCTGTAACGTCTCAACAGTTTGCCCATATACATCAGATTATATCAAATATTTATTTTATAATAAAACATTTTTATACTTCTTATTATACCAAATAAAGTAGTAGACATTCTGTCTAAAATTAAGATATTTGTATACAACAGTTAAAAAAATACGGTCATACAGAACAAATTACATTAATTTTGGGAACACCCTTTAATTTCTAAATTCAAATGATAAGCTTCTTGTTATAGCGGACTTAGCAAAACATGTCCCTTGTAAATTTCAGTTGTCCGCCTATAACGGTTCAAAAGCTCGGCCACATATACCATATTATATCAACTATTGGGACACCCGTTTATTTCCAAACCCGAATTTTATAATTGTTGTTATGGAGAGTTAGTAATACAGGTTCTTTTTAAATTTCAATCGTCTGTCTACAACTGATTAAAAGTATGGCCATATACCAAATTAAATGAACTGTTGGTGCACCCTTTAATTTATAATTTTAAATATTATCAGCTGTTACTATAACAGCCATAGCAATCGACATTGCGTCAAATTTAAAAGCGCCTGTCTATAACGGTTCAAAAGATAGGCTCATATAAGTAAATCTTCATCAATTATGGGACACCCTTTAATTTCTAAATTGAAATTATAAACTCGTTGATATAGCGGATTTAGCAATACAGTTCCCTTTTAAGTTTCAGCGTACTGTCTATAACGGTTCAAAAGTTTGGTCACATACACAAAATTACATCAAATATTGGAACACCCTTTAACTTCCAAATCAAAATTTTATACTTGTTGTTATAGCGGACTTACCAATACAGGTTCGATGTAAATTTCTAGCTTCTGTCTATAACTGTTCAAAAGTATGGCCACATACATCAAATTAAATGAACTATTGGCGTACCCTTTAATTTGTAATTTTTAATATTAATACTTGTTACTATAACGGCCATAGCCATTGACATTCTGTGCAATTTGCAAGCTTTTGTCTATAGCGGTTTAAAAGATAGGCCCATATAAGTAAATTTACATCAATTATGGGGGCACCCTTTAATTTTAAGTTTTATTTTTGTATAATTTTTGGTTTTTCGGAGCCATAGTAATACGGAGTCAATTTAAATTTTACAGAATCGCCCTTTACAGTTCATAATGCACGTAAAAAATATGTATGCTGTATGGGGACACCCTTTAATTTTTAAGATTATGAACTGTTTTTAAAATGGGACAAATCTGTAAGCATAATCTATCATATTACCAAAAATTTTCCTAATCGGAGCAGAAATGATTGAGTTCTGGAGGCACAAATATAAAAAATAGCAACATTCAGCCGAATTATATAACCTCCTTCTTTTTTTGAAGTCGGTTAAAAAAGAAATACCCCCAATTAATTTTGGCTTGTCGTACACGATAACAACGTTTTTCGTGGATACACGATTCAACTGAAGTTTTACATATGTTTTCTGGAAAATTTTGCGCAGACTTTAAGCAATTAGTTAGCGATAATGCAGAATACATAATTAGTGCGAGATTATTTTCTACGTCATGATTTGTTTGAAAAGGTTTTGTAATGTTGAAAAAGTAAATAAAATTGGTGACTTAAATAATTTTAATGTCAAATATTACCTGATTGATAAGAGAATTTTATTCAACATTGTAATTCTCAAATTAGTTTCTTAAAACTTTTCCCGTAATTAAATTAATTATTTGATTTTCAACAATGGGGGGCACTGAGGCTGAAAAAAAAACTATATAAATATACCTCCATTCTCGTTAAACAAAGAACTAACTTTATCAATCTTAATGGATTTACTGCAATTCCCGAAATTTATTTATTTAGCTAAAACAAACTAAATTAAAAAAAGCTGAATTTCATAAACACAAAACGAACTTTATAACACAAAAGCCCTTTTTACATAAAATACCACATGAACAGAGAAGCCTTAATTTTATTAAAAAAAAAAATGTTTTTAAGTAAATTCCATCTAAAAATAAATATTTTCTTTTCAGTTTTCTATAACTAAATAATTTTTAGCAAAGAGTTTTACATTTTCCATTTTATATATTTATTTTGCATATACAGCTCTATTAGAGTGAAACTTTGAAACATCAATTTCATTTTAGTATACGATATATGCATATATATGCATGTATGTATTTATGTAAAAGTTAAAACTATATTTTGTATTAAAACTGTGCACACATGCACATGCTAGTAAAAGGATACAAAAAACTTGTGTGTAGATCAGCATCTATTTACACACATAACAGTGTTTTAATGCAAGTGTGCACTTGTTTACAGTTTTAAAAATTTAAAGTAAATTAAGTTATCTATATTCCATGCAATGCCTGCAACAAGGTCAAGCACAATTCTATAACATGCTAGATATGTACATGTTTTTGAATATTTTTATGATGTTGAATTATTTTTAGTTGAATTTCTTCACCTACAAGAAGGTATATACATATATCCTGTCATTGCAGAGTTTGACTTTAAGTTTTAGATATACATTTGCGACGCAATAAAGTATAAATATTCTGCTACACTGAATAAAGAGTTAACTCACCAATTATAAATGTATTTGCTTATAGATCAACCTAAATCAGCGCGTCTAGCTTTCACGCAAAAATGTCAACCTAAATAAAAGCAACAACTTTTTAAAAACATACAAAAAAACGTAAGAAGTAACCAAATAAATTTCAAAAAATTAAAATCAAGTTTGCCAAGGCACCAGATCAAATGGAGGAAATTTAAATGCTACAATCGATCAGACATAGTCTCGAAAGATGTGCTGTTGAAAACCAGTAAAATCGGTCCATGCCCTTCGAGGCAGCGGTAAAACGCTATGCCTACGTTTAATTCTTCCATATTATTTGGAACAATGAAGTAAAACAAATACATTGGACGATAGAGAAAAAATTGACGCTAGTTAACATTTTTCGTGCTACGCGCCTCCGAAGTTTTAAATTTTTTTAAATATCAGTATGGGTATCATTTCAAAGCTTTTGATTAGATATTTTAACCCATTAAGAGCCGGGTACCTTTTTATGTAAAATAATATATCTGAGTAGATTTAATTTTTTTTCTTATTTTTAATTCTCTGTAAAAACGCAATTTCTGTGGACAAAAGATATTTCACCTTAAATCTACAAGCAAAAATTCACCATAAATATTACTGCGTTGATTTGACTTCTTTTTTAATTAAACTTTTAAAATTTTATAACGTAAAGTTGTCAAAGCTGAACCGAAAACTATTTCTTGTTTATATCGATATATAACCGACGTATAACCGGCCTTAAAATAGCCCCACAAAAAATAATCCAGCGGTGTTAAATCACACGATCTGGCTTGCCACTTAACAGTTGATTTTTGTGAAGTTATGTGATCATGAAGTTCGATTTGCAATAAATTGATCGTTTCATTTTCAAAAGTTAATCGAGTGCGGAATTAAGCATTTTTGGCAGAAGTACTTCCCAACTAGATTCTCAACTTAATGGCCCATATTCATAGTTAAAATAAAGTATACTTTAAGAGAACTAAAGCCGGTTTTACTTTAGAGTCGACTCTAATTCATTCATAGACAATTTAAAATATACTTTTGGCGAGAAAGTCAACCCTAAATTTAAAACTAGCTAAAGCTGTTTTTTTAAACTCATTTGTCCATAATTATTATATTTGGCGTAAGAACACAATACTCTATATCTGATTTTTATACCAAAGTGAACAAAATAAAAACAAGGTTACTTTTTCTAATGTTTGCTTAGAAACTCTACGAAAACATTTATCAAATTACAGTTGACACCCAGTGGAAGGCGGCTAAACTTAAAGCATGATATAAAAATAGAAGGTAGTTCCACTCTCTCTTTTCGTCGCCATATTAACCTTCTGACGTTTGCAGGAATTATGAAAATTTGTAAGATCCCGGTTTTCTGTTTCGTTTTTTTTTTCACTTATGTATATGAAATTTTAAAAGAAAAAAATACATTATATAAAAATCATAAACAAATTTTATTAAATAAATAAAACAAAATGAACAAAATTTAGCGAAAATGTTGCCTTTTTCCGGACTGCATTAGTAAAAGACGTTTCTGCAAGAATTCTGTAAGATTTTTCAAACTTCGAACAATTTGATTTGCCAAATGCATCTTTAAGGCGGGTTTAGACGGTACGACTTTACGTACGTAAAATCCAAGAGAAAATAATATAAAATTCCATCCGTATTTTAAAACTGAGAGTAAAAATCTTACGACAGATATTTTTTGCGTTTACACAATTGGTATGGGTAAAACACACCAAAACTAAAATAGCGGTTTGCAGAAAAATGCATCCCTGACCTAATGATTCGATTTTGAAAATTTCCAAAAAATAAAGAGAGCCATACGACTGTCAAATTTTCATCCGTATTAGCTCTCAATTTGTGCAGATTCATTACGAATTTTGTTTAGACGATCCTACTGGTACTATTCTGCACAAAAATTTGACATGTCGTAAGACTTCTGTGACCATGTAAACCGCCCTTTAGTGTGGTCGTTGCAATGACATTGTTTTGGACAAGAAAAATGTACTATTGGAAAAAGTGTTTTGCCAGACTACAAAAGGTAAAATATGGAATAAAATTTTTAATTAAAGTTTTGGCTTAAACAAGTACAGGTTTCGGTTTTATTAGTAAAGGTAAAATAATACTTTTTTTCAAAGTAACGTCTGAATTAATTAGGCAATGAAACAAAAGTGATAGATTTTCAAGAAAACTTAATCGAGTTTTCACATATAGACGAAACATTAAGCCTCGAAACATATAATATAATTAATAAAATACTGGTTGGTGAATAAAAAAACAAATGGAGGTAAAATACTTTATTTTGTTTTTCGGCAAAATTTACATTTTATCACTAGCTAAAGGAACAAAGAGAAGTCGAGCATATAAATCTTTTAAATAAATAGGATAGGATGGAGTTGAAAACTTTTCGAGATATATTATTTTAAAATGCAGTTTAAGGAATTGGTTTCTCAAACCTTTGAGGAAAGCGATCAAAACTATATATACGTGAACTTTTTATCTGAGGGTGGCCTTTATATCTATATTTAACTTTTCTTAAAATTATTGGCACTGACTAATTTACTGGCCCCCATATGCAAAAATTTAATGTTAGATACTAATATTACAAAAATATTTTTTTTTTTTTGGGAAGACAAATTTTTCGTATTCGCTTTTCGAACAGAAAGATGTAAAATTGTGAAAAAAGATAAAAATCTGCTTGTTAATAAAACTTATTCTGTTGTCCTATTTTATTAATTTAAAAAAAAACTTGTACTAAGCTAATGCTCAGGACTTTAAAACTTATATAAACAATATTGATATCATTATAAAACGCTCTGAAACACAGTTTGCTTAATGAACTTATCAGGCATGTCACAGAACTCAGTTCCGATCGGAAGTGGTTTCAATTCCGCAAATTAGTTTTATAGAAAACAAAAAACGAAAGATTTTTCCGGAATGAAACCACTTTTAAATTTCAAAGTGGACTTTACTTTCTTTGAAATTCTATTATTTGCGAATTTCAAATTTACTTTTATACTGTGTCCCTATTTAGATTAGCTTTGTTGTTTACTTTAGTGTGCGCATATTGCTACATTTAAATAAAAAGGTGGAGATTAAACATTTTTTAAAAATAATCAAAATCGAATGGAATCTGAAGAAGGTAAAACAAAATCGATCGGAATTGTTAATACAGAATTAAACCCATCGGAATTTGTGACATGCCTGTATAATTAATTATTAATTACGTGAAAATAAATATCAATCTTTGAAAATTTTATTAATTAAATTGCTTAATTCGATAAAAATCTTACTCTACAATTGTATTTTTAATAAATTATGATAATAAGCAAATTTGTATAAATTGTCTTTTAGAGTCAAAGGATTTGTTTCTGTTTCTGTTTGAATTTTCTTTACATTTATTATACAAATTACACATATTTTGTTAAATAGTCCCAAAATAGTTTTTTTTTCTTATATATATCTGTGGCAACGCAAATTGTGTTGTTTGCAAAAAATATGTTTCAAATAATTCCCGCAAACGTCACAAATTTTTGAAGTGGAACTACCTTCTATTTTTTATCTTGACTTAAAGTATACTTTATTCTTGACTATAAAACCAAAAAAGATAATAAGACCATTTTATTTTAGAGTATACTTTAACAAGAGTTGACTTTAGTTTATAACTATGATTATGGGCCAATTATTTTAACACGACTTGAGACTTTTATAATCAATTACTGAGAATCGATTACATTAATTATTGGAGAAAATGGTAGCACGGTAGTCGCTTTGAACATAAAGAAGTAATTCCATTACTACTTCCTTTTTTGGAAATTAATGTAATGAGTTTTGTAAGCGAGTAACAAAATATGGCAATCACAAAAGTAAGTCATTATATGGCAAGTACTTTTCAAGGTAATATCTATTTTTTTTTTTTGGGTAATGTAACTTTAATAGAAATAATACAAAAAATAAAAGTATAGTTTTGTTTAGAGTTCAAATAAAACAAAAATTATACAAGAAGAAATGATTTCGCCAAATATGTAAATATCAAAGAAAAGTGAAAGTTCTTAAAAATATTGTGGATTAAAATTTTTTCTACAATATTTTTGTTTTTAGGAAATTAACTTCTAATTTTACAAATATAATTGGAAAGCGCAAAACTGCAAGATCTGGAACATGTTTTGAATATCTAGCTTAACAAATGCCAGGTTGAATTTAAGAGATAGTTTGATTGCGTGTAATTCTTGAATCAAGGTTAATCCTGTGCTCAGATATTTATAAGGGCGCGTTGATAAAAAGTAAAAAGTAAATAGTTTTAATTATTATATATATAAAAATTTTGTTAATTTTCTGCACTAAAGAAGAATTTGATAAGTTTGTTGTACAGATGGCAGGGAATTAAAACGTACATATTATTAGATTATTAGATAGTCCTATGTTTTGCATTAGAGTGATGATAATGAATATAAAATATATGAACTTATTATGCGCACATTTTTTTCTCGTTTTAAATCAGAATTAATTTTAGTATATGACATAAATTCATTTGTCGGTATTCCCCCGCAGTTAAGACGCTGTGCAACTGATCTAATAGGGCTAAACCAACAAAAATTTTTCCGTTTTTTTATACTTGCAATAGCTTGTGTAATATTTTAGTACAAGTGAATGTATTTAAATTAATCTTTTTAAGGCTGAGGTCACAAAAAAAAATTAACTAAAAAAAGATGAAGAAAATTAAAATTATTGTTTGCAAAGAGATATTAAAAAATTTTTATAAGTAATTTACCTTCAATTGTGCTTGACTCATTTTGAAATAGAAATATGCTGCTCTCATAAAATATTAATGTTTGATATGTGAATAATTTAGCATTAAAAGCTAATAGAGCCTTAAGTGTTTTATAAAAATAAAAAAACGAGTACATATTTTTAAAAGGTTTCGTGAATTTTATGTTCATACTACCAAAGGGTCGTAATATGATATCAGGTTACATTTACATAATTACACCTTTTAAATATTTTGTTTGTTTTCCAATTTAAATATAATTAAAGTTTTAATTGGCTAAATTATATATTTAATAAATAATTGAATTAGTTTTATATATAATTAAAAAAGAAAAATAATTTTCTAATTAAATAAATTATTGAAAAAATTTAAAATTTTACTATTTACTTACTACTTTACTTACTTGCTTACTTTACTCAATCTGAAAATAACCTGTGTTAAAAACAATACTATTCCTTACAATACTATAACATTTAACATAAATTTTAAATAACAAACTTAAAATTAGTTTCACAGGGATTAGAATCCAACATAATTACGAGAAGTCCAAAAACAAAAATTATAAAATGAAAATATTAATGTAAAGATATAATGACTTAATGGCGTTCTTGCAGTTCAAAATTTTTCTTAACTGTGCACTTCGTCATAATTAAGATTTTGTAAAAAAAACGTATCTAAAAAATATCCCTTCTAAAAATATTTCTGCATCACCATTTTGTAATTTAATTTTTATGTTTCTATTTTTTCTAATAGCTTATTTTAAACAAAAAACCGATTTTTTATTTTCTAAATAGTTAAACTTCTCTCAAGGTGCAAAATTCTTGTTCTCACCAACACAACTAAATTTTTATTTTTGGGCATAAAGTACATTTTGTTCACTTTTCTTTATAATTGCGCACATAGGTTGAAGATATTTTTTTGGTATTTTGATACCGTAATATTAGGCTGATATATTTATTATTTGTTTGGACAGATACCCTCGAAGTTCATAATCTTTTGGTACAATCGCAGTTAACTTTTCATTTGACCTCGTTATACATTTTCGTAAACAATATTCATAGATAAGACTTGCATTAAAAAAAGTGGGAAAAAGTGGCATATAAAAAATTTCTTAAAACAAAAATAAACAACATCAAAATTTTAATGTTAATCAACTTCAGTGGACTACATCTTTTTAGCGCTGGGGAGCGCTGTTTAACGAAAGATTTCAAATTGCAGCTTGAAGTCTCAGGTAAATGATAAAAATATCAGCTGATCCTACCTGCTCCTTTCCAAATTAAAGAGTAAAAACTATAAAGTGGCAAAGTAACAAAACATGAATTTTCGTTTATGCGTTTTGTTGTTGCCATAATTACTTACTGTTTAAAATTATTACATAATGCAATATATATGCTAGTCAATAGTGTTGAGTTTGAATTCTTGTTTACTGATACTATTCAATAACAACAATAGAAGATAAAGCGATAGACTATTAGGTGCTGCGTTATCACTTAAAAGTGCAGACGTAATTCTCGTAAAAGAAGAGTTAATACATAGATTTAAAATTATTTTGGCCGCAATTAGTTGTGATATTAGTTGTAAGACTGACAATAAATTCTGTGTTTGTGTTGTATAAAGTTTTTTAATTTATTTATTATTTAACTTTCGGTGTTGTGAAAGTCCAGTTTTTAAATATTTAGTAAATTTAATATAAAATCCTTTTTATTTAATATTATTAAATTAAACATTTTTAATAAATATCCCCTGATGAAGTTTAATAAAAAACAAACGAAACGTTGGGAAAAATACATAAAAATGCTTTGATTTTTATTAATATTTGGAAACAGATAACTGACCAAAATAGCCCAAAGAGATTAGCAAAAATCTCAAGATAATAAGAATAATGCATAATCTTTAATTATTTTCAGACTCTTTTATTGATAGATTTCGCTCAATGCTGCAAATCCAAAAATTGGAATACGATATTTAAAAACTAAGCATAAATAACTTATTCATTTCAGGATCAGGTATATATTTTCAGGAGCCCAATCTACAGTTATAATACTTTTTTTTTGTGAAAATTGAGTTGACGCATTAAAAACAAAGAAGTTTTGCAACTTTTTCAATACAAAATGTATAGGAAGTGGGCGTAGGAGTGGCGGATAATTCTCAAATTTCACACAAATAATTCTTTAATTTTAATTTAATTTTCACTTTGTATGGGAGGTGGGCGTAAAAGTGGGCAGATCATTTTGTTTTAAACAAAGAATGCCTATGTGCTAAGTTTCAATGTTATTCGACAACTTCTTCTATTTTTGAAACTAAAAAGAACTAGAATATAATTTTGAAGGAATAATTCACAATTAAGATAATCAAACTTAAAATAATTCTAGTAATAAATATCACAACAACAAAATTAGTATTTTCCACCAGGGTTCATAAAAAATCAAAATAGCAAAAAAATTAATAATAATTTTATAACACATTTGTTTTATGACAAATAAGCAGTAAAAGTTTTAAACTAATGTTATTGTTAATAATTTCAAATTTTTTATATCTTGCAATTTATCACTTTGTTCTATTGCATAAAAAATTTTTCATTTTTATGGCTTCTATATTATAATTACACATCAATTTCCAAAATGGAAATACAGCAAATGCTGTAGACTAGCAAACTAAAATAAATTAAAACTTTAGAAAATTTAATTTAAACTAAAAAAAGTTTTTTTTTATGAAGGTTGAATTTAGATAACATTAATAATTCAAATGTAATTGGAAATAATGATACAAACTTTTAATGCAACTTGTAAATTATATTTAAAAATTAACTAGAAAATTTATTTTAAAAATTGTTCACCGAAAAAATAATTGAAGTCTATACATATAACACTATCGCCTCACGAGACGGATTTATGATGTTATGATGAATCATTTTTTTAGTCGTTGTGTGGGTAAAATGACAAAATAAATTTGCGTAAAGGTTATTTTTTGAATTTTCGAATTTTTTTCTTTTTAGAAAAGAATGACTGCGAAGAAAACAACAAGTAAGTTAACTAATGGAAGTTATGCCTAAATAAATTAAATTTTCTTTCACCACCCTCTTTACAGCAAAACCAACTGCTAATACAGAATGAAGCATAAGCTGTAGATAATTTAAAATTTTTATTGAAAAGTTATACTTCAGATAAACTCATGATAAATTTTTAGTTTATGCACTTTGACGATTGTAACATTACGATGATATAATATAAATAAATGAAGTGAATTTTTATCATGATATATATTTAACTTTGATCAAAATATAAATTCATCAGGAGGCCTTTTTGTATAAGAAAATTAAATAAAAATATTATATTTGTACGAGGGCTGCTCTATATATTTCTGGCCTAATACTGAAAATGCGAATATTTATAATCAAAAATGGTTTTGTTGTTTTTCAAAGTATTCTCCAGCATGATTTATACACTTTTGTATGCGCTCAAACCAGTTGTCGAAGCACTTTTTCCACTCCGATTGAGACACCTCTAAAACATGATTTTTGAACACTTCAACAGCTTCTTCTGGCGACGAAAATCGTTGACCACGCATTTTTTTCTTGATGTGCGGAAACAAGAAGATGTCATTAGGTGCCAAGTTTGGTCGGACAAAATTGCTCTGGTTTGAGCCGATGTGTGAGAGCTCGCATTGTCATGGTGAACAATGATTCGTCTTCTCTTGTTGGTTTTCGAATTTCTCCGATGTCTTCAGGCAAACAAATTGTAGTGTACCACTCAGAAGTGACGGTCCTACGTTGCTCAAGCGGAACAGTCGCCACATGACCAGTTTTGCCGAAGAAACAGGCGACCATTTGCTTCGAAGTGCTTCTTCCACGAACATCTTTCGTTGGATTTTGCTCGTCTTTGAAGACCCACACGGTCGATTGTTGTTTCGTTTCGGATTGTTGTTTCGTTTCCGATCTTATAAACGTCTTTTGAAGCACCGCAATCGTATTTTTGCAACATTTCTTTGCACCAATCGACACGAGCCTTTTTTTGAGCGACTTTCAAATTGTGCGGGATCCAACGAGAAGAAACCTTTTTTACGGCCAGGTGTTCATGCAGTATCGAATGTATGCTGGTGGAAGAAATGTCCAAGGATGTCTCTATCTCCCGGTATGTCGCATGTCGATCTTACATTATGAGTTCACGCACGGCATCAATGTTCTCTGGCACAACAGCCGTTTTTGGACGACTTTCACGGAATTCGTTTTTGAGCGAGGTTCGGCCACGATTAAATTCATTGTACAAATTGTTCACAGTGCTATAGGATGGTGCTTCATCGCCATACAAAGATTTAAGTTCATCAATGTACTCTTGTCGTGATAATCCACGTCGAAAGTTGTGAAAAATTATGGCACGAAAATGTTCACGAGTTAATTCCATTTTTTTCTATATTATTTTTTTCAGGTCACTGTAAACAACACAAATAATGTTCGCACGTCGAAACGTTTTGAGTACGATTATGCTTAAAAATGACAAACTTTCCAATGGAAATGTCAGATTGCACTTGGCAGCACTCAGTGTTGCCAGGCCAGAAATATATATAGCAGCCCTCGTAGAATGTTTTTAAAATATTTTTTATGCCTAGTATTATAGTAAAATTATGTTTATGAACTTTAAATCGAATTCAAAAATCAAAAAAAAAAAAAAAAAGAAGCAGATTATCAGTTCTTCTGAATTTTGCTTTTTTAATATTTGAGCCTGCAGAACTCATTCATTTCTGAACCGATTTTTAAAAATTAAAGGGTTTCTCCATACAACATATATGTTTTTTAATTGTACTATGAACCCTTTACGGTGCCACTTTAAAATTTTAAAAACTGCGTATCCCTGCAACTCCCAGTAGCACAAAGTCATACAAAATGAATCTAAAAATGAGTTGAAATCTCTTTCGCAGTCTTTTTTTTTTTGGCAGGAATTATTTACTAATTTCAAAATATACAACAAAAACTCAAAAAAGGATGTTATTGTTGGAGCTGTTTCTTTTTGTGTTACTTTAAAACTCCATTATTTAGTATTTTTTTAAAGCTATGCATAGAGAGTGGTTCCATTAAGGAAGCACTTTTATAAATTTTAATTATAGACAGTATCGCCATGTAACACATCTTGATTATAACGTATCTTTTAAGCGGTGAAGAGAAAGAATATCAAATTTTAAGTGTGATCTTACAGGAGAATATAAATGTAATATTTGAATTGAAAATGCTTGAAAAACAATTATTTTTGATACTATTGCATTTAAATTTAGGAGTATCTGCATGAAATGTATTGGAATAAGAAAAAGAAAACTCAATTTCGTAAAAATTCCACTTAGGGCCATTCTGCATGAGACCAATGATAGGGCCTTACTTCATTTTATTAACTTTAATGTTTTACACTTTCAGTAGTATATAAGTACATATTTCTAAATAATTATTTAAGTAGTCGGTAGTAGTTAATTCAACCCTGCATATTAAGGTTATAAACAATAGTGTCATATAATATGAAAAATTTCAATATCGGTTGGCAAGTTGGCTGTTTCTGTTTTGTGCGAAAACAATTTATTTTGAACATAAATCTACAAATCTTTTTTAGAGTATGTAGCCAATAATTGTGGCTTTAAAAATCAGCTTACCTTTTTTGAAGCGGTGCTTTGCACACCTTGAATTTTACAATGTTTTTAAAATTTTGTTTTCAAATTGGCTGTCTATGTATAGATAGGGTTAAAGGTGGAACCTTTAAAACTTTAGACTTCATTTTTCTTTTATTTACGTTTGGTTTATGTTGTCTTAAAGATGTTTAAAAAAAAATTTGCCAGAGCCGTCGTAAATTTAATTTACATACGCAAAAACAAAAAACCACTTTTTTGAGGAGTGAGTATCCTGAAAAAACGATATTTTTACATTTTCCCACTTCAAAGGCTTGTAACATTTTAATGAAAAGCGCTATCAAAACAAGACTTTTAACTAATTTATTCTTAATCTTTTTCAGATTGTAGCAAATATCTAAAAGTAACAATCCGATCATTAAAAAGTAAACTACGCTAAAAATACTAAGTTAAGGTCGGTCAAAATTTAACAAAAAATTGTAAGCCAAATATGTCCCAAAATGAACTAAACTCACCAATGAAAAAGCAGATACTTTCAAGGTCTAATTAAATTAAAAAAATCTTAACATTTGAGGTAAAAATAAAATTTTTATGACATTTTCAAAAAATTGTATGCCTATGGTACCCAATTTTGTGGGCCTACCCAAAAAACCCTTTTTCACTAGGTGGCCAATCGTTTGCACCTCTATTCAAAAATACCACCGCTTTGCCACTGTGTCATTATGACAACTTCAGTGGCTTATAAAATAACGAATTTTTTCCAAAATAAATCGTTTTCGAACCACTGTGGAATGACATGTTTAAAAGTCTAAGACTCATTATAACAACTTTCCAATAATTAATGGTAGAACGTTATCACCCACTAAAAGAAATATGGTACTATTTTAAAAAGAAAGGTAGCGTAATGTAAAAAAATAATTAATAATAACTAAATAATTATCTCTTAGGCTTAAGTTTTTGTAATAATATAAAAAATAATGTAAGTATTTGTAAGATTGTATTACACTTACCCTTGGACGCTATAAGAACCTTTGCGGGTCGCTGGAAAGAATCTGATACCACACTTATGTTCCTCTAAGAAACGCATGGAAATATTTACTTCTGCCTTAACATTTTTGCCTCAGATTAATATTCCCTCTCTTTCAGACAGTTTCTGTAGAACTCACCACTATAGATACATACAAATATTAATTTTGAAGTTAAAAGAAAAACGTCAAATTTATAGCGAATCCATAAATTTACTACAAAGATATTCCAAAGAAAAAATGTCATACCCTTTTTGTGCGTGTGAAGAATTTCCTTTCGTTTGATGTGGAAAGAACTGATATAATTTTAATTGACATACATACGTATTCGTGTATGTATAAATAATCGATTACTAATAAGAAACACGCGGACAAAATAAATGAAAAAGGAAGCATGTGAAAATTTTGTCATTGAATTCCTTTACATTTTAAAAATGATAAAATCTGTTGTTGGGTTGATTTTTTAAACGATAAAACCAAATTAATTAAATTGAAGGGAGAGCTTTCAAGCGGAATTCGGCATACTAAAAGTATTCTTCTTGTAAGCATACAAATCTAAATTTTTTTTCATTCTATGTTTAGACTTTAAAGTAATGATGTGGTCAAACACTATGCTTTAACATATTTCCATCCACAAATGTCAAAAATACCAAACTAAGTGAAGGCAATATTCACAACAAAGGAACTCATTGAAACAAAATCTTTGTTTTCTTTTTTTGCTTGTTTTTAACTACACACAGAAAAAAGATTGGTAACAATTCGCTTGATATGTTAAAAATTCAGTTACTAATAAAATAATTTGATTTTTATTATTAATAATTTATAGTCTTGATTTATTTTTTATATCAAAAGCTAACAAATGATATTTGCTTCTAAATGTTAGTTGTAACACCTCTTAGAAAAGTTAACATGACCGATTTGTGTCTTTACTAAAATCTATTCTATTAAATGGAAGATGCAACTAAATTTATTCAGTACATTACTACTGAAAACCAAATTTTGGAAGTAAGAATCATAAAACTCGATTGTATATTCTGAAATCGAAAAATGTTTGACACAATATAAATAAAATTTGTACACATTACGAAAATCAAAATATGTTAGTTCAAAAATAAAAAGATTTATTAAAAGTGGTGAAAAGTTCTCCAATATTGGTAAATGATAAGTTCAAAATTATCTCAGAAAGACATTTATATATAAAAATAATTTTATAATAATTAATTTATTTCGCAGCGCAAAACTTGCGGTATGGGATAGCAAATTGAAGAAACTATGTGGAAAAGAAGAAATCATGATGTAAAGGAAGCAGATAGCTACATTCAATAGTTCGAATCATGAAATTTATAATGTATAATCTTATTCCTATAATAAATTATTAAAATAAAAGTAAATATTAAAAATTATTTTGTTTTGTTTAATTCACAATAATATTTTATAATCAGCCAAGAATTATTTTTTTAAATAGTTGTGACTGCTATATTTATTCAGTTAATACAACCAAATTCAAGATAATACACACAACCGACAAAATTCGATTGACAACAAATTCGGTTCTTATAACGAATTTCTTTTCTCTGTGTAAATATATACTTGAGCCTCATGAACTTTTATATGACCAAATTTACAACATGCCTTTTCTTTCAATTCTCTTTTAGAATTTAAGCGTGTTTAATCGCGTTCCTTACGATGAAATTATTTATGGCATTAGAATTTCAACATATCGCTTTTAAATTCATATTCGCTATTGTAGTTGGTTAAGATATTTCAAATAACACACAAATAACAAAACGTTTTAAGCCACCTCTTTCCAACAAGCAAAACTTTCGAGGTGCCTTTAAGAGATTATGAAGGATTTAGAAAGCTTTATGAGTTTTGTGACCTATATTCCAACGAGTTTAATTAATTGTGAGTGGAAAAATATCTTTTTGATATTTTTCCCACTAAACAGTACCATGTTTTTGTAGTCTAAGTAAAAAATGTCTCACATGAAAATAGTGTATTTATATTAACTTAAGTTTATCTTAACTTAAGTTTAATTCGACTAAGTTTATTGTCGAAACATTATACGCATATAATAGACCGATTTAAGTGAAAGATGTATTAAACCTCCAGGATATCTACATATCGGTGAAATAACAAACAAAATCGGATAAAAACAGGTAAGAGAGCTACAATCGGCTATGCTGAATCTTATGTACCCTTCATTATAGATAATGTAAATATAGTTTAGTGAAGTAAGTCCAATCAAAAAAGTAAATACTGGAGTGACAGACATTACATACAGAAAGACAGATCTTGCTGATTTCCAATAGCACCTCTTTCGGCACTACGATTTTTACCTTAAATTTGCGTATTCTTCAGACAGAAATGAAGCTTCCTGATTTTTTGAAGTAGCTCAATAATTAATTTGAAAAATTAAAAGGCAATTAATCAATAATACACCAAAGAACTATTGGACCAGTCACACAAAGAAGTAAAAAATAACGCAAAATAGATAACTTGTTTCGTGCTTCCTGCATTAATCAAAGAAATAGCTGGAAGAAGATTCAAGGAGAATAAGGTATATTATTATAGAATTGCTGGAATTTGGTGTGGTAATGCCAAGAATATTGCTTGCGGCAATATTGTTTGAACCTCATTAGTCAAGCTAAACTTAAGCACATAAACACTCCATTTTATCTTGTAAATTAAAAAAGGTGAGGTAATGCTGAGCACAAAAAAATATCAGATAATGCGAGGTATTTACGAACTTTTCTGTGTTGATGCTATGAATAACTAACGTTTGATGACATGGTGTGCCTTCCTTCCTTATGGTGTACCCAGGTATCATTTTACATTATTAAAGGTTTTATAAAAAATACTCAATTATGCTCTTGTAAAGAAACCTAATGCACTAAGATAAGTTTAGTTACAAAAGCAACTATAAATTAGGTGCTTTCAAGAAGTTTCAACCTTTAAAAACAAATACTTCTAAATACAATAAATGTTTATATATTTAAAAAAAAATGGGCACAACGGTATCCTTTCACTCTAATAAGAATTAAGAATTAAAAGAATGGTAACATATAAAAAATAAATATTTAATTGTTATAAAAAAAGAAATTGTTTTCTTTTTTTTCAAGGATAAGGATACCTAATGAAAACCTCCTACTTAAATCAGCAATAATTATTTAGAAAAATAATGTATTCTCCACTTAAAACGTTTTATTTTCACCTTTAGAATGAAGAATAAAAAAATGCATATTAAAAGTTAATTTATTCATTAATATGCTAATTATACAAGTTAATATTATGTTTATATTGTGCTGGAAATTCAGGGTATTCTAGTAATAAAACAAGAGCCGTTAAGTATATATGTATGTATTTGCTTATTTAAACGAGGGTGGGTACTCAACCAGATAATTGGAACGCGAATATCTAATTAGAAATTTAAATATGTTTCTTTTAATTTATTCATTTAACTAAAATATATAATTTAGGTAATAAAATTTAACTTTGCACCGTTAATGGATTTAGACACTAATTGGCAATAAGCGAATATATAAGTATATAAAATTAACGTTTAGAATAAAATGCTAAAATAACTTTTTTTTATTCAAGGAGCTGATAACTAATTCTACTATTCAAGGACCCCGTAATGAATTCCATGAATTCCATTCCTCTTTTTAGCATGATGTGAACGGAAAAATATCGTTAAGTGGTCTAGTCAAATTTTAAACCTGATAAAAAATGCAAATAAATTTTGCAGTCTATGAAGCAATTCCATTCTGTAGTCAGCATTAGCCCCCTAGATTTATTTCTATAGCGTTTTCTATAGCCAGAAATTCACGACACTATGCCCACTGTTATACATACAGGTAAATAATTCTTGCAAAAAAATCTGATTTCAAAACAGACTTCAAACGGCGCAACTTTTAATTTTTAAATTTAAATTTGTAACGACACGTTCTACGCTGGTTGCTGGGATAGCTACAGCGGAGTCCAGGGTCGTTGATGTTTTTGTCTTTCGTCTCACGACGGAAAGGGAATAAAACAACTCTTGTTTCAATGGCACGGGCAGCGGCGAAAACAGCGGTGGCGTAAGTGGCTCTTCAATCACGATGGCGCAGGTAGCGCTTGACCAGCGATGGCGCAGGTAGCGCTTGGAGATACGGCGACGCTACCGGGCGGCAATGGCACGGGCAGCGGCGCAACAGCGATGGCGCAGGTAGCGCTTGACGATACGGCGACGCTACCGGGCGGCAATGGCACGGGCAGCGGCGCAACAGCGATGGCGCAGGTAGCGCTTGACCAGCGATGGCGCAGGTAGCGCTAGAAGATACGGCGACGCTACCGGGCGGCAATGGCACGGGCAGCGGCGCAACAGCGATGGCGCAGGTAGCGCTTGACGATACGGCGACGCTACCGGGCGGCAATGGCACGGGCAGCGGCGCAACAGCGATGGCGCAGGTAGCGCTGGACCAGCGATGGCGCAGGTAGCGCTTGAAGATACGGCGACGCTACCGGGCGGCAATGGCACGGGCAGCGGCGCAACAGCGATGGCTCAGGTAGCGCTTCTTCCGCGATGGCGCAGGTAGCGCTTGAAGACTCAGCGACGCTTGTCTCGGGCGATAGCGACGTTCAGCGGCAACACCCGGGCTTTACGCCGGACGTGCTCCTGGCAGCGCCTAGTGGTAGTGCCCGACCGCGCAGCCTAACCCTGGGGAATTGTATAATTCCTCGCCAAGGTAAGCGACAAGGCCGAACGAACGCCGGTAGAAGTGTAACTTCTGTGGCGTTGTTTTACCAACAGGCGTAGCAACTGTCGCACAGTCACGATGAATGGCAACCACTATGGGAGAGCTAGGCAGCGCAAGACTAAACCTGGGGAATTGTATAATTCCTCGCCAAGACTATCTTCGCTAGTCGAGTTACCCACAAATGCAGTTTTTCTGAAGATAAGAAATAATTTGGGGAATTGTAAATTCCTCACCAAGCAACTTCTTACCTGCAGGCCAGCTGCTTACAAACTGCCCTTTTCAACTCAATGTTCGCCTTTTTATACTTGTGCGTGGGCACACACATTCATTCACACACATGTCTTATTCGGTTGTGTTTCATCGGCAAACACAGCCGAGCGTTGTATTTTAGTTCGTGACAGTTGTGACATTGTTGGCTGTTACAGCTGTCTGTTTAGTCTGCAGGTATTATCTTCAAGAGGGCGTACTGTGTCACCCGACCGTTAATTCAAATTATCCTCGGGTAGAAAACTTATCATGATCTAAATATAATTCACTCTATAAAGGCTTAATTCTAAAGTTTACAATAAAAGGGATTATTTTAGTAAAACAATAATACATAAAAATTATAATTCATTAAAGTTATAAATGAAAGAAAATTTAATTCATTATAAAAAATCTTAATTCTAAAGGTAATAACAAAAGGACATATAATTTATTCAAGCAATAATACATAACAAAACAGTATTCATGTGTTGACAAAAACGAGGAGGCGACTTTTGTCGTTACACTGCCTCCCTCCGATACGGCTTAGGGCTCCACTTACTGTGTCCGAAGGATACGGATCTTGCCACTACGTGCGATCAGGATTTGGTACCGCTGACCTTCATAAACTCGCAACAGACGCAGTTGTTGACGGCTGCGCCGTCTCTTGATGAGTTCCTCCACTTCCGCTTGTAGCGGGCCCGGCGTTTCTTAGTGGTGGTTGGATTAGAATTTTAATGATGATAGGCCTTTAGTTCACTAATGTGTGCCGTGCGTTCGTCGTTATTTGCCTGGTCCCGAATTCTCACGATTACCGGGGATATAAACTCCTTGACAATGTACGGCCCGCCATATTTTGGCGCGAGTTTCGCTGCGAAATTTTCACTTGCTTTTGAGAGTGGATGTTGCCTGGCTAGGACCCACGTTCCACGTCGGGGTTTCCAAGCACGTCGCCTCAAGTTATAGTGGCGTTGTTGCTTTTGGGATGCCGCCTCTAGGTTCCTCTTTACAATGGTGAAGACTTCCTGTAATTCGCTCGCACGCTCCGTAGGAGTTGGGTTACGTGCCCCGGTTCCGACCGTAACTTCATCATAGAGTGCCTTCGGCAGACGTGGTTCTCGCCCTTGGGTGAGATATGCCGGGGAGTAACCGGTTGATTCCGCGATACTGGTGTTGATGGCTAACATAATTTCTGGTAACCAATCGTCCCACGAATTATGGTTTCGGCCCGAAAACTGTGCGATGATCGTTTTGATCGTACGGTTGGCTCGCTCCGTCGGGTTTTCTTGAGGTGTATAGGGTGCAGTCAATTCCTGCTGTGTCCCAACGTCTTCTACCCATTTCCGGAATATCCGTGACGTGAATTGTGTGCCGTTGTCGGTAATTATTTTCTTGGGAACCCCGTATCTGGCCAATATTCGCTCTCGGAAGGCCTTTACTACGCCCTCGGCAGTGGCTTTCCGTTGTGGCACCAATTCGCACCATTTCGAGAATCTATCGAAAAATACGAGCAATACGCTGTTGCCATGCTTGGTCCGCGGCAGGGGACCTATAAAATCCGCACAGACAGTAGCCCACGGTTCTTCGGGAATTCGTGTCAGCATTTTTCCAGCTGGCATTTGGTGTTCGATCTTATACTTTTGGCAGGAATCACACCGGCGCACGTAACGAGTAACCTGTTTAGCCAATCCGGGCCAGAAGTATCGATTTGCGACTTTATTCACAGTTTTCCTGGTACCGAGGTGTCCGCCTGTTATACAATCATGGTTTTCTCGAATGACCTGGTTGCGTAAGGGTTCGGGGACGCATAACTTCCATGGTGTGCAGTCCTCGTCATTCACGCTTCTCGTCGTGTGCTTATACAGTTGATTATTTATAATCACAAAATTAGGAAATTTTTCCGGGTTCTGCCGTACCTCAGCCATTCGCCGCTTTAACCAAGAGCATGTGGTAGGTGTTTGTGCGAGGCTGAGCTTTTCTACCGGTTGGCGTGATAGGGCATCCGCTACGACATTTTGCTTACCCTTTCTATACTGTACTGTGAATTGGTATTGTTGAAGTTCTAACGCCCAGCGTGCCAGTCTGCCTGTGGGGTTGTCGATGCTGTTTAGCCACTTCAAGGACAAATGGTCGGTTATGACCACAAATTGGTACCCCTCTAAATATGGTCTCATTTTACGGATTCCCCAAATAATCGCCAGGCACTCCTTCTCCGTGGCCGAGTAATTTATTTCTGCCCCCGTTAGATGACGACTTGCATAAGCGATTACCCGCTCTGCCCCGTCGATTGTTTGGGTTAACACCGCGCCCAATCCATGCTCACTGGCATCAGTTTGTAGAACAAACGTGTTGGAAAAACTCGGACAGGCAAGTACTGGGGCCTTGGTCAGCCTGGTTTTTAAGGCAGTGAAGGCGTCTTGCTGCTCCGGTCCCCATTTCCAATGTTTTCCCTTTTTCAGTAATTGTGTCAACGGTTTAGAGATGGTGGCGAAATCGGGTACAAAACGCCGGTACCACGATGTGACGCCCAGAAAACGTCGGATCTCTTTGACATTACCTGGCGGGGGCATATCAGTGATGGCGGCAATCTTGTCCGGGTCAGTTTGGATCCCATCTTGATTGATCACGTGGCCTAAGTATTTTGTTTCCCGTTTAAAAAATTGGCATTTTTCGGCGTTGATTTTTAGTTTGGCTGCCCGCAGTCTCCTGAAAACCTCCCTTAAATTAGATAGGTGTTCTTCAAACGAGGCCCCAATTACGATGATGTCATCCAAATACGCGAAGGCGTGTGGTTCCATCTCTGGTCCAATTACACTATCTAACGCCCGTTGGAATGTTGCGGGGGCGGAGTGTAATCCAAACGGCATCACACGCCACTGGTATAATCCTCGTCCGGTGACAGCAAACGCTGTGTATTTTTTACTGCTTGCTTCAAGAGGGATCTGCCAATAGCCATCTTTCAGGTCCAAACTACTTATAAACTTAGCATTACGTAGCCTGTCCAATATGGTGTCAATGCGGGGCAGTGGGTATGCATCGGGAACCGATCGAGCATTAAGTTGACGGAAATCCATGCATGTTCGCCATGTTCCGTTTTTCTTTTTCACCAATGTGATCGGAAAGCTGTATGGACTTCGCGAGGGTTCTATACATCCACGGGCAATTAATTTGTTAATTTCATTGTCGATGATGGCCTGCATGGCTGGGTTACGTGGCGCATATCTCAGCTTGATGGGCCGCTCGTCTTTCATGACAATTTTGTGTTGGGCAATATTCGACACTCCCTTGATTTGTTCGAACATCGCGAGTTCTTTTTCCAAAAACCTGGAAATTCTTTCCTGCTCTTGTGGGATCTGGTTTATACTCGGCCCGATTTTATGGCTGTCCGTTGGGGTACCTAAAGAGTTAGTCACAGTGCTTACCTTGGCTTTGTTTGGGCTGTGCCTATTGTGGTCCGGGCGTCTCGAGGATCGCGGGCGGCCTCTTGCTACTAGACCGGCACAACTGAACGTGGCTTTAAACATCCGCAGTGAGTCCAGCCCTAGAATGAGGTCTTCCATGGCCTCCTGCATTACCAGGAATTCACACGGCATGGTCCTATTACCGAGAGCAACCTGGAGCCGCACCGCCTCGGTGATGAGTTTCTTTGACCCATCTGCTAGAAATACTTCAGTATTTACCGTAATCCGCTTGAGGGATGTCGCCAGCCGGTTGAGTTGAGCCGGTGAGATAAAACTTTTGGTAGCACCTGTATCGATGATTGTACTAATCAGTTGCCCCTTTATTTTGACGGTCGCCTTAAGTCTTTCCTCTTCCCACACAATACAGGTTTGGTTTTTCTCTCTGTTGCTCGTTCGGCAGGTGGCCTCCAATTTCTTTTTCGCTTTTCTTCCTCGTATCATGTGGTGATGCTCCCCCCGATTGGGCTGTGAGGTCGCCGGAATACATTCCAGCTCATCAGCTAGCTGTAGCAGTTCGGCGAGCGTTGAAAAATCTTTGCGTCGGATGTACCATTGATAGTCTGGTTGGGAGTTTCGGAAAATCCTTTCCAGCTTTTGTTGTTCAGTCATGTTAGTGGGTCGCATCAAGTTTTGTAGTGCTAATAAATAGTCTTTAAACGCCTCCTTGGGACGTTGGGTACGCTTACGTATTTCATCCTCCAGTTTTTCGAAATAGCGTGGAGGGAGGAAAAACCGGTAAAAATCCTCCTTGAAGTGACTCCACAACTTCCAGTGACGATTGTTGTTCCGCAACCAAATCAAGGCTCGTTCCCGTAGTACTTCTGGCATTATTTGCGGTAGCTGATTCGTGTCTACATGGTACATTTCGGCAAGCTCTTCCATTCGTTCTATGAACTCCAATGGGTCTCTGCCCCCGGTATACTGCAAGCCCCATTTCCTGACGATCTCGATGACTCCAATAGTGTGATCTTCGTGAAGTGGCGTCACGTGAGACGAGGGTAAGGTCACTAGGTTAGGTGGGACGGATGGTTCTGGCCGTTTCTCGGGGGACTCCGTACCTTCAGCACTAGTTTTTTGGTCTTCTAGTTTGAGCGGCGAGGCTGGTCGACTGTGTCCGCTTTCGGTGGTTGCTGGAATCTTGAGGGTAGCTTCATGTTTACCTTGTAAGGCCAGGAGCTCCCTCATTTGAGTTTCCTGGTGTTCGGTTGCAAGAAATTTGGCAAAACGTTTTCGTAACTCTTCCACATTTCCAGTGTGGTCCTGGTCATATTGTCCCAGGTACTTTACTAGCTCCTCCTTCTTTAAGGAGTACACCCAGGAGGTTCGTAGCATCGTGGTAGCCTTGATAGCAAGTTCTTGTGGGGGGTTTTTTTTTCCTTTTTTTTTTTTTTTTTAATTAATTGAACACTATTAGTGTCCCTGCTCGGGCGCCAATGTAACGACACGTTCTACGCTGGTTGCTGGGATAGCTACAGCGGAGTCCAGGGTCGTTGATGTTTTTGTCTTTCGTCTCACGACGGAAAGGGAATAAAACAACTCTTGTTTCAAAAAACGTTATAAAACTTAAATCCAGGTTTTATTTTTACTCTGTGGTAAATATTACAACGATGGGTTGCTAGAGGATGATGGTCGGGTGACGTCGTCGGAGGTGACAGCACGGTTGATCAGCGTCCGCGTTACGGCGATGCGTTTACGTTTGTTGTGGGAGTTGACCCGGGCTAGTGGTGAAAACAGCGCGGGCTCAGGTAGCGCTTGAAGATACGGCGACGCTACCGGGCGGCAATGGCACGGGCAGCGGCGCAAACAACGATGGCGCAGGTAGCGCTGAACCAGCGATGGCGCAGGTAGCGCTTAAAGATACGGCGACGCTACCGGGTGGCAATGGCACGGGCAGCGGCGAAAACAGCGGTGGCGTAAGTGGCTCTTCAATCACGATGGCGCAGGTAGCGCTTGACCAGCGATGGCGCAGGTAGCGCTTGGAGATACGGCGACGCTACCGGGCGGCAATGGCACGGGCAGCGGCGCAACAGCGATGGCGCAGGTAGCGCTTGACGATACGGCGACGCTACCGGGCGGCAATGGCACGGGCAGCGGCGCAACAGCGATGGCGCAGGTAGCGCTTGACCAGCGATGGCGCAGGTAGCGCTAGAAGATACGGCGACGCTACCGGGCGGCAATGGCACGGGCAGCGGCGCAACAGCGATGGCGCAGGTAGCGCTTGACGATACGGCGACGCTACCGGGCGGCAATGGCACGGGCAGCGGCGCAACAGCGATGGCGCAGGTAGCGCTGGACCAGCGATGGCGCAGGTAGCGCTTGAAGATACGGCGACGCTACCGGGCGGCAATGGCACGGGCAGCGGCGCAACAGCGATGGCTCAGGTAGCGCTTCTTCCGCGATGGCGCAGGTAGCGCTTGAAGACTCAGCGACGCTTGTCTCGGGCGATAGCGACGTTCAGCGGCAACACCCGGGCTTTACGCCGGACGTGCTCCTGGCAGCGCCTAGTGGTAGTGCCCGACCGCGCAGCCTAACCCTGGGGAATTGTATAATTCCTCGCCAAGGTAAGCGACAAGGCCGAACGAACGCCGGTAGAAGTGTAACTTCTGTGGCGTTGTTTTACCAACAGGCGTAGCAACTGTCGCACAGTCACGATGAATGGCAACCACTATGGGAGAGCTAGGCAGCGCAAGACTAAACCTGGGGAATTGTATAATTCCTCGCCAAGACTATCTTCGCTAGTCGAGTTACCCACAAATGCAGTTTTTCTGAAGATAAGAAATAATTTGGGGAATTGTAAATTCCTCACCAAGCAACTTCTTACCTGCAGGCCAGCTGCTTACAAACTGCCCTTTTCAACTCATTGTTCGCCTTTTTATACTTGTGCGTGGGCACACACATTCATTCACACACATGTCTTATTCGGTTGTGTTTCATCGGCAAACACAGCCGAGCGTTGTATTTTAGTTCGTGACAGTTGTGACATTGTTGGCTGTTACAGCTGTCTGTTTAGTCTGCAGGTATTATCTTCAAGAGGGCGTACTGTGTCACCCGACCGTTAATTCAAATTATCCTCGGGTAGAAAACTTATCATGATCTAAATATAATTCACTCTATAAAGGCTTAATTCTAAAGTTTACAATAAAAGGGATTATTTTAGTAAAACAATAATACATAAAAATTATAATTCATTAAAGTTATAAATGAAAGAAAATTTAATTCATTATAAAAAATCTTAATTCTAAAGGTAATAACAAAAGGACATATAATTTATTCAAGCAATAATACATAACAAAACAGTATTCATGTGTTGACAAAAACGAGGAGGCGACTTTTGTCGTTACAAATTATATACTTGGTGTTGTAGTAGTCCCTTTTGAATTTGAGAGTTCTGCCTATAACGGTTCAAAAGTTCGGCCACTTACTTGAAATTACATCAACTATTGGGGCACCCCTTAAACTGCCTAATCCAAATTTTATACTTGTTGTTATAGCGGACGTAGCAATACAGGTTCGTTTCAAATTTCCAGAGTTTGTCTTCATCTTTTGAAAATTAAATAATCTATTGGCGCACCCTTTAATTTATAATTTTTAATATTAAAACTTGTTACTATAACAACCATAGCAATCAACATTTTGTCCAATTTGTTAGCGTTTGTCTGTAACGGTTCAAGAGATAGGCCCATATAAGTAAATCTACGTCAAGTATGGGACACCTCTTAATTTCTAAATTCAAATTATAAACTAGTAGATATAGCGGACTTTGAAATACAGGTTCCTTTTAAGTTCCCGCGTTCTGTCTATGATGGTTCAAAAGTTCGGCCACATACTTGAAATTACATTATTATTGGTACACCCTTTAACTGCCACATCCACATTTCAAACTTGTTGTTAAAGAAGAGTTAGCAATATTGGTTCTGTTTAAATTTCAGCCAGTTATTCAACAACTCTTAAAAAGTATGGCTTTATAGATAAAATTAAATTAACTATTGGGGCACCCTTTAATATATTATTTTAATATTCATACTGGTTACTATAACGGTCATAGCAATCGACATTCTGTCCAATTTGCCAGCGATTGTTTTTGTCCTTTACATCAATTATAGGGGCACCCTTTAATTTTTAGATTTATTTTTGTATAACTTTTTATTATTGGGAGCTATAGTAACATGCAGTCATTTTAAAATTTACAGAAGTGCAGTTCATAATTTACGTTAAAATTATGAGTGTTGTATGGAGACAACCATCAGTTTTTGAGATTATAAACTGTTTTTAAAACGGGACCAATCTGTAAGCATAATCTATCTAATTACAAAACATTTTCAAAATTGGTTTAGAAATGGTTGAGTTCTGCAGGCACAGATATAAAAAAGCAACATTCAGTCCTATTGATAACATCCTTCTTTTTTTTGAAGTCGGTTAAAAAAAAAATAGACACTTTTAAACAAAATGGTCGTCAGTAATGCATATGTATCGAAAAGGCCCAAATTTTATCCTGTGTAACTTATGATTCAATAAACAAATAATAACTTAAAGAAAAACTTCTGCTAGGTCTTACTTTTTTGTCGGGCCCGAAAAACATATTTATAAATCATCTTTTACAGAATTACTTAGGATTTTTACGTAGAATAAATAAATTTAGGTCGAATAAATTTAATTAATTTTGGACTGGTAATGTTAACTCGAAATCTGAATATTTTTGTATTATAATGACATTGTAGCATATACTTTGCATTATACATTGCATGGCTAAACAGATATACTAAAGTTCAATAGACAAAATTCAATGTGTCATTACCTGTCTTTTAAACTGTAACAGATATTACAGTACGTTTTAAAAATGTAATTTTTCTTGTCTTAACATTTTCGTTTTCATTCCTTTTTCTCTTAGTTACACTCCCAATACATTTAATCTTACAAAATGTTTTTCTCGCTTTTTTAGATTTGTTTTGTTATTTAAACATGTTTTTCTTCGTAACTAATTAAATACGTATAATGGCATTTTTCTTATTTTACTTTAAACTTTTTATATTTCATTTTAGATTGTTTCCTACCCTAAAGTACGTTTTTGCTACCCGAGATTTTTCTTTTAAATCGAAACTGTTGTCGTTTTAAATACAAGGACTTTTTCTGTGTGTTATTGCCAACTGAATGGCTAAGATGTGATATAATTCAAAAGGTATTATTGTTACCAAGGATTCTATTTATTTATTTAATTATTTTTCTGTTGTTTTCCTGTTTTGATATCAGAATGTTAGAAAAATATTTATTACAATATACAAATACCTATAAATCTGATAAAAGTTAAAAGGTTGACAATTTAAGTATTTAAGTAAAATTCTTTCTATAGTTACAAAATAAAAAATTGAAATTATTTCCATGACACCAAAAACAAGCATTGTCAATTATAAAAGAACACTTACAAAAATTATACAAAAGCGCTTAAAAAGTTTTTTGGTTCTCCTGATTTGCTCGTTAAAAATTAATGCAGGACAATGAAAGTTTTAATGGGCATGAACTTAAAAAAAATGCATGTTATAATCAAGGTAAAAATTAAATACTTGAAGTCAGTCTTGAGAAAATTATGAAACTTTTTAAAAAGCTTATTAACGTAGATATACCGGCTTGTATCTTTGGAATGTATGTATATGGATATTACTGAATTTTTCTTCTAGAGTAAAATAAGTAAGTAAGGTTTAAGCACTCTTAAACTGAAAAGGGGGGAGGGTTTTATAATGCCTTCTATGGAATCTCAGACGATGGCACTTGTGCTCTTTATGTGTGTAGAAATGCAATAGGCAGGAACTGGTGTATCAACCCCGGCACGGCGTACTGGCTTTTCAACACAGTGACTAAACCAATACTAATGTATGGGGTTTCCTTTTGGTGGCCGCACTGGGCAGATTGACAAACTGCAGTATACTGAACAGGATTCTGCATCCTTCGGCCTTGATGGTTATCGGTGCAATACGCACCACTCCATCGAAGGCCTATTTTACCGTGCTGCACTGGCTACCGGACGATCTCATGGTCAAACAACTAGACATGAACTGGACAGTTAATGCTGAATGCAGCTGTGGCATGAAGGCCACGGGACTATGGCCGTGCGGACATCTTGGGATGCACTTCAGATATTCTTCACAATATCGATTATTGCTAACCCACCCCCATATATGATATTGTATTCGTAGTATCAATGTCGTGCACGTCAAACATGATTCGGATTATTCATTGGAGAGATGTGCTTGATGTCTTTAAAGACGGGTCAAAGTCAGAGACGGGATTAGGGGAGGCGTTTTTATTCCTAGAGTTCAGATCAGGATGAAGTTTAGGCTACAGGACTGATGTAGCGTGATTCAGGCTATAATCTTAGCCATCAGAAGGGCGGTTTGCAGGATGAGGTACCATAGGATATACGAGAGGATCTGTAATGACAGCAAGGCCGAGATAATCTCCTTATCGGGTGTCTACACGACATCCAGATTGGTTCGTTAACGCCAGACATCTCTAGACGAGATGACGAGACATTCCAACCTGGAACTTTTTTGGGTGTAGGCAAATTTGGGCACACCCAGGAATATAATTGCGTATGGACTTGCTAGATCTAGAACTTGGCTGAGATACCGGGAGATAGATCTACTGAAGGGAGTCTGGTTAAGGTTCTGTAGGGCTTTATTTCAACGGGAACTTTTTGGGACCGCCAGACAACATGGTCTGACGTGGTCACCTGAACGGTTTCGATGATATTATGGCCTCAGTATTATAGTAGGAGATCTGCAAATCTACTGAGGTTTGCTCGAAGACAATTGATCACATTGGTGGCTGTGATGACAGGGCACTGTGTTACCGGTACCCATGCTAGAAAACTAAATCTTCAACACCATGACTACTTTATGAATTTTCTGGATAAGAAAGAGGAAAAAACGGTGGAGCATTTGCTCTGCCGTTGTTCAGCTCTACCTTGGAACAGAGGGGCCCGTTTCGGCAGTCCGACACTGCATTATCTTGCGAACCTATCGGTCTGTGATGTTGTTTGAATAAGCTCGTTTAGCCGGGCTTCGTGTTGGTTTGGGGATGGATCTTGATGGTAACATGGGGACCTGAATTGATTCTTTTCACATCCCAATGAAACGGAACCATTTAGGACCCAAGGAAATCGGCCTTCTCATGTCGGTAGACTGTGCAACCTTACCTAAGCTAAGAATTCTTAAAAATGCAATGATTTCCAATCAACCAATCTTCCCGCAACATGATTTTTTGAACTTTTGCTTTGGTATTTAAAAAATACCATTAGAGGTCAAGTTGTCCTCAGTGGCAATGGTTTGTAGCACAGGGGACGGTCCCAATGATTCCGACTTTGGAAATATAGGTGACTTTCAATAGGCTTAGTGGATGATCAGTGGATGTAAGAGGACCAATGTCAAGACTATATAATTCGGGTTCAGAGAATAATTAATTGGTCGAAGGAAGCTCAAAGGGGCCACTGGATAAAATATGGAAAGTTTATCAACAGTAGATTGATATAACGTTAGCGGAAGGACGTTGAGAACATACAAGATGTAAAACATCCGGAAATGGACCAGGAATGTACGTGTTCAAATTATCATTTAAGAAGTTGTTTCCATACCAAACTGTTTTAATCAATTTTATGCTTCTCTTTCTGTTATAATATTTAAAGTATACAAAACAAATAAGCCTTAGTTGATGTAACTTAGCACAAATGACACACAGAAGCTTTATACAAATATCAGAAATAACAACCATAAATCACACTTTAACATCCTGTGTAATCCATCTTATAAACTCAAGTTTCTTTGTAAAAAAAATTTAGCAAGCATAAGCGTTCATGACTAAATAGTTATTTTCAAAAGTTTTAAGTATACAGAATAAGTGAAACATGTTTGGTATTTCAACGGCCCTTTCAATAACAACTGAGTGGTAATTCAAGGCTTTATAATGATAAATATACTCATCTGGGCATGCTTAACAGTAATTTTTATGTAGTGGATTATAAATTTTGTTGGTATGCATGCATAAAAGTTTATGTGTTGGTTATATCTTTAACTTTTAATCGATGTAGTTATTATATCTCTTGCTTGGTTAATGTATCAATAAAACGGAAGAAGTATTTACAAATTTAATTTCTTTGGCTATGAAAGCGATAAACTCTATCGTTTAATCGCTTTTTCCCATGCGAACGAACGAATTGAACGAATGAGTTAAGTTTTAATACTTCAAAGAAAATGACGGCTTACTGGACTGTACGTTTGGCAAAAGTCTAAGGTGTGTTTTTTTTAGCACAAAATTAAAGACTATGAAAAAAAAATTTTGTTAGCATTTGCTAGTCTTAACTAAGTATATTTTGTAGATATAACTTTCAACTGGTTGAGCCAGTTCTTATGGGCATGTGGTTGATTGCTCAAATCAATTCGTCGCGGAGTCAATAACTGTACCTTGGGCATTTTTTATTTAATTGATTTATTGAAATTCATTATACATACATATGTCTCTTAAACTAAATTTTTTATACCATACTAGATGAACCCGGTGTGCTTCGCTACCCCCCTCGTTATTAAATAAAATTAAAAGTATAGCGAAAAGTTAATGACGATTGGTCCAGTAGTTAAGACTATATTACGATTTTTAATTTTTCTAAAAAGGGGCGGGGTCCCACCCACTTTTCTCCTGGTACGTATTCCTAATTATGTCAATACCATATGTACCAAATATCGTCGACGTAGGTCAAAAAATGCCCAAGATATGACGATATTAAATTTTGGGTTATATGGGCGAGGCCACGCCCCTTTGTCCACCCCCAACTTTATATAGTCAAGAATATCCTATTGCGAAAATTTAATGACGATTGGTCCAGTAGTTAAGACTATATTACGATTTTTAATTTTTCTAAAAAGGGGCGGGGTCCCACCCACTTTTCTCCTGGTACGTATTCCTAATTATACCAATACCATATGTACCAAATATCGTCGACGTAGGTCAAAAAATGCCCAAGATATGACGATATTAAATTTTGGGTTATATGGGCGAGGCCACGCCCATTTGTCCACTCCCAACTTTATATAGTCAAGAATATGCTATTGCGAAAATTTAATGACGATTGGTCCAGTAGTTAAGACTATATTACGGTTTTTAATTTTTCTAAAAAGGGGCGGGGTCCCACCCACTTTTCTCCTGGTACGTATTCCTAATTATGTCAATACCATATGTACCAAATATCGTCGACGTAGGTCAAAAAATGCCCAAGATATGACGATATTAAATTTTGGGTTATATGGGCGAGGCCACGCCCCTTTGTCCACCCCCAACTTTATATAGTCAAGAATATCCTATTGCGAAAATTTAATGACGATTGGTCCAGTAGTTAAGACTATATTACGATTTTTAATTTTTCTAAAAAGGGGCGGGGTCCCACCCACTTTTCTCCTGGTACGTATTCCTAATTATGCCAATACCATATGTACCAATTATCGTCGACGTAGGTCAAAAAATGGCCAAAATATGGCGATTTAAATTTTTGGGTTATATGGGCGGTGCCACGCCCCGTTGTCCAATTAAAACTTCATATAGCCTATTATTCCTTCCAGAGTCGCAGTAACATGCTGTGAAAATTTCAGGAAGATCGGTCCAAGGGTTTGGCCTCCTATGAAGCACAAACATACAGACAGACATTCATTTTTATATATATAGATTTCTTAACGTATTACTACTTTTCTAAGACTTATTTGAAGTTAATTAAATATTATATTTGTTTACATTTTCAAAAAAGGATTAGAAGGAAAACACTAATTTGTTTTTAAATTTTACTTAAAACTAATAACCTAAACTACCCTTGAAAGTAAATAACACTTAAAATTATGAAATAATTTTAACTGCAGTTGTTAGAAGTCATCAACAAATGGCAAAAATTTCTTTAGTTTTGGTTTTATAAGAAATTAAGTCATTTGTCAAAGTATTTTTGCACGGGCACTTTCAATTAATATAGATTAGTAATATAAAGTAATATTTCCGCGAAATATTTTCAGATTCAACAAATAATTTAAAGAAATAGTTATTGACAGTTAATTTTTTTCAGATATTTAAATTTCATATATTTGGCTCCCAACATACCAAATGACTTGTGAAAATATTTTAAAAAGCTTACAAATATAAGCCTTAAGCTTGAAAAAGTATTTAGAATATATTGAAAAATGCTATCGTAACAATTGTAGAAAAATCAAAACGGAACGCTTATGAAAATATTATATGTACATGATTAATATAACAGAAACAATATATTATTAATTTTGGTTTAGAAAAGCTTATTCCTCTCAATATTTTTATAATATTTTTTACATAATTATAGAATTAGCTTCATAAATAACGCACACATACATAATTTTTAATATTAAATATTTTTGATTTGCTTTTTTTACAATATATTTATTAATTATTTTTTTTTATGCATACATACATATATACATACATAATTACAACGTTGTATACAAAAAAAAAACAAATAGAAAAATTTTTTCTGAAAAATAATTCTGTAAACACAATTTGTCAAGAAACTAACAAAATGAGAAATATTTGTATATAATAATATTTTATTAAGCATTGTTAAAAAATGCTTGTAATTTTAAATTTTATAAGTATTAATATAAGCGAAATTAAGAAAAGATTGAAAAAACTATTTTATATAAGCTTATTCACAAGTTGTGTTGTAGTTTGATTGCTAGTTGGTATGTTGGGTTTACTTTTAAAAATATTGATCAGAAATATATTTATGTAATTTTAATTGCTATGGATCTATTAAAATAATAAATGTTTACTCATTGCTTTGTTTTTATTTTTTTACAATTGCTCAATTTGAAATACAAAACAGGAAAACCAACTTGTCTTTAAAAACAGTTTATAAAATATTCCCCAAGTTATCGGTAGTACAACAAATAACACTGTTCAACAAGAAAATCAAACTTTTGCAATCTTGTTCCGGCAGAGATCCTGTGGTAGGCGATCCAAACCTTTCCGATAGTGTTTTGTATGTTTAAAAAAGTTAAAAAAAAATTTTTTTTAAGATAACTTAGTATCCATTTATAACTTAGTATATTAGAAGTAACTGCTCTAAGCTAAAAAAATTAAAAAATTGTAATGAAATAATTTATTTAAAGCAAAAAAAAATTTTTTAAATAATCTGCAAAATCCTATGATGTGCTGAGTTACGAAAACTTTAAGTTAACAAAATCTGAAAATATTGAACTCGTAACTTGAGTTTTTTATTTTCTGACTTGTTTTTAATTATTTCTTTTTTTCTACAGCTATCTTTCTCTTTTCTGTTATATTTTATTACAAATCCCCTTGTCCAAACTAGCTTTGGACACAACATTTTAATGTCAGCTTACAACGTCAATTACCGTTTATCAACATTACTTATAAACCTACAAACTCAACTTATTCATCTGGCAGCACTTAATTTAGAACAGCAAAAAAGAAACAAATCAAGTTTCGTGAAAATCTAAAGAAAAGCTAAAAGGCCCAACTATAATGTGCATAAGCTAGCTTAAGCTTATGTCAAAAATCCAACGAAAAGCCTGTCACATTCTTAGGTAACTTATTGAAGAAATTTATGTGGCTACAATGTGTACTTACATAAATTTAGTAACTTATTTGCCACAGTTGCACATTTATGTTTAATTCGTACTTTTGACAAAAATAATTTCTATATAAATAAAAAAAAATTAAAACGAAAAGGCTTTTAAGAAGATATTTTATATATTTAATAACATTCACATACACATTTACATATTTTGGTTCATGTTCTAAGAAAAAGTAAAAAATAATACAAATTATTTTCTGTTTTGTGTTTGTGCCTAACCGTACTAAAAAATGCAACGATGTTCATCGCTTATAGCGTATACATATATATGTTTGTATATATACAAATTTAATTTAAATATATTATATTTGTAAAAAATTGGCCATTAAGAAATGTTGTTTTTTCTACATTTTCTATTGAATTAAAAACTAAAAATTTAACAATATAGGTCTTAATTAAAATTCTTATTTATCAATGTATGTATGACACAAAGTATTATCAGCTGTTTCCGTACGGAAAGTGCGATCAGTTTCTTACCTTGCATAAAGAAATAAATTTAACGAAACTTGACGAAAAGCTATCTTATGTAGATTATAGTTTACCACATATAATTTAATGTATTTGCATAGTTGTACAAGTTGGCATAAGTTGTTTTATGCACATCATAGTTGGGCCTTAAACAAGAATTTACACTCATGAAGTTAGGTTATAATCCTGACCACTACATTATTATTACTTACCGTAAAGTAAACTCGTAAAGTAAATTTTAAATCTTACCCTAGAATTTTTAATTAAATTTTGAATTTTTCAATACTAACCTAAATACTTACCATAAAATAATCAAATTCGAAAGAAGAATAATAAATTCATAAATACTTACCTTATTTTTTGTGAAAAGAAAATACTTAACAAATAAATTATAATTATTAATTGGAAAATTACTCAATTTTTCAATCTAAATGTCATCCTAAAAACAGGTGTGAATACAGTTTCCCTAAAAATTAATTAAAGAATCAAACTTCCATGATCTTTTTTTTTCAATTTACGCTTATATAATTGTTCTTATGAGCGATTAAAAACAAATCATCTTTATAGACTTGCCCACACTCACAAGAATAAGTTCCCCTCCCTGGCTTTCTATAAAGAGTTTAATTAAATATAATTTACACGATTGTGTAAACCCCTCTTTTTTTCTACATAAATCTTTTATACTCGTATTATACTCCTACAAAGTACTGAAAAATACTAATAGATTTTCAATAATGAGAAACATTTCTTTTCTAATCTGTTAACTGTATTTAGCTTATCTTAAAGTAATTTGCTCAAATTTCGGTCTTTTCGATGACTAAACAGAGGACCATAACAATGTGTGTAATTTTAGCTAACAATTGTGATGGACAATTGGATGGACAACAATGATATAGGCACACAGGCTTATGTATAACATTCAGAATAATTATTGCTAACGTGAAAATACGTACAAACTTATTGTTAAGCAAAAAATTTAAAACGAAACCAGTGTTGTGAGCTACGGCTATTTCTCGCCAGACGCGGTACCTTTTCATCCTTTTTAGCGATAAAAATTTTAGTATGGCGATTGCCAAGATAATTGGCGATATTTAAAATAAGATATTTTCGGTTATTTTTTACAAGTTTTTCGCGACAACATGGATTAAAAAAGAGATAAGGTGGACAAAAACAAGCCTAATATTTGTACATACATATATATGCCTTGTATACATATGCATATGTGCAAATAAATGTTAACTTTTCAAGAAAATATCAAGTGGTAAAGGCGCTAAAAGAAAAATGGGAGTGTTATGCCTGATCCATTTTTTCGAATAGTAAAAATACGAAGAGCACACCAAAACACGATTAGCCTCTTTATCTGTAAAAAACAAACTGCCAATCCAAAATGGCTTATATTGCCAATGTAAATGCGAAAAACGAACATACGTGACTCACGAAATTTAGAAATAACGGCTAGTATTTGATTCTAGAGCAGCTGCTTATGTACAATAGTAACCCAGTTAGCATTCGGAAGATTGTTTTTACAAAAATCACCAAAGTGATTTTTTTAATACTACCCAAGATGACTTAAAACTGCTAAGTCAATTGTGCGTTTGCAAAGGAGACTCGAATTTAATTCCGACAAACGCAAAGAAAGAAGTACAAACTGTTTTTAGAATTATTTAAGAGATATCTTTAACGCAGGCTAAAGATAAAAAATGATTCAAATATTTTATTTTTAATATGTCAATTCATAGAGACAATAGAGATACAAATGTAAAATAAACTTTTTTCCAAACTTAGAAAAATTAATTTTAAGAAAATTATAAATAATATGCTATCGAATGTAATAAAAAATAAGCAGAATGTTATTTTCCATGTTTGGCTTTGAGAAAAAACAATTAGAAATGTTCGTATAATAAAAAAAAACGACTCGCATACGCATAGTAATATGATCAAAAAATTACTCGTAGAAGTTTCGTATTTTAAATGATTAAAAGTACGATTAAAAATAGTTTCGAAATTGAGTAAAAAAAGCGAGTCATAAGGGACTTGTTCAGAAAAGTCGTGGTTAGGGTACCATTTTCTCCCAACAAAACAATCATTTTCGGCTCTAAAACGAGCGCATAAACGATTATTTTAATAGTACAGAAGAGTAAAAAAAGACTCGAATATGATCAATAATTAAAAAAATGCTAACTGGGAACTTTCAAACTTTTGATTATAAAAACTGGCATGTGTTTTTCAATCAATTTTTTTTTTTCAGATTTACTCAAATATTACAACACTTTTTGTTCTTCAAAAAAATTTTATCTGTCTGTCTGTCTATAACAATTTAAAATATTGTCACATACATCAAATTACATTAACTATTGGGACACCTTTTTATTCCATCTCTAAACTTTATACTAGCAAACTTAGCACAATTGTTCAACAGTTTGGCAATACACATTCAATTACAGCAACTATAGAGTAACCCTTTAATTTGTAAATTCAAATTAAATACTCGATGTTGTATTAAACTTACCAATCAGGTTCTTTGTAAAATTCAACCGTCTGTCAATTACGGTTTGGCCGAATACATCAAATTGCATCAAGTATTGTAATACCCTTGAATTTATAATTTAAAATTTTTATATTTCTTATTATACCAACCAAAGTAGTAGAAATTCTGTGCCATTTTCAAATGTTTGTATATAACGGTTCAAAAGATACGGCCATATTGGACAAATTAAATTACTTTTGTGAACACCCTGTAATTTTTAAATTTAAATTATATACTTGTTGTTATAGCGAACTTAGCAGTACAGGTCTCTTATAAGTTTTATCTGCCTATCTGCAACGGTTCAAAAATCATCATCATCACAGTACATCCAAATCTAAATTTTATACTTGTTCTAATAGCGAAGTTAGCTACTGTCTAAAACTATTCAAAAGTATGACCAAAAAAATTAAGTAAACTATTGCGACAACCTTTAATTTATAATTTTGAATATTAATAACTGTTACAACAGTTCTAAAGATAGGCCTATTTAGGTCATTTACGTCACCTATGGGGACACTCTTTAATTTTTACATTAATTTTTGCCGTGTAGAGCTATAGTGATACTTAGCTTTCCTAATTTTATAGAGGTTCCCTTTGCGGTTCATTATACGCTTAAAAAGTACGCATGTTGTATGGGGACACCCTTTATTTGTAAGATTATGGATGGACTCTGTAGGAGTCACCTTCCAAATAAAGAAAAAAATTTAACAATCGGTTCAGAACTGACTGAGTTCTTCGGACACAAACTTAAAAAAATTAAAACTCACTCGAACTGATAACCTCCCTCTTTTTTTGAAGTCGGTTAAAAATTACATAAATATATATACATCGGCCCATATTCATAGTTATAGACTAAATTCCACTCTTGCTAAAGTATACTCTAAAATAAGAGGCACTTATAATCTTTTTTGCTTTCATAGTCAAGAATAAAGTATACTTTAAGTTTAGCCGACTTCCGCTGGGTGTCAACTGCAATTTGATAAATGTTTTCATACAATTTCTAAACAAACATTAGAAAAAAGTAACCTTATTTTTATTTTGTTCATTTTGGTATAAAAATCAGATATAGAGTATTGTTATATTATAGTTAAAAACAGCTTTAGATAGTTTTAAATTTAGAGTTGACTTTAACACCAAAAGAATATTTTAAATTGTCTATGAATAAATTAGAGTCGACTTTAAAGTAAAACCGACTTTAGTTCCCTTAAAGTATACTTTATTTTAACTATGAATATGGGCCATCGTCTTTATTTGTTTCATATAATTTTTAATTTTTATATTTTTTGACTAGCAATTTTTTTTCGTCATGATAACTAACAAAATCTTATTATGACATGAAATTCTCTCGCGGGAACAGTCGATTACAAATACAAGATAGCCATATTGTTAGTTATCATAACAAAAAAAATTGCTAGTCACGACGTGGAGTTGCGATAGGAGATGTAAAGAACCTAAACTTTTAATTTTACAATATTTGTTTTAATAAAACAAAAATGACTTTATCGATCTAGAAAAGAATGAAAAATAAACTTTTAAATATATTTAAAATAACAGCTAATATGTAATTTGAGACTCTTCGAGTTCATAAAGAATACGTGCATGCATGTATTTATGTATGAATGTACACCTTCATAACTAATTTTTTATTTTTTTCTCATTTGTAAGGTTTCTTTCCTATTCTCACATTAGGAAAACAAATAATGACTTTGAATACAAATATACTATGTTCATACATACGTCTGACAAACATACATACGTCTGAGCTCTTTTTTTGTTATATACATACTAACCTGTGTTCATTTGCACACAGTGTTGGAAACATTGCAAACAATAGAGTTGTCAAGAAGTATGTACATATGGCTATGTTTTGATTGTAAATACATATGGCATCTTTATGCCATACACAATTCAATAGAATTGCTTTGTCATCAAATGTTTGCAGATATACAATCAGCTAGACTTAATTTTTCTGTATACAATTAGGGTTATTTTGTTCCCTAGTAGTTTTTGCAAATACATACATACAAGGTTACATAGACTATAAATAAATGCTTTAATATTCTTAGAAAATATCGTTCTACGCACTGAATGGACTTAAACGAACTACTCAGCGATACCAAACTGCACGTATGCTATTTTCTTTTATAGGTTCTTTAAGAGGAAGAAAATATTTTCCGGTTGACTTGCCCCCAAATACTATTTGTTGTTAGCAAATTTGATCTAAAACCCGAACCATGAGTGTGCCCTGTGTAACACGAAATTAAGCATATTACAGCACCAAACAAATGTAAATATTGCCACTTTAAGGAGGATGATAAGCACAACTGCTGGAATTCTAGGAACCTTAGATATAAAGGGAGACTTTGTTGCACCTCGCTCTATCAACAGCAACTTAAGGCCGGGGCACATAGAATCCGTCATACGTTGTACTTTGACATATTTGCCTGAAGTTAAAGTAACGACGGATGAGGTTGGCACAATGAGTACTTTGCTGACGGAATTTTAAATCAGCTGTTAATCTTTTCATTAGTGTTGCCAGGGAAAGACAGAAAAAATATGATTTTTTTTTCAATAAAAGTTACATTTTGAAATTTTTCTTTAAGAAAATAGTAATTTAATGTAATTTTTGTAAAATTAAGGCGAGTTAAATATAAGGTGGCCGCACGGCTAAAACAAACAAAAACTCAATGTAATTTTGTTGTTGCACAGCACCATGTTGATGTCAAAAGTAGTTGGCTGAACAGAAGGAAGCCGAATTTAATTTATCCTTTTCTCATCATTCGATACTTTAAATAAAGTTGTACCAGTTAGTTTCTTTTTTTAAAATTATTTTAAAATTATATAATTTCTAAACTATTTTAAAATTTTGAAAACGTCGAACATAAACAAAAATTAGCTGGGCTATTAAGACCACCAGTAAATTAATACGCCTTGGCATAAAATATAGTAAAAAGTTTTATTCCATATGACAGGGAAAATAACAAGGCAACAAATTCATTTACCGAACAAAAACAAAAAAAAAAAAAAAAAAAGAATAACGTATGAAATAAAATTTCATGCCGATGCTACTCATGAGAATTTATATTAGGACCCAATACTAATACTTCGGTATGAAAAAAGTGCATGCTCACCGTTTAATAAAATTATTTAAAGTACATAATCCAGCACTTCGTGAAGGAAATTAAAGAGTAGTTTTTTTCTAAATCGAGATATTGCTACGATTTTCAAATTTTTCAAGCGGAATAACTAAAGTTGCTACCATTTTTCGCAAGTTTGAACAGAACGCACGAAATGCAGCTCATACTATTTCCCGGTTGGGAAAAAATTGTTGTTTCTAAACTTGAAACAAGAACATTTCGTTTATTCAAACTAATTTTTTTAATGGGATTTTGATTCCATTTGAGGTAACCTTTGTAATTAAAACCGAATTGATATGTTAAGTGAGATTTTTACATCAAATAATGAAACAAGTAATTTTTCATTGATATTACTTTATTTCGTGTTTGTATCAAAAGTTGCGAAAATTTGACCTAATATAACAAAAATTTTATAGAATAAATAAATTTTCAAAAGTTACAAAAATGTTAAAATTGTAACCAAACGGCAATACTGCTTTTAATGTATGTACAAAAAAAAAATATGTGCAAAGGGAGAGTAAAGAGCACAGCAAGACAACAAAGAAGAAGAAGAAGCAATTGATATGTGTCAAAGTATTCAATAAACGCCAAAAGTTAAAAGTTGCTCAACTCTCATACTTTGTGTTGACGGAGACGTACTGATTGTGACAACACTCATAAGAAAACATGTATTTTAACTGAGTTGTCAGTTGAAAAAGTTGAAGTTTAACGTATGACGGATTCTATGTGCCCCGGCCTTTAATCACCGAATATGTATGTATTTACATTGTATTAGCAGGTTACTGCTCCTTCACAAACTTCTGGTATCTTCAATGCCGTTAAATTTATTGGCGCAGTAGCACACACATAAGAAATTCGATGGAACTTAAAATATAATATATCGCAACATATAATTTTTAACTGACTTTATGATTATCAATTCGACTAAATGTTGCTTTATTTTTATATTTGTGCCTCCATAGCTCAGTTGTTTCTAGATCGATTATTTTTGTTTTATTTGAAAGTTTATGCTTAAGAGAAGGTGCCAAAATATTGAGATACTGCTTTAAAATCAGAATTCAGCAAAATTAATTTAAACCATAACGAAACCGATTACAAACGTCTTGAAACTAAAAATAAAAAAAAATATCAGAACAAGTAAGAGTGCTATATTCGGTAATGCCAAATTTTATATATTATATATAAATTTTATATCTATGTAAATTTAATTAGGTGAAGTAACTCCAATCAATAGACCAAATTAAAAAAATAAAAAAAAAAATTTTTTCAAGTCCTGCATTTAAAAAGCATTTTTAAAAAGTTTTAGTATTTCCTTAAAGATCTCTTCAAAAGCTTTAAAATGATACCCATATTGATATTTCAAAAAGTTTAAAAATATGGGCGAGCGGGAATTTTTGCACTGTTTTTTTTCTCATTTTTTAAATTTTCTAACGTCCCATTTATATATTTTTTGATTGAAGTTACCTCATTGTTCCAAATAATATGGAAAAATTATGGACATGGACCGATCATGCTGATTTTAAATAACACCTCTTTCGACACAATGTTTAATCGACTGCCATATTTAAGTTTGCTCTTGCAAACTTGATTTTAACACTAACATAGACGTACAGACGGACATCGCTCAGTCGACTTCGCTATGCATAAGAACTACAATATACATACTTTATGGGGTTGGAAATTACAAACGGAATGACAAACTTATGTGCTAATTCTGTATAACAGGCGATCAACTCGTTTGTAAAATTTGTATGAAAAGCACTCAGTTTTTTTTGTTATTTCCAAATAAAATTTGCAGACGAGTTGACCGCCTGTAATATAGAAACAGCACATTAGTAATACCCTGTTTCCACATTTTGTAAAGAAGAGTAAAATGCTTCGAATAGTAAATTTAAAAAAAAATAAAATAAAATTAATTAAATGCAAGGCACTGAGCATTTACATTGCGTCTACAACAATAAGTACGATACTCGAAAAGTAATTACTGTGATGTAAAGAAAAGATATGAAAAAATAAAATTTTTTTTAAACCGACGGTTAGCAGAAATCAATATCAAGTACATACTTATGTAGAAAGAAAAAAAAAAAACAAAAATATCTTTGGGTTGCTTGTGGACTTCGTCTTAAAAAATTATTAGTGCTGGATTATGAATATTTCCTAAGGTAGTTAGATGAATAGAATGCTAACGGCAAATATATGGCGGTACAGGAAGTGTTACATTATATTCTGCTTGTGTCTAATTTTTTCTGTTTTATATGAAAACTCTCATAATCTTTAAAAAAAATTCTTCTTAGTAAATTTAGAAATTTAATTACACGTGATCTTAAGCAGAACTAATAAGTATTCATTTTATTGTAACACTAAAATAGTTCAAGAAATAAAATTTCACAAAAAACCAAATGCAAATTATTATTTCAAAATGAGCAATATTTATCTATTGAAATAAAATGTTCACCAGAAGATAAAAAAGTAAAGCTTTTTATTAAAAAAATTTATTTATTTAAGCAAAACTACTTTATTACTTTTCGCCATAATACACATAGGTCCTTTAAAAGTAAAATAATGTGCATAATATTAACTAAATCGTTTCAAAGTCTTTTGCTTTTGAAATTTTCTCTGTGTGGTTTTAAACAAATACGCTATGTCTTCTTTTTTTACTGTTTGTTTACATTCATTCGTAGGGCTTCGTTTGTATGATTGTTAGAAAAAATATTTGTTATGTTTTGCTGTAAGATTAGTACGTGCCATTCAGTTGTTTAATTCTAAGGAATAAAATAGAATGGGATTTTGTGATTATTATAATTCGTTTTGCATTGTAAACAGCTTCAGAATTTTTAATAAGTTTTTAATGTTTGCGTTATTTATATTTATAAGAAAACAATTCCAAAAAGCAAACAATGCATATTTTTCTTAAAATAAATATACATGTATTTGTGTATAAATATTTTTCTTAAAAAAAGCTTTGAAAGAAGTAACTGCTCTAGACACAAAGCACTTTGTGTTTTTAACAGCAGTTAACATTAATTTTAAATTTATATACAGCTCTATGTAATTTTTGAACGAATCTTTCATTTAAGATTAATACGAAATTTTGATTAAAAAATTCTTGCGAAAAAAAACCGACTTCAAAACAGATTTCATCTGTCTGCCTATAACAGCTCAAGTGTATGGCCACATAAATTAGGTTACATTACCTTTTGGGACACCCTTATATCTTCAAACTTTATACTTTTTCAACTGTTCAATAGTTTTGCAATATACATAAAATTGTAACAACTATTAGGTCACTCTTTAATTTCCAAACTCAAATTATATAGTTGCTGTTGTAGTAGATTTAGCAATCAGGTTCTGTGTAAATTTCAACCGTATGTCTTTAACGGTTCAACAGTTTGCCCATATACATCAGATTATATTTATTTATTTATTTATTTTATTTGAATTGCTCCATACACAAGACTAAGAGCCTTATATTGAAGTATGGAACTGATAATTTACAGAACATAATCATAAATAAATTTTTATTGAAAAGAAATTTAAATTAAACATTAAAAAAACAATAAAAACAAAAACTTAAACTTAAAAACAAATTAAAATTAAATTATTTTATTACAAATAGTATGGATGAATGTGTCATAATATAAAATTTATGTTTTAAATAGTCATGCTGAAACCAGCTTAAAAATATTTTGTTTAAATTTTATTTAATTTATAATATAATATTTGTATACTTCTTATTATATCAAATAAAGTAGTGGACATTCTGCACAAAATTAAGGTGTTTGTATACAGCGGTTCAATTATCCGGCCATATAGAAAAAATTTAATAAATTTTGGGAACACCCTTAATTTTTCTAAATTCAAATGAAGCTTATCATTATTTTGCTAAGTCCATTATGTTACAGTGGACTTAGCAAAACATCTCCCTTGTAAATTTCGGCTGTCTGTCTATAACGGTCCAAAAGTCCGGCTACATACACCATATTATATCAACTATTGGGACACCCGTTTATTTCCAAATCCAAATTTTATACTTGTTGTTATAGAGAGTTAGTAATACAGGTTCTTTGTAAATATCAATAGTCTGTCTATAACTGGTTAAAAGTATGGCCATATACCAAATTAAATGAACTATTGGTGCGCCCTTTAATTCATCATTTTAAATATTATCAGCTGTTAATATAACGACCATAGCAATCGACATCGCGTCAAATTTAAAAGCGTTTGTCTATAACGGTTCAAAAGATAGGTTTATATAAGTAAATCTACAGTAATTATGGGACACCCTTTAATTTCTAAATTCAAATTATAAACTCGTGGATATAGCGGACTTAGCAATACAGTTCCTTTTAAAGTTGCAGCGTTCTGTCTATAACGGTTCAAAAGTTTGGTCACATACACAAAATTACATTAACTATTGGAACACCCTTTAACTTATAAAATTTAAATTTTATACTTGTTGTTATAGCGGACTTAGCAATACAAGTTCATTGTAAATTTCAAGCGTCAGTCTACAACTGTTCAAAAGTATGGCCATATACATCAAATTTAATGAACTATTGGCGCACCCTTTAACTTATAATTTGTAACATTAATACTTGTTACTATAACGGCTATAGCAATCGACATTCTGTCCAATCAAAAGTTTAGTAATTCTGTGGCGTACAGTGTCAAAATTTTAAATCGCAATTTGCTAAACGGTTTAATAATTAATTACACTGTACAACACACCAAAAAATTACAAGGTCCGGGCTATAAATTCTGATAGAGGAGACAAAAAAAAGATATACGTGTATCGGCGTTTTGAAAGTTTACATCTGGATTTCATTTGAGAGGGGGTTAAAGTTTCCCAGCTCTGGCACATTCTTATTGTTAAACGGCTTAAGAAACCATGTGACCCTTACATTTTAGGTAAAAAATGTGTTCAACAAATTTATGTAAAATGTTACGGAGAACATTTTTGTACAAATTTTAACCCTCTAACTCCTCAAGATACGGGTCTTTTTTGTCCTTCTTTTAAAAAATAGCAAAAAACACCATTAAAACAGGGTTTTAGAGGGTTAAAATGTTCCACAAAAATGTTACCCGTTAAATTTTACTATAAGTCCCTCAATACACCAAAAAGGAAAATTCAACCATAAAGTCAGAAATAAGACGCAACAAAAGAGAGCTTAGGGTTAATTTCGCATTTATTAAGAATTTTGTTTTAAAGCAAATTTGGATAGCATTAATTACATTTTTTTAGCTCTAGGCAATTTCACTTCATTATCATACAATGTCCAGCATATTTCAGCGATAAGCGAATGAATGCTTTTACCTTTATCGTACGAAAATTGTTATTACTTACTGCCCTTTTATATACCTTTTATTACGAGTGAAGAGCGATAATAATTATGGTTTTAAAAAATCTGTTTTAGAAAAAACCAATTCGAGAATGTCCATAGACCAAAAAAAAAACAGGTAAATATAAAAAAAATTTCAATTGAAAATTAAAAGGAAAATGTTTCATTTAGAATAACAAATTTGAAAAAGCAATTAAATTTTATGATAAATCAGGGGTGGAATCGTTACATCCGTGTTCGTATCGACAATCGTACGAAAAAAAATTACGTGATACGTTAATCGTATGAACTAAGTGGCATTATGACATACGATTGTAAACGGATCGTAAATTTTTAAATGAGTCACAATAGTTTTGAAATTTAAATATTCTAAAGAAAGAGTATTCAGGCTGGTCAGTTTATCAAATTTTGTTGTTTCCAAAGGTCAAAACCGATTTTTTGCCTATAGCGCTCGATTCAAGGACTGCTGCTTCAATTAACACTTCTTCACTTTGCACCAGCAGCTTTTCTTCATAAAGGCTTCCTTCATTCTGGTTTTTCAATTAAAAAAAAAGCTTTTTTCTTTGCTTGATACCTATTTTGATCAGCCAAAATTATAAATATAAATATTTTCTTGCAAAAATATAAATTGCGAATTTCCTATTTTAAAATTATAACATCATTAACTGGTGGTACTAGTGCGTCCATACATTTGGAAAGCTCATCCCATAGTCTGTTAGCATTAGATTTTAATATGCCCAATTAGGAAGCATGTTTTTTGCCAAATTTTTGTGTTCATTCATGAATCTTAGATTTAACTTATTGTAATAATAACTTTATCATAAACTAAAATTAAATTTGTTTAATCCGCACTTTTTTTTAGCGAATTTGTTGCATTTTTCATCTTATTCGAACTAAGTTTTGTTAACGTATGACAGTTCATAAAAAATGTACGTTCATGTATACGATAACGTATGTTATAATCTGCGTTATTGTTAATTACCATCCGTTAACGTATGTCATAATCCGAAAAACGTATTTTTACGATACGTGTTGTACGTTCACGAATGTAACGATTCCACCCCAGTTCAATTTGGATGTACAAAATAATGTAATTAGTAATTGTGGTTGTTAAAATTCCACAAATTTGGGAATGTCCCTAAATAAAACCAGGTACTAGAATAACAAACTGTTAAACCATTTTTACAAGTCATATTTTAAATACTTGAAAAAGCTTTAAAATATTTTCTATAAATTATTTTAGTGTTCCATCAACGGGCCATTCCTTCTATGATTGGCAACTAGAACGATTAACGATGGTGTTAACCATATTATGCAAAGGCTTATTTTACTAACAGATTAGTAACGATAATTTCTACATACAATTTACATTTAAAACAAAAACCAAAAAAATTTGTGTTCAGTTCCCGTTTTGGATATAAATTATGTGAAGAATACTTAATTCTATGAAGTAGTGGTCCTAGGAATTTATTATATGAGTATTCCCCTTGAATCTGTATTTTTTATAATTGTAAAATAATTGTTTTCAGCCAGAATAATGATAAAACAACACCTTATTGAGGTCATAAATACATTGTCAATTACTTCGCAAAATTATTTCACCCCTTAAAGATTGTAAAAAACACGTAAGAGCGCTATATTCGGCTATGCCGAATCTTATATACCCTTCACTATATAGTATATGTAAATCTAGTTCAGTGAAGCAATTCCAATAAAAAAGCAAAAATTGGGGTGACAGAGATTTAGAAAAAAATTGGTACTGCATATATATTATTTTACACAAAAATTTCATCAGCTCTTAATGCTATTTCCTTAAAGATCTTTTCAAAAGCTTTAAAATGATATCCATATTGATATTTCAAAAAATTGGAAAAATTTCTAAGCTCCGTACCTCGGAAGATATGGGCGAGCTCCAATTTTTTCACTTGATGTTTTTTTTCTTATTTTTAAAAAATGCAGTTTGGTATTCCTTTGCGGTGGTTAGATCCAGGTGAACATAATGACGTGCTACGTGTGCCAAAATATTTCCATATTAAAATTGAATAGATATAGGCGAAAGAGTTTTGTATACAAAACTGTGCCATTCGCCATGCTGCCATTTCCGCATTCTGACGAACTCCCAGTACCTATGCTACAACTTCGAAGTCCTAGTCATTATGTTGATGGAACCATCGCTGAAACAGGAACCTTTTATTGCGTTCATATGTCAACAAAAATTCATTTTTTAAATTCCCATATGGATTACTTTGAGAACCAGTTGTCAACAGAATCTGATGAGCATGGTGAAAAATTTCATCAGACATGCGCACCCATTGAAGAACGCTATAAAAGTAAAAGCATTCATTCGCTTATCGCTGAAATATGCTAGACATTGTATGATAACGAAGTGAAATTTCCTAGAGCTAAAAAAAATTTAATTAATGCTATCCAAATTTGCTTTAAAACAAAATTCTTAATAAATGCGAAATTAACCCTAAGCTCTCTTTTGTTGCGTCTTATTTCTGACTTTATGGTTGAATTTTCCTTTTTGGTGTATTGAGAGACTTATAGTAAAATTTAACGGGTAACATTTTTGTGGAACATTTTAACCCTCTAACACCCTGTTTTAATGGTGTTTTTTGCTATTTTTTAAAAGAAGGACAAAAAAGACCCGTATCTTGAGGAGTTAGAGGGTTAAAATTTGTACAAAAATGTTCTCCGTAACATTTTACATAAATTTGTTGAACACATTTTTTACCTAAAATGTAAGGGTCACATGGTTTCTTAAGCCGTTTAACAATAAGAATGTGCCAGAGCTGGGAAATTTTAACCCCCTCTCAAATGAAATCCAGATGTAAACTTTCAAAACGCCGATACACGTATATCTTTTTTTTGTCTCCTCTATCAGAATTTATAGCCCGGACCTTGTAATTTTTGAAAAAATTTGATTTTGTTGTACAGTGTTATTTATTCAAAACAAAAATAAATAAAACATAAAGTAAAATTTTTATGGATGGATATGGTTTAACTCATGACTCAATAAGTGAGTTAAATTCCTAACTTTCTTAGAAATTTTCATTTATTTTTAAATAAATTTAAAATTTAAATATTTGTAATTTTTTATTACGAGGGCTGCTCTATATATTTCTGGCCTAATAGTGAAAATGCGAATATTTATAATCAAAAATGGTTTTATTGTTTTTCAAACTATGCTCCAGCATGATTTATACACTTTTGCATGCGCTCAAACCAGTTGTCGAAGCACTTTTTCCACTACGATTGAGACACCTCTAAAACATGGTTTTTGAACACTTCAATAGCTTCTTCTGGCGACGAAAATCGTTAACCACAGGGCTGTAAGGCGGGAGACCTATTAGTTCGACGTTTTGGCCGGTCAAAAACGCTCTGGTTTGAGCCGATGTGTGAGAGCTCGCATTGTCATGGTGAACAATGATTCGTCTTCTCTTGTTGGTTTTTCGAATTTCTCCGATGACTTCAGGCAAACAAATTGTAGTGTACCACTTAGAAGTGACCGTCCTACGTTGCTCAAGCGGAACAGTCGCCACATGACTAGTTTTGCCGAAGAAACAGGCGACCATTTGCTTCGAAGTGCTTCTTCCACGAACAACTTTCGTTGGATTTTGCTCGTCTTTGAAGACCCTCACGGTCGATTGTTGTTTCGTTTCGGGCTCATACGCATAGATCCATGATTCGTCACCTGTGCCGATCTTATAAACGTCTTTGGAGCACCGGAATCGTATTTTTGCAACATTTCTTTGCACCAATCGACACGAGCCTTTTTTTGAGCGACTTTCAAATTGTGCGGGATCCAACGAGAACAAACCTTTTTTACGGCCAGGTTTTCATGCAGTATCGAATGTATGTTGGTGGAAGAAATGTCCAAGGATGTCTCTATCTCTCGGTATGTCGCATGTCGATCTCGCATTATGAGTTCACGCACGGCATCAATGTTCTCTGGCACAACAGCCGTTTTTGGACGACCTTCACGGAATTCGTCTTTGAGCGAGCTTCGGCCACGATTAAATTCATTATACCTATTTTTCACAGTGCTATAGGATGGTGCTTCATCGCTAAACAAAGATTTAAGTTCATCAATGAACTCTTGTCGTGATAATCCACGTCGAAAAATGATTTGTTGTGAAAAATGATGGCACGAAAATGTTCACGAGTTAATTCCATTTTTTTCTATATTCATTTTTTCAAGTCACTGTAAACAATACAAATAATGGTCGTACGTCAAAACGTTTTGAGTACGATTATGCTTAAAAATGACAAACTTTTCAATGGAAATGTCAGATTTCACTTGGCAAAACTCAGTGTTGCCAGTCCAGAAATATATATAGCAGCCCTCGTAAAAAAAAATTTGTATAATATAGTCTTGAAAGCCTTTTGTCGTATTGATAATGAAAGCCAGATATTTTTGTTTTAGTTTTTTCTACCCTGCTGGTTTATACTTTGAAACGAAATTTTTGTGAACATCGTATTATTTATTTCAAACATAACAGACAATGCCCAGGAAGTGAAAAAATAAAACATTTGCATATTTATTTGCATTTGAATAAAAGAGGGAATTCTGGGTAGGCCCCCAAAGTTGGGTAACTTGAACATATAATTTTTTTGAAATGACATTACATATTGTTACGAATAATAAAATCTGACAACCCCTGTAGTTGTTTCCGTATGAGTGTGGTGAATAAAGTTAATTCAACAACCAATGGTGTGTTTACGGAATAACAAAACCACAAGTTAGCCAACAAAAGCTGAGCAGCCTCAATGGCTGCGTTGGTAGAGGTGCGTACTACAAACCAGAGGGTCCGAGTTCGATACCGCATGGGGGCATGCGTGCAACGAAAGAAATAATAATTGTTATAAGCAATTAAAATTAATAAACAGCAGTACAAACCTCCCGAGAGGCAAAAGGCAATTATTGTGTGAAGCCATGGCAGATAATTTAGTGGAGACGTCCAACTTAATATGAGAGCAACAGATAATTGTCAAGAAGCCCTTTATAATAAAAAAAAGTAAGAGCAATAGCGGTTAGCACAGGGAAGTGTAACAGCATAACGACAGTGTACGGCAGACGTGTGTTGTGGCTACTGATTAAGGAAGGAGATGACTGGCTTGGATAAAACATGTAGTGGAGTTGTCTGTGGATGGTTAAGGTTACTAAACAAGGCATCGAGTAGTTCATGTCTCGCCGGAGTAACACAGTAGTGTAGCGTGGATGGCTGCGTTTGTGGTGGTAACGCATGTTTAGTAAATACGAGACCAAGGGTTCACAAGACCAGTAGATCAAGAAGTAAAGCCAGAGAAAGCCATAATGTTTGAATATAGAATAATGAGCCACAGTGGAATTTGCAATCAAAAGAATCCGTACGTTTGCCTGCTAAAAAAGGGTAAAACGTAACAATATTTTTAAGTCAAATGTTAAGATTTTTTAAATTTAATTAGACATGTAGATTTTTTCAATAAGTTTGGAAGAAAATTGGCTTTTTAATTTTGACCGACCTTAACTTAATATTTTTGGCGTGGTGTATTTATTAATGATCGGATTATTAATTTTGGGTATTTGCTATATTCTTAGTAAAATTTGGATTAAATAAGTTTAAATTTTATTTATTATATTATGCTAATATCCCATAACATTTTTTATCCATGCCATGATTATCCGCTATAAGTCTCAATTTCCATTAAACTGTTTTTACTTCTTCATTAAATGTTTACAAATTTATGTTTCCGCATTCATTTAAAATAAATATATATTTATTTATACTTTTTAAATATAACTGCACATACGAACACAGTAATCATAAAACGAAGCTAAATAAATTCATTAAAAACCTAAATAATGGGCTTTTAAGCAAAAATCACTGACAATTACACCACCACAAGACATTTGATTTGTGGTATTGAATGTGAAAACGAACCAAGAAGAACGTACAAAAATATAAACACAAAAAAGTTATTCTATTTGTTTCGCATGCTCTCAAATTGCAAGGACATATCTTACTTACATACACATATACACACACCACACTAATCGAATGAATAGATGAGTCTTAACATCTAAATTTAAATAATTAAAGACTCAGTTGAAATGAATTCATTTGAATGTCTAATTTTTAAAATTCTAACAAACAGATAAATAAACATTCATTAATGTACATATATGTATGTAAGTTTGTGTAAATGAAATAAATGTTTCTTTTTTTTATTTGATTTACTTTGTTCAAAGAGATTTGTTTTTCTAAACAAGACATTTTGAAAAAATGTATGGAGACGAAATAATAGAAATTCTAACGATATTCATACTCATATGAAATGAAAAGAAAATAAAAATTTCATTGTAATATAAAAAAGTCTGTGCTTAATAGAAAACCAAACCGTCACTGGTTACAGAATCTACATCATTTATTTTTTAAGTGAAACTTAGTAATCTGTCTTTTTAATTAGGATGGATCAAAATAAAATGTATGTCTTTAATATTTCGCTTAGAAATTATATTCAAAATAATTTATTATTTTTTTGATACGATTTTCAAATTATGTCTTCAAATATGATTTAAATGATAACTTTTATTCCATTACTTTAAATCTTAAAATTCAGCTCCATTGCTTTTAAATGGCTTAAAAAGAAAACTCAGCTGAGAATTGTTCTTTTGTATGTAAATTTTTAAAAGCTTTTCTACTGCTTGCAGCAATCTTTTAAAAAATAACACAATTTTAAAAGCATCGATTTTGCCTCTAAAATTCGTATGATTATAAAAACCACGTTCCTTAAGTCAAAAACATTTTGTTTTATCTTAAAAAGAAATTGTTTATTGTGTTTTAACCGTCTAAAAAAAATAAACAATTATTTGTGTGAATTTCATTTCTGAACCAGTTGTGAACATTTTTTCTTTCTTTCTTATTTTTTTTTCTTTCGGAGCGCAATCTATAGACACTTTCAATTTTTGAAGAGTGTCTATAGTATTCATTCAATTGAGTATTATCAAAGGCAATAAAAAATAAGTTTAGTATGGGCGTGTGCCCATACAGAGTTGATTTCCATGTTTATACTTTATGAGCCGAAAAACTTAAAATTAAAATAGAATGTGTAATACTGCTGCCGATAAAGTTTAAGGATATCGACTTGTGTATGTGATTGCTACTGCATAGTATGATGTCAACATCATCTACTAAACTAACCAATTTAGGAAATTAGAAAATGGGTGATAGATAATAGTCAATTACTTTTAAAATCGTTAGATGTTCTTGGCATGAAGATCCAATGCGAGTTCGGTGGAACAAAGATATTTTTCAAGTTTCAGAAGAAATACTGAATAGCCTAGGTTTTGTGAAACGGTGCAAGAGATATATCATTCGATCTAATCTCTTCGCTATCTACATCATCTATATACGACCGAAAATGCAGTACAACCAGTGTTGCCGTTTGGTTAATTTTTTTATTTCTTGTAATTTTTAAAGGCTTCACGTATTATGTACAATTTTGTTTTATTTTTCAAAATTTTCGTATTTTTGGGTACAGACACGAAATAAAGTAATGTCTCTGAAAAAGAACTGAAACAACTAAAGTAAGCTAAGAACCTATCTTAACATAACAAAGGTTACTTCCAAATGTAAAAAAAATCCCACAAAAAAATTAGTTTGACATAAACAAAAAATAACAAAGGCCCAAATTCATAGTTATAGAAAAAAGTCGACTCTTGCTAAAGTATACTCTAAAATAAAAAGCTCTTATTATCTTTTTTGCTTTCATAGTCAAGAATAAAGTATACTAATTTGATAAATGTTTTCATACAATTTCTAAACAAACATTTGAAAAAAGTAACATTTTTGTTATTTTGTTCACTTTGGTATAAAAATCAGATAAAGAGTATTGTGTTCTGAAACCAAATAAAATAATTTTGGGAAAATGAGTTAAAAACAGCTTTAGGTAGTTTTAAAATTTAGAGTTGACTTTCTCTCCAAAAGTATATTTTAAATTGTCTATGAATGCGTTAGAGTCGATTCTAAAGTAAAACCGACTTTAGTTTCCTTAAAGTATACTTTATATTAAGTATGAATATGGGCCAAAGTTTTTTATTAAATTGAATATGTGGTGACTCTACATCATTGTTACAAGTTTACAACACTGTAACTACCAATTACCAGTTACAATTTTCTTGTATTCGTTTTTTTGGTTTGATAAAAAGGAAGTTAAGAAAACACGTTCTCAACCTCTGGTACGATCGATAGGTCTTCTAGAAAATTCATTTCTTTGCATTTTATTTGTCATTGATTAAAATTAATAAATATTTAATTTAGTTTTAAAATTAAATAAATTTGGTTTTATTGATCACATCCCCACAAATTGGTGACCCCGACGTGATCAGTGGCAAATCAACATGCAAACTGACGCCGAGAAAAACTCTGGAGAAACAGCCGTGGCAGTAGGTTCTAATATTGAACCTCCAACCATAAATCGCGTAGGAGTCAAGGTTCCACCTTTTTGGCCTGAACATGCCGAGGTCTGGTTGGCGCAGATAGAAGCGCAATTTGCTGTTGCCGGAATTATGAGTGACTCAGCAAAGTTCAACACGGTCGTCGCTGCAATCGAGTCAAACGTCCTCGTGCAAGTTTCGGAAAACAATAAGTATGTCAACTTGAAGAAGTGTATCATTGAACGCTATTGCGAGAGCGAACAAAAGAAGACTCAGAAGTTGCTATCCGAAATCGACTTGGGTGACAAACGCCCAACGCAACTTTTAAACGAGTTAAGTACGTTGTCGAAAGACATGGTAACCCCAGATTTTTTAAAATCGTTATGGATGCAACGCCTGCCAGCGCAAGTACGTGCTATACTGCAGGCTTCCGATGCAAATTTGGCTGAACTGGCGAAACTAGCCGATAAAATCATGGAAGTTGGAGAATTTCAAAATTTAGCAGCCGTAAGCACCACGCCACGTGATTCTAGGTGTGACCTAGAGAGCAGATTGGAGCGTATCGAACAGCGTATCAACAGTATTTGCGACGGTAGAGGCAGACGTCCGAGAAGATCATGTTCCGCTTCTTCAAATAGGAGAAAATCCGTAGACTCCTCAGCAAATAAGTTTCCGAGCAGTGTTGGTACCATCGTACATTTGGCGAGAAGGCCACTAAGTGTCGTGAGCCCTGTGCGTTTTCAAAACCTCAAAAAAACTAACTTCGTCTTTCGATTTCACGGGCGAATCGCAAGCTAAGTATCAAATAGCCCGTCTTATGGTTAGTGATAACTTGTCAAAAATAAATTTTTTAATAGACACAGGCGCTGATGTCTCCGTGTTACCATCTAGAGGTGCTAAGGGTGTTTGTGTGGGAAGGAAGAAAATCCTGTTTGCGGCTAATGGTTCCCCTATAGAAACCTGCGGTGAGAAAACTCTTAATATTTCATTGGGCCTCCGCCGAAATTTTGTATGGACCTTTTTGGTGGCAAACGTCAACTGCGCCATTATAGGTTCCGATTTTTTGAAACGTCATGATCTTTTGGTCGACGTTAAGGGTGGAAAACTAATTGACCGCACAACGCTACTCGAAGCGAAGGTTCACCCTACACGTGCGTCATATGTCCACGTGTTGTCATACGATACACAAAACAGCTACGCCCACCTTTTGCACCAATACAAGGACCTAGGTACGATCAGCGCTAACAAGCGTCCCGCCAAATCTGTGGTTACACATCATATCACAACGAAAGGGCCTCCTACATACGTAAGAGCCCGCCGGCTTGCTGGTGATAAACTTCAGGCTGCTAAGAAAGAGTTCGAGTATCTGATGGAAATGGGGATCTGCAGACCCTCCAAGAGCAGTTGGGCTAGCCCACTACACCTCGTGAAGAAGGCGGATGGTAGTTGGCGTCCATGCGGTGATTATCGCGCTCTGAACAATATCACCGTCCCCGACAGGTACCCGATACCTTTTTTGAGAGACGTTACAAGTATTCTGTATGAAAAAAAGATCTTTTCATCCATCGACCTGCAGCGAGCGTACCACCAGATACCGGTCGAGCCATGTGACATCCCAAAAACAGCCATAATAACACCGTTTGGGTTATTCGAATTTTCTTATATGACGTTTGGGCTCCGAAATGCTGCTCAAACGTTTCAGCGTCATTTGAACGAGGTTTTGAAAGGAATCGATTTTGCCTTCGCATACATCGATGACATACTCATCGCTTCTGCAACTGCAGAGCAACATGAAGAACATCTAAGAATTGTTTTCGACCGCTTGCGCAGATACCACCTTACAGTCAATTTTGATAAAAGTCAATTCGGTAAGTCAGAACTTGTGTTTTTAGGCCATAAAATTAATTCCAGTGGTCTTACACCCCCTGAGAGCAAAGTCGACGCCATCCGCAATTTCGAAAGACCCACTGTAGCGAAAAACCTCAAGAAATTGTTGGGCATGCTCAATTTTTACCGCCCTTTCTTGCCACACGCAATGAAAAATCAAAGCTTGTTGTTAGAATTGATCTCAGGCAACAAGAAAAATGATAACAGCATTTTAAAGTGGACGCCCGAGTCAATTGCCGCTTTTAAAGAATGCAAAAATGATATTGCCAATGCTGCTTTGCTGAATTATATGGCCCCCGACGCCTTGTTAACGTTAACAACTGATGCCTCTGACGGTGCTGTGGGAGCCATTTTACACCAGGTATTACAAGGTCAAGTACAACCACTTGGTTTTTATTCTAAGAAATTGACGCCATCTCAGAACAACTATAGTGCGTATGACAGGGAGCTCACATCGATATATCAAGCCGTCCAGCATTTTAAATACGCTTTGGAAGGAAGATAGTTCATCGTATTTACGGACCACAAACCGATTACTTTCGCCTTTAGACAGAAAAGTGACAAAGCATCACCCCGAAGAGCGCGTCAATTAGACTTCATTAGTCAGTACACAACAGACATTCGCCATTTACCTGGAGCGGATAACAATGTAGCCGACTTACTTTCGCGTATCAACGCCGTTGAAAATCAGCATGTTGACTTTGACGAAATGGCTGAACAGCAGAACACCGACGCCGAACTACAAGCGTTGTTAAACAGCAAGAATACCGACATCTCGTTAAAACTGTCAAAATTTAAAATTCCCAGTTCTTCGAAAGAATTGTATTGCAACATAACCAAAGAAAAAGTAAGACCGTACGTGCCTAAGAAGTGTCGTGAAGCAGTGATGCAGAAACTTCATTCCCTGTCGCATCCAGGTATAAAGGCTACGAAACAACTGATTGCTAATCATTACGTTTGGCCGTCAATGTACAGAGATGTCGCTTCATATGTCCGTGCATGCATTCCATGTCAGAGAGCAAAAATCCAGCGCCACACCAGGTCACCCTTAGGAGAGTACACCGCCACCGATGCCCGTTTCGAACACGTAAACATAGACATCGTAGGTCCATTACCGTCTTCAAATGGTTTTCGATACTGCCTAACTTGTATCGATCGTTTCAGCAGATGGCCAACAGCGGTACCCGTAACCGATATAACAGCTCAAAGTATTGCAGACGCACTCATAAGCGGCTGGATAGCAATATATGGCGTACCACTGCGCATAACCACAGATTTAGGAAGACAGTTTGAGTCGTCCGTTTTTAGAGAGCTTACCAAACTATTGGGCGTTAAACATTTGAAAACTACTGCGTACCACCCACAGGCGAACGGCATAATTGAACGCTGGCACCGCACATTGAAGTCTGCAATCAAATGCATCGAAACAAATAACTGGAGTGCAGCACTTCCGCTTATCCTGTTGGGAATGCGATCCACTATTAAGAGTGACATTGGCTTGAGTCCAGCCGACATGGTTTTCGGTTCTTCGTTGCGAATTCCTGGGGCATTTCTCGTACCGACAAAAGGAAACGCCAATGAGACTGAATTCGTACAGACGCTTCGGAAAGCTTTTTCTCAACTTCCAACCACCAAGCCAGTCCGTCACGGAGCCGAACAAAATTTCGTACAGCCAGCGTTGAGTGATTGTAGGTATGTTTTCGTAAGAGTAGATCACGTTCGAACACCATTGGAGCCCAGTTACGAGGGACCTTATGAGGTAGTGGCCATGCGGGACAAATATTTCATCGTGAAAACTAATCAACGAGATGCTAAAATTTCAATCGACAGATTGAAGGCAGCTTACATATTTAGTCCGGAATCTGCACCAGCTGAAGCACCACCTGTGAGAAACGAAAACAGTCCTGCAGTTATAGAAAACGTTAGTCCAGACCAGGTAACAGTCGAAGTTTCAGAAAAGGTTTTACCCACTACATCTCAAAACACCACAGCGCAAAAACCTCGTCAAACTTCCTCAGGACGACGTGTCGTGATTCCTTTGAGGTATCGTTAAGGTCTTAACTAGGAGGAGGGTATTGTGGTGACTCTACATCATTGTTACAAGTTTACAACACTGTAACTACCAATTACCAGTTACATTTTTCTTGTATTCGTTTTTTTTTGGTTTGATAAAAAGGAAGTTAAGAAAACACGTTCTCAACCTCTGGTACGATCGATAGGTCTTCTAGAAAATTCATTTCTTTGCATTTTATTTGTCATTTATTAAAATTAATAAATATTTAATTTAGTTTTAAAATTAAATAAATTTGGTTTTATTGATCACATCCCCCACAAATACTTTAAAAAATATTCCCGTGTCTTTAATTAAATAATTTGCAAAGTGCCTGTGCATAAAAGAGCCGAACAAAAGTCACCCGTATACTGTGGAGAAAGAAAAAAATCGAGACGTGCTTTGACCCTCAATAATCGATATCGGTAAATAATTTAATCGGAATAATTTAAAAAATAGCACGAAGGTTTTACTCTGTTCTTTTAGTGAGAAATCACGAAATGTCTTTTCCTTCATGTTTAGAAAGAGTAAAATGTTTATGTCAACAATTTTCCCCAACTGCGAATTAATAAGAGCTTCATTTCTTGCGGAAATCTAAGGATTTCTTCAAACTTGCGAATATTATTAGCAATTTTGAAAAATTTGGCAAGTCGCTAGTGGTACCATATCAATATCTCGATTTAAAAGGAGTTTTCTTTTATTTCCTTGAAGTGTCGGATTATATTACGGAAACAAGAAACAAGACTCAAGTTTGTCTTGAATAACGTTATTTTTAAAATAATAAAAGTAGTAAATTCTATCGAAATTAATTTTTTTAAAGAAAAAAATTACAGGGATTTATTAAAAAAAACTCCAACTTTAAGTGCGAGAGCATGCACTTTTCCATCCTGGAATAATAGTATAGAAATCTGATGAGTATAGCTATTATTTTTGTTTTGTTTTTGTTCAGTAAATGAATTTTTTGCTTTGTTAATTTTCCTGAAATATGAAATAAAATTTTTACTGTATTTTAAAATAATATTATATTATTTTATCGTAGAAAAATTTCAAAAAGTAACATTTAATGAAAAAATTTACCTTTCTTGAAGGAAAAGCCTGCCTTTCCCTGGCAACACTAAATACAAATCTCATTTATGGGCCGTTTGGAGTTTGGAGTTAAACGACTGTGGGTAGGAGAGAGCAAAAAGCTCATTGGTGACAGTTGAATATTCAGCTCTACTGACTCACTGGAGCATTGGCACAACGTGGAAAATGTTTTAGTGTTTTATCGTTACTGCAATGGAACCCAGCAAGAAAAAAAAAGTGTAGTATCAAGCATTTTTGGCGGAAGGAATTTCTAACAAGATTACCAACCTAGTGATTTTAACAAGGCATTAGACTTTTATAATCAATTGCTGAGAATTGAATTGCTGAGAATTATTTAAGGAAATAATTATGATCATTAGTAAAAATTGTAAGGTGTTCTTTTTCAGCTTAAAGAACTAGTTCAATTACTACTTCAGTTTTTGCGAACTAATGTAAAGCGAATGATAAAATGTGGCAAGTAATTTTTAAGGTAATGTCTAATTTTTGCTCGGAATGTGCTCTGATAAATTAAGGAAACTTGTACGTAAAACTTGTAATTTTGTACGCGCTTCTCTTATAGATTAAATTCGTTTTTTTAGCCGGACGGTTCGTATATGGAATAAGCTCTTTGCGAAGGTCTTTCCTGTCACATTCAGTGTGCAGAGAATTAAATCAAAAATTAACAAGCACTACTTCCTCTATCCTCTTTTTCATAACCTAACTTTCCAGTTCTGGTACAAGGCGTTGCATAAGTAAGGGTTAGTGATTCCCTGTGTTTTGGTCCTATTAAAAAAAAGATGAAGTTCATACATTACCCAAAACTTCCTTCATTGTCTTTTTATCAATCGTTTAATTGGTTGGTAAAAAAAAACGCACGTTTATAACGGACATAATCTGAGGTATATAGATGCGAATAATGCCGATGATGAATGCCAATAGTCTTAAATGTTTATGGTATCTTCGTGACCTAGACACGATGGTAACTAACGATTGTTTTCACTTCATAAAGAGCATATACATACATATAAATCGTTTTATTACGAATTTGAGTTTTCTTAGATTTTAAATAGAGAATATTTTTTTTTTTGTCTTAAAAACAAATATATATGTAGTATATTTGATCCAGCGAAAAAGAATTTATCAATATGAAAATTTATTATTCGGAATCTCTTTTATTTTAATTTACTTTATTCGTGCTTGATTCCTTCAAAGAAGTTGTTATTGTCTTTTTGTCTCATTGATTCAATTTGGCTTTTGATATAAGACGTTCTAGTTTTCTATACAAAATTTGGGTAAAATCCGCTGATGAGCTATTTGAGCAGTATTGAAATGGCCATATGGATATGCTTTCCCCGCAGTAATACATTCAATTTGTAGTTTTAAATAAAAAATGTTTTATGAGAATATCATAAAATATTTGCATTTGAACGAATCAAGCACGAATAAAGTAAATCAAATAGAATTTATTTTTTAAATTAAACTGGTAACCAATCCTGTAAATTTAAATTTTTAAATTTACTTCTGGTTTCTCTTATTCTGAATGAAAATTTCTTTCGCATATTTGTGTTGAAAAAAAATTGAAAATTTAATTTCTAGGCTGTCAGCCCATTGCACAAGAAATGCTCACAATATTTGAAATTTCTTTAATTATACCCAAAATTAATTTTGTCACTATTGACAGTCAAATTAATTACACATACAAAGAGACATTTCCTTAAATAATTTTTTATACGCAGTTGCTTTTTTGGAAAATATTACATTTATAAAAAAAAAATATATTTTTCAATTAATGTTACTGTGTATTGTCCCAAAGTATCCTACTGCCTTAAATTTTTTAGCTCAGTGCGAATTGTTTTTGTAGGAAATATGTCATCACATTAAAAATGAAATTAATGATCGAATGCTGTCATAACATTCTGGCATTAAATAAAAAATTACAAAATCGTTTTATGTTTTTATTTCAAATTTCATTTTCCGGCAGTGAGCGCCCATAATACATTTGAAATGTAAATACTAGCTTGCATTTAAGTCATATTTCGTTTTCCTTTTGCCACTTTTTTTTTCTTTTTTTTGTGTATCTGTTGATGGAGTAGAAAAAATCAAATCTTTTCATTAGTGAATAGAGATTGTATCTGAAAATACCATTAGACTCAACAGAGAGAAATATGCTTTTGGGTATCGTCAACGATAAACTTAAACAAAAGAACAGTTCGTGCAAGTTTGACATTGGCATATCACCATTGCATTACAATTAAGATACTTCGCGTATATTTTAACAAATACTTTACGGTAGTACGCAATATAATGGTTTAGACTCTGTTTTCGAATTCATTGCTGTTTGTTCTTTGCTGCTTTTGTATCATATTGTCATCTTCAAATTGTAAGGAATTGATGTTTTTTTTCTATTATTTAACAGTCATTTATATTTTAATTTTTTTTTTCTCTTTAGACTTTGAAGCAAAAAAGTAAAAAAATATAAAAATCTACGGGAAACCTTTTTCCGGCATTCGTAGAGTATAATGAGAAAATATATATGAGACAAAACAAGTAAGAGTGCTACATTCGGCTAGGCTGAATCTTATATACCCTTCACTATATATATATATATATATGTATACAGATATTAAAGATATTAAAGTTTTCCCATTGAATAGTTTAAATAAAAATCTGCGTACAAAATTATTTTCTACCAAAATTATTTTCTTTAAAAAAAAAAGTGGAAATAAAGTTTTTCTGTTCAAAAAAGCTTCTTTTCCGAAAAACTGAAACTAAAAAAAAAGATATGTAAAAATTACAAGGAGGCTTTGTTTTTACCTGTAAAATTTTCGAAACTATGTCTACTCGAGTGGCGTATTGGAAATTGCTCTAGTTCATATAGTGCCTTGGCAAAATTGATTTCATTGTTAGGCGAGCTGATGGACAGATAGACAGACCGACATCCCCCAATCGACTTCGCTACGTATAAGAACTCAGAATATATATACTTTATGGGGTCACAAATGGATACTGTAGAAATTACACACGAAATGACAAACTTAGATATTCCCTTTTTCAACCTGTGGTACATGATTTATAAAAAGGTTTAGCTTTTACCTAAGGCCTAGAAATCGTAAAATATAGAATATTGAGCTCTCTAAAACATCTGCAAATGTAACCAAAACACACATTAGGATAGCAACTGACAGTATATCGTTTTATTTTAAAATTGAAAAGCTGCCAATTTGGTATGAGTAAATGTACATAAAAACAGAATCTAATAATTTTAAGATACAATTTAATAATAAGAAAATATAATTCCAAATTAAAAAATACAAAGTTTTATTTAGAAAGTATATGATGGCTTTGAGAAATTTAACATTATATTGAGAAAATATCACTTCATAATAAGACTGATGAGCTATTTGAGCAGTATTGAAATGGCCATATGGATATGCTTTCCCCGCATAATACATTCAATTTGTAGTTTAAAATAAAAAATTTTTTATGAGAATATCATAAAATATTTGCATTTGAAGGAATGAAGCACGAATAAAGTAAATCAAAAAGAAATTATTTTTAAATTAATTTGTTAACCAATCCTGTAAATAATTTACTTCCGGTTTCTCTTATTCTGAATGAAAATTTCTTTCGCATACTTGTGTTGAAAAAAAAAATTGAAAATTTAATTTCTAGGCTGTCAGCCCATTGCTCAAGAAATGCTCATAATATTGTATAAGAAATTTTTCATAAGAAATTTTTTCATTCAACTAAGGATGAAGAAAGTGAATCCTATGTTGAACCACAAGATCAATCTGAAGATGAGAACTTTGAAGAGTGTGAGCTCGCATTTTTGACAACACCATCTGATCCAGAAACATACAGTCAAGCCATGGAAGCAGAAGATGCAAACAGTTGGACAGCGGCAATTGAAGACGAGTATTTACCGCATATACAACACATGGGAAATTGTTGAGAGGCCGCACCAAAAAAACTTTTTTTTTTTTTTTTAAAAGTAATTGGCAGCAGATTAGTGTTTCGTACGAAAGAAAAGATTTTCATGAAACGAAGCACTATCTGCGGAACTGAATAACATTCAAATGAATGTTATTACACCCTATCTGAACGGCGAACTTGAAGAAAGTGTATATATTGAAATTCCGAGTCAGCTTATTTTAAATGAATTAAAGTCTGGTAAGCCTATTGGTACAGAAAAAAATAGGCGGCACAAAACAAACATCGCAGTTACATTAGATAAATAGTTTAATAATATTTCTTGCCTGAGAAACTGCTTATTTTTCAAAAAGAAAGACGATAAAATTTTACTTATTTTAAAATATTTAGATGATCTATTGCTGGCTTTGACTAAACCTGAATGGTTAAACAAAATTAAATTTAAATTATCACAAATTTTTGATATGAAAGATATCGGTATAGTTAAATTTTGTTTGGAAATTGATTTTCACCAAAACTTAGAAACAAATACAGTTTTCTTGTCACAACGTTATTACGCAGAAGCCATTTTAGAACGCTTCGGTATGACAGAATGCAAGCCAACGTCAACTCTAATTCAGATATGTTATAAATTGATTTGTTCCAACTTAAAGATGAGAAAGGCTTATAGGAGCGTTGATGTATTTGGCAGTTCCAACACGCCTGGATATTGCTTTTTCTGTCAACTACATGAGCCAATTTAATTTTAACTACAACGAAGACCACTGGATGAGAGCCAAACGGATTTTACGATATATACAAGGAATAATTAATTATGGACTTTGTTATAACCTGCAACTGTACGGAGTCGTTGACGCAAACATGGGAGGTAATATCGTAGATCGCCAATCGTATACAGGCTACGAGTTCGTATTGAAAGGTGCTGCTATAAGTTGGGAGGCACGTAAGCAGTAAACAGTTGCGCTATCAAGCACCGAGGCCGAATATTTAGCAGTAGACGAATCTGCGAAAGAGGCTATTTATATTAGAGACATGCTCACTACATTGGCATAACAAACGAAAGAGTTGATTTATTCAACGATAACTAAAGTGAAGGAAAACTAATAAAAGTCACCATTTTGTGCGCGATTGCATTCGCAACCGCATCATAACTCTTAAATATTTGCCAACTGAGAAAATGCCCGCGGACATGCTTACAAAAGGTCTCAGAAAAATCAAACATAACTGGTGTTCAAGAAATCTAGGTTTACTGATTAAAGCAAAGAGCAGCTTGTAGTCTCTCTACTTCGAGGGGACGTGTTAGAGAAACGAAGCAGATCAACTACAACCCTGTTACTTACTACTCTGTAAATCATCCATAAATTGTTAAATGCTTTTTCATTTTTTTATGTTTTATTTTATATTTCAATAAATCCACATTAAAACTCTATAACGCATGTGTAATTCAATAATAATGATTGTTTAAGTTTTATTTAGAAAATACATGATGGCTTTTGAGAAATTCAACCTAATATTGAAAAAATATCACTTCATAATAAGACAATCCAATTTATATTAAATTAAAATAATGATCTCCAAATTAATATTGACTAAAAAATTACATAGCATGTATTCCAGAAGGGAATTGTTGAAACTACTTCACAGCGAGTTGGCAGGATGTCCTTGGTAGAAATAGTTATAAGATAGCACAACGCTGTGTTATGGATGATACAATTAAAGGCGGTGGAAAAGTACCTAAGCTCTTTACAGAAGACGAAGAAAAAAGTTGTGATGCGCAAAATAAAAGCTTTCCAATACGCTTTTTGAGCTAAAAAAAGAGTAGAGGGAAAAATTTCGAAAAAGGGTCAGGAAGACCACAATTTATTTCAAACAACCTCATCGGTATGATATGCACTAAATCCTTTCATTGTGATCCCACCATGGTTTGAAACAGAAAAAGTCGTGTTGGTTCTTGAAGACTCTTCAACGCTACAATGCAACTTCCTAAGGTCGAATCGGTGGAATAATGTCATCATTTGTTGTCCTTATAACGCAGAAAGCGAGCATCGATTAAAGTGCAAGACGTTATAGAACAAGTAAATTGTTTGATGAAAAGACAGGAATAATTGCAATATCGTTCAGTAAAATGCTTAGGTAGGTTATGGGGTGCCTTTCAAATATCGACTGGCCAAAATAAAAGTCAAGGAAGATAACACAGAATATAACAGAAATTGCGTGGAAGAAGCTGAGACCGTAGCGTAACTTGTGTTTGTTGTTGGCAACAACAAAACATTTCGTGGTGAGGACAGTTAGCAGTCGACAGTCTAAATCTACTACAGCCAAGAGCAAAGGCTAGTGCTAGCGCGAGACAGGATGAAAATAAGAAAGTCGTAGATTACAAGACGATCCTGAAAACAATTCGTAGAGCAAAGGGGATCAAAAAGAAACCTATAGTGTAAGCGATTTGCTTCGATATCCGTCAACATTAATTATTATATCGATAAAACATAGTTCTTCTTTGTAGTAATGAATATTGTTATAGTTCAGTGTAAAAAATATGTGAGTATTTTTCTTCGTTTCGCAGTTTACCGCTAAGTGTTAAAAATAATTGAATATATATTGTTTTCAATAAGGCCATTCACTAAAACTCGCCTAAGAATATGAGATTGTTAACAATGCCTTGTTTGTTTAGGAAGCATTATATGTGAGGTTAGGTGAGACCACTACAACAGCACAATGTTTTATTACACCTACCAAACGGCATAGAATTGGAGTATATGGTGAATTTTTTATAAATCCTTCTTAATATTATTAATTTTATTTTTAATATTTAAATTGATTATTGTTAAGTTATATTTCCTTAATATCAATTTAAAATTATTAATTTGAATTTTCTGAAACAAATTTAATATCCAATACTTACTTGAGCCTTATTTGTGTAGGGTGTAAAAATCTTTACAAGTCATACAATAAGACAAACATCAAAACAAAAAAATTTGTAAAAAGACATTTTTGAAACAAACTTATTCATGAATTCTGCTGACATCGAATGCTGTGTTGTGTGACTGGAATGGAGTTCATAAAAGTCTTACGCCACACTAAACAATCAGTGACACTGACAAATGTTCTAGAGTGTATGAAAAGGCATCAATGTAAAGATAAATACAAAAACTAGATTGTAAATAGACATTACAACCGTTGACTTAAATCTCAAATATAATAGAGATCACAGCAATCAAAAGAAGAATATGATAATGACTTGATAGCGCTGAATGGAGATGACTGCTAACGATAAAATATGTTTTAATGATGCAATTCAATTTAATGAAAACTTGTATGCGTGAATACAACAACATTGTGTTATTTAAAAAAAAAAATATATATATATATACATACATATATATAAATGCATTTACATATGTAGATGTACATCAATCAGTACATTTAATTTTTTTTTTAATTTATGGCAAAAGAAATAATTGTTCTGTATTCTTTTACAGATGGTTCTTTTATTTATACCAACTTCTTTTTTTATCAGCATGAAATAAAGGTTTTTCCGTTCAAAACCAGATGATGATGATGATGGATGAATTGAGATGTTGTCGCGACATTGACTTGTAGCAGGAATCCATGAGAGGTGAAGTTCTAAGTGAAACTACAGCATAAATTGAAATGTATATAAAAAATGACCTTTAGCATTGTACAGAATGGAATACTGGTTAAGAAAATTAGGCCCGTTAGGGAAACCTTCAAATATTCAAAAAAAAATAAAAATTTTAATACAAATGGTGTGGGAGTAACACCTTTATCGACTAATAATTAATGATTCCTTACTACTATACAACACATATGTATCTTACTAATTTCGTCAAAGCTGGGTATACTATAGTACACTAACAAAAACTCATCCGACTCTTTCTAGATATGCGAATGACTCAAAGGCGTTTACTACCGTACTGCTACATATGGTGGGTCATATGCATTGAACACAGAGAAAATTATAAACAATTTACAATTTAATAAATATTTGTTTAAAGTAAACTTTAAACTTTATTACTATATTAATTGCTGTTGTTACTTTTTTATTGTTGTTTTATTTTGTGTTTAATATTAAAATAATTTTTCAAATTAAAGATTTACGAACTTTTGTATTTAATATTACGAATATTTATTTTATTTTTAAGGATACAATATTGGTCTTACGAACATAAAAATTTAGTTTTAGAGACTGCGACGTTGTTAGCTATGGAAGAATGCTGTCGAGGAAAAATTTACTTGATATACTTTTAAGTGATCCTCATTTTAATTGTGTTCTCCTTTCTAATCTGAACTAATTTGTAAAGATTTGGTTAAAGTGAAAACACGGTACAAATGAATAATCTGAACATACATGGGAGTAATTAATTAGATCGACATTTTAATTGACGATTGATTGATAAATAGTGGTAATGATTTTTTTAGTATTATAATTGTTTTTACTAATGGTAATGCTTTTTAATTAAAAGGTTTCGTTGATAATTAGTTTATAAACAAAACTATTACCATATGGTGAAATATATACTTATGTTTTAACTTTCTCATGAAAAATGAGACACTATGAGAACCTATTATTGTCTTCGTGTAAGTTATAAAATCTGCTAGCTAGAGTGTTAGGTGACTTTAGATCTCAGACATCAAGTTTTACACCTATCTTACTTAAAAATGATAAATTGATCAAATTTTAAAATATAGATCTATCTATAAGAATATTAAGATTTATTTATTTTATGTATAGTTTTTTTTTTTAATTTCTGCCACAAAAATTTGTGTTCCATAAAAATAATTATTTTTTATCCAATTGTTATTAGTAATTAAACGATTTTATTAAAATTTTATTACCATTATTAAAACTTATTATAATTTAAATAAAATCTTTAGCATTAAATGGTAGTTAATTTTTTTTCATTGTCATTATTTCAACCAATTTCAATGGTAGTAAAAAATTCCGAGTGTGATTTTGAACTATAAAAGTATTAGAAAACAAAAATTAATAAACCGTTAATGTAGTTAAAAATTTTATCTTAACATTAAGTTTTAACTTAAACAAATGCTTAAACAAAAATTTAAAGTTATAAATTTAGCTTATATTTTCAAGAAGACATCATTCAGGCACTTGGCACATTAAATATAACACAGAACCACTTGTCCTACAGAATCATATAATCAATCGATAATTATTAAAATTTAAAATTGATAATAAAATATGCAAAAGCGTGAAATAATTAAATAGATAGAATAATCACTTGCCGAAAATTTGAATAAGACAACTTTCGGAGTATTGTTACATACGACTTATATTTGTATTACAGTTGTATTTTTCATTAATATATTTTTTGTTTCTTGCAATTTTTTCTTTTTTTTATACATTACTTACCAAAACAATATATATATATATATATATATATATATATATACATATATATATATATATATATATATATATATATATGCATACATACATACATATGTACACCGATTCAGTACTTTTCTCAGTTGTGTATTACTTACCTAAAATGAAATATAAAATACAGAATATATTAATATAAATATCCTACATGGAAGTAGTTAATTAGATGAGTTAATTAATTGATGATTTCATTGGCATTGAATGATAAATAATACTAATGATTTTTTAGCATTATGATTATTTTTACTAATGGTAATTCTTTCTAGTGAAAATGTTTTATTAATAATTAGTTAAAAAACAAAATAATTACCATTGAATAATGACTGAAAGGTTTCAAATCATTAGAATTAATTAATTTAGTTTTTGTTTTTGTACACTAAAATAAAGTAGAGCATTATTTTAAAAAGTCATTTTGATGTTGTGAAATATGTTTATTTTTCAACTTTCTCAGGAAAAATAAGACACTATGGAAAAGTATTTGTGTTTTTGTGTAAGTAATAAGTTCTGCTAGCTGGGGTGTTAGGTGACCTATAAATCTCAGGCATCAAGATCACACTTAAAGTTGACAAATTTCAACAGCTTTTAAATATAGATCTATCTTCAAGTGTGTTAAGATTTATGTATTTTGTGCATAGCTTTTTTTAGTTTTTTGACAAAAGATTTGTGTTTCATAATAGCAATTAATTTTTATTCAATCGTAATTAGCTACACGTAAAGAAAAAATATGGTTGAGGTAACCATGATCTAAGAGCAACATAATATGGTTGCATTATATGGTTGCTAACAAAACATAGTATTGTTACATTTGCAACCATATTGTTGTCCAAAGTATAAACAAAATTATGTTCAAATATAAACATTAAATGGTTAAATTAAAATATAAGAATATGGCTGAAAATGTCGTAAGTGCAAAATTTTCCTGATATAAAAAATTAATTATTGATTTTTTATTAACGATTTGTCATAAAAATTATCTAAAAACATAAATTCATAAAAAATCAATTATTTGCTTAAAATAACAAATAAACGATTTCACAATTGTGCTTCAAACACAAAAATAAAGATTTATATGCTCACACTACATACATATTTACTTCAACTTTTTTTAAATGTTTTGGTTCCCTTTTTATTTGTTTTCATATTTTGCATTTTATTTTTAATTATTTATTTTGTACATAAATTTTTATTTTTTTCAATTTCTTTAACAATCAAAAACAATTTCAAATTTTAGCCACCAGAAAAATTACTGAACTGTCAAGTACTAGAACATAATATTTTTAAGCGTAAACATTATTCTGTTGCTTTTAACCATACTTTGATTAATTATAATATATTATGGTTAAATATTTTATATTATTTTTAAAAAGTTATAAAACTTTGCTTGTGGTTGAAATGTTTTTAAGATAAATCCAACCATGTTGCATTTTTGGTGCACAGTAACCATATAATCGTTAAAATTTAACAAAAAATGTTTCTCGTGACTAAAGTTTAGGTGAAAACAACTATTATTTGTTCTCCGCAACTATACATTGTTACAAAGAACATAATATGGTTATTGTGACCATATAATAACCATGTTTTTTTTTCTACGTGTATTAAACGATTTCATTAAAATTTCATTACCATTAGTAAAAACAATTACAATTAAAATAAGGTCATAAGCATTAAATTGTAGTTAAATTACTTTCATTGTCATTATTTCAAACAATGCTAATGAAGTTTCAATGGTAAGGATAAAATCCCAAGTATAAAAAATATATGTAAAATTTTAAATAATTGTTTAAAAAAATATTATTTTATTCCTTTTTAAGTCATTCGAATAACCCCAATTAAAAAATAGAAAAACTAAAAAATAATAACTAAGTATTATTTATAAAAATATAGATATTCAAATATAACTAATTGGTAAAGATACAGATTTTTAATAAAATTTTATAATCTTACAACTAATGAGTTAATTAATTCGGATTAAGTTTATGTTCAGTTTAAGTTCTAAATTTTTATTAGGAAAGAAAAATAATTTAAAATTCTAATTGAATAATTATTATCCTCTCCCGCCTAATTAGGCAAAACGGAGACCATTAATAAAATATTCCGCACGGGAAGCCGATGATATCTTAAGTATTCTTTGCATGTATTCCGAAAACAGCGTTTACTACCGCGCGGACACTACTATATACGTACGTCTTACACTTCTTTGCTATAAATTCTCACATAAATGTTTGTACAATAGAACTTCTACCTCATTTTGTACAAGATGGAATACACAACGCAACGTAGCATATATTCTTGACGAATGCATCATCTACAACTTTTCCTGTACTCTTTTTTTCAGAACAAATATGCAACTGAATTCCTTCACAACGTACGTGACAGATACAAAACTATTCAACAAATTTACAACTGAAAATTTTTTACAAAATCTTATTTAAAATGTATTTTTATCTACTCGCAGTTGAAAGCCCTTAATGATAGTACTCTTCATTCTTATTAGTTATTACAATTAAATTATAATATATAGTCGATGGAGAAAAATAAGAATACTCGAAAATATTTAATGTTAAACAAACAAAATCTTTAAAAACTTATCATATAAAGTAGAACATTTTTGTTTAAATTTGTGTCAACATGCATGTTTTATTTTTTATACCCAAACATTTTGACAGCACATTTATTTTATTACAGCTACTGATGCACACTCAAAAGACATTGTAAGTAATAAGTAATTTTGGTTAGAAAAATGAAAGATCTGGAAGACTAACAATCAAACTTTAATTTGATCGTCAAACGTTGTTTATGTACCTTACGAATGGATGACACAAATTCAAACAAGCAGCTTCAACGCTTTGAAAGTTTGAAGTTTATTGCTTTTTTTTTGTTTTTTTCTTCTTTGTACTCGTATCGAGTGAGCGAAAATGTGTCCCTAAGACCCTTTATTGGGTCGTTTTTTTTATTGATACTGTACGTAAACGATCTGTCTTCAGTCATTGGCCTTGAGCAGAGCACCTCTTTGTTGATGATGTTTTTTATTCATTTCAAAATGCTGAATACTAAATTTCTTGAGCGGAACATTGACTTTTATCTTAAACGTGTCTTGGCCTGTACTTATGATAATTTTTAGTTGTCAATTCATCAATAAGTTATAAATTTTGGCTCTACATCGCGATTAAGCTTGGAGCTTGATCTCTGTCTGTGGACCGTCAGAATTATATGTGTGTATTGTTGATCGCAATAAATGTTTGAACATTATCCTTGATAATAAATCGTTGGAAGTTATTTCTACGAAAGTAAGATATCTTCTTGTTAGCCTCAAAACCTAAGAAATACTATTGTGGGATTTGCTTAATGTACGACGTAGCGACATTTCGGGATATGTTCAATGCTTTTTGGACTTTACATTATTGTAAATTCATTTTGTCTCTTCACTTTTTATAGAAATGTTTATAGTAGCAGATTTTCAGCATTTAGTTTTTTAATTGCACTAAAAATTCTCATACTTTTTACATCATAAAATAATGTCATTAAACATTTGGAATAGATGGTGATTAATCAATGGCTTAAATTTAATTATTTTTTCTTGGTTTTTTTATTCTGATTTAATCAAAAAAAATCTGTGAAAAGTTTCCTGAGGTTCAAAGTGAGCGGTAGCGAAGTTATCACCAAGATAAGCCTTAATCAACAATAATTAATACCAGTGAATTTAAATTATTTAACCGGGAATTCAGGATGCTTTATTTGAATTAACATAAATTTAACATTCTCGAGATTAAATTCCATAAAAATAAAATACTGGTTAAAGAAATATTAATAAAATTTTTCTTAAATATATATTTTTTTCAAAACATAATAAAATCCAAATTTTTGCAGACATTATAAATTTACGAATAAATTAAACAAACTTTGCAACATTATTTTCAAGACAGAAAATATCATTTTTACTAACATAATTTAGTGGGTGTATCACTTAACAATAATTAGTGGCTGTACTGTTTAATGACAACTACATAAAAACCATCAAATTAACATAATTTTATTTGCACAAAGTATTAAGTTTTTGTGTTTATGTTCGTAATAACATTTCCATTTATTTTTCACCAAATCATTAAACTCGCAAGACTGCACATAAATTTTGACACGCTTGTTCAATCTGCAGTAATTACGAGGGCCGTTTTGCTTTGTCGCAAGAAAAGAACACACAGACATCAAAAATGAAAAATATCCCAGTGAATATTCTAAGTCAATATGTCTATAAGATTTTCGTGACATATTTTGAATGAAAACGGTAACGAATTAGGCAACCAGTGCAGTCTGTCTAAAAGAATTAGGCACAAAATGTTTAGTGGGAATAAGCACCAAAGATATTTGCAAAATTAAATAACATTGTAACGCTACATAACACGCATGTAATTCGACATGAAACACATTCAGGGAAACAAAAAAAATAAAATATCTGTAGGAGAAAGCAAATGTTGGATGAATTAAATACAGGCTCCACCCTGCCAATTAACAAACAAAAAAAAAAAAAAAAAGAGAAGAGAAGAGAAAAAAAATGGAAAACAAAAAAAAATTATAAACTTTTATAAAACAAACGAATAATAAACACAACACCCAAATTATAGTCAATGACAGATGGGAAGAAGGCTGCACAGTGGCTGGGCAAACAGGCAAGCCGGTATTGGTACTTGTGCAACTGAACATAGTGCCTTTTAAATGCACACTTCCTTATAGAATTACAACAAATAGCACACAATTTAAATATGTATATATGAATGTGTGTGTATGTAATATAACATATGCAATTATAATTGCGTTGTTAATATATACGTGTCTATGTGTCTTACAAGGGTAATGTAATTTTAGTTCTAAATTCTCTAAGTTGTAATAAATATATTTAAAAATACATGTACCATGAAGACAACAAACAGTAAATATTAAATCTAAATATGTGAAGCTTTGTACATTTGTTCATGACAGAATTATTTATGTACATACGTAAATAAATATTTTACCATGCTTTAGCACTGTTTGCATGTAGAAACGTACACACAATGTGTGGAAAAACTTTGTGTGTGGCAATAAACGTTGCCAGATTTATTATAAATATTTTATTGCTACTTTTTTTCTTATTTCCTTTGATTTTATCACAATTATAGTATGTTAAATACAAACTATGTAAAATATAATGTGAGAAAATAAATCCAAAAACTATGGGTGTTGTTAGCAAATTTTATTTTTTTGTTTCTCTAAAAGAAAGTTATTGCAGACAATCAATATAAAAAAATTAATAATAATATAGAAGAAGTAAGACGGCTGTGTTGTGCTATGCTTAATCTCATATACCCTTCACCATCTATGTAAATATAGTTTAGTAAAGTTACTCAAATCAACAGAGTAACAGAAAATTAAAAAATAAAAAAATAAAAAATGTACTGCATTTACACTTTTAGATGAAAATGCCATCGGCTTTTTATTGGTTAAGCATTTTTAAAAAATTTTAGTATTTTCTTAAAGATCTTTTAAAAAACTATTAATTAAATTTTCAACAAAAAATCTTTTTTTTTATTTTCTATTATCCCGATATCCAAATTGATATTTTAAAAAATTTTAAAATTTCAGAGCCCCTTAACTCGGAAAATATGGGCGAGCGCCAATTATTTCACCGAATATTTTTTTTTATTTAATAATTCTCTATCGCCTCGTACATTTATTTTTTTTTGATTGAAGTTACTTTATTGTTGTAAGTGACATGAAAATATTAGAGGTAGGCGTAGTGTTTTGCCTGCTGCCTCGAACGACATCGACCGATCATGCTGATTTTCAATAGCACCTCTTTCAACAAGGCAAACTTGATTTTAACACTATCACGGAAGGACAGACGGCCATCGCTCAATCGGCTTCCCTATGCATAAGAAGTCAGAATATATATACCCAGCAAAAAAATTTTAAAAAAGTAATCGAGTGTGGAATTAAGCATTTTTGGCAGAAGTACTTCCCAACTATTGATTTTATTGATTTTAACAAGGCATGAGACTTTTATACTTCTTTTTTTGGAAACTAATGTAATGTATTTTTTAAGCGAGTAACAAAATATGGCAACCACAAAAGTAAGTCATTATATGGCAAGTACTTTTTAAGGTAATGCCTAATTTTTTGCTGGGTACTTTTTGGGGTCGAAAATGGATATTGTAGAACCTTCAAAGGGAATGGCAAACTTAGATGTACCCTTTTCACACTTTTTGTGGTGAAGGGTATAAAAAGGTTAAAAAAAACTCTTTTCTATTATTCAAACTATAACCCATGTAATTTTGATATTTTATTTCGCTACGTTTAAGTATATTTCATTAATTTTTTTTATTATTATTAGACGTGATTTGCCAGTAAATACATACATATGTAACTGGGCATACACGACAAAAAAATTTGGAAAATTCGGTTGTGGACTTGTTCAAAATATCAGTTACGGATATAGTAACATATGACATCTATTAATTAGTTTAATAATGATTATTTGACCCTTTTTTTCTAATGTAGTCTATGAAATACCTTGTAAAGGTAGTGATCAGGAGATTTGCAATAAGGTATATATTGGTACAACAAAAAATAAACTAAAGACTAGAATTGCTGGACATAAGTCGGACTTAAGATATGTTAATTCACAAAAAACAGCATTATCCACTCATTGTTTTGACTTAGGTCACTATCCTAACTTTGAAAATGCTTCAGTATATTTTGGAAATGTTACACATTGTAAATACTCCATTGACTAAAAGAATTAATTTTAAAGCAGATACAGATAATGTCGCTCATATATACAGACACTTAATTCATAAAATAACATAAATGTTTTTGTTCTTAATATATGTATGTAACACAAAACACTTTTTTATATTTTTGTTTTTTGAAAATTTTTTGAAACATTGTTTTTTAACTTCATTATGACAAAAAATTTTTTCAATTGTTAATTAATTTTGTTATTTTGGTTATATATTAATTTTGTTTCCTGAAGAAGGTACGCAGAAAGTACCGAAATATTGAAATAAAATATTAATAAAAAATATAAGGACCCAAAGCTTAATTAAATAGAAAATAACATCTATTAATTGTTTATTTTTTATTTCTTTCTTTTATATAGGACCCAGTTTCGAAATAAGGAAAATTATATTTTATTTAAGATTCGAATCTATCTCTACTGCAAATTTAATTCGTGTTTATTGATTAAGTAAAAAAGAATTGTTTTGCTCACTTATAGATCCAAATTTCAAATTTCTTTATATAAAATTTATTCAAATTCAGTTGGCCGGTACAAAATTGTCCGTTTTACCTTTTACTTGCTTGCAGGTTTAATCATAGCCTATTGCATGTTCTAAGTGAGGATCTATATGTATGTATAGCTATGTTAGAGTACCGAAATGCTCTCTCACTTCACACACATGAGAGTGGTGTGAGGCATTTTAGATTTTGTTGCTTCTTTTCATACATTAGTGAGAGGCTAGAAAATATTTAATGCTCTGAACACATTCGCCACAGCAAGATACACGAACACACGACAGCAAATGACGCTAGCAACATTTGTCGCCTTGTACGCAGCTACATAATTATTTTGAAGGCAGCAGCTAAATAATAAAAATACGAATTAACTGTATTTCAGTGATGTTATTTAAGCGATTTTTAAAGAAGCAGCTCCGATTTATAATTAAAAAATGTTTTAACTATTTTGTAAGAGGCTATTTAAAGAGTAGAATAATTCATTTGGATTATTCTTAAGATTGAAAATATATAGAAGTATTTCTCAGAAGCGATAATAAGTACAGCAGTGTGTGTCACGTAGTTTCTTGTCCACTAAAATAAAAAATACTAAAAACAACAGTTTTTGATATCAATTGTGTTATGACAATTGAAATTAAGACAAGTACTTCAACCAGCAAGTACTAAGAACAGAAGTAAATTTTTAACTAAATGTTGTCCACACGAAAAAGGAATTTTATTTGTATGTACATCTTAATACATTCCTCGTACACTTTCGTCATGACAATTGTAGTATTTTATAGTAGTATTTTTAATTCGTCGGTGTGGCATTTCTTGTTTTTTTAAATATGTTTTAAGCAATTATTGAAAAGTATGTAAAAAGTGTTAAAGTTTTTCTATATTCAAAACTAAAATGTGCTGGCAACTGTTTAAGTACAATTATACCGGTAAAATTGGGTGATTTTACTTTGGTTTCTCTATTTTTCTACGAAAAAAATCCGTGTTTGAACCAAGGTTCTAAAGGATATCCTCACAAAATTTTGCTCAAATCTATCTATCAAATCTTACGTGAGAAAGATAAGAATTCAATAAATAGGTATTTTGTATTCCAAATCAATTATTGTCTTCACCAGCAACACTATTTTCCTTAAATATTTCAAGTACTGAAATTATCCTGTTACAGTTTTATTATAGATTTACACTTAAATCTTTAAATAAATAATTTTTATTTTATATTTTTATTGTTTTTTTCATTTTTCATAATAAGAGATTTTAAGCACTGATTATTTTACATGTTTTATAGTACTGACATCACTTAAATGTTTATTGTCGCCAACAAAAATAGAAATTAGTTTAATTTGACTGCAGCGGCAAATTCAGCCCAGACAACAACCTGCCGCCTTGTTGCTTTGCTGTCAATAAATTAATCATTCTCATATAAACTCATGCATTCTAATTCTGACATTTTGCAGTCGGTAGCTGCTGTCTCGAATGTGTTCATTGCATTAAATATAGTTACATATTTGGTACTGTTTAAACTTAATAACAGAGTTCAAAAATACTTATGTTTATTAATGTTCTAATAAAACTACATTTATATAGTTTTTATCGATTTTTTCTTTGTGCTTTATTGTTTATTATTGTCTTTTATGATGCGCATTTTTTTATTTTTCATCCTTAGAGCCAGTTTACATTAAGGGCATTGTAGCTGACTTTTTTTATTGTTTTCCCTTTTGGAGAATCTCCGTAAGTCATCGCGCGTTTACATTATGACTCTTTTGTAGCAAGTGTGAATATTTTGTGATGTTTTATCAACTAATTTTTCAAGTGTTGCCATAAACTAAACGTACTAATTTTTCAATAATTTTTGAAGAATATTAAAAAAACAGCCATTTTAGTAACACCGCTCAAGCATAGAACTACAAAAAAAAATGAAAAAGAGACACAGGAATAAGAAAAAATTCAGAGAAACAACTGAAAAGAGTCATGAATATTTATTTCGTGCTACTTTTGCTACCCAGTAAGCTTCTCTACACCTCTTGCCTAAAAACTTCTGCATCATGACTTTTGTAGCTAAAACAATGCCCTTAATGTAAACTGCCTCTTACTTGCATCAATGCTAATACATACATACATTCATGTGGGATCTCAGGCAGACAATTTTTTTGTTTTTCGGTAATGAGCCTGAAAGAGAAAATAATTGTTTTCTCATTAATGAGAAAATTAATCTTTCTTATCTTTGAATGCTTATAAATGAGAAGTTTTCAACACTGAAAAATTCTTCGCATTCATTTATGAAAAGCAGCATTAATAAGAAAGATGTGTTTTATCTCTTATCATATATGAATGCTTAAAAACAACAGAGACACACTCATTCATGTGGAATTTTATTAAAAAAAATTTTTGATGGTCGTAGATTGTAGAATTCTCGTTTAAGAAAAATATCATAAATATTTATAATTGAATGCTAATAAATGGAATATTTTGAACTCTGATCTATGTTTCCAATTTTATTAATTATCTGCCTTATAAGCCATCATCAAATTAAACCTCAAGTTTGACTTCTCATATCTCTCTTAAAATTTTTGTTCATGATTTTCTAAAAAGTAATAAAAGGAAAGCTGATTGAAAATTCCACCGAACGAAAAGTTACTTTGTAAAGAATAAATAAATGAAATAAAAAAAACGTTAAGTGAAAAAATTGGCGTTCGCCCATATTTTCCGAGCTTTGGCCCTGTGAACTTTTCATATAAAATTACGATTGGATACCATATTTTTTCAGATATAAATATAAGTATAATTTAAAAGAGATCTTTTAGCAAATACTAAATTTAAAAAAATTCAAAGCCCACTAAGAGCCGATACAATTTTTATGAAAAATTATATTTACTTCTTCTTTGTGTTTCTTATTTTTTAATTTTCTGTCACCTTTTTTTGATTGGAGCTACTTTACAAAAGTAGACTTAACTTACATGGTAAAGGGTATATCAGACCCGGCATAGCCAAATATCACAATCCTACTTGATTCTAACTAAAAGTACAGAATATTTTTAAAAGTAGATTATTTTTTTTTTTTATTAAATAAATATTAAACGTTTTCTCTTATAAGTTCTGTAAACATGTTAATAAGGGATAGTTTCGTTATCAAGATATTTGTTATGGAATTTCTAAACTTAAATATTAGAGTAGTGCTTTAACCATCTTCTGTTAGTCCAGTGGTGTAATTTTTGGTCAACTTCAGGAATGATTTACATTTGCAATGCTCATACCTTTGTTTCTTGCCTTGAAAATATGGTCTTCAGTAAAAGATTTTTTTAATTTTTTATAGTATCATCAGCATAAGAATTCTTATATTAATGATAATCCAAAAAGTTTTATTTTGAAACCTGATCAAAATAACGAAAAACGTTTATTGCAGCCAGTAAAACTCTGCAATAAAGTCATATAAATCCTAGAATTAAGAGAAATGAAAGTACTACATTGTATGTACAAAATTAGAAATCTATAGCAGTTGGAAGACAAACTCAAAAGATCTAGAATATAAATATTGAGGAAGTATAAGACAGACAAATAATAATCAAGAACAAACCTAAATCAAGAGAAGAAAGATAACAGATCTGATGTATTGTACATAGTTTTTACAACATTTGTAGTAAAAGTATATCGGTCATTTTTTTAAGGCGCAAAAAGATTATTCTGTAAACAGTCATTGCAAAAAAACTGTGACTTCAAAGCACAAGTGTAAATAGAAGAAAATTGATACATTTTTGTTAAACTGTAGTTTAAAGCGAAATTTTCAGAACAATCATAAATATGTTTGGCGTTTGAAAAATTCTGATATGTATTTACGTTTGTAATTAATTTTATGCTCATATATTAAATCCAGATATTTTTATATTCGACAGTACATAACCCCAAATTAAGCTTCAATTCTTTTAGTGTTGAAATTAATGGCTTTTAGTGTAGCACAGTGGCGTGAGATACAAAAAAAAAAAAAATGAATAAAAGTCTGGAACCTTAAAACTATTTATTAAGCTATTTATTTATTAAGCTTTTCACCGACCGTATACAACACCCGTATATAACACCCTGTTTCAGTACGTTGTAGTACCACAGCTCATAAAAGTAGGCAACATCAAATTTAAAAAATGTTTCAGAGCTTATAACTTTATCAAAAATGAACCGGTTTCAAGTAATCGCCATAGTCAGTTAAAATTAAAACGTGCTTGGGATTTGCATGGTATCTTTTATACTTTTAGAGAAATTTCACTTTTATATTTAAAATAAAAAATTTTTACCTTAGTACTTTTTGGTTTTTCACCAAGTTAGAAATATTTCCAAAAGGATGCTAATACGATTATTTGCAAAAGTGGTTTTTCTTTAACTTAATTTGTTAAATGTGAATAATTTTTTTAATTTGATATTTCATAAAAATTAAAAAAAAAATGTGTCATTTTGGTCAAAAAGTACTTTCAGTTTTTAAGAAGATTTTTAACTTTTTTTTTTTTAGCAAACTCATAAAATTTTTAAGTTTTTCTTCAAGATGACGCCTTAGGCAATGTCTTTTAATAGAGTTCTGATGAAGCAGCCGACAGTCAGAATTGCTCGAATATAGGCAAATTTTTAACAGAAATCAAAATGTTAAGAATCACATTTTTTTGGACATAAGAAATGATATTTTTACTTTTTGTTTGCCATAATTTTTACTGATTTTAGTAAGGTAAATAATGGTTTTTAATGCGATAAAAACCTGAATTATTATCATTTATATATTTGCTAAGATTTAATTTGCAAAATTTCACGTTGATATCTTTTGGTTTTTAGTAGTATATTACAGCTTTTATTATAAAAAAAAAAACTATTGCAAACATAAAGCACAGATAAATTCAGTCGTAATGAGCTATCCATTGATGTACAATTTGTATACTTTTTTCGCTAAAACAGCAGCACGCAATTATAGTACTTCGCGGAAAATATCCTTTGTTTTATTGTGTTCTTCTAATAAGTGTTTCTATTTTTTGTATTATTTTCTTCTTTAACATCAGCGACTTTTTTATCAGGAGTAACTAGGTTGTAAATTTTCATTGCTTCTCAGTCAACTTTCTCTACTTCCAGACTAATTTGAGAGTTGTGAGCTCTAAAACGTTCTTAAAAGTCGAGGTTACCTAGTTTCACACCCTGTGGTACTACCCTGTACTGACACATAGTGTATCTAAAAGTAACAGAAGAAAAGCATATGTCCTCCTTTATAAATCGCAGTTTGTTTTTTAAAAATCGGGTTCCAGACTTTTATTCCATTTTTTTTTATTTCACGCCACTGTGCTATGTAACACAAATTTATTTTCAATATTTCATGTGAATAATTTTACATAAAAAACATTGTTAGTTTAAAGCATCTTTAGCTTGAATGTTCTTTCGAAGTTTCATTCAATTCTACTATTACATTTATAAGTCGTGGTCTGGCAACTTTCTGTTTGACTATCAATAGTTGTCAAAGAAATCTAGTCTTTTGCTTGCTTTAAGGCTGACCTATAACGTGCATAAGCTAGCCAGAGTTTTTGTCAGAAACCCAACGAAATGCCTGTCAAATGCTTACAGCCAAACCTAAATTAGCGCGTAAAGCCCAAGCTGTCAAAAATGTTCATGTACATACAAAATGTATGAAGCAAACCATTATAGCACGACTCAGTGCTAAGTTATTTAAAAATTCGATTTTGACAGTGCGTTAGGAAGTGAAGTTGGCTGCTTCTTAGTTTGTTTCATTTTTTATTGTAAAAAAGTAATGTCAATTTGGTTATTTTTAGGAAAATCTATCTTTTTTTTATTTTTATACAGTGGGTTTTATAAAATAAAATGAATTAATAATACTGTTTAAAACACAAAGTTTACGCCTTTATTTAGGTATGACATTTTAGCACAAAAGCTATGGGCCAGATGGCTTTGCACTTTACGTGCTAATATAGTCTTATCAATCAGACTACCATTCCTAAGTTAGTGCGTAAAGCGCCACTCCTTCCTACGTCGGGCGTTTAACTCAAATTTTTAATTTTGGAATTGATTATACAGAACTGTTTGCCATTTCATGCTTTATATTGTCTATATGTTTCATCTTTATGTCGTTTCAAGAGTATAAGTCGTTATTTCACTTAATGTTTGGAAACTGTCAAGAAGAATGGCACATTTGAGCTTCATAACGTAAAAATTATATCGCTTTCTAAAACATTGTCACATTTTGTTTTGTAACTGTATATATGAAAACAAGATATTTTTGAAATGTATCCAATTTTGCATATAATGTAGATTTTTGAGTTATGGCTGTCTTCTTTTAACAAATAACTACACATTTTAGTTTACGACACACTATCCCACATAGTTTGTCCAAGACAATAATAATATATAATTAATGAAAGTTTTCTTAAATTGATTTTTTATTTATGAATCATTTTACCAATTGTAGTGGGAATTTAAACAGTCTGATATTTTTCTTGATGGTGTGAACGAGTCAAAAACTAAACTGCGATTGTCTCGCAATATTTTTTTTGGATTTTTGACCTTCTAGAAGTAAATGAGCGTTATTTTTTGTTTTATTTTGTATATTGAAATCAGCAATTTCACAAAAAGCTGAAAAGGGTATTTATAAGTTTGTCATTCTGTGTGTAATTTCTACAATATCCACTTCCGACCCCATAAAGTATATAAGTTCAGACTTCTTATGCATAGCAAAGTAGATTGAGTGATGTCCATCTGTCCATTTGTCCTTCCATGTTAGTTTTTCAGACATATTGCCGAAAGAGGTGCTGTGGGAAATCAGCAAGACCTTAGACGTAGCGATCAAAACACCACGCCTACCTCTAATTTTTCCATACTATTTGGAGCAATGAAGTCACTCCAATAAAAAAAATAAATATGTGGGGCGTTAGAGAATTAAAAAATAAGAAAAAATCACTGAGTGAAAAAATTGGCACTCGCTCATGTTTTCCGAGTTACGGACCTCCGAAATTTAATTTTTTTTTTAGATATCATTATGGCTATCCTCTTAGAGCTTTTAAAGAGGTCTTCAGGGAAATACTAAAAATTTAAAAAAATGCTTAACTCATTAGGAGCCGATGACATTTTTATATAAAATTATATATGTGTAGTACTTAATTTATTTTCTTATTTTTTGATTCTCCGTCACCTTATTATTTGCTTTTTTGTTTAAAGTTACTTCACTGAACAAGATTTACATAGATCGTGAAAGGTATATAGCCGAATATAGTACTTTTACTTGTTTTACCATACCATCGATATTAAATTATAGAAATTTAAACCTTGTAAAAAGAAATACTTTCTGGCTACTCCTCAATTTATAACAGAAGCCGTATTGGATGAACAATAAAAAAAATAAATGTATTGTGTTTCCTTTACGTTAAGTAAACAGCAGAATAATTAACTGTCTAGGTATTTTACTTGTCTTTTTAATGGACAATTTAATATTTTTTTTGTATATGTAAAGACGTACGAAATAAATGATATGAGTTCCCATAGTTTTTCAGTGTATCAATTATTTTTTTTTTTATTTCTTTTTTATTTCTTACTTGGCTCCTTTGGGTTTTTGCTATTATTTATATTTATAAAAGGGCACATGATTAATGAAAGATTAACAATGCGGTGGTTGTATTCAGACAAGTGTCGTAAAAATAAATGTCTAGAATGTTTAACTCAAGCAAAACGTTCATCTTTGATATTTAAAACAACCATAGAATGATGCGTCTCTAGATACTTGAAAATATTCCTAAAAGTATTGTGTGTTATATTCGTCATAACGTCAGACTGATTAACTTAAATATTTTTTAATTTATTTCATTTTTATAAAAAACTTCGTGTGCTATTATTAAATTATTCCGATTTAATTAATTACCGATATTGATTATTGAGGGTTACAAAGCTTGTCTCGATGGCCATTTCCTTACCGCTTACTTAACTCTTCAGGAAACTTCTGACAAACATTTTAAATAAACTAAAAATTTTTGTCCAAACAATAAAAAAAAACAAAAATCAAAGTTTAAGCAAAAACAACAATATCCAACAGTAATTCTATTTTCCTTCTCCACTGTATACGGTTGACTTTTTTTCGGCTCTTTTATACCAATTGAAAGAGGATGAAAAATAAAAAATCAAAAACACCACGATAATTTATTTCTATGCACATGCACTTTGCAAATTATTTATATAAGATACGGGAATATTTTTTAAATATTTAATTTTCATATAAAACTTCGTGCTATTTTTTTTTATTAAATTTCTTTATTGTTTGGACAAAAATCTTTAGTTTATTTAAAATGTTTGTGAGTAGTTTTTTGAAGAGTTAAATAAGCGGTAACGAAATGGCCATCGAGACGTGCTCTGACCCTCAATAATCAATAATAATTGGGAACAGGCGTGTTATTATGCCTGCTTCCTCAACGGACATGGGCCGATCTTGCTCATTTTCAGTAGCAACATTTTCGAAACAATGTCTCATCGGTTGGTGTATTTAAATTTCTAGCTAATCAAGTGCCTTGGCAATGTTGATTTCAACTTTCGCTGTGCTTAAGACCACAAACTATAGATATTGTAGTAATTACAAACGAAATGGTATCTAAGACATACCAGTGGTAAAGGGTATAGAAAGAGCAGGACACAAACGAAAACTGCTTTCAGATTTTTTTTAAGAGGTGTGTCAAACAATGAAGTGTCCAAGTTAATATATTTACCCTAGAACGGCTTTGAGCCGTTTTTTTAATTTAACAATACAATTTTTATCTGTTTTTTTTTAGATTTAATAAGTCACTAAACGTAACTGTTTGGTTTATTATTACTATTTTAAAATTTTCCAGGACCAAGTTTTAGATTTTTCTTTTGTTTAAAAAAATTGTAGTTCTATAAAATGAACCTAACCTTGCCACGTCCCTTAAAAATTATGTGTATGAGTTTGAAAAAACTTAATGAATATTCCTATTAACCACATTAAGCATTCCATAATCTTATTAATTTTGCAAATGGGTGGAATCTCTGTAGACAGACATAAGCTTATAAACATTTAATAAAGTTAGTTTTCTTCAAAAATAATTTCCAGACAATTGTTTTTTATTTGAGAATTTTAGTTGCTTCACGCTTCACTCCATATTTAGGTTCTAGGTAAAATTTTAAAAGTCTATTTAATTACACAAAAATTTATTTGTATACTCTTTTTGATTTAGTTTTCAGCATTGCCTGGTACAAAAAGCATGCTAATTATATAAATATATCCTGAAAGAAATTAAATTATAAAGACCAAAATATTTTAATAAACTAATGATGGATGGACGGACAAATAGCCTAATGGCGATTATAATGGTTTTTGGTACTGGTGTTGAAAATAACGTAAACATATTTGCAGTTTAATAAACACGTACATAAATACATTTATAAACACATGTGTTTATATCTTTTGTAAAATATGTTGTGGTTTGTATGGTTTTGTTATATTATAAACAATTCTTGGAATTTGTTTTTAAATATAGCGTTGCTTAATAAAAAAAATCATATATCACCCACAATTAAGAAATCTATAGAAAAATATGTTCAGATGGAAAAGTTTGCTGCAAATACATTTGTATGAAAATCCAATATTAACAAAACTTAAATTGTTCAGAGGAAAGTACATATATTTGTAATGCAGAGACCGGCATAAGACCAAATAAAATTTTTTAATGATGCATTATAAAATATAAAAGGGTAATTTAAAATAATTAAGACAAACAAGTCTGAATTATATATACGCCGATCAATTATAAAAAAAATTGATGGATTGACACTTTTTTATTAACGTTGTTTTTTTGTATATTTGTACGCGTACCTCAGTTTTTTCTGAACCGATTATGAAAATTTTTTCTTTATTTGAGAGGTGTTGATTACAGATTGCTCCCGTTTTAAAAATCAGTTCATCATTTTTAAAATTAGAGGGTATACAAATAAAATTTACGTGTTTTTTACGTGTGTTACGACCTGCAAAGGGCACCGCTTTAAAATAAAAAAAAAAACTGCGTATTACTATAGCTCCCAATATCAAAAAATAAGATGAAAGATTAAGCAGTGTCCCCATAGGTGACGTAAATCGACCTATATGGGCCTATATTTTGAACCATTTTAAGCCGATGATTCTAAATTAGACAAAATGTCGATTGCAATGTCTGTTACAGTAACAAGTAATAATATTCAAAACTATAAATGGGTACCCCAATAGTTCCTTAAATAAGATGTTTATGACCATACTTTTTAACAGTTGTAGACAGACGCAAGAAATTTTCAATGAACCTGCGCTGCTAACTCCGCTACAACAACAAGTATAATACATGGACTTGAAAATTGCAGGGGATCCCTATAGTTAATGTAATTTGATGTTTTTGGCCAAACTTCTGAACCATTGAAGACAGATAGCTGCAACTTACAAGAGAAGATTACAAAGCTCGCTAGTTTATAACTGGAGTTTAGAAGTTAAAGGGTGTTCCCAAAGTTGATGTAAATTCGCCTATATGGGCCGTGTAGACAAACGCTTGCAAATTGGACAGAATGCCAATTGCTTTGACCGCTGTAGGAACAAGTATCAATATTCAAATTTAAAAATTAAAGGGTCTCCCAATACTTGAGGTAATTTGATGTATGTGCCCAAACTTTTGAATCGTTATAGACAGATGGTTGAAATTCATAAAGAATCTGATTCCTAAGACCATTACAACAGCAAGTATAAAATTTGTATTTAGAAACTAAAGGGTGCTGCTATAGTTGCTGTAATTTGATGATATTGCCAAACGTTTAAACAGTTGTAGGCAGACAGAAGGAGCTGTAATGCCAAGTCTGATAAAAATTTGGAGCTGGAATACAAAGGTGTCCCAATAGTTAATATAATTTAATGTATCTGGCCCTACTTTTGAACTCTTATAGACAGGAAGATGAAATCTTGTTTAAAGTCAGTTTTGTTTCGCAAATATTATTTTAAATAATTATTAAAATAAAATTTTAGCTACAAAATCCGAGCATTCTATCTGCGCTTACTTAATAACCTGGCAAATTTAGTGATATCTCTGCTAGCTAGAATAGTTGTGAATATGTACATAAATATTTAACATTCTCAACATGTCATAATTACCGCGATCTTTTGGAGCATCCTTCAATGTATAATTTTGAATGTTTATGTAACGATCATAGTAATCAACATTCTGTTTAAGTTTTAAGCGTTTGTCTGTAACATTTTAACATATAGGCCCATATAGGTCAAGTAACGTCACTTATTGGGACACCCTTTACTTTTTAAATTAATTTTTTTCTTCATATTTTTTTCTATTTGGACCTTAAGTTATACGCAGTTCTTTTTTTAATTTAAGGGGTGCCCTTTACGGTTTATAGAACGTTTAAAAACATATATGTTGTATAACAATTGGACCACTCTGTAACTAAAACTTTTCGAATAACAAAAAAATATATAAATAGGTTTAGTTGATTGAGTTATGTGGGCGCAAACATAAAGAAGCAACAGTAAGACAAATTGAAAACTTTCTTCTTTTTTGAAGTCTTTTAAAAATGAAATGAAGTTTTTAATTGTTATATTTTAAGGTGCGTCCAAAATCGATTTTGTTTACCAAAGCGAATCTATATAGAAGTCCGTCAACCGGGGGGCAAGAATTTTTTCATATATAAATACTACATATGTATATGTGTACAATTTCAAATAAAGAAAAAATTTATTTTTTGTTAGAAATTTAGGAGTTAAACTAAATGAATCAAAATTGATTTTCGACTTAAGTTCAAATGTATAAGACGAGTTCGTCTATTTAAATTAATATTGATTAAATTAGATGGCTGAATAGATGATATTTATAATGTACACATAGAACAAGACACGCTGATGAAAGATGTACCGAATTAAAAGAAAATTTAACATTACACTCTTGTTTTCTTTGAAAAAGGTCCGCATACATTCGTAAATAATTTTTCTTTCTTAAAATCTCTTAAAATTAAAATAAAAAATGAAATGAAGCTAAAACTATTTCATTTATAAAGAAAAAATTTCAAAAACGGTTTAGAAATGAATGAGTTGTGCGGGCAACAGATGAACAATATCAGATGAATTGATAGCATCCTTTTTTAAAGTCAATTTAAAATAACAGTAGCGCTTCGTGCCTGACATGGCCTTTTTGGCTGGGATTCTCTAAATAAATCGTCTAGTAGTTCGAGTCTCGCCAAAGTTACAGAATGAATGGTAGTGTAGGCTGTTAAAATGAATTGTTTGTAAACAGAGGATATTATAAATATCCTGGGCAGAGCCGCATAAAAAACACAAGTCAATTGATAAAGAAAAAACAAATAAAATTTAAAATGTAAACAATATTTGTTGAAGTCACCAGCTGACGTTGTATTGCGTATCGTTCATTAAAATAAACTTTTCATGTATTGGATTGTGAGCAGTCAATATTATTTCAGAAGTTGATAAAATAATATGAAATAGACTCAAGCATGGGAACTTAAACTGATAACAATGTAATATTAATTTTAAGACAACACGAAATTTTACTTAAAAGTGGTTAGATTCGTAGAATAGTTGCACTGAATTTGTATACTGATTTACTATTTTTATCTTCTATATGACGACGGCATGGCCTTTCCATACAAAATAAATATTCGCTGTTGTGTTACTAAGGAACGGTTATAGTTATCATCTTGAAATTATCTTCAAATAACTCTCCGTATATAATCTTGCAAAAAACTGGCAGCATTGGAATAAGGAGCGTGGCATATAACTGTTATAGGAAGAAGTGTGAAATTTAGCACAAACAACTCAGATATTAGTTTACATGGTCTGGTGAATTACAGAATAAATAAAACAGTGGGCGTGGTAGCTCCAAATGGAAAGTGAATAATCATTTAAGATGCTAATTGGATTGCAACAGTGGATGTGGTAACATTATTCCTGTTAAGATAGCCAAATTTATAAGGATTGACTAGTTATAAATAAAGTAAAATTTTTATGCTGCTAACTACACAATGAATTTGATCTTCATGTTAAGCTTTAAAGTTAGATAAATGATTAGGTAATGGGTATGGTCTCGATATATGTTTCTGGCCTAAAAGTGAAAATGCGAATACTTATATTCAAAAATGGTTTTATTGTTTTTCAAACTATTCTCCAGCATGATTTATACACTTTTGCATGCGCTCAAACCAGTTGTCGAAGCACTTTTTCCACTCCGATTGAGACACCTCTAAAACATGGTTTTTGAGCACTTTAACAGCTTCTTCTGGCGACGAAAATCGTTGACCACAGGGCTGTACGACGGATGACCTATTAGTTCGACGTTTTGGCCGGTCAAAAACGCTTTGGTTTGAGCCGATGTGTGAGAGCTCGCATTGTCATGGTGGACAATGATTCGTCTTCTCTTGTTGGTTTTTCGAATTTCTCCGATGACTTCAGGGAAACAAATTGTAGTGTACCACTCAGAAGTGACCGTCCTACGAAGTGCTTCTTCCACGAACAACTTTCGTTGGATTTTGCTCGTTTTGAAGACCCGCACGGTCGATTGTTGTTTCGTTTAGGGCTCATACGCATAGATCCATGATTCCTCACCTGTGCCGATCTTATAAACGTCTTTTGAAGCACCGCAATCGTATTTTTGCAACATTTCTTTGCACCAATCGACACGAGCCTTTTCTTGAGCGACTTTCAAATTGTGCGGGATCCAACGAGAACAAACCTTTTTTACGGCCAGGTGTTCATGCAGTATCGAATGTATGCTGGTGGAAGAAATGTCCAAGGATGTCTCTATCTCTCGGTATGTCGATCTTGCATTATGAGTTCACGCACGGCATCAATGTTCTCTGGCACAACAGCCGTTTTTGGACGACTTTCACGGAATTCGTTTTTGAGCGAGGTTCGGCCACGATTAAATTCATTATACCAATTTTTCACAGTGCTATAGGATGGTGCTTCATCGCTAAACAAAGATTTAAGTTCATCAATGCACTCTTGTCGTAATAATCCACGTCGAAAGTTGTGAAAAATGATCTCACGAAAATGTTCACGAGTTAATTCCATTTTTTTCTATGTTATTTTTTTCAAGTCACTGTAAACAACACAAATAATGGTCGTACGTCAAAACATTTTGAGTACGATTATGCTTAAAAATGACAAACTTTCCAATGGAAATGTCAGGTTGCACTTGGCAGCACTCAGTGTTGCCAGGCCAGAAATATATATAGCAGCCCTCGTAATAAATTTTTCAATCCAAAAATAAAATAATTTTTCGATAAATCCTATAATATGATAACAAAAGCTTATAAATTGAACAACTATCTTCTTTTTAAAACACTAAATGTTGCTTTTTTATATTTTTGCCTCCATGACGCAGTCATTTCTGGATTCATTCTTATTTTTATTTTTTTTTTTTCTATTTTCCCCGTATCAAAAACAGTTCATAATCTTAAAAACTAAAGGGTGTCCATACACAACATACATGTTTTTAAGTGTATTATGAACCTTACCAGGCATTACCTTTAAATTAAAAAACTTCGTCTGACTACAGCTGCCAAGGGCAAAAATTTACATAAAAATAAATTTAAAAATTAAAAGGTAATGTAAATTTACCTATATGGACCTACCTTTTGAACCGTTGTAGACACGAGCTTGAATACCGATTGCTATGTCCGTTATAGTAACAAGTATTAAAATTATAAATCATAGGTTGCCCCAATATTCGATTACTTTTGATATAAGTGGCCTATCTTTTGAACTGTAAGAGACAAACTCTTGCAAATTGGATAGAATGTCGATTACTATGACGGTTATGGAACAAGTATCAATATTTAAAATTATAAATTAAAGGGTGCCCCAATAGTTCATTGTTTTGATGTAAATGGCCATAATTTTGAACAGTTGAAGACAGACTCTTGAAATTTACAAAGAACTAATATTGCCTTCGCCGCTATGACAAAAAGTATAAAATTTGGATTTGGAAATAAAAGATTGTCCCAAAAGTTGAGGAAATTTGATGTATTTGGCCAAATTTTTGAACAGTTATAGATAGCGTACCTGTATGGCTAAGACTGCTGCAATAACAATTTTATAATTTGAATTTTATAAATTAAAGGGTGTTCCCAAAATTAATGTATTTTGACCTATATGACCGTATCTTTTGAACCGTTTTATACAAACACTTGAAAATTAGGCAGTCAGCCCAGTTATAAACAGATATTCCTTGCGAGTGTTTTCACTTTTCCCTTTTCTCTAATTACAAATTTTTCCACTTTTGATTGACTGCGGAAAGCGAAAAAAATTCGGGGGAAAAAAGTAGGTATTATACATTATAAAAAAAATGATATGAAAATAAACAAAAAAAAAAAAACTCCCTTCAAATTACGATGATGCCGTGGGAATAAATTCCGTAAGAATATAAGCTGATGTATATGAACCGTAATAGACAGATGGTTTAAATATACAAAGAACCTGATTGCTAAGTCTACTACAACAGCTAAATTCCTTTAAATTAAGCTGTGTTAAGAAATCGTACACTAATAAGGACGCTTTTAATAAGTTTATAGAAAATTTGTTTATAAAAATCAGAGTGTATTTTAACTAAATTAATTTTTTTACCCATTTGCTTTTGCTTTGCTTCAAAAAAATTGTGCTGAACTATTAAGAAAATAAACTATTGAAGTAAAAGAAATACTTAACTTAAAAATTTAAAGGACCGACCACCCGTATTAAGTAATAAAATCTAAATAAATAGATTGCTGTCTTTACTGAACTGACAAGCGCAAATCTACTGCAACTCCAAAACATAATTTATTTGTTATTAGAAAATTTTTTAAATCTAAATTTTAAAACCGCCTTCTACTTTAGTCGCTCTTACAATATCTAACTAACTGACTAACTAAGTGCAACAACAATGTGTTGAATGGATTTTACAAACTCTTAACAAATTGTATAGTAATATTAAACGTGTAAAAATACTTCTTTCTTTTCTTCTAGTTACATAAAACAGTCTTTCATAAGACTTTATTTTCCTTTTTAAAATGGCAATTTCTACAAAACAAAAAGTTTAAAGTTTTTTGTTTATGGAAGTATATTTTGCCGTACGACACTAACGTTAGGGAAAAAAAACAATATTTTACCTTATAACATTGAATAAAGATATACGAAACTTAGGAATGCTCCTAATTTTTAAGCTGTATTTGCGAGATTGTTTTCTGAAAAATACATTGGATACAAATAAATCAAAGCGAACACATCGCCCAGAGGGGTATTTTGCCAATATAGATGTTGTATGTGAAGAAAGAATTATTTAGAAGTGCAGTGAAATGAATAGAATTTATTTTCCTACCGAATCACTTTAATTCAAGTAATACTAAGTGGTCACAAAACCCTTTTGCAGGAGTTTGCGGATTATTGCTTGGACACTGCAAAACTTTACGTCACTCCTTAATATTGGCATCCTATGAAATCTACAATTCGCAAGATTTTAATACACGCCATTGGGCTGCTTTCACAAAAAGCGACCTCAGATTTGGGAAAGGTTTTTAAAGAAACAGAAGAAGAAAAACAATGCCACTCATCATCACTGTAGTGCAAAAGAGGATTCGTTTTAAATAGAACTAATTGGTAGTATTATAAATCAATTATTATGAATTATTAACTATTTTAAATGAAATAAATTATTTTATATTCCTGGCAGGTGGCAGTGGTAAGGCATTGGGAATAACTCTAAACCTCGACGTAAAAGCCATTATCACAATAATAAAAAATCTCAAGCGAATATTTCGCGGAAGGCATTAAAAAAATTATGACGTATATATATCATTTTTTAATATTTATATCATAGCGAAATAATACTTTGTGGTCGCGATGACGATTTCAACAAAACAACATGCCTTTTTATTGTTGTTTTGTGCGTTGGAAACGTCAAAAACACAAAAAGAAATAAAAGATAATTGCTCTCAATACACATGCTTGCTTTGTCTCGCAAACGCTTGTTGTTAGTGTTTTTTGAAATTCGTAAGCAACCAAAGGAAAATACAAAAACTTTTGACATTTCCAACTAAAAACCAGCTGGGCAGACGACACTACCTAGTAAAATAAATCTGCCTTGATTTCTGCCAGGTTTCATTGACTTAAGTGAGTTTACTAATATTTTAGAGCCCATATAAACTAAAGAAATGCCTGTTTAGTTTGCCAAAATACCCATATGTGCAGCGTTATGCTTAAATACGTCAGCAATTTCGCATATATATATTGTAAGATTATTATTTCAAGGGAATTATAAATTCAGACAACAGAAGAAAATTATCTAGAATTTCTACACAAAATGTAAAATCTGAAGCACAAAATTTCTTTCCATTTGTGTTTTATAAGTTTATAAGTTCACGTATATTTTTGTTCATTTAAAATTGTGGCAGGAGCTGGCTTTGCACATATATAATAAATTTTAGAGTACATATCACAATATGAAAGCTACTAGCTTTCACCCACTTATTCTTCTTGCACCAAATTCCGGTTGAAACATTGTTTGACACATGCAGGGGAATTATTTAGAATCCGATTATAGTTACATTTAAGAAAATATATTGTTGCCTGAAATTAGTTAACATAAAAACGAAGCCCTCCTAATATACTTCTAGATATACGTGCATAAATAATAATATCTTTGGGCGTGTGTGCACTTTCATGACCTCTTCTCTTATAAGCAACCAAAGAATGTAGTAGTCTCGCTTCCTTAGCATATACACACATTACCACACACTACCGTTACTTAAAAAAGTGCCATAATTTTAAATTGAAAAAAGTTTCATTTCCGTTATGGTAGTTTTCTTGAACGTTTCACTTTATTTTCTATTTATTTATTTTTTTAGTACTTTTTCTATTTTTTCGGTAGTTAGAGGAGTTTATTGTTTAACTTGTTAGCGTACGTTTATTATTAAAACAGGAGTATAAATGTAAGAGTATGTTTATGATGAACACGGTCACTGTAAACACAAAAAAAAAACACAATGGTACATTATGAAACAGGAGCATCAAATAATAACAACTATGCAGCAAATAAAAAAGAAAAATAAAACGTTGCAAAAAAATGTACTAAAATAATATAAGGAGCAGCATGAAGAAAATTGTTAAAAACAACTTAATGAAATCCATTGTTTTCATTCATTGTATTTGTCGCAGTATGTTGTATTTTTTTATACGCCGTTACAGTTTGAGTTTTTTCTTGTTGTACTTGCTTGTATATTTTATTCCTTTTTAACCACTTTAGAAGTGACACGAAATTAGGTCACAGGTGAAAACAATTTAAATTTTGTTGGAATAGTATTTTTTTTATTAGATAATAAACATACATTTTTTTTGCTTTAAAAATTTTTTATCATAGAATAACAAAGACTACACAGAAGAATCAGAAAGGATAAAAAACCATTTTTTTAGAAAATTTATAATTTTTTAATATCTTCATCAAAGTCGTGAAAATATTTTATCGAAAAGGAACATCCATTTCAGGAAGTGAATCAAATTCAATCAATCAAATCTGAACCAAATTATAGTTTTGTTTATCAATATTTTTGGTAAAAAGAAAAATTATTAAATGAAAAAAAAACTGAGATTTATATTATTGCTTATTGTACTGTATGTGTTAGTTTCCAAATTAAACAGATTTCAAAAGTACTTTTAAAAATCTGAACCGTTTAACCTGATTTCATATAGTCATATAGATTTTAATAATTATAATAATTTTTGGGTTTTAAAACATCGGCGTTTCGTGTTGATTTTGATTTTTAAAGTCTTATTCGAAAGAAATTAGGTTATCTTGCATCAAACCATCTCCAGGATCAAAAACCATTTTTTTCCATCAAAATCATTCATAACTATTCAATTCATGTGAAAGAGATTGTCTAATTTTTGAATTGCAATATACATGTACTTTTATGATTGCATTTCTTTGACAGTGAAGCTAATAAAAAAATATAAATATTTTTAAAGAAAATAGTGATACTTTTAACTACTGACGCACTTCGAAGCGTTTGAAAATTGTCTTATGAAATTTTATTGATTTGTATTTGTCATCCTCTTATACCCGCAAGTGTTGCTTAATATACCAAAGAGAGCTTCAGTTTTCCAACACTTGACTCAATTACAACTTAAAAACACTGAAAAGTTTTTAAGGATTTTATGATGTTGTGCATAGTTTGCTCTAAGAAAGTCAAAGTTCTTACAGCTAGCGAAACATTACATAGATGCTAATTTTGAACGACCAAGTAACATATTGGCCATACTGGCATAGAAGTACGTAAAAAAAGACTAAAAGATTACACGCTACGGCTTAAGGACATGATCTAAAATGAAATTTTTGGCAGATTTTTCGACGGGTTTATCTGAATTGTCATTTTAAAATAATAATTTCCGTACAATTAGTATTCTATTTTAACACGATTTTTCAAACGATTTTTGTAAGAGAACAAAATTTTCTATGGAATTCTTGTTTTCGAACGATTTAATTATAACCACAAGAAATCTAACAGAATTTATGAAAAATACCAAAAAGTCTTTCACATCACGTGTACAAGTGATGTGGAATACGTGATATAGGTTAACGTCAGTACGTGGACGTAGGGTCCTAACCTGATAGTGGTCTTACCACTAAGTAAAGTACAATGCGTCGACTAGCGCCCTTCATTGGCATATCTAGCGAATCTAAGCTGTCAGCACCATGAAGTAAAAATACACTCACATATAATCAACTGGCTGCTGTAGTCTAATTTGACTACAAACCTGGCTGCCCTGGATTCAACCCTTGCGGCAGTCAAAATAATAAAATATAAATAAATAAATAAAAAATGTTTTTTTCTGCTTAATGGTATAAATACATATGCAGAACAACATTAAAACATGCAACCTCCTTTGTCGATACTTCTCAATAGCATATTCGCCTGCAAAGTAAAATAATTAATTAAAAAAATGGCTATATCTATCTCCTTTTACCACCTTTCTTCTCACTGTTCTATCCCTTTCCTAATGAACGTAGCACGGTTACAAACTAAGTAGGTATTAATGCCTGAAGTGCTACTTCTCTTAAAAAAAAATAAACTAAAGAGATAGGCGGATATCTGTATGGGCTACCGGTTCAATTGGCTCCAGTATAAGTAAGAACACTGGTACGTTCTTCGACAACCATTCAACTTGCCGATCCAGATTCTGGTGTCTGCACACCGGGGGACTGGTTTCCTCTATAACTCGATGGCACTTCTTCTGAACCTTGGTTAGCTCAGCCAGACTTAAGGTACACCTGGGGGAAAGCCATATGTAATATCAGATTTTCCATATGTAAAGCTACGCACATACTGTGAATCTCTCTAAACGTGCAATTATTCGTAATTAGAATTTAATTTAGAACCAACTCTATTTTGATGTTTCAAACTATATGACGACAACTGTGTTCAGTGATGCTTACTTTTCTTTACAAAAATTCCACATTATATGGTATATCATCGAAATTTATGCATCCAACTGTCCATATTTGAGATGAAATATCGCTTTTGAAGACCTCAGATAACTTTTAGAAATTATTGTATACCAATCTGTTAAATATAGTTTCGAGAATTTTTCAGTTGCTTATCAGTGAAAGCGGTCAACAAACGCACATGTTGTTGCTTCTTCTTTTTTTTGTTTGTTTGTTTTTAGTAAAGTCGAAAATACTAAGAAGAGTATTATATTTTTATTAAAATTTCAATAAAATTTTGATTTTACCTAAAAATCTTAATTTTAATCAAACAATTGAAATTTCATTGCGAGTGCTGCTCTATATATTTCTGGCCTAATAGTGAAAATGCGAATATTTATAATCGAAAATGGTTTAATTGTTTTTCAAAGTATTCTCCAGCATGATTTATACACTTTTGCATGCGCTCAAACCAGTTGTCGAAGCACTTTTTCCACTCCGATTGAGACACATCTAAAACATGGTTTTTGAACACTTCAACAGCTTCTTCTGGCGACGAGAATCCTTGACCACGCATTTTTTTCTTGATGTGCGGAAACAAGAAGAAGTCATTAGGTGCCAAGTCAGGGCTGTATGGCGTATGACCCATTAATTCGACGTTTTGGCCGGTCAAAAACGCTCTGGTTTGAGCCGATGTGTGAGAGCTCGCATTGTCATGGTGAACAATGATTCGTCTTCTCTTGTTGGTTTTTCGAATTTCTCCGATGACTTCAGGCAAACAAATAGTAGTGTACCACTCAGAAGTGACCTTCCTACGTTGCTCAGGCGGAACAGTCGCTACATGACCAGTTTTGCCGAAGAAACAGGCGACCATTTGCTTCGAAGTGCTTCTTCCACGAACAACTTTCGTTCTATTTTTCTCGTCTTTGAAGACCCACACGGTCGATTGTTGCTTCTTTTCGGGCTCATACACATATATCCATGATTCGTCACCTGTGACGATCTTATAAACGTCTTTTGAAGCATCGCAATCGTATTTTTGCAACATTTCTTTGCACCAATCGACACGAGCCTTTCTTTTAGCGACTTTCAAATTGTGCGGGATCCAACGAGAACAAACCTTTTTTACGGCCAGGTGTTCATGCAGTATCGAATGTATGCTGGTGGAAGAAATGTCCAAGGATGTCTCTATCTCTCGGTATGTCGCATGTCGATCTTGCATTATGAGTTCACGCACGGCATCAATGTTGTCTGGCACAACAGCCGTTTTTGGACGACCTTCACGGAATTCGTCTTTGAGCGAGCTTCGGCCACGATTAAATTCATTATACCAATTTTTCACAGTGCTATAGGATGGTGCTTCATCGCCATACAAAGATTTAAGTTCATTAATGCACTCTTGTCGTGATAATCCACGTCGAAAGTTGTGAAAAATAATGGCACGAAAATGTTCACGAGTTAATTCCATTTTTTTTTTCTATATTAATTTTTTCAAGTCACTGTAAACAACACAAATAATGGTCGTACGTCAAAACGTTTTCAGTACGATTATGCTTAAAAATGACAAACTTTCCAATGGAAATGTCAGATTGCACTTGGCAGCACTCAGTGTTGCCAGGCCAGAAATATATATATATAGCAGCCCTCGTAACAACCGATAATTCACAAAATAAAAAGTACAAGTCACGAGACCACTAAAATTCAAAATTTCGATAAAAATTGTCATACATTTAATCTATTAAAATAATTTTCTATTAAGCTGGGTATATATATATATATATATATCGAGTTCGATGCCTGATTATAATTTTTACTTCATTCTTAGTTTTTGTTTCAAAAATTTTAAATTCTTGATACTTTTTGTTTTTGTACTCTTTACCAAAAAAATGAAAAAAGGGTTTATCTAAGTTTTTCATTCCGAAAGTAATTTCTACTATATTCATTTATGACCCATAAAGTATATATATTCTGACTTCTTATGTATAGCGAAGTCGATTTAGCGATGACCTTCCGTTAATGGGTTGAAATCAAATTTGCCAAGTAATCAGATGTGCTAGAGATAATTTAGATACGGATAGATTAAACATAATTTTAAAAATTATGCTTTCATAAATCTGTAAAAGCGGTCCATGCCCTCCGAGAAAGCGAGCAAAACAGCTTGTCTGCCTTTAATTTTTCCATATCATTTGGAACAAATCAAGTGTATTAAAGTAACTCCAAACACAAGACAATAGAGAAATAAATAATAAGCAAAAAATAAAAAAAACATCAAGTGAAAAAATTGGTTCTCGACCCTATTTTCCGAGCCTCTGAATTTTTTATAGAATAGTACGGTTGTACACCATAATTTTTTTAAGATATCAATATAGGTATCATTTTAAAGTTTCTGAGAAGATCTTTAAAGATATACTTAAATTTTTTTTAAAATGCTTAAGAAAACTTCATCATTCAGACGGCATACGAGTATATATTTGAGGAAAATATAAAAAATTTTAAATTACTATCAACAAAGGCGTTTTTTAAAACAAGTTTTTCTTTACAACAACAAAGAACAGAAATTTTAAAATGTAAGTAATAACAATAAAACTCAACAAATTTTTATTGAAAATTAATGAAAAAACTCATTCATTATTTTTAGTCACTGACAACTGAAACAAGTGAGAGTGCAAAATCTGCTACACCCTTTACCATAGTGAAATTAAATATTTCGTTACGCTGGCTTGCAGCAACTTTAACTAAGAGTTAAGAGTTTTTAACTTTATTTGTACAATTATAAAAAAAAAAAAATAAAAGAAAAAGTCACAATCAGTGCAGCTGCACTTGCATAACTAAAAAAGTAAGAGTGCCATATTCGGCTAAGCCGAATCTTATATACCCCTTACCATATCTGTAAATCTAGTTTAGTGAACTAACTTCAATCAAAAAACAAATATTGGGGTGACTCAGCATTACATTGTAGAAAAAAATTAAGTACTCCATATAACTGACAGAAAAATATCATCGGCACTTGATGAGTTAACCAGAAGTAATTTAATTCCATTCTCCAGAAAGTTTATAACTTTGATGTATCTAAAAACTTTCTGTTCCCCCGTATAAATTTAAAAATAATTTAAAGCAAATAAATATTCTACAAATAAATAAGTATAACAAAAATTATTATACTTTGTAGCTTTTGTTAGCTCTGTTATCTGAGTATTTAATTTGATTTTCTGTTTCATATATTTTTTGTTCTCTTGCAACAGAAATATCTGCATAATTTGCAACAATATGAAATTTTCACACTACGGACCGCAGTATAATCGATGAATGTTTGTAAGGGAGCGTGTATTTATATATTCTGTACATAATTTTGTATAATTACTGCTTTAAAAATCATATTAAAATGTGCATTATATAAATTAAGCGCACTACGTTTTACATTTTAAGCGCTTTTGCAGAGAAATTTTAATGGCAAAATAATGACCATAATTATTTTTTTTTTGTTTTTATTCCAAAATATGGTCCAATTAAGTACATTTATGTTTCTGTAGAGGCAAAAGGCTGAAGGGAAGTTGCTTTTAACATAAAACTGTTTCACTTTATTGTCAGTGGCGGAACTCTTATTTTCATTTTAATAAAATTATTTCTTCAAAGTTCATTATTACTAAAAATAAAAATGATTCATGGCAAATTTTTATTTATTACTAATAATTAGTCGAGGAACGGCTGCATTACTTTTTATCTCAAAAAAATAAATGTTATTGTTTTTTGACCTTTATATTAATAATTAATTTTCTTTTCTAATTTTCTAAGCACTGGGGCATTGTGTATTATTTTTTATTTTTTTCCATAATTCCGTTGGCTGGCATCTTTTTTATTTTTTTGTTTATTTCCTGTTTCCTGAAGATGTCACCCAACAGTGTGGCAAAATATTGAAAAAATAATAAATAAATAAGAAAAAATATCATTTTCAGTTCATTAATATTATCTCCAATGTTCCATTACCTTAGAGAGCGTTTTGTACTCAATCTATTCCAAGTTTTCGTACCAATAAAAAATATTCTTTGGAATCCCGAATGTCAATCAGATTTTCTTTAAAGTCAAAGTATTTAGCTGTAGAGGCAGTGTCCTGCCGTTGTCATTAGTGGGCGAAAGAATTGTGCTTAGCCTATAAATTAAATTCAAGCTGAGAGATCTTAGAATGGTTGGCTGGTTGGTTGGTTTGGCTCTACTAAAGCTACCAGTAATAATTAATGTTTCATATTCTAAAAACGCGATTAAGGTAGTTTAAAAATATATATTATAGATTATTTGCCTCTAACGACCAAATTTCTTTTTCTATATTTCTCTTGCCAACAATAAACTTTGCTCAATAATTCTTTTTTGTGTCGGTTAATTTGAGTTGTCATTGCTTCAAAAAGGTCTAACCAACAGAGTATTTCTTAAATGTCGTCTTCATTTATTAGATATCAATGCCAGCATTGCCAGATGCTTTGGGAAGAAAATCATTATATGCAGAAAAAAATCATATTTTATTCGTTCGACACTTGCTGAAGAAATAGGAAGACTTTTGAAATTTTGAACAAATTTTGACAACTCCGGAAAAGCTGGAATGTTGTCAGCACGAGCTGTTTTTGAAACTTTTGACTTAAATTCCTCACAGCTAACATTATCTAGAGTTGTAAAATGATCACTGAATTTTATAAAACGGAGTTCTCAAAATTCGTTAACTAAATTTTTAATATCTTTTTCACTAATAGAATTTGAAAAATTGTGTATTAAGACTGTCAGAGAATTAATTTTTCTATTTATAATTTTCAATTTGTTTACATAACTCAATGTAAAACAACACACAATTTTCAATAAATTAATTTTTTTATTTGCAGTGAGCCTTGAGTTAAAAATCTTTTGTTTAACAAATACACCCAGATAGACTTCTTCGTTGTGTAGAAATAGACTTTTGCTTTTAAAGTCAAGGTCGTTATTGAGACTCATGTTCACATGTTCTGTTTGTATAAAATTGTCCAAAAATTTCTCATACTTAATATCGATTTTAGCTGTAACGTACAATAACCCAACTACTAATATGCATGATTTGAGTTGGGAATGGCAATGCGAATTTATAAAAAATGGCCAAGTTATTCTGAAAGTTGTCAACCGCAAAAGGGGTATAAATTTCTCTTATTAATTTTATCTCCAATTTCTTCCAATTCTGCTTTTACACGGTAGATTGGATCCAGAAAAAACAATGTAAAAGAAGACATTGATCGTGTGCAAATATAGGTGATTGAAGTTAAGGAACTAAAAACAATTAAGCTAAATATCTTTGTTGTTAAAAAAATTGATTATTCAGTTTTTAAGAAAAATAAAATAAAAAATAATTATAATAAGCACGGTAATTGCATTATTGTATTATCATATTCAAAAATTTCAATTATTGTGGCGATTAAATATGCTTGTATCGAAAAAAGGGAATCCCCTTATTTAAAGTTTTAAAAATTAAAATTTAAGCCAACAATTTTGAATCGGTATAAATGGAAAAAATCTGTGAATAATTAAAATTCTTTATTTTCTTAACCGCATTGAAAGAGAATTAGGTGTACATCTCTTAAATATTTATTTACCTAATATTATATATAAATAATAACGCTCAAAGTCATAAAAAGTTCCTATTTTAGGTTTACACACATTTCATTTAAAAAACCAATTATTTATATTTTTGCTGTTTATATTTAAACGATTAAAGAAAAGATGGTGTTTGGATGGAAATATGAAAAAAAAAAATCAAATACGACTCTTACCGATTATGTCTGTCCACAATGCAAATTCGTTGAATAAGAAACTTAACAGCTATCAGTACGTATGCGTATACGCGCTATAACGTGTATTTACGGTGTGTATGAAGTCAGCTTGCAGCATACATACATACCGCAAACGCGGACAAAATCACTGATATGTCATAACCCTCGATCGCATCGACTGATTTCTTGCAAACTTCAGATAAACCATGTACATAACAATACGAAAAAAATCTTAAAACTTAATCGAGTTCGGTGTGACTGTTAGTGAGTTGCAAAGTCACAACACACTTGCAATTTTTTCAATATTCTATATATATTTTTTGTTGGTGAGGGCCAGTATGAATATAAAAGAAATCTTTTTAAATAAACTATCGGATATATAAAAAAATTGTTGAAAAAATATTGGAAATATTGGAAACAGGTTAAACCTTAATTCATCTTTAATTATTTACTTTTCTTATATTTTCACCGGGTTAAAAAAATGTCTGCTTTTTGTAATAAAAGTTATTTTGTTATATGTACATATGTATACATTTATGTTTTCCGGGATTCTTGCTTAAATTAGTTTCAAGGGCTAGATTACTTACTGAAGCTTATTGGTTCGTAATGGGTTAGCAATTTACTTTTGATATTATCTTATTCCGCCAAGCGGCGTTTGCAATAAATACAGAGGATTTATAAACTATTTGGGGACACTTCAAAAAAAAATTTCTATTTTCTTCTTATTATTAATTTATGAATATTATTTGTATGCTTTTGCTTATTAAAGGTTTATGAAACTCTTAAAGTGCATATATGAATTAAACTGTTATAATATAGATATTTGTTTTTAAAATGGTAGGTCATCATTATTAAGCAACAGTGCATTAATTTAAGCAACAGTTTAAATTAAATTTTTGTGTTTGTTAATTTATGTTTAATATTGTTTTTTATTGTTATTTTTATCAAAAATCTTTAATTTATTTATGTAAACTGTACTGTCATACTGTAAGTTAACATATTTTTCAACATTTTCGCGGTAATTTTTTTTAATTGTAACTAAAGAAAATTAAATTAAATTTTCTTCTTTTTAATTAAATAGACGACCCCTTGAGAAAGTGAACAAAAAATTCACGAAACGTTCGGGAAATGTGTAATAAAAAATTATTTTTTATTTACATGGATCAATTTAGGCCTTATTAGCTTAAAATGTAAGATAATATATACAAATCAATCAAAAATCAAAATTTGGTGACCAAAAATAACAACAATAATAAAATAAAAAAGATTCTGTATAATAAATTTTTATATTAAAGTTATTAGCATTAAATGGTACTTTAATTTCTTTCATTGTCATTATTTTAAACAATGCCAAAAAATTTCAATGGTAATGAAAAAATCCTAAGTATGATAACCAATAAAAAATAAATTCAGCTAGTATCTACATTAAAAATTTTTCATCACTAAAATAAAATAATTTTAGACAAATTAAAATTAAATTTAATGTAAAAATAAAAATCTCAATTAAAAAACTTAAATAATCACTTAAAATGCATTAAAGAAGCCTAATTGAAACAACTATTAAATTTAAGAGCAACCGCTACTTTTTAAATATTTGGCCAAATGGAAACTTAATTAAAGTAATATGTTACAATAAGTGCTTAATTTGGCCTAATTTCAAATAACATCTCTATTTAATAAATCCACTGTGTACTTTGTTTCATATTTTTCTAAATAATTGCCATTTCCGTTATGCGGCAACAATAATTAAAAGCGCTAATAACATATACATATGTAAGTATGTAAGTATAAACAACAGCAACGCACACAGAAGGAAACCCATTATCTCATGAATTTGCACAAAATGCCTACTCATTGAATCAATCACCCATGTCATAAGTATGCATGTAAGTGGAAATATACCAAATGAGTAAATTGTAGACATAAAGTTTTATGACAAATGTGCATGTGTAGAAATGTATCTATATATATAAAAATGAATGTCTGTCTGTTTGTTTGTGCTTTATAGGAGGCCAAACCCTTGGACCGATCATCCTGATATTTTCACAGCATGTTACTATGACTCTGGAAGGAATAATAGGCTATATGAAGTTTTAATTGGACAAGGGGGCGTAGCACCGCCCATATAACCCAAAAATTTAAATTGCCATATTTTGGCCATTTTTTGACCTACGTCGACGATATTTGGGACATATGGTATTGGCATAAATAGGAATACGTACCAGGAGAAAAGTGGGTGGGACCCCGCCCCTTTTTAGAAAAATTAAAAATCGTTATATAGTCTTAACTACTGGACCAATCGTCATTAAATTTTCGCAATAGGATATTCTTGACTATATAAAGTTGGGAGTGGACAAAGGGGCGTGGCCTCGCGCATATAACCCAAAATTTAATATCGTAATATCTTGGGCATTTTTTGACCTACGTCGACGATATTTGGTACAAATGGTATTGGCATAATTAGGAATACGTACCAGGAGAAAAGTGGGTGGGACCCCGCCCCTTTTTAGAAAAATTAAAAATCGTAATATAGTCTTAACTACTTGACCAATCGTCATTAAATTTTCGCAATAGGATATTCTTGACTATATAAAGTTGGGAGTGGACAAAGGGGCGTGGCCTCGCCCATATAACCCAAAATTTAATATCGTCATATCTTGGGCATTTTTTGACCTACGTCGACGATATTTGGTACATATGGTATTGGCATAAATAGGAATACGTACCAGGAGAAAGGTGGGTGGGACCCCGCCCCTTTTTAGAAAAATTAAAAATCGTTATATAGTCTTAACTACTGGACCAATCGTCATTAAATTTTCGCAATAGGATATTCTTGACTATATAAAGTTGGGAGTGGACAAAGGGGCGTGGCCTCGCGCATATAACCCAAAATTTAATATCGTAATATCTTGGGCATTTTTTGACCTACGTCGACGATATTTGGTACAAATGGTATTGGCATAATTAGGAATACGTACCAGGAGAAAAGTGGGTGGGACCCCGCCCCTTTTTAGAAAAATTAAAAATCGTAATATAGTCTTAACTACTTGACCAATCGTCATTAAATTTTCGCAATAGGATATTCTTGACTATATAAAGTTGGGAGTGGACAAAGGGGCGTGGCCTCGCCCATATAACCCAAAATTTAATATCGTCATATCTTGGGCATTTTTTGACCTACGTCGACGATATTTGGTACATATGGTATTGGCATAAATAGGAATACGTACCAGGAGAAAAGTGGGTGGGACCCCGCCCCTTTTTAGAAAAATTAAAAATCGTTATATAGTCTTAACTACTGGACCAATCGTCATTAAATTTTCGCAATAGGATATTCTTGACTATATAAAGTTGGGAGTGGACAAAGGGGCGTGGCCTCGCCCATATAACCCAAAATTTAATATCGTAATATCTTGGGCGTTTTTTGACCTACGTCGACGATATTTGGTACATATGGTATTGGCATAATTAGGAATACGTACCAGGAGAAAAGTGGGTGGGACCCCGCCCCTTTTTAGAAAAATTAAAAATCGTAATATAGTCTTAACTACTTGACCAATCGTCATTAAATTTTCGCAATAGGATATTCTTGACTTTATAAAGTTGGGAGTGGACAAAGGGGCGTGGCCTCGCCCATATAACCCAAAATTTAATATCGTCATATCTTGGGCATTTTTTGAAGTAAATATCTGAATACTTTTAATTTTATTTAATAACGAGGAGGTAGCGAAGCACACCGGGTTCATCTAGTTTTATATAAAAAAAAATTTCAGACTACTGAAATAATTTTGCTCGTAAGAAATGAAAATTATGAAAATGCATTTACGATAATTATAAGTGTCATTATTTAAAACCATTTGCTTTTAGTGTAACGAATGTAAGCACACATTAAATCTCGGTTATTATTTTTTTGACAACATTTTATAAATACCCATAGGCGAATGAATGTATACAACAATAAATTAACACAAGCATTAAGAAAAGTAAATGAGTTATAAGAAAAGGAATAAGATAAACATTTTAACTCTCTACAGTTTTAAAAAGTGTTTTTTTTTTAATTTAAGCATCATCAGCCAGTAAAACAAGCCGATGCCATTTTAACGGCGGCGGCGGCGCGGTTTTAATGGTTCGACGGAGCTGGCGGCGTTACCAGAAGCAAATCGGTGGCTGAGATGTCACTTTATTTTTATTATTTATGTTCAAATTTACTTAAAATTAGTTTGTAATAGTCTTAAGAAAAATGTTGTTTAAAATTTGCGAATATATTAAGCGAGTCCAACCGTTAAAGGATTAAAAATAGAGGAGTTACAATTCTTTATACTTCCAAGCACATAGTTATTATTATTTACGTGTGTAAGTACTTGAATTTATACCTTATTTTGCATATTTTGTAGAATGTTAGATTACATATTAGAATTATATTGCAAAAATGCGCAAAGAATATTTACAACTAGTTTTTGGCTTAAGTTAGCTTTTGATATTAGGTTATTTGCTACTTAACAACTTTGGAATTTTTTTTTATTATTTTTGACTTTAAAATTGCAAATAACAATATTAAGGGCCAGTTGTTTAAACTTGCTGTTAGTTAAGGGCAAGATAAATAGCTTTGCATTATTTAAACTTCCATTACTAATTTTATAATTACTAATAATATCCCATATGTCGGTCCGACAAATTCCTGCCTTTAAGATCTTATATTCAGCGGCTAATTTATGCCGGCTTAAGCTTTGAGTCGGTAGAAGTCAGTACAAAGTTTAGATTTTGAGTCGATCAGCTTTGTTCACTGCCATCAGCAAGCACCAAGACTAAACAGTAGACAAACCATATGAAAGCAAAAAGCATAAACATGTATAGTAAATATAGATAAAGATATTTAAGGGTTTGTATTTGAATGAATTGAAAAACATTGGTATATGTTAATGCGCTTACATCATGTCTTTCATATATTAAAGCATACTTATCTAAAAAGGGATCACTTGAAAAATCGACAAAACTATTTCGATAATAGACTTAGTATTAACCATGGGTTTTTAATCGAATAAATAAATGTTTATAAAATTTGTTTTAGATAAGTCAAAAAGCAATAAGAAAAATGAAATAAAAATAATTCTTGCGAAAAAAAACCGACTTCAAAACAGATTTCAAATGTCTGCCTACAACAGCCCAAGTGTATATCCAATATAAATTAAGTTACATTAACTATTGGGATACACTTATATCTCCAAACCTTATACATTTTCAACTGTTCAATAGTTTGGCAATATACATCAAATTACATCAACTATAGGGTCACCCTTTAATTTCCAAATTCAAATTATATACTTGCTGTTTTAGTAAAATTAGCAATTAGGTTCTGTGTAAATTTAACTGTCTGTATGTAACGGTTCAACAGTTTGCCCATATACATCCGATTATATCAACTACTTAGTTTATAACCTAATATTTTTATATATCTTATTATACCAAAAAAAGTAGTGGACATTCTGTCTAAAATTCAGGTGTTTGTATATAACGGTTCAAAAAATACGGTCATATAGAACAAATTACATTAATTTTGAAAATACCCTTTATTTTCTAAATTCAAATTATAAGCTTCTTGTTATAGCAGACTTAGCAAAACATGTCCCTTGTAAATTTCAGCTGTCTGTTTATAAAGTTTCAAAAGTCCGGCCACATACACCATATTATATCAACTATTGGGACACCCGTTTATTTCCAAATCAATATTTTATACTTGTTGTTGTAGAGGAGTTAGTAATACAGGTCCTTTTGAAATTTCAATCGTCAGTCTACAATTGTTTAAAAGTATGGCCATATACCACACTAAATGAACTATTGGTGCACCCTTCAATTTATATTTTTAAATATTATAAGCTGTCATTTTAACGGCCATATCTATAATCTATAGTAATCTATAGCCATCTATAGTAATTTGAGACTCCCTTTAATTTCTAAGTTCAAATTATAAACTCGTTGATATAGCGGACTAAGAAATACAGGTCCCTTTTAAGTTTCAGCGTTCTGTATATGAAATTACATCAACTATTGGAACACCCTTTAACTTTCAAATCCATATTTTATACTTGGATTTATAGCGGACTTACCAATACAGGTTAGTTGTAAATTCCAAGCGTCTGTTAAAAAGTATGGCAATATACATCAAATTAAATAAACTATTGGCGCACCCTTTAATTTATAATTCTTAATATTAATACTTGTTACTATAACGGCCATAACAAGCGACATTCTGTTCAATTTGCAAGCGTTTGTCTATAACGGTTCAAAAGATAGGCCCATATAAGTAAATTTACATCAATTATGGGGGCACACTTTAATTTTTAGATTTATTTTTGTATAATTTTGTTTTTTTTTTTGAGCTATAGTAATACGCAGTTATTTTAAATAGATAAATAAAATATAAAAAAAACAACATTCAGCCGAATTGTATAAACTCCTTCTTTTTTTGAAGTTGGTTAAAAAGAAGTCGGTTATATGAAATGGCAACGCCATTTAAGTTTTATATTAATAACAACTTTATGAGAAAGTTGCTAAAAATAATCATGAAGTGTTAAAGAATTCAATTAGCTAAAGTGTTGGAAAATGAGAGCAGTATCCTAATTTGACGCAGCAGTAATATGGTGTTAAGAGTAATTAAAGGTTTATTGGCAACAGAAACGTACATTGTTAAAGAGATTATTAAAGTTTTATTCAAAGTATCTACGTTAGGTAATTTATTTCACCGAGAAACAGATACAAAAGGAAAATATATATATATAAAATTAGTATTTTGAAAGAATTGTAATGGAGTTGATGAAATATGTGAGATAAAGAGATATAAAATTTTTAATATAAAAACAAATAAAAATTTATATTTACTAAATATTAAATTTTCACAGAAAACTTCGTGCTATTTTTTTTTATTAAATTATCGCGATTAAATTAATTAAATTATTGATAACTAAAGGTCAAAGAACGTCTCGATGGCCATTTCGTTACCGCTTTATTAACTCTTCAGGAAACAACAATAACCAACAGTAATTCTATTTTTCTTTCTTCACTGTATACTGCTTTGACCCTCAATAATCAATATCGGTAATTTATTTTATCGGGATAAATAAATAAAAAAATAGGACGAAGGTTTCTATGAAAATTAAATAATTAAAAAATATTCCCGTGTCTTTAATTATATATATTTATTGTTTGCGCCCTATAGCTACTTTGAAAAGAACTAAAGCTGAACCAAATCACTGGCAAAGAAATAAATATAAATGCCAAGAACTGGCAAAATAATCAAAACACAAAACACAATATATCACAAAAAAATCCAAATATTTATTACAATTTAAAATGCGTAAAACCGTTATTTTTGATACTATTGCATTTAAATTTTGTGACGAGAGGAACCTTCATAAAATGTATTGGAATCACGGAAGAACTCAATTTCGAGTTAGAAATTTTATATAAACTTTTTATTTAAGAATATTGTTGGTTGTATAACTTGAGGCTATTTTTTTTAATCTGCTAATTAAAATACGATGTTTTCTGTTACCTCACAATTAATCGAAATGTGTAGAAAAACTTTCAACTTATAAAACAATAACGTGATTTGTTAAGCTTAAACTTCAGTATTCCGGCAAGAGCATAATATGATTTCTCTCATCTAAAAATTAATTAAATTTTTACACAAAAGTACTTTTCTATGCCAAAGTCTTATAAATAAACCATCTTTAAAAGGCTTTTTCGTTATTCCCTAAATTGGAAAGTATGTAAGTTTACTCGATAATTTTTCAATATGTAGTACGACTTCCCTGCATATAAAAATACATATGTATGTGTAGCACATTAAAAGTTTTTGATTAAGCTTTTCTCTTTTGTGACTAATGTAAAGTTCTGACATGTGTGTGCTTATTAATGTGAGTTTTTTTAAGAAAATGGTATGCATGTAAATTACAGCATGACTGAATGCTCTCTCTTTCAACTTTTATAGTGTATATTATTAATTAAGTTAATTTGCTAGTTAGATACGTACTTATTTAATAGTTAAACAACTAAAATTTGTTACTTCACCATTACCACAACATCATTATTGCCGTAGTCATTGCCAAAATATATACATTTACCATTTTATTTTCTTTTACTAGAAATCAAACTCTTTCTCCTCCATTAGCAAAAAAAATGAATACTTTTTGAAAGAAAGAAAACATTATGAACAAAAATGGCAGAGTAGTAAATAAGAAAAAATTCGGACTATGGTGAGACATTCCTGTTGGAATTTTTTTTATTTGTTTTTTTTTATAAAATGTGTTTTTAAAGCAGCAAAATTATTTTTTACGGGTTGGTTACAAATTGACTTAACTCCAATAAAAAAAGTCAATTATTGATTTTTTTTACAGGGAATTAAAAAATAAGAAAAAATTAAGTACTACTTAAATACAATTTTTTTTTATTAGGACCAGCACTCAGAGGATGACCCCTGCTTAGGCAATGCATTGTGCCAGAACTAGGAAATTAGGTTGTGGGAAGGGGGATAGAGGGAGTAGTGCTTTTAGACATTTAATTTGGATCTTTGCACATTGAAAGTGGCAGGAAAGAACTCTGCGGGGAGTTTATTCCACATACGAACTGTTCGGCTAAAAACCGAATTCTCTGTAATACGTATTGCGTTTCACTGGCCAATCGACCACAAATGAATGCGCCCTTTATGCAGAGCGCGTTGCACGTACGATATTACGGTTTTCAGGAACAAGTTCCCTGATTTCATAAGAGCACATTCCGTTGTAGTAACATTAAAACAGTGAAACACACCCCACATTGCGTCGATGCTCCAGTGAGCAATAGAGTTGGATACCGTAATGTCACCGATGAGCTTCTTCGTCCTCTCCTGTTCGCGGTAGAGTAACTCCAAAATAGACTTTGAAGCACCGGCCCATAAATGAGAGTTGTATTCCACTTTTGGTCTGATAAAGGTGACATAGATAGTAAGGAGACCAGATGGAGTAAAGTATTTCATACACCGTTTCAGAAAACCTAGGCACTCGAATGCTTTTTTTGCGACATGAAAAATATGCTGGTTCCAACGAACATCATATTGAATTTTCATGCCAAAAACATCGAGACCTTGTGATTCCTTAATATATATATCGGCCATAATTCAAGATGAGGTAGTATATTCAGCCGTACGCCTGTGCGAAAGCACACAGCCCTGGGTTTTATGAGCGTTAAATTGAACCCTATTCGCAAGGCCCCATTCCGCGATTACCAAAAGGTCGCGATTAAGGGTATCGTCCATGTGCTTTCGCATACATAAAAATGCCAGTGGGTCTTAATGGGTTAAGCATTGTAAAAAAAATTTAGTATTTTCTGAAAGATCTCTTCAAAGGCTTTAAAATGATACCCATATTGATTTTTTTAAAAATTTAAAAATTCCATAGCCCCTTAACCTGGAAAATATGGGCGAGCATCCCATTTTTCACTTGATGTTTTTTTCTTATTTTTAAGTTCTCTATCGCCACATAAATTTGACGTAGAAAATTCTTGCTGATCGATTGGCGTATTTAAATTAACACAGACGGACATCGCCCAATCGATTTCGTTATGCATAAGAAGTCAGAATATATATACTTTATGGGGTTGGAAATGGATATTGTAGAAATTACACAATTCCACTTTTTGTGGTGAAGGGTTTAAAATGACAGTCGAGTGAGCGGTTGAATAAAGGTCGGAGTTTGGCGGTAAGCTAAGCAGGATGGAATCTGTTTTTCCACAAGAAATTATTGGGTAATTTAACAAGATCAATTCGTATACAAATGTTAAAATTCCTTGATTATATATACAAAATTGTAGACGAAACGGATCAACACAAAACATCATAGAAAGAATTGCCTCAAACGTTTTTTGGCACAATAGCAACCTACATTACATGGTTTCGCAAATGTATTTGTTAAAAAACGGGAAATACTAAAGTGGAATGCAGAAGTACAAAAGTGTAATATAGAATTGTATTGCATTCCAATTCCAATTTATTATAAAATACAAAATTATAAATTTAAGGGTTCTCCAAAAAGTTATTTAATTTAATGTATGTTGCCACGCTTTTGAACAGTTGCATACAAACGGTAAAAACTTGCAAAGACCCTGTATTGGTAAGTCCGCTACAACAGCAAGTATAAAATTTTAATTTAGAAATTAAAGGGTGTTGCCATAATTGTTGTAATTAAACCAGTATGGTCTTATCTTTTAAGCCCTTATATAAAAAATCCTTGAAAATTAGACAGAATGTTCACTACTTTTTCTGGTACATTAAGAAGTCAAAATATTAAATAACTTATAAATTAAAGGCTGTTACAATAGTTAATGTAGTTTGATGTATATGGCCAAATCGTTATAAATAAACAGCTAAAATCTGTTTTAACCCATTACTTACCAGAAATTTTAACTTTGGAATTTTTCAATAAAATTTTCAGAAACGTTTAATAGAAACATATTAAACATTTTACTAAAACAAATTTTTTTTTTCGAAGAGTAGTTTTGTTAAAAATTGACGTGTGTTTGACCACACGCTGGTACTGTTAATAGTTTCTCATATTTGCTGCTTAGTTATAAATAAAACAACATTAGTAAAAAAGCAAGTTCATATTTTTTATACTTGTTATAAAAAAAGTAATTTATGAAATTATTATAATTTGAAGCAATTCTCTGAGTGAAGGTGGACATTACACTATTCACACTTAAATATTGTGGCTTTTGGTGCGCAAACAATGCAATGACGACGGTCACTGCTTTTTAGAGGAACATGCAAGCCATCTACTCTCGGAAGATTGTCTTGGTTATAATCTGTGTCTGAGTCTTCATTAGGTGACAGTCCGTCCATTGCATCATTCGACGAAAGCAATAGAGATTTTGTTGCAGAATTTTTGGATTCAAGCTGTGACAAAGGCTTCGCATTTTTCGAAGTTTTAAAAAAACAATGCAGCTTCCAAGCATTGACGACAGCGCTATCTAAACATTGAACCCAGTGCGGCCACCACCACTTTTTGCCTCGAACGCCAATGCGGTAATTGGAAACAGCATTGTCGTGTAAGTCCACACCGCCCATATACTTATTTTAATTGTTGAAGGCGAGAGGTTGTTGAACACCAACTTTTTTCTTTTTCTCCTTGCTATATCGTTGTACTGTGGCCAATGGATTGATGGTGTCATAATAAGTTGCTAAAGTAACTTCAGAATTATCCATCCAACGAATTACCATAATGTCATTCTTTGTATCGTATGCGTAATCGATATCGTATTTTGCAAGTTGTTTTTTGCAAGTTTTCAAAGGGGCGGCGGCCATATGGTTTGGTCGAACCGTGCCAGTTGTGCAGAATCCTCTATGCTCACAATGTGATAACAGATCCAGTACGACGGAAGCACCAAGTCCCAAGCTCTTATTGTAAATGCTGGATGCACCTGAATATGAGATAAACTGAAACATGTAGCCCTTGTCAGAGCAAAGCGCCCACAGTTTATATCCAAAACGTATGGGCTTGCCACGTATAAACATTTTCGCCGAATGGCAGCCGAAGTAGGGAACCATCGTCTCGTCAATGGATAAATGTTCCACAAAAATACCAAACTGCATAAAACGTTTATTGAGCATGTCAAACAACGGCCGCACCTTGCCAAAATTTATCAGCGACATCCAAAGTGTGATTATTAGCGATATGGAAGTTCGCTTTCAATTTCGTAAGCTTATTCCGAGACATTGTTTGTCGAATCAATGGAATACCGAACGCTGGATCTATGCTCCAATACAAATTGGTGTGGGGGACATTGTGATATCCTGAAAACAAAAGAATTCCAATGAAACGTAGCATATGATATTTGTCACATATTTGGCTGATATTATTTTGAGCAGCATATCGATTTGTTTCATCTACAAGCAATGTCATTATTTCATCGTCGAAAAACAATCTAAATATTTCAAATGGGGATTTCTCGCTTATACCTAGGAGCAGTGGCTCTTGCTTTTTCTTTTTCAATGGCTCGTGTTCGGGCTGAATATTGTAGAAAGTTTGCTTAGTTTTTTTCCAACCCGGTTTGAAATCAATCACTGGACGATATGTATATTTGGGTTGCTCCTTTGACGATGATTGTGTAGCTCTCTCCTATTGGTTTTCAGCATATGGAGAACCATAGTCTTTAGAAGCAGATGTGTAAATGACTTCAATTGTGCCTACAAAAGCACGCAATTACGCAAATTACCAACCTGATTCACAAAGAAATTGAAGAAAAATAATACCTGATACCTAGGAGAAAGGATTTTCATCGCATGTAATATTCGTTGATATAATATCATCATCAAATGCTTCACAATCGGAATCACCAGCAGTATTATCGGGATGCAAACAAATCACAGATTCAATCGTGGAAGCGCTCTCCTCTTGGTCAGTGTCATCATCGCTCCAGTTATCGATGATATATTCTAATTCTGCATTTGAAAGATACTCCCAACGAGACATTTTGCACAGTTTCACTCTTAATTACAATAGAAATGTAATTATTTGTGTTGCACAAAGATAACACCTGTTCAACAAAAAAGCACGCCAAAAGTACTAAATGCAACAACAGTACCAGCGTGTGTTGCAACACACGGTGTTCTTTACTGCCCACTAGTGCCAAATATATCGGCCTGTGGGGTGGTAAAATGATATCAGATAACTTTTTGATGGTTTGATAATACAGGGTAACACATATATAGTGATTCTGATTTTTATATACATTTTATAAAATTAATTTTAAAAAAGTCTACTTTTGGACACTTTATAAATCACATCCAATGGAGGGGTGGGTACTTTGCGTAAATTTACCGAAAACAATTTGTTATTTTTAGGACCTTAAACTTTAATATAAATACCCCAAATATGTAACTATATAAGCTCTTCTGTATTTTATATTAACACAAAGTGGGAAAGTGATAAACGTGTGTTCAAACACACGCAGGTAAGTAATGGGTTAAAGCCGGCATATTTTCGCAAGAATTATTTACTGAGAAATTTAATGTAATGTTTTGACTATATTCTGCAATTTTTTAAGTCATGTTTTATTTCCACTTTATGTGTCGCGTAAAAATTGTGTCATTTAAATTTCAATATGATTTAACTGAAAGGAAATAAAGTAAGCTTAGATGGAAAATTATTTAAGAGGTCATTTTATTTAGTATCAGTTTTACGACATTTCTAAAAAAATGTTCCTTCAAAGTCTGAATAGATAAAATTTCTATATAAACAAATTAAATACATACTAAAAAGGTCGAGGTAATAATATATTGTTGAAATATTTTTAAGAATCGTATAACAAAATTCTATTTTCAACGCCTCACTTTACTTACGTTAATAAAGTCGAATCAATAACCATATAAAAAATTTATTAAATTTGTATGAAAATTGACACTAAAGATATCGGCAAAAACGAATAAATTCGCCATAGCTACCGCTTGAAAAATTTTAACTGAAAGTAAACCAAAAAAAAAATACTACTGCATTGTACGATTATCGTTACTAATGTTACATAATAATTCCATAAAAACATTTTAAATTTTAATGATTGTGTTGATGTAAAATAGAAATGATACAATTTTAATATCCTTCAGTCCTTAAGGTATCCTTTTTTGGAGAATTTTTTTATAAAAACATGCACATTTCATATATTCGTTTATGCTCTAAAATGCATTTACAGTATGTGTGTTGTGAACAAGAAAAATGTTTGCACACAAAAAAATTTCTTTAAATGCACTTCAATCTAACAAAGGAAATTTCAATCTTCTCTATATATTCGATTTTTTAAATTTTTTTCGAATGTAATTTTGGATGGCAAATATTTTGACAAAAAAAAAAGCAAACAAAAAATTTGTGCTAAATTCCCGGCTGCCACAACTTATTCGTTCGTTTGTTAACATTGTAACATTAACTGACATACAAATAAACACCAAAACCACGTTTTGTAACTTTATTTATTCACAGCTATTGAAAAATTTACACATAAAGTTGACTATAAATTTTATAACTCACATTTTTTGAGAAACTTTGTGCATAAGCATTTTCCTGTCATTTCGTGACGGTTGTAATTCAAAGGCCATTTTTTTCCATTTTTTGTTCTATTTTTTTTTTAAACAATAAATAATGAATTATATATTGTAACTATAGAATGAAGAAAATAACTGACGATTCCGTAATACTTTGACCAATTGGCTAGTTTTTAAACGACTTTAATTGGACCTCTTTTATACTTGTTGTTTATTTTGGTTATGACAACTAGCAACGGAGTTCACATTTCGACATTTGCTGGCGATACAGTATCCCTGATTATTCACAGAAAAAAAATTCGCACATTTTAAAGGTTTTGATGGTTTTTAGATAAAAAACGAATTAAATTTGTAATTGAATCAATTATATGTTCAACATAAAAATTAATACAAAATTTTTAAATTAAATTATTAATTGGATCAATTAAGTTTTTAATTGAAACTTTAATAAAAGTTCAATCTCCAAACAATTAAAACTTTCAATAGGTGCAAAATCTTTTTTCTATCACCCCATTTAGTCACGCAAATTTTACAATTTTACTTTTACAAAGTTTTGATTATATGTAAGAGAGAGAAGGAAACAATGATGGACAGTACAGACTTTGATGTACTCGAAAAGTTGCTATGTTTTTCTTTCGTTTCTTATACACAGTTGTATATATGTACATACATATAGTTTTGTGTTATACGAGGGCTGCTCTATATATTTCTGGCCTAATAGTGAAAATGCGAATATTTATGATCAAAAATGGTTTTATTGTTTTTCAAAGATTCTCCAGCATGATTTATACACTTTTGCATGCGCTCAAACCAGTTGTCGAAGCACTTTTTCCACTCCGATTGAGACACCTCTAAAACATGGTTTTTGAACACTTCAACAGCTTCTTCTGGCGACCACGCATTTTTTTCTTGATGTGCGGAAAAAAGAAGAAATCATTAGGTGCCAAGTCAGGGCTGTACGGCGGATGACCCATTAATTCGACGTTTTGGCCGGTCAAAAACGCTCTGGTTTGAGCCGATGTGTGAGAGCTCGCATTGTCATGGTGAACAATCATTCGTCTTCTCTTGTGGGTTTTTCGAATTTCTCCGATGACTTCAGGCAAACAAATTGTAGTGTACCACTCAGAACTGACCGTCCTACGTTGCTCAAGCGGAACAGTCGCCACATGACCAGTTTTGCCGAAGAAACAGGCGACCATTTGCTTCGAAGTGCTTTCGTTGGATTTTGCTCGTCTTTGAAGACCCACACAGTCGATTGTTGTTTCGTTTCGGGCTCATACGCATAGATCCATGCTTTGTCACCTGTGACGATCTTATAAACGTCTTTTGAAGCACCGCAATCGTATTTTTGCAAGATTTATTTGCACCAATCGACACGAGCCTTTTTTTGAGCGACTTTCAAATTGTGCGGAATCCAACGAGAACAAACCTTTTTTACGGCCAGGTGTTCATGCAGTATGGAATGTATGCTGGTGGAAGAAATGTCCAAGGATGTCTCTACCTCTCGGTGTGTCGCATGTTGCATTATGAGTTCACGAACGGCATCAATGTTCTCTGGCACAACAGTCGTTTTTGGACGACCTTCACGGAATTCGTCTTTGAGCGAGCTTCGGCCACGATTAAATTCATTATACCAATTTTTCACAGTGCTATGGGATGGTGCTTCATCGCCATACAAAGATTTAAGTTCATCAATGCACTCTTGTCGCGATAATCCACGTCGAAAGTTGTGAAAAATGATGGCACGAAAAAGTTCACGAGTTAAATTCATTTTTTTCTATATTAATTTTTTCAAGTCACCGTAACAACACAAATAATGGTCGTACGTCAAACCGTTTTGAGTACAATTATGCTTAAAAATGACAAACTTTCCAATGGAAATGTCAGATTGCATTTGGCAACACTCAGTGTTGCCAGGCCAGAAATATATATAGCAGCCCTCGTAAGCACCACATACAAAACATCCAAAAATTAGGAACGATCAAACAGAAGGAAACAAAATTTTTAAAAGAAAACGTTTTTTGTCTGAACACCAAAAACAGTTTAAAAGAAAATTAACAAAACTTTGGCAAAGTAAAATATTTACGTCTAAATGCAGTCTGTGTTCATGAAAGTCCACAAGTAACTTTACGTTTTCTAAAAAATATATATTTAATTTAGAAAAAGGGTTGAAAATTAAAAAACAAAAAATATGAATGCGAAAAAATATACTTACATAACGTTCACACTACGTTAAGATTCATTCACATAAATAACCTTCATACGCATCTTAATTTCAAAAGCCATATGCTAGCGAATTTGACCCAATTGGAATTAAAAGCGATACAAATAGATTAAATTATTTGCAGAAACTCTACTCTAAGCATAGACTGCACATTTCTTCTTTATAATACGATCCAACAACAAAAATGGTGTTATGAAATTTAATCGTCGGGTACTGTATCAAAGGCGAGATATATATTGTTATGGCAACCCATACATATCTGAATAACAACCATTTTGCTATTGTCCGTACGTGGTAAAAAAAGAAGAGTGGTAGATAAGTTACTTCCCTCAGTGGTGAGTGTGTAAAATAATAAGATAATTATCAGTTTTGCCGTTTGGTTACATTTTTCGTAACTGTTAAATGCTCCACATAACATTTGGCCAACTTTTCGTAACTTTTGATGGAGACACCAAATAAAGTAATATTTCTGAAAAAGTACTTGTTTTATTATTTGAGGCAAGAACTGCTCTCAATTAGATTTCAATATAAAAGATAACATTGCAAGTGGTATTATTAAAATTCTAAATTCTATCGAAGCTTAACTTTCAAAGAAAAAAGTCTAACGGATTTATAAATAATCCTACTACAACTAATTTTATTGATTAGAGATAGCGTGTACTTTTCCACACCGAAATATTAGTACTGAGTACTAACTTAAATTCTAATGAGTATCATCGGGCAGAAATTTTTTTCATACGTTTTTCAACTTATTTTTTTCCGTGTTCAGTAAATGAATTTGTTGCCTTGTTAATTTTCCGGAAATAAGGAGGGAACTTAACTTTGACTATATTTTATATCAATTAAATTTCTATTTATTTAAGGAAAACTTTTAAAATGTAACTTTAAGTGAAAAAATTTAACTTTTTTCAAGGAAAACCGTAACTTTTTGCTGCCTTTCCCTGGCAACACTGATAATTATATAAAGCAAGTTAAGCAACCTTAATAGCGGCGTTGGTATAGGTGCGAGCCCACTGTAAAACATAAGCCCATGAGGTCGAGCGCACCATCGGATGGAAAAGCGTACAAAAATCGAAGTAGTTTTAGTTGATTTAGGTTTGGCTAAAAACGTCAATTATTTTGTGACATATAATTTAGTGAAAAAGACAACTTTTTGGGACATACAATTAGTGAAAGCGTCTGTTAATATTAGAGTAACAGCAGATAATTTTCAAAGCTCTCTTTATAATAAAGAGATAAAGCTCTAGCTATTAGCGCATGTAAGTAACTTTGGATAAAAGGAGAAGACTGGATGTACAGCGAAAGTGGTCTCTGAATGGTTAAGTTTATGTCCTGCTGGAGTAACACAGTAGTGTAGTGTGTATGGCTGTGTTTAGAACAGCGCATGTTTAGTAAGTAATAAATAGAGACCATGGATTCAAAAATAGGCAGATCCACAGAAAACTAAACAGAGAATTTATAATGTTGAGCAGTGGTATTTGTAATCAAAAGAGCTTGAATTACAACTAAGTACGCTGGCATAAAGTAGTTTAAAGTACTTTGATTACATCCGACTAAGAGGCATACAATTTTTTCGCTTGAAAGATATTTATATTTTTTATATTGTTATATTATATTTGTTTATGAAAGATTCAAGTGATATTAATAAAAAAATTAGGCGCGATATTACCTATATAAAAAGCTAATAGCCAAGCAGCTTCAAATAGGAAGAATAACTTGGAGCTGTTATCTTTATGTTCCATTTCTTTTTTAGACGAATTGTATACGCTAGTAAGATACAAGGTAAATTTACGAGGGCTGCTATATATATTTCTGGCCTGGCAAAACTGAGTGCTGCCAAGTGCAATCTGACATTTCCATTGGAAAGTTTGTCATTTTTAAGCATAATCGTACTCAAAACGTTTTGACATACGACCATTATTTGTGTTGTTTACAGTGACTTGAAAAAATTAATATAGAAAAAGTGGAATTAACTCGTGAACATTTTCGTGCCATCATTTTTCACAGCTTTTGACGTGGATTATCACGACAAGAGTGCATTGAAGATCTTAAATCTTTGTATGGCGATGAAACGCCATCCTATAGCACTGTGAAAAATTGGTATAATGAATTTAATCGTGGCCGAAGCTCGCTCAGAGACGAATTCCGTGAAGGTCGTCCAAAAACGGCTGTTGTGCCAGAGAACATTGATGCCGTGCGTGAACTCATAATGCAAGATCGACATGCGACATACCGAGAGATAGAGACATCTTGGACATTTCTTCTACCAGCATACATTCGATACTGCATGAACACCTGGCCATAAAAAAGGTTTTTTCTCGTTAGATCCCGCACAATTTGAAAGTCGTTCAAAAAAAAGCTCGTGTCGATTGGTGCAAAAAAGTGTTGCTAAAATACGATTGCGGTGCTTCAAAAGACGGTTATAAGATCGTCACAGGTGACGAATCATGGATCTATGCGTATGAGCCCGAAACGAAACAACAATCGACCGTGTGGGTCTTCAAAGACGAGCAAAATCCAACGAAAGTTGTTCGTGGAAGAAGCACTTCGAAGCAAATGGTCGCCTGTTTCTTCGGCAAAACTGGTCATGTGGCGACTGTTCCGCTTGAGTAACGTAGGACGGTCACTTCTGAGTGGCACACTACAATTTGTTTGCCTGAAGTCATCGGAGAAATTCGAAAAACCAAGAAGAGCTCTCACACATCGGCTCAAAGCCAGAGCGTTTTTGACCGGCCAAAACGTCGAATTAATGGGTCATCCGCCGTACAGCCCTAAAATCAGGAACAAAATGCGTGGTCAACGATTTTCGTCGCCAGAAGAAGCTGTTGAAGTGTTCAAAAACCATGTTTTAGAGGTGTCTCAATCGGGGTGGAAAAAGTGCTTCGACAACTGGTTTGAGCGCATGCAAAAGTGTATAAATCATGGTAGAGAATACTTGGAAAAACAATAAAACCATTTTTGATAATAAATATTCGCATTTTCACTATAAGGCCAGAAATATATAGAGCAGCCCTCGTAAAATATATTTTCACCAACTGAAAAACCTAAACCTGTTGAGTTTTCTGTTTGCTTCAATCATTATTGAGCTCTATTTGATTCTTAAGAAGAATTATAATGGATACCTAAAAATGAAAAATATTGTAGAATATACATATATAAAATAATATAATTTCTATCAACCAATTACGTTCATACATTCAAATTTTTGTTTTTATTTCGATCAAATTTTTATCAAAGACAAATAACAATCTTTATAATAATTGTCAATGAATATGTTTTATATATTATTTATTGAACATACTATTTAATGAATTAAATTTGTATGACCTTAATCGTACATACATATGTATGTGAGTGTAAAAATATTACAATAAAAATAACTTGATAGCTTTTAAAAAGTTTTCACAAAGTATTGCAAAAAATTTTTGAAATATTTGTTGATAAATGTAAAACTTAAATTATCATGAGTAAGTGCACTTTGTTGAGATTCTATGAAATTATTTATGTATGTATGTATATAAAGGTCGCTTCTTGAGGTAAGATTACACTTTTTTTAACTTTTTACTTACTTTTTTTATGAAATCTGTGTTGGTGTTAAAATTTCACAAAAGAATGAATATTTCAATCGATCAGATATAGAAGAGGTGCTATTGGAAATCAGCGGGATCGGTTCATGTTCTTCGAGGTAGCAGGCAAAATACCAATTTTTTCATGTCATTTGGAACAATAACCTAACTCCAATCAAAGAACAAATATATGGGGCGTTAGAGAATTAATAAATAAGAAAAAAAAACATCAAGGCGCTCGCTTATATTTAAAATTTAAAAAAATCAATTCAAATTCAAAGCTTTTTAAAAGATCTTTAAAGAAATAATACAATTTTTTAACAATGTTTAACCCATTAAGAGCTTTTTTGTTGGGGTCACTTCGCTAAATTCGATTTACAGATAGTGAAGGGTATATAAGATTCGGCATAGCCGAATTTAGCACTCTTACTTGCTTTAAGGCCACAAATAAGGATTATTTGAACAGGTTGATCGCAGTCAAAAAAGCGTCTTAAAGTTTATTTAATTTTTAATAATATATAAAATTTCATAAAATTCATAACCAGAAAGTTTTTTACTTTTAATGCAACAGTATAAGTAAGAATTTACTGATTAATTTTAAAGTTTTCAAAATTCAGTAAAAATATAATGGTAATGAAAACTAAATTGCGGCAGCAGAAAAAATTTAGTTTTACAGCAATTATGCTTGACTGCAAAGTAATATTATATGGTATGTAAAAAGGAAGTTAAAAAGCCATATAAGGACTTAGCAAAAATTATTTTTTCCTGTGGAAAAATAAATATTTAATTTGAAAAAAAAATAACTTAAAAGCGCGGCCTTAGTTCTAAAAACCAAAAACGATGAAACCTATCAAATGAAAAATGATATATTATTGTTACGTTTTTCCTTTTTTTAGACAAACGTACGGATTCTTTTTGCTTGCTAATACCACTGTGGCTCATTATAAATTCTGTATTCTTACTTTATGGCTTTCTCTGGCTAAACCTCTTAATCCTCTGGCCTTGTGAATCCCATAGTCTCTTATTTACTAAACATGCATTATTATTACAAACGCAGCAAACCACGATACACTACTGTGTTACTCCGTCGAGACATGAACTACTCGATGCCTTGTTTACTAACCTTAATTATCCACAGACATCTCCACTACTCCTTTTATCGAAGCCAGTCATCCCCTTTATTCAAATAGCCACAAAACACGTCTGCCATACACTGTTGTTACGCTCTTACACTTGCCTGCAATAAACGCTACTGTTCTTACTTTTTATTATAAAGGGCTTCTTGATAATTATCAGTTACTCTTATATAAAATTGGACGCCTTCACTAAATTATCGACCATGGCTTTACACAATAATTGTCTTTTGCCTCTTGCTACTTCTCAATTTTTAAATGCTTTATAACAATTGTTATTTTCCGTTGTACGCATATCCGAAGGCGGGATCGAACTCACGATTTTCTGTTTTATATCACGCACCTCTACCAACGCAACCATCGAGGTTGCTCAGCTTTTGTTAGCTAATTGTGGTATTACTCTATACACACACCATTAGCGGAAGTAACTTTATTCATCACTCTCATACTGTTAACAACAACAGGGGTTGCCAGATCTACCTCTCGTAACATTATTTTAATGTGTTTTTAAATGATCCAATAAAGATAGAGAAAAATTGTGTATTTAAGAATTTGAAATTATTTTATTTTATGTAACGAATATTAATAATCGTTTTTATTATAAACAGCAATACATAATGGTTTTAATTGTCATTATTTTTAACTAAATTTTTTTTCCTGAAGTCGTGTTCCCTAATATACTAGAATCAACACAATATTTTATCTAGAACAGAAGATTTTATAAAGCTCTCAACATCTGCCCGATGAATGAAAAAAGAGTCGTAGAATCAATATAATGCCAAATAATTTCAAACAATTAACGCATGATATTTCATATCATTAATAGGCTGAAATCCATTAGCCTAACTATAGTATTTTTCTAAAGGACCCTATAAACCTTTAACGTTGGGAAAATTCAATTGAAACTAAAAAACAATGCCCGTATTCCGAGGTAGCAAAGCATATACACACTGGCTTATTTGACCTAATATAAGAATTTGATTTAGTAAATAGATTGCATGAAATAATAAATTATTACCTATTTTCAGCTTTTTAAGCAATATTAAAAGTAACCCCGCCATATATGTGCCATATATGCAACATAAATACATAGCTGCTTTCTCAAAAATCTGCCACATAAAGGCAAGACAAAGCAGCCTGCGAATGTTTTTAGAAAAAACTAGCAGTGCCTACGACTTCGTCAGAGTGTCGTATCTAATTTTCTTAAAATTTTAATTTAGGAAAATGTATTTTTAAACATAGGGTTCGCTATCTAGCGTTTTTTTCAACTAGTGCTTATTTTGTGAATGGTAACATTTAGCTCATGTGTCATTTAACAGATAATTATTTTTATCCGTCTGCTGAGCGAATATGGTTGTGTATACGCTGGAACAAAAAAAAATCATCTTTTTAGATGAAGCTCATTTTATTCTTGGCGGGTATGTAATAAGTTAAATTGTCGCATTTGGTGCACAGAAAACCCACACGCATACATTGAAAAGCCGGTGAAGCCAAAACGAGTCATTGTTAGGTGCGGATTTTGGTCCAGAGGCATAATTGGGCCATTTTACTTCGAAAATAAGGAGTGGCCGTTACAGTCAATGGCAATCGTTATGGGGCCATGTTAAACGATATCTTGTTCACAAAAATTGAAGAGGAGAATTTTGGCTACATTTGGTTTCAACAAGACGGCGCTACACAGCCGAAGCTACACTGTTTTTTATAGCATTAAAAAAAAAGTTATTTGGCGGACCCTATATTTATTGTCAAGTTTTGTGAACAGTGTTGAAAATTTCCACCCACAGAAAAATTTATTGGTAATTGCTCTAGAATTATTCTACTGGTAAAATTGGGTGTTTACACATTTGTATCTCTACTTTCTATAAAAAAATGTATTATTTTTAGGAAAAAAAAAGTATTCTATATTTGAACTAATGGTTTAATGGCCTCCTTACAAAATTTTATTAAAATCCATTCAGAGAGATAAAAACTACTATTTTATTATCTGTATAGATATAAACTTTTTGACCTTCATTAAAATTTCGAAATGCAAAGTCGATTGCACTATTAATATTCTCTTATGTTCCATACGTTACTTAACAGAGAAAAAGGACATATTATTATTTTTTAAATTTGTATCTCTTTAAAGCTTGTTTGCTTCAATGAAAAGTTGACGGCGTTGTTGATGTACGATAAGTCGGCGGACAACTTTCAATGGGTTGCCAGCAGTTTAAGTATTCATATTTCACAACGTGTTTATTGAAGATATCAATGTTGTGACATAACCTAAGCTTTTTCAAATACGCACCTCGTTCGATAATTTTTTCTTCTTTAAAAAAATCGACCACAACAAATAAATCACGCAATCATGAAATGGTTTATTGTTAGAAAATAAATTTCTTACAAATGAATTTAATGAATTTCAGTTTAAATATATTTTTATATTAATATCCAAATTTTAAGAAAAAAAATGTTATTCACAAATGTAAACGGATGTAGCGATGAAGAAAATGCAGCATTACATTCTGCTAGTATCTAATTTTTCGTGCTTTCTTTGGAAAACATCCGCACACATTTTTCAATAAATTTTCTTTTTTAAATATTTAGAAATTAAAACTAAAATTCACTCAGGCCGAAATTTAGTATTCCATTTGTTATAATTTCAAACAGTTCAAATAATGATTTTTATAAACATATTCAAATAAATTTCTTTAAGAACTCAAGCACGATTAACAACTTCAAATTATATTATTCTAATAAATGTTAAAAAAAAAAAATTCTTTATATCCTGCCCCATTAGAAAGCTGTTCTTAATAATTCTTGCGAAAAAAAACCGACTTCAAAACACATTTCATATGTCTGCCTATAACAGCTCAAGTGTATGGCCACATAAATTAGGTTATATTAACTATTGGGATACACTGTTATCTCCAAACTTTTTACTTTTTCAACTGTTAAATAGTTTGGCAATATACATCAACTTGCAGCAACCATAGGGTGACTCTTTAATTTCCAAATTCAAATTATACACTTGCTGTTTTAGTAGATTTAACAATCAGGTTCTGTGTAAATTTCAACCGTCCGTCTAACGATTCAACAGTTTGCCCATATACATCAGATTATATCAACTACTAATTTTATAATATCACATTTTTATACTTCTTATTATATCAAATAAATTAGTGGAGAGTCTGTCTAAACTTAAGGTGTTTGTATACAACGGTTCAAAAAATACAGCCATATAGAACACATTTCATTAATTTGGGAACACCCTTTAATTTCTAAATTCAAATTATAAGCTTTTTGTTATAGCGGACTTTGCAAAACATGTTCTTTGTAAATTTCAGCTGCCTGTCTATAACGGTTCAAAAGCCGGCCACATTCCACAGAAGTGCCCTTTACAATTCATAATACACGTAAAAAATAAGTATGTTGCATGGGGAGACCCTTTAATTTTTAAGATTATGAGCTGCTTTTAAAACGGGGCCAATCTGTAAGCATAATCTATCATATTACCAATTTTCAAAATCGGATCAGAAATGACTGAGTTCTGGAGGCACAAATATGAAAAAAGCAACATTCAGCCGAATTGTATAACCTCCTTCTTTTTTTTTGAAGTCGGTTAAAAATACATCAATTCTCTTGCATTTTGTACAGCTACTGAGCTAGCTGACCCCGTTATTTTTCAAAATTGCTTCAATGGCTTAAAAACAAATATGACCAAGGTCAAAATTTAATTTTGCTTTTCATATATTTGTTATTGCACATATGTGTATATTAATATTTGTTTGTGTTTGTGCATATATACAGTGGTGTCAACAAATTCATCATTCTAAAGAATGATTAATTAAAAATAACCTGTTTAATTAAATAACTCTTTTATTAAAGTCCAATCTTAAAAGTCTTTTCAATGAAAGGTTAAAGTTCTGAGAGTCGTAGCTTTAATTCGATATAATTTTCTTTACGGTATATACATATATTAGCAGTGAAACAGATTTTGTTAAATTTATTTGTTAAAGCCGTTACCCCCTTGTGGATCTTTTCGTTTAAAATATTATCAAAACTATAGTTCATAGGTTGCTTGATATTGTTTCACTAGCAAACTAAATCTATTTAATCTCGATATTGAGCATCACAGTAGCGTTGGAAATTACAATCGAAATAAAATTGAAATATTTTATTTCCAATCAAATGTGTGTACATTTATTGCTAAAAAGTTACTAAGAATAAGTGTACTTAATACCAGTTGTAATTGGTGGTTGATATTTTTTATGTGATTATTAATTTTTGTTGTATTTGCAATATCTAATTACCCAATTTTCTTTTTTCCAATTTATATTTTACTTAAAAAAAACTTTATACATATTTCTGTTGGCGTTTTAATTGTAAGTCGCACAATACATTTAGTTTTCGCAATTTGTATATTAAAAAGGAATTTGAGGAAAGTAAAATCAATTTATTACATTGCATATTTATTGAATTGCTCTTAAGTAGCAAACGAATTAAGTATGTGCATTTATTATTAAGTACTTTTAGGCCAAAAATCACAACATGCTTTAATTTATTACTGGTCACTTCTAAATATTAATTTGCAAGTGCCTGTAGAAAAGACTCTTGGCAACTTATTTAATTTCTTGCAAAAGGAAATTATGGTATTAATTAGCTTTTAAAAAAATTTTTAAATAAACGCAAAAAAGCAATTTGTGAAATCCGCAGAAATATCTGGTTGGCCAAATGTTAATTAAAAGGCACATACTGCCGACAAATTTTCCTTTTTCTCTCTCTGCTTTGGTTATTATAAGGTTCCTCAGCGTTTCCAGATTTTTTTTCGATTCGTATATCCAAATTTGATAAATTTTGTAACCACATTTCCCCAAAAAAAATTAAAACAATCCCTGAAAATTCCCACTTGAAATAATACTATTTATTTTTAAATTCAATTTAAGTAATAACATAAATTTTTTATTAGTGTTTTTGTGCAAGCTGTATGTATTCGAGGTCTGATCAAAAAATAACTTTTATTTTTAAATTTCGTGAGTTACGTAATACGTATGTTTGATTTTTGCATTTTTTTCTATTATGTTGGTACACATGTCTGTTATATATGTTGGCAATATCAGCCATTTTGAATTATCTGTTTTTTTTTTTGACAGATAAAAAAGTTAGTCATGTTGTGGTGTGCTCTTCGATTTTTTACTTTACAAAAAAATTAATTAAAGAAACTGTATTAAGTTTTGTGTAAAAAATTATTATTAAATGCGCAATTATATTAAACTTTGAGATAAAAATGTTACAAACAATTAGCATTTTTTAGAGTTATTGATCATATTCGAGTCTTTCTTGACTCTTCTACACGATTATAATAATCGTTAATGCGCTCACTTTAGAGTCGAAAATTATTGTCTTTTCGGGAGAAAATAGTACCATTGCGACGACTCTTCTGAACGAGTCCCTTATGGCTCATTTTCGATACTGTTTTCAATCGTACTTATAGTCAAATGCGAAACTCTTTCGAGCCATTTTTTGGTCATCGTACAAGCCGCATGCAGGTCTTTTTCGAATTATATTATACGCTCATTTCTAACTGTATTTTATCAAACATGGTAAATAACATTTTGCTAATTCTTTATTACATTTGTTAGCGTGTTATTTTTAATTTTCTTAAAATTCTTATTTAGTAAAGTTAAATAAAAAAAATAATAATTTCATCTTTGTATTCGTATCTCTATTTTCTTTACGAGATATTTACGAAAAATAGAAAAAAAAACAATAAAATATTTGAATAATGTTTATATCGTTAGGCTGCGCTAAATATGACTTTAAAATTATTAAAAAAAACAGTCACACTTCGAGCATTTGCTTTCTGTATGTTTTTATTTTTTAAACAAATCACTTTCTTTGAATTTGTCGGAATTATATTAAAGTATCTTTTTAGTCTTAGGAGACTCACTTTGTTGATTTTTGTTAAAACAATCTTCCAAATGCTAACTAGGCATATATTATTTTTATGCACTTAATATCTATGACACTGCGGAATATTTTTGGTATAAGCTTTAAAGTTTATTCTTTTTGTTGTTGGAACTTTAATTATTTGTAACATCTCTAACATACACCGACGTATACAATTATACTCTACTAGCGGACCCGGCGAACTTCGCCTCGCCCCAATTTTAAACCTTCAGACAAACTTTAGACTAATAATACAACACAATTATCAATTATCATAAAATATTGTGATAAAAAAGATGCCTGATAAATAAAATTTCATAAAAAAAATTGATTTTCGAATTTTCTAATTTTCCGCATTTCGCATTTTCCGCAATTTTCCATGTTTTACACCGAGAACTTTCTATTTTTTCATTTAGAAAGCCATTAAGTAATAATTTCACACAAAATTTCGTATGATGAAATGAATTTTCGATTTTTACAATTTTGCGACTTTTTCTTTCATAAAAACCTTCTCCTCGAAAATACGAAGAACTGGCAAAAAATTTAAAGAAATCAGCCGTTCTCATTTTATGAGTTACTATTCATTTTTTACACCATTTATATATATATAGATATTTAACACTGATGCATCTTCAAAGTTGGGATAATGATTTAATCTGGCACAATGAGAAGATAATGTAGTTTTTTATGAATTATTAATGTCTCTACATTTTTGATCAAATTTATGGCAAGCTATTCTAGTTTTTAGTTGTATATATGTACAATTATATTACAATTTTCACTATCATTACCGTTATAAGGTATTCTGTATACTACATTAGGCATGCCCTGTTTTTGTTGTATTCTATATTTTGTTTTACTAAATAAGAATTGAGGGTTCTGTATGTCATTTTAAATTTCTCGGAATCAAAAATTTTTGATTTTTCTATTATTTTGTCTTTTTCTGGTACATAAATTACAGCCTTGTTATATTAGTTAACTTATATGAAATATGTATCTAAAACAATTCCAGCAATTGTTTTGCCCACTGCTGTATATAATAACTATGATAAATGCATTTTTATCCTTTTGAGCTCCATTTAAATAATAATTTCTAGTTTTAATCATTTTAATACGATCTTGCTTTTTCTTCTTACTATATTTTTTGTGTTATAAATTTAATTTTATTATTTACATTTTTATTTCATTAATTTATGCTAAAATTTTTTTCCATTGGTTTGTTTTTATTATTGTTGTTTTTCGTTTGTCTTTAAATTTTATTATTCTTTTTTGTTGAAAGTGAATTTAATTTAAACATGAAAATTTATGTGCTTTCAAGTGGATGTGAATTTATGTGATTTTTTATACGTTGCAATAAAAACGTTTTTTTTACTTAATTTAATTTATGGTTAAATGGAAAAGAACATTCAATAAAGCAATTATATTATTGGAAACTCTTATCTCCAGTATAATATAAATATAATAAAAAATAATAAAAACATCTAAATACTTTAAAGTTGGAAAGAGTTTCAGAAACACCCTAAAAATCTATATTCAAGCAGAATGGTTGTTATATGATCCCAATAACCATATTATATTCTTTGTAACAATGCGTAGTTGCGGAAAATAAATTACAGTTGTTTTCACCAAACTTCAGTCCCGACAAACATTTTTTTTCACATTTAACCGTTATGTGGTTACTGTGCACAACGGTTGGTTTTAACATTAAAAAATGAAAACTACAACCAAAGTTTTATTACTTATTAAAAATAATATAATATTTTTAACCATAATATATTATTATTAATCAAAGTATGAGTAAAAGCAAACAAAATAATGCTTGCGTTTATAAATATTTTTTTTAAGTCTTGAAAAATGCTTTTCTATCAGTTTATCAGTTTTTTTGTTAGCTTAAAGTTAAAAAAGTTTTTTGCTGTTAGAGAAAATAAAGAAAAAAAAATTTACGTACAAAATATACAAAGGAATTATGTAGAATATATGAAAACAAATGAAAAGGTAAGGAAAACATTTTAAAATAGTGGAAATAAAAATATTTATTTATATTTGTATTTTAGGCACAAATATTAAACCATTAACATTTTATTTAATTAAATATGTCATATTATAAACCAACAATAATTGCTATTATGTATGTGTTAGAAGTTTTGGCTTAATTTGAAGTCAGTTCTGCAATACCATTAAGTATATTATGATATTTTCCATACGAGGATATAACGTTTACTCCATAAGTTGATGTTATAAATGTTTAAATGATTCCTATATCCAATGCGTCAAAGCCTTTTAATTATTACTCACGTATAACAAACAAACAGACAATTATTTTTTGTGAATTTATGTTTTCAATAATTTTTATTACAAATCAATAATAAATAAAACAATATATAATAATAAGTCTATTATATCAGGAAATTTTTGCATTCAATTATATATAGCATAACATTGTCAACTATATTATGATATTTTAATTTGACCATTTAATATTTATACTTAAACATAAATATGTTTATAATTATTGTTAATTTAGACAAAAGTATGGTTGTAAGACCAACTATATAATACAACCATAGTATGTTGCTCTTAGATGTTGAGGTAACCATGTTTTTTCTTTGCGTTGTTTTGAAAAAATAAACCTGTATTTTATATTAAATAATTTTAAACTGCGCTGAACGCACTACAGAACTCAAAAATATTTTGTAGACTGTCGGCATTCTTTGCTAAAAAAAGGATGATCTAAAGAATTTTTAATCTTGAAGATTTAAAGCAATTTTACAAAATGAAATCCGTATTGATACTTCAAGAAATTTAAAAATTTCCAAAAAAAAAAGGAAAAAGTAGCGTTAGTAACTCTTCAAACTATGCAGGACAGAAGCAGAACTGTCATATTTTATTTATAACCGACAAGATTTTGTCGTGTACATAATCAGACTGAAAATTTTATTATTATACCCTTCAGCACAAAAAGTGGAAAAAAGGTATATCTAAGTTTGTCATTCCATGTATAATTTCTACAATATACATTTCTGACCCGAGAAAGTATATATATTCTGACCTCTTATGCATAGCGAAGTCGATTGAACCATGTCCGCTTGTCCGTCCGTGTTAGTATTGAAATCAACTTTGCCAAGGGACACAAAAAAAATAAATATGGCAATTAATCAGATATAGTGTCGAAAGAGCATGATCGGTCAATGTCCTTCCAGGCAGCAGTCAAAACACCACGCCTTTCTCTATTTTTTTCATGTCATTTGGAACATTAAAGTAACTTCAATCAATACAATAAATTAATGAAGCGTTAGAGAATTAAAAAATAAGAAAACAACATCAAGTGAATAAAAAAAAATTTATTTTTTTTTAATATCTATATGGGTATCATTTTGAAGCTCTTGAAGAGGTCTTTAAGGAAATACTAATAATTTTTAAAAATGCTTAACTCTCTAAGGGCCGATGACATTTTTATGTAAGAACTACGACAAATAATTTTAAAAATTAAAAATATTTATAATAAAAAATAATTTGTGTAAAAGATAACATTAATGATTAAAAAAACACAAATTAAATAAACAACAGTGGAGAAAGAAAAATAGAATCATTTTTTGTTATTGCTGTTTTTGCTTAAACTTTGACTTTTGTCTCTACTTTATTGGTTGGACGAAATCTAGTTTAGTTAAAATGTTTGTGATAAGTTTCCTGACGACCTAAGTAAGCCGTAGCGAATAGCCATTGAGACGTGCTTTCACCTTCAATAATGAATATTGGTGATTTATAATTTAAATCGAAATATTTAGAAATTAGTACAATATTTTTTTAAAAATTAATTTATTTAATAAATTTTCCCGTGTTTTTTTAATTTAAATAGTTTAAATTTAATTACAACCTTTGTTGATATTTAAGAACTACTGAATGAGGATGTAGCGATCTAGAAGACACTAAAATATGCCAACAACTTTTACTGTTATCTTAAACATCTTTGTTTCTAGTTTTGAGATATATCCCTATCCATTGAATGGAGAAACCAGCACCTGATATATTCGCATATAACTTTTTCTCAATTGCCAACCAAGATCGATGGGACAGAATCAAGTTAATACATTTTCACACAGTTTCTCCTCAAAGTAGATAATATATTAGTTTCAAACATATTGTCGCAAAGTGGGCGTCCCCTATAACTGAGAAATGGACTAAATTACTTCTGAACTTAAAATGAAAAGCTATATGTATTAAACTGTCAATAAATTGACTTGATTTTCTTTTGAGTTTTTAATTATTTTCTTAGCCTTTATTTACGTTTTCCCTGGCTTAAGTTTCGCTGATAAACTGTCTTGAACAATAAGCGAAATGGGCATAAGAAGTACATTTTCCATGCTATAAAAGCATTTATATGTAAATTTATTATAATATTTTTGGAAAATATTACACATAAATTAATATGTAGGTGTTGATTGTCTGAGGCTGCTGTAGTAATAGCAGTAACTACGTTGACTACAAATCTGGCCAAAGTTCAACCCCTGCACTAATTAAAAAATATAAAATGTTATTTATTATATTTTGCCATAACATTTTTAAATAAAAATGCAATTTATTTGTTAGTTTGAAAAAAGCAGATATCTATACGTATTTCGCCAGTTGCTTAAGCCAGCTCACCAGGAATTCTTTATCCAAATTTTTGGAAAAGTCAAAAACATTTTTATTAAGTATAAAAACTTCAAAAATAACTTGAGAGTTATTTAAGAAGCAAATACAAAAATATAAAGCTTTTACAAAAATTACCAACAAACAAACCACGTTTAAAAAAATGTTTTTTCTGTTTAATGGTATAAATACATATTCAGAATTTAAATTACAGCATGCAGCCTTCTTCGACGGTACTTCTTCATACCATATTCTTCGGCGAAGTAAAAAACCTAACAAAATGACTATACCTTTCTCCTTTCACCACCTGTCTTAACACTCATCTCATCTCTCACGATTACAGAAATAACTAAATAGGTATTGTTGTCTGAAGTGCTACTTCTCTTAAAAAAAAACGCAAACTGTTAATTTGAAACCGCCATCATCAAGCACTGCATTTAAGTAATTTAAGAATAAATTAATTTAATAAATTCGGGCTTAATTTTTAGAAACTATTTACTTTCAGCTGGATTTAAGAGCGTATGAGTATGCGTTTTGCAAAAATAAGATAAATTTACCTGAAGTGCAATTATAGATTGAGAATGAAAAAACCTTTGCAATATCATGGCTAACCGATTTAGACATCTGTTTCATACCTTGTGTGCAGAGCTTAATTCCTGTATATTCCTCAATTTCTTATCTACTAAGTATGCGATTAAACAGCCATCCACGCTAAAGTCTCTAACTCTGGCTGGACTCGAACCGACAATTCCCTGTATAATCAATCAGGCAGTTTAATTCAACTCAGTCACGACTGCCACACACTGTTTTTATGTTGTTACTTTCTTTTTTACTTATTGCTTAATACAGGCGTCTGCTACTTTAATATACAAACGCCTACACCCACTTACCATAATTGTTTTTTTTTTTTCGATTATTCGGTCTTTAAGCAGGTCATCACCTGTAACAAGTATTTGTTTGTCTATACGAAGCTCTGTAGGGATTCTAAATCTGTTTAAAAAGCAAGTAGACACCTCTACTAACGTAACCAACGTATGTTAGCAACTTCTTAAGCACTCTTTACCTCACACATATATTAGCAATAACCGCATTATTTTTTTTTCACAAAAACTTCGTGCTATTTTTTATTTAATTATCCCGATTAAATTGATTACCGATATTGATTATTGAGGGTCAAAGCACGTCTCGATATCCATTTCGTTATCGCTTACTTAACTCTTCAGGAAACTTCTGACAAACATTTTAAATAAACTAAAGACTTTTGTGTAAGCAATAAGCAAAGACAAAAATCAAAGTTTAAGCAAAAACAACAATAACCAACAGTAATTCTATTTTTCTTTCTCTACTGTATACGGTTGATTTTTTTCGGCTCTTTTATACAGTTAAAAGAGGATGAAAAATAAAATATCAAAAACACTACGATAATTTATTTATATGCACAGGCACTTTCAAGTTATTTAATTAAAGACACGGGAATATTTTTTTAAAATTTAATTTTCACAAAAACTTCGTGCTATTTTTTATTTAATTATCCCGATTAAAGAAGTTTCCTGAAGAGTTAAGTAAGCGATAACGAAATTGCAATCGAGACGTCCTTTGGCCCTCAATAATCAATATCGGTAATTAATTTAATCGGAATAATTAAATAAAAAATAGCACGAAGTTTTTGTGAAAATTAAATTTTAAAAAAATATTCCCGTGTCTTTAATTGCATTATCTTTTGTTGTTACAGGTAAATGCTTGGGTTTTATGCCAAGCAGGTTTTCGGCCTAAGAAACTTATATCTTCCACATTGGTTTCTTCAAATTAAAGCTCTCGTTTTAAAAATGTTCTTAAATCTTACTTATTAGCGTCAAAATTTAAGCCCTCTCTTATGTTGATAGAAACTAATAAATACATTTTAGTCAAACATTTATATATTTCCTTAAGTGTGTTAACTATGAAACTTAAGATATATTATTTCAAACAAATATGCGCTGTGTCCAAAAAAACTATAACACATAAACTACAGCCAAATAGTCTGTGTAATAATAGTGTCTTAATTTTTACATTATTTAAACCCAAACTCTTTTTCAACTGTAAGTAATAAAAAAAATGTTCTATTGTCTTAAGCTAAAACTGCTTGTGCCTTAAAAAAAAATATAAAAAGAGAAATACAAACAAAATAATTTTATTTAATTTTTGCGCATTTTCTGCAGCACTTGTTTTCTTTTGTTCACTGAAATGACATTTAATTACTCAGATGTCAGAAACTAAGCTGAAATAGAGTAGTAGCATTATACATTGTCAGCAGCAGGTTATAATAATAAAATAATGTTTTTTTATTTATCTGTGTCAAGGATCAAAATCTTTGAAAGATGATGTATCATAACTAATAAAAAACATTTCAGTGTTCAGTAAAATTTCTTTTAAAGCATATTGCAAAAAAAAATTTTTTTCTGAAAAGTTCAATAACTTTAACTCAGTTATGAGATACTAAAAAATATGCACTACTTTGTCACAAACTTATGCATGCCAAACTCAGTGATATATTTTAATCAAAATAATTCAATTTTTGGCCTATCTAAACAAAATAGTTTTCAAAAACAGCATTTGTACACACAGAAAAAAGATTGGTAACAATTCGCTTGATATGTTAAAAATTCAGTTACTAATAAAATAATTTGATTTTTTTTATTAATAATTTATAGTCTTGATTTATTTTTTATATTAAAAGCTAACAAATGATATTTGCTTCTAAATGTTAGTTGTAACACCTCTTAGAAAAGTTAACATGACCGATTTGTGTCTTTACTAAAATCTATTCTATTAAATGGAAGATGCAACTAAATTTATTCAGTACATTACTACTGAAAACCAAATTTTTGAAGTAAGAATCATAAAACTCGATTGTATATTCTGAAATCGAAAAATCTTTGACACAATATAAATAAAATTTGTACACATTACGAAAATCAAAATATTTTAGTACAAAAATAAAAAGATATATTAAAAGTGGTGAAAAGTTCACCAATATTGGTAAATGGTAAGTTAAAAATTATCTCAGAAAGACATTTATATATAAAAATAATTTTATAATAATTTATTTCGCAGCGCAAAACGTGCGGTATGGGATAGCAAATTGAAGAAACTATGTGGAAAAGAAGAAATCATGATGTAAAGGAAGAAGATAGCTACATTCAATGGTTCGAATCATGAAATTTATAATGTATAATCTTATTTCTATAATAAATTATTAAAATAAAAGTAAATATTAAAAATTATTTTAATTAATTTTTAAAAAATTTCTTTTTTTTAATTTTAGATTTAAATACCAACGGCTCTCAAGGGGTTAAACAATTTTAAAAAGTTTTAGTATTTCCTAAAAGCTCTCCTTAAAATGATTCCCATATTGATATCATAAAAAATATGTATCAAAATTGTACGCCTACAACTCGGAAAATATTGATGTTGATGTTTTTTTTTTCTTATTTTTAAATTGTATATACACAGAGAAAATAAATTCGTTATAAGAACCGAATTTGTTGCCAATCGAATTTTGTCAGTTGTGTGTATTATTTTGAATTCGGTTGTATTAACTGAATAAATATAGCAGTCACAACTATTTAAAAAAATAATTCTTGGCTGATTATAAAATATTATTGTGAATTAAACAAAACAAAATAATTTTTATTTTAAACAACGGGATTTTTTTATAATTATATTAATTAATTTTTAAAAAATTATTTTTTTCGTGCTATTTTCCCGATTTATTATTTAAATCACCGATATTGATTATTGAGGGTCAAAGCGCGTCTCGATTGCAATTTCGTTATCGCTTACTTAACTCTTCAGGAAACTTCTTTAATCCAAGAATTATTTTTTTAAATAGTTGTGACTGCTATATTTATTCAGTTAATACAACCGAATTCAAGATAATACACACAACCGACAAAATTCGATTGGCAACAAATTCGGTTCTTATAACGAATTTCTTTTCTCTGTGTATATACAATTTAAAAATAAGAAAAAAAAAAACATCAACATCAATATTTTCCGAGTTGTAGACGTACGATTTTGACAGATATTTTTTATGATATCAATATGGGAATCATTTTAAGGAGAGCTTTAAGGAGAGGAAATACTAAAACTTTTTAAAATTGTTTAACCCCTTAAGAGCCGTTGGTTTTTAAATCTAAAATTATATATACGTAATGCTTAATTTTTTTCTTCTTATTTTTTAATTCTCTGTCGCCGCAATAATTGAATTTTTGATTGAAATTACTTTACTAAACTAGATTTACTTTAATGGTAAAGGGTATATAAGATTCGGCGTAGCCGATTATAGCACTCTTACTTGTTTTGTTTTATATTAAATGTAGTTATTATATACCCTATGAATAATATTATGTTTTTATTAGCATGAAATAATAATAGACTTAGTGCGGATAAAATATTATTATGTATGCATGCATGGTGTATGTATGTATGTGTGTATGAATATACCATACAACACTGTTTTAAAACCTCACAAGGTTACATACACTGTGTAGAAAACCTTGTATAGAGACTTGGGTACCTCTTTAGGTTAGAGACGCATGTTTTGATTCAATTTTTTGTTATTTAAAGTAGAGAGTATTACTTATCGAATGTTTATAATGGGTAACGTCAATATCGGATACGGTAACTTGAAAAAATTTATTCCATCTCACCATCTAAAAAAAAAGTAGAACGATATTATTGGTTAATGGGATAGTATTGAAATAATTTATACAATTAACAGATAAGACGATTCTTTGTTATACAATTAACGCATATATCACACAACCAATGTTGATAAAAATTATATTATTTTAAAGATACTGCATTGCACTGGTAAAGTTTTGTTAGTAACAAGCATTTACAATTTCAACTAATACTTTTTTTAAAATTACATGCAACAAAGTACTTTTGCGTGCTCGACGGACAACAATAAAACAGACCCAGCTAGAAATGGGTGAGCGAAAATACTACAAATTCAATTTTTCACTAACATATATGCAACAAAACTATCCTAAATGGCGTGATTAATCTACCGCTCTTGGTATAAAATTGGTTAGATTTTTTTTCTTTTTTGTATGCGAAGTCTAAGTTTGCTTGTGTTCACACAAGCCTGATTAGTAAAATTTAAAATGCAGCTTATAAAAAGTTCAGTAAAAAAGTCACTGGCAACACTGCTGGTAGAGACATCCTAGCAAGATATGAGTGCACGAAACTTAACATAAACAATTTTCTACTAATATATTTGATTTGCAACTATTTTACACTGAAACGGCAATTCCATTGTACTAATTTTAGAATTAAATTGAAATGAGTTATTTTTTTTTATTAAATTAAGTTTAGATTAGCAAAGTTATGATCTTAGGAAAGCTTTGTAATTCAATATTTTCCAAAGATCAAAAAAATTTGCATGATATTTTTTATAAAAAAAAAAGTCACTGGCAACGTTGTTTGCTACAGACATCACCCGTATACAAATGTTTACATTACTTTTTTCATTTTCCCTTTAAGAATGTGATAGAAACTTTCTTCTACGTAGTGATGGATACTCCTATTATCAGTGATTGTCATTTGATGGATCAAATGATGGTCACTGTTCTTTTAGGGATCATATGTGTACAAAAGACTTCATAATTTCTTTTTTTTTTAGTTTTCTATTAAGAATGTGATAGGAACGTTGTTTTGAACAATAATGGATATTTCTATCGTTAATGATTGTAAAATCAAATGATCAAATGATTGACACTGTTCTGTAGGGGAGTTTCTTTGCGCCTTAGAAATTGCAGAGGTACTCAGTAAATTAAGGATTGATATGCATATTTATTTACTAGAAAATGTTTTGTTTTTTTTTTAATTTTTTTATACTCAATTATCTCAAATCCCTTGGTATCATAAATAATTTATTAGTAAAATTATAGTTTTTGTAATTTTTATTTAAAGTACTGATTTAAAGAATTATTTGATTGAAAGTGGTGTTCGAGGAACTGCGTTGCTCTAAATTTGATATTTCATATTGTGTTAAATGTTTTATTTAAAAATTTATGTAATTCTTATTTACGTCAAATGTTCACTCCGTCCCAAGAATTTGTAATATTTGCAACTTAAAAATCCTTTTTTGTTACGAAATTAGGAAATCACACCATTCCATTTCGCCGAGTTTAGTTTTTAATGTAACAAAAGTCTCACAAAAAATAAAACAAAAGAAAAAATACAAATAAAACACAATTATTTTCATAATAGAAAAGTAACATTTTAATAAAGAAAATTATTATTTGTACTAAGAGTTTTAAGAGATAAACTCATGCACTCATACGAACAAATTGTTGACTTTATATACATCCATCCATACGTATATACATTTCTTCCTTTCAAGTTTATATTAACTTAATGGAGAAGAAAGTAAAATGATACTTTATAAATTTTTATTTGTTTGAATACGCTGGCATTTATGAAGAACAAAAAATGTGCATGTGTGTTTGTTTTTAAAAGATAAACATACTTATTTATGTTTGCTATTATCACAACTTTGTTTGATGTGAATAAAAGCAGACAGACAAATTGGCTTTTTGATATATATTCTTGTAGACAACAACACTGGTAGCTGCTAGTGGAAACAATACGTAGCAAAACAGACAATTTGAATTTGTGCATATTGTACTACATTTCAGTAGTAATATAATTTCCGTTTTTTTCATATGCCTTCTATTTAAATATAAAAACTAACATAAAAATATTATTATCATATTCTATATTTGTGATCAAACATCGATTGAATAGAAGCCAGGCAATATCAATATAAAATAATTCTTTCAAAAACAAAAAAAAAACACTTCAAATCAGATTTCATTGCTCTGTCTATAACGGTTCAAAAGTGTGGCCATATGGTAACCCTTGTAGTCCATATCCAAATACTTGTTATGGGCAGACTTAGAACTACAGCTTCTTGTTAATTTCAACGTTCTGCCTACATCAGTTCAACAGTTAATAATATAATCAAAATTGAAAATAGGTGCAGCCCTTAATATCTAAATTCAAATTTTATACTTAACTTCTGAACGCCCCTGACCATATACCTTGGATATGTCATCTTGAAATAATGTCCACACATTAACCTTTGCTAATGGACTCAGCTTTTCTTAAATATCCCTACAGCCACCGATAGCCTTCCAGTAAACCAAATAAATTCCCAACTCTTGGTTTAAGTCTTCATAGGCTCTAAACTCGTAAAAATTCCATGGAAACAAAGTTGACACAGATAAAAATAAAAGTCGTACAAAAACTGATTGGAAAAAATATTAAGCTAATATTATTAAAAAAAAAGCGAATTTCTTTATTAACTCACACATGATTTTTCTTAATCCGTGTAATGTCAACTGGAACTTTTTAGTTATGCTCTTCTTCTTTCCAAAGACAAATTATATACTTGCTGTTGTAGTAGATTTAGCAATCAAGTTCTGTGTAAATTTCAACCGTCTGTCTGTAACGGTTCAACAGTTTGCCCATATACATCAGATTATATCAACTATTTAATTTATAATATAACATTTTTATACTTCCTATTATACCAAATAAAGTAGTAGTTTTTGTATACAACGGTTCAATACGTCCATATAGAACATGTTAATTGAACTAATGGTGCACCCTTTAATTTATAATTTTAAATATTATCAGCTGTTACTATAACGGCCATAGCAATCGAAATTGCGTCAAATTTACAAGCGTTTGTCAATAACGGTTCAAAAGATAGGACTATATAAGTAAATCTACAGTAATTATGGGACACCCTTTAATTTCTAAATTCAAATTATAAACTCATTGATATAGCGGACTTAGAAATACAGGTCCCTTTTAAGTTTCAGCGTTCCTTCTACAACGGTTCAAAATTACGGCCACGCACTTGAATAATTTAATTAAGAGGCATATGTATACATAATAGCCCAATTCACAATCTTCTGCAAATGGTCTTGAATCATAGCATTTGCAAAATTGTGTAGCATATTTTACTTATTATTATATGTTTTGTTTGTGCAGACTAAAAACATTGCTCTTCACTGCTTTAATATGGCTCTGTCTATAAACATTACAGCATACTTTTTGCTGGTGGAAGCAATGTCGTTTGGATTATTGTGTAAAGATAGCTCTGTTGTTAAAACATAATGGTGCATAAAGAAATTAAAAGTGAAGTATATTTGTGTCATTATTTAATTTTTAATATTGTATGAACAAGCTTAAGCTTTAATAAACACCGTCTTAACAAACATAAAATAACTCCCAATTCGAATTATATTTGCACCCGGGCACTGTTCAACTGTTTTAAGCTCTTTATAGGGGTCCTTAACTTTAATATCATACCATATAACATAGATATATGACCAAACGCCGGCTACACAGACAACATTTTGTTAGCGAAGCTGCGTCCTATTTATCATTAAATTAAGCAGAAGTTAAATAAGAAGTTCTGAAACTTTACCCGCGTATTGTGCTTTTTTATAGAGTTAAATTTTTTCATTTATGAGCGTTCATTTATAAACATTTATGGTATTTTTCATTAACGAGATTTCTACGATTTTTTTTATTCTTCACGTTCATAAACGAACATCCAAAAATTGTCTTATTATGATCACACATGAACGAGTGCATCTCTTTCGGTTTTTAGAAGCCATATATGATAAGGGAAAAATAACACTATTCTCGTAAATGCTGCTTATCATAAACGTATACGCAACATTTTTCAGCGTTGAAAGCTTCCCAGTTATGAGCATTCAAAGATGAGAAAAATAAAGTTTCTCATAAATGAGAAAAAAATTAACAATATATTTTTAATATAATTTGCTTAAAGCATATGATATTTCAAACAAATTAAACAAAATAATTCAAATGAGGAAAAACTTAGCTATTCACAATAATTAAGCTGCTATTCCTGATATGACTGATGAATATAGTAAGCCATAATACCTCAAGACTACAAATTTAACATCTGCGTATACTCCAAAAAAAAAAAAAATTGTAACACACGCGTGTATACGTCGGCAGCATAGCAAAAAAATATTTTAATATACCCACAGGCGAACGCTTAAAGAAAAAAATTTTCTACGATCTTTTCACTTATGAGAAACTTTTAAAATTGTTAATTCTCATGAATGAGCACTTGCTTAAAAAAATATTTTCTAATTTTTTCACTATTGAGTAGAAAGAAAAAAACTTATTCATTAATGAAAAAACCAAAATATTTTCCAGCCATGAAAAGAAACAACCAAAATTAAAATATCTCACTGCTCTCTCATGTGTGAGAAGTTTCCAAAAAAAGTGAATAGGTTTTAGAGAGTGATCTCCATCGCGATCGTAAAAATTTTATATATCACTATAAAACTGAGATCGTAAGTTTTATAGTGTAGAAACAAATGTTGCGTGTTTTTGCGCCTAACCCGATTTTTACTATTATAAGACCCACTCTAAAAAAGTTATTACCTTTCTTTCATGCTTCCACCTGTACTTAACGCTGAAGAGGCTCAAGATTCAGATTTTATTAAAATTTTACGCTACAATCATAAATAAATTATTATGAATAAGTTAATTATTTTTAGATAAATAAAGTACTATAAAGTAACAAATTACAAAAATACAATTTTGAAAATATACTTGGCAGGTGGGGATTGGTAAGGCATTGGAAATATTAAATTAGCAAATTGGCAAAAAAAAATTAAAAAAATATAATTTTCGGAGGTAGAATTAGTTCTTTTAAGCGGACCTTTTTTCTCCTTGATCCGATTTTTCTATTTTCTAGGTTTAACAGCCTGTGACCATAACAGATTCATTAATCTAGGTGCACTCAGTAAATTTTTAGAGCCAATATAAACTAAAAAAAAAGTAATGTCCAGCTAGATTGGCTAAATACCCCTATGTATGTCATGCAACTGAGAATAAGCGAGTTCGATGGAAAATTCTCCGGCCTAGAGAAAAAAAATGGATCAAGAATAACCTGAATTAAAAGTGCAAGTAGGCGATCTTCAAATTCTAGAAGGATCGATCAGAGCTATATCTGAGTAGCAAGATAAACACCCCGAGTTTTGATGGCAGCTCACCTTTTAATGTTCCAGTGGCCTGCAGGCCAGTGGCCTTGAAAGAAGCAGCAGCAGACATACCCGAAAGCATACCAGCCGCTCGCAGAAATAATTATGAGGTCATTATGGTAGCATTACAACGCAAGTAGTTACGAAGCAGGGTTCAGAAGTCGAACGAGATGCTACAAGACTTCGCTGCACTAAGCTGACTTATACAGGCAAAAATTATCAGTTTCTGGATCAGTTCAAGATTGACGCATTTGTGAAAGGATCTGCATGTTAATAATGTAGTTTGTGCAGAAATAATATTTTGCAGAAACCATCTCGTACGCGCTAGCCCAGGAGACCGCAAAAGTCATCTCGAAGCCACAGGTGTACAAGGTACGATGTCTTAATACTTGATAACCCCGGAGACAAAACAAGCGAGTTAAAGGTGTTAATCAAACAAATATTTTAGTTGTGGTAAGGTTGGCCATTTATAGCGCAGCTACAGATCCACAAAGAGAAGGACAAGATCTGTTTCGACAGAAAGGGACAGCCAGCGGTGATTTCTATTTTTAATTTAATTGAAAAGTAATTTAAAGCTCCGATTGAATATGTTTACATTGAATATTATGCTTCACAATATAAGTACCCTTCAGCATTCACTAATTAATACAACTAAAAATTACCTAGTTTTATGAAACAAAAACAAACAACGATTAAAAATATCTACTTGGAATGAGTAATTGATATTATAATTTTCATCATTTAAATGTAATTAACCTCTTACCATAATTATATTTAAAGTAACTTTATTAGGTTTGTTCTATTTAAATAATTTATTTGTGAAAAACTCTGACAAATCAATAACACTGTTCTGCACGAAAATCCTCCTTTAAACCAAAATATGCTTTCTTACTGTTTTTTTAAAAGTGCTGAACACGAATTTCAAGTCAGATTCTGTCTATCACGCACAGTTTCTTGAGAAATTCTAGTTTTTTGTTTTTTATAAAAAAAATGTGAGTTTTTTGTAAATTTGAGGAATTTTTTTTTGGCATCAAAACATAGTGAAAAAAATTCAAAAGCCCGATGATTTTGAGCGCAATAAAGTATATTTGAACAAAAAAAAAAAAAAAATTATGGGAATATTACAAGTGGTTGAAGAAATATGGCTAAAAGTTTTTTTCCTGTATGTATAATCCTATATTTTTTTATGGTGGTATGCTTTTAATTCAAATCCCTTCCTGCCCTTCTGTCACCCGCAATACCACAACTCCCCCCTCCAACTCAGGCGCTCTCTTTTCACTGTTTTCTTCTAGGATTTGATCAGTACTCTCGAGGCTTTCGCTCCAAGTTTCTCCTCTTTTCTCTCAAAATCAGAGGGTGATAGAATTTTTGAGTTCAAATTCGGACTCAGCACACCTGACAACATGAGAAACAAGCAAAATTGTTCAAGGGAGGGGAGAAACGTTTTTTTTTTTTTTGCAGAACAGTGTAATTATATAAATACATTTAATAAAAATCTTTAAGATATTATAGAATTATTTGAATATAAAGCATTGATGTCCACCTAAAGTCACACACAGTGTTTTATTATTGAGAATCTTTTATATTTCTTAATGACTTGTTGCTTTAGTTGTAGCAGCTTAAAAATTTTCATAAAATAAAACTGCTCTATAATTAAGTTTCTGCAGAATCTTTTTGAGAATATTTTTCAAACATATATCTTCTTCACTTTGCACTTTCAATTTAATATTTTAATGTATAATTTTTTTATTGTTCTTTTCTTAGAGAAAATAATTACTCACAGATTTTTTTAAAAATATGTTTAGCTTAAACATTTTGTTTTGCTTCCTATAAAAGTTCCGATAACACAATACAGAAATTTAGAAACTTTTTTTTATTTACAGACTGCTTTAATTTTGTTGTGGTAAATAATTTTTACAACATTATTAATACCATAAAAACGGATAGTTTTTTTTTCCTAAATTACTCAACTTTTCTCTTAGTGTAACATTATTGTTTTTACTAATACAACATCATTATTATTTTTGGACAACATTGAAATAAAACTTTTACGAAGAAAGTGCAACAACCACACTCACCTAGTTGCTTCTATACACTTTTTGTAATAAGGTTGATGACAATGAATAATGTTGTTATAACATTAAAATTAATTGGTTGACGAATTGTTTAACTTATTATAGTTTGTGCCACAAAAACATATGTATATAAAGTTAGAAATATATGTATTTTAAATACAGCGTAATGTAATTATATTACCATCAGTCTATTTACTACAATTTATTAATAAATAATGTAAAAGAATTTCCTACGTGGCAGTAAAAAATTCAACGCTCATTAGTAATATGCCCGCACTTGCAGACTGGAGCCCATTGTTATCCTATTGGTAATAATAATGTAAGAACCAAATTTAGTTAAAGATTTGAGACGCCATTAAGAAAAGCTTTAAGGTTAAGTAATGTTGAATACAACTTAACTTAGCTATAGGACCCAAAATAAATTAACGTGATGCGCAAATGAAATGCGATGCGACACAAAATTTGTATTCTCTTAGACTTTCGCAATAGCATTCACAATTTATTTCAAATCGTGGCAACGCTGCTCTACAAAAAAACCTCAGTGTCAACAAACGTCAAATTCAAAATAAATAAATTGCTTGTGTTTGGCTGTAAAAATTGTTTGTAAAATTTATTTAGGAAATTCTATAAGAAAAAAAAAAAATAATAATAAAAATGGATTCTGTGGCACTGTGGTTCGAATATGGAGAAGGGCGTGTGAAAAATCTAAGTATACCGAAAAGATTGCTTAAAAGCAATTGTTGCCCTGAAGGAAAGTGCGTTATTTAATCTATTTATGGAATCCTTCAAGCTTAACAATTTCACTACTTGCCCCCCCAAGGGAGACAATGTATTATATCTTGATGGGCTAGCGCCGATGACAGTTTTATTTCGCATAAGCTTCTGTTTGGTGTGTACTTTAAAACTTATTCAAGTTGAAGTCAAATATTTTTGAACTGTTTTATATATTTAATACTTCAGTTCAATCTTCAGTTGATCTTCAGTTAACGTTTGCCACAAAGTATTTGCCGACTGACGAGCCTTTGGTGTTTTTAAAAGGCCTCTTACCAATTAGCTGTGCTTATTATTGTTATTATTATTATTAGTATTATTATTTTATTTCAAATTTGAGTTTAGATGGGGATATGAGTTTAGATGGAGGAGAAACTTGCTTAAAATTTGCTAAATTAATTTTGTTTTTTAAATTCTTTAAAAAAATTTTAAATAATTTAGCGATACTTAATAATTTTCAAAATAAAAAAAAATCTTTTTTTTTCTTTCATACTTAAAAATGCGTGAAAACTAATTTTAGAAGAAGTTTAAAATCTTCAATTAAAAAAAAAATATTATTTACTCTTCGATTATGATTCATGTAAATATAAATGTACGTATGCATATATTTGAAGCTTTTTCAAAAAATTGTTAGAATCTTCACACACATAAAAAGCTGTCATAGCGAACATTCTCTGAAGCAATACAAATTATTAAAAAAAATGTATCTTGAAGAAAGCAGTTTTTCTGAAGGTAGATTTGACTTTTTAGCGTAAACGGTATTACAAAATTACAAATTATTTGTATATATGCTTTTCAAAGCTTCTATTGCTATTTTCGCCCTATTTTTTCAAATGTTTCTTTGAATGTTTCTTTCATATTTATACTCTTCAGTAAAAAAGTGAAAAAGGGTGTATATAAGTTTGTCATCATGTTTGTAATTTCTACAATATCCATTTCCGACCCCATAAAGTATATATATTCTGACTTCTTATGCACAGCGTAGTCGATTGAGCAATATCTGTCTGTTGTCCGTGTTAGTGTTGAAATCAAGTTTATACAAAAAATATATATGTCAGTCGATCAGATTTAGTGCATGATCGGTCCATGTCCTTCGAGGCAGCAGACCACGCCTACCTTTAATTTTTTCATGTTATTTGGAATAACAAAGTAACTTCAATCAAAAAAATAAATATATGGGGCGATAGAGAATTATTAAATAAGATAAAAACGTTGGCGCTCACCTATATTTTCCGAGTTACAGAGCTCTGGAATTTAAAAATTTTTGGAAATATCATTTTCAAGCTTTTGAGAGGATCTTAAACAAAATACTAAAATTAAAAAAAAAAAAATGATTTACCAATTAAGAGCCGATGGTATTTTTAAGTAAAACAATATATAAGAAATACCGATTTTTTGTATGCTTTGTAATCATGATTCAGAGAGCAAAGCCGTGTAAACATGCTATAAGGGTCTTAAAATCCTTTCGGGAAAGTAATAACAACTACACCACATATGTAAATCTAGTTTAATAAAGTAACTCTAATCAAAACAGCAAATATTAAGGTGGCAGAAAATTAAAAATTAAAAAAATTTTGGAACCGCATATATATAATTTTACATAAAAATGACATCGTCTCTTAATGGGTTAAGCATCTTTTTTTTAATATTTTATCATTTCCTTCAAGATCCCTTCAAAAGCTTTAAAATGATACCCATATTAATATTTTTAAAATTATAAAATTTCAGAGCACCACAATTCTAAAAATATGGATGATCGCAAATTTTTTCACTTTTTTTTCTTATTTTTTAATCCTCCATCGCCCTATACATTTATTTTTTTTGATTGGAGTTACTTATTGTTTCAAGTAATATGAAAAAATTAGAGCTAGCCGTGGTGTTTTGCCCGCTGCCTCGAAGGACATGATCCGATCTTGGTGATTTCCAAAGCGCTGCTTTTAACATTATGTCTGATCAATGGCGTATTTATATTTTTTTTTTCTAGCTGATATAGTGCCCTGGAAAACTTGATTGTAACACTAACACGGACGGACAGACGGACAGAAGGACAACGTTCAACTGATTTTGCTATGCATAAGAACTTGAAATATATAAACTTTATTGGGTCGGAATGACAAACTTAGATATACTCTTTTCCACTTTTTGTGGTGAAGGGTATACAAATAGATCGCCAACTTTAACTAGTTTAAGTAAATTATTGAAAATTTCTCATTATCATGTAGAATAGCTGATTTATATGAAGTTTATATTTAAAAATTTTCTCCTCTGTCGTTCTTCAATGAATTATTTAATTATTTTTTTTGCTTTCTGCCAACCGTTACGTTAAGCAGCAGGATACTAAAACAATTGTTATGTTAAGAAATAGTATGAAAAAATAATTCATCAATGATTAATAGAAGCGACATTACAAATTTCGTCGTAGACGAAAATAAGGTACCATGGATATATTTCCAAGGAATTAGAAAAGGCGATCATGGTATTCAGGAACTGCGAAGGACTGTAGATTAATTTATCTGGTGTTGTTCTGATTAAATACATTGGCGAGATAAGTACTTTTTTAAGGCCTTTTCTGGTACCACTCGCGTACCTTTACTGAGAGGGCGAGTCAGAACACTACAGAAAGATCAATATTTAAGGATGCCTAAAAGGCAGACACGAGAACTTGAGCTTTGGGGACACTCAGATTACCCGACACCTGCAGCCTATTCTTTTATATCTCTTGGTTCGATGGTGTGAAAGTAAACATGACTTCTAACGTACATGATTGGATTTATATCGGAGTATATTAGAATTTTTCGTATTGGAACTTGTAAAACCTGTCTGCAAGAGGAGGGAAAAAATCTATTCTACATTTTTTTATCTAGACTGTCTTCTGATATTGTGATATTGATTATCACAATATTGACCATCACAATATCAGAAATTACGACTCTTCCTAATATTAAGATACTATAATATAAAATCCCATATCGTAGCAACACTGTAAAATACCAACCTGAAGTTAAATTCGTTGCAAAGTAAAGATTAGTGTAAAAAATTAAACAGCATTCAATTGTTTTCACTTTCTGTGTCTTTGACTGTCAAATTTGTGTACAAAGCATTCTGTAAATGTTATAACATCTCATTAAAAATTGACTTATTCCTCTTGGGTATTCAGTTTTAAAGCAGAAAATTGTGTGTTTGCGATTTTAGTTTTGTGTGCAAACTTTAGCGAGTTTCGTTATATATCTTCTTTATAAATTTAAATGAATTTAAGATTAATAGCAATACGAACCCGCTTGCATAATTTATGCAATTTCTTTTCTTATAGCAATTTAACAACACAACAAGCAACTGACATTTACAACACTAACTAGAAGAGCTCGAACAACAAAGACAAATCAACACGAAGCCAAGCCGCTACAAAAAATATAAAGAGTAATCAATGTAACAAAGTAGAATGCTATTCACTGGTAGTGGCTGTATAATGTTAGTCAGACTAAAAAAACCCTTCATCCAAACATTTTTAAATATTTTTCCTCATAAATTTGGCACGGCGAGCAAAAATTGAAATAAATCAATGGTGAAAAGAAAAACAATATAAACAACGTATGTACTTATTCAATAGTTAATGTTAAAGCAGTACGAGCCCAATGGTTGAAGTCATGCTGAAAAGACAATGATCAACAAAAATAGTTTTTTTTTTTAAATTTTTTTTTACAATAAAACCACCTTTCAAAGCAAACTCAAACCGAGGTCTACTTTTAGTATTTTTAAATTAAAACTGTTTGAATAAAAAGAATTTATAAACAAGTTAGTGTAAGCTCAGTCCTCAAGGATTTAAAATCCCCAATACATTGATTCTTTAGAATTGTGGTTTATTTATTAAAGGATATTTATTCAAAATTAGTCTTGCATTAATAAATGTTTTTATTGATGAATGGTTTTGTGTTGAATAATTGATATTAATAGACTTTGCAACGGTAGAACATAAAATCAATCATTTTAGTTTTTATATCTTAATTGAACAGCAGTAGTGTGTTTAGAAAAAATTTAAAAAGATATAAATAATGTATAGACAGATGTTTAATTAGTCAAAGTAGTTTTGTATTGATTTCTACTCTATCAGTGTTTACGAAGTATATATTCGCTTGTGCTAGAAACTTTGTATATTTTTCTACTGGTATAAAAATACAAACTAATTAAATGAATGCAAGTGTAAAGAGACTAGAGCGTTTCTGGTTTAGACCATTGGAAAACTTAAAAAACGGCTTAATTTGATTGAAAAACAAAATAATATCTATTAAAAATTATAACAATACAAAAAATTCAAAATAATTGCCCTATTCACAAGCCCCCTAGTACGTGCTAAGTGCTAACAAAATACAACGGTGCTAGCTGTGTTGTTGGTAATTTTCATGCAAACATGCGATACAACACTTAGTACTTTTTTTCATATGTTTTTCAAACGTTGTATTTGTTTAAATGTTTTATGTTTAAATGAATTATTATTTTTGTGTTCATGTGTGAATTATATTAAATTAAATTGAATTAAAAGATATTTTTATTAGTTTTATTTATTTAGTTTATTGATTTGACTGATTTATTAGAAAGTTGAAGTTGAAAGTTGCCAATATAAAAACTGTTCTTTAAGATTTAATATTGCTTTAATGACTCGATTTCTAATTTTTTGTATGGTACCGCCATCACCTATACCAAAAAGAGATGCTACCTTACGAACACAAGCACCATTTCCTGAAGATCCCAAGCAGTAAAGAACAATTTTAAGCTGCAGGCCAATGCGTAGTTGGAGCCTATCGCCAATTGTGTGAAAAACATCGTCGTTTTTTTATAAGGTTGAATATATAGGCAAATTCCTCTGGCCGTAGTCGTATCATATGAAGAAGTCTGTTTTCATCAAAATATTTTAAGACCCATAATGATGATTTTGGTAGCCCTAAATGTATAATTCTGCGACTGGAGAGCAAGTACATTAGGTTCATCCTAAAAATGTCTTGAATTTCATCCTCACACAAAAAGTTTATTAATTTACTTTTTTCTGTTTTCTCCCCCATTTGGCTTATAAATAACAAATGATGAATAGCACTTTTCTTCTTCTTATTTACTTTTTGACGTATGAAGTACAATGTACAATGGCACACTGATACAATGGTTGTTCACAAAGAAGTAAACAAAAGGTAGTATGCAATACTACCTACACCTTAGCAGAGCTTATGAATACGGTAATTATCTATACATACAGTATAATTTCTGTACATTAAATATAATTAAAGTTTTTTTGTTAGTGTAGTTAGTAATCGATATGGAATACAAAACACCTATTTTCGGAATTTTTGTCTCTCTGTCTAAATGGATTTAAATTAAACTTTTTGAGGGGGCCTCTTAGAACTTTGGCTCAAAAAAACACTTTTTTTTGTAAAAAATGTTATTTCGTAGCGCAAATATGGATATAAATATTAAAGCACCAAATTTTATCGCTATAATAAATGGTACTAAAACAGTTACATTACATTTTAATTTTGAAGGCGAACATTTTTTAGTACTGTTTACATAACTCTATAATTAATATTTAAAAACACACTTTTCTAAATTTGACTTTAAGGAAAATTAGAAAAGACATGCTGACGATGTCGTGGGCACTACTAGTATATTATAATTCTCTTTGTAAATTTATTTTTTTTTTATTCAAATTTTGTAATAACAAAAGCCGCCAAAAGGTAAAAAAAAAAAAATTTAAATGATAAAATCAGTGATTAAGAATGCTTGACAATGTATATGTAGTTCCTTAAGTGTTGGTGTTGAAAAATCTGCAGCAAAAGCAAATGAAAGAAAACAAAGAAACGCATTTGCTTTAGGTGACTAAATACTTTGCTGATTGCTTTGCAGCAGAGAGCAACACATAGTCAGCTCAAGCAAGTGCGTTTCTTTCTTCACTTTTGCATTTGCTTTTTGCTGCTGCTTCTTTTATAATGAATGAAATGTTTTGTAAATGCTGAGACATTAAGTTTTTTTATTTGCTGAAAAACATGTAAGCAAAGTTAAGATTTTAGCGCTGTTGCTATTTGAAAGCAAGCAATTTAATACTGGGTAAAATATATATGTAATATGTAATATAACTCTACTCTATAAATATAATAATAATATAATTATACATTTAAAAACTATAAAACTCCAAGATTTAAATAATATCGATATCGCAATAGTTTTTGCGATATTGAGATACAGTAGAATGAAATATTCTATCAACTGCTTATGGTAAACCACTGACTAAATGACCTCAACTCTCCCGCAACCTATTCCTATACCGAGCAGTTAATGCAAGAAAATATCTTTCAAACAGTGAGTTAGTTATCCTAGAAATAAACACAGTGTGGAAAATCTATACGGCAAGATAAGAAAGACAGTTTCGAGTTGTTGTAAAATCTAATTAAAAGTTTAATAAATACAAAATAAAATAAATAACACTTTAGAAATTGTTGGACTTACGTTGAAACATGATCTCTGATCCTGAGCTGAAATACAAGTATTATAATCTTATTTACCAAGAGTTGAATTCTGTAAAAGCCACTTGGTTATTTTTTATTTGACGGTTTTTGCGTGCGTCTGAACCGATTGCATCTAAATTTGGCAAATCGATTTTTTTTTTCGATCTATATTTGTCTTCAGATCTGGGACCTTGGTGAGAGACAAAGGTTAAAAAATGGGCTTTTACGTCTGTACCGATAACAAAAAAATTTGAAACATAGCTAAATGTTTATGTAAAGGGTAGAACTCTCAATTTTGTGAATATTAAATGATCTTAATAAAATCAAATTCGAAAGATATTTGAAATATAGATATCTTTGGATAAGTTCCAAAACGGTTTGATGGGCTTCTTACGTTTTCAAAATAGACCGCCATAGCAAAAAAATCTATAAATATTACACAGGTCCTAGAAAGGCTCTAAAATTCGATCTAGGCAGCGCCAGTTTTAATAAGCTAGTAATTTACTAAAAGCTAAAAAATAATTTTATAGAACTTTTACGACGTATCTGATCAGCAGGTCTGTCATATTTGCCGATATATCGGCATTTTTCCGATTTTTCGCTTCAAATTTATCAAAGTGCCGATTTGCCGATTTTGTTTCTAAAAATGCCCTGTAACAAGATAACTTTGCTCCTTTTAGAACAGTTTATAAATTTTAGGCAACTCTAGAATACTTGTAACATTAGAAAAATACAACTGTTAATAAGTCAGCACTTCTACCAAGGAGGCATATTTGCTGTTTTAAAAAACGTCTTTGGAAAAAACAGTTCTAAACTGTATGTGAGCAATTGAAAAATAAAAAGTTCTCGCTGGCGTGAATGAATTATCCGATCGATGCAATACCAAGTCATTGTGTTTGGTTGTATGTATGAGTATTTGTAAATTTTAAATACAAGACTATTTCTTCCGATTGATAAAAGTAGATTAATGCTACGCGAAAGGATTTTACAAGTTTTACACAAAATCACGAAAACTACAAGTCCAATTAAATTCGGTGCTGCCGTTATGGCAGGCTCAAATGATTTAGTTGCAAGACTTTAAAAACAGTTATTTTAAATATATTTTTAATGAAATGTGAGGCACTCATTTGCAAAAGGAGCATTATATGCTTGTCTTTAATTACCTTCCGAATTTAAAACTCTACTTAGAGATATTTACAATTTTGTATCAAATAGTTTAGAAAGACTTCATCAATTTCAATAATATTCAAAAACTACTAGAAATAAAACCAGACATTAAACGGCACCAAAGTCAAACCAGTAGTGCGATTCACTACTCTTTTTTTAACGATTTTCGGCTTGTTAAATTGACTTAACAACAAAATTGTCGATTTTGCTATTCAGTAACACTTTTAACAATTTTCTATATTGTTAAGAAAACGACCATAATTTTTGCGTTGTTAAATTTGTCTACAAAATAAACAACGTACAACTTGTGTTTATGAACATTCCTACATACATATAAGCCTATACACAGAACATATACATTTATTTGAACGAAAAATAAAAACACAGTTTGTTTTCAGTTTAAATAAATTAAACATTATTTTTTAAACTTAGCACATTTACGCATATATAAAATTTATTTAAAAAATAAATTTCTTATTAAAAAAGATTGCACATAAACATATGTTTCGACCGTATTTAAGAAGTGGTAACCGCAACTCTACAACCAAAACTATCATTATGCTTTTCCTATTGTCAAACTCCATACACACATATAATAAAATACGTATTTATGTGTATAAATTGACATCTAAGAAATAAACACATGCATGTGCCTTGCTTGAATTCACATGTTTTTATTATTCTGTTTTGTGTCTTTCGTTTAGCTGTTGACGGAGATGCCACTCAAATGCAACTTGTGTCTATTATAGTGTAGCTGAAGATAGTGAATCGCTTCATCGTTATTGCAAACAACAATAAATGTTGTCATAAATAACTATTGTCGTGTTGTTTAAAGTTAGTGAATTGCACTACAGATGGCTGGCGCGTAAGCAATAGTTGTTTGAATACTAGATTTGTATGAGGCGTTGAAAATTTACTTTTCATTTGCTGCTAATCTTATGCAAATTGATACAGGGAAAATAATTATAAAAATTTAAACCAAACAAATCAAATATATTTATCCTCTTAAAATATATTCTTAAAATTATAAATAGTATAAACAGAATACTTTAAAGTGACTGAATTACATAGCTTAAACCGCCAAACGGAAAGGCTTCTAAAAACTCTACTAAGTAATTTTATAAAAATCGATGAACTTTATTTAACAGAATTTTGGAAATTTAATGAGGCGTATTTGGGCTCATTGTGTAAAGAGTTAATATAAGAATCAGAACTTACGATTCAAATATTACAACATTTTTATTTTTATCATAAATCTTATAAATCTTTAAAAATAATAAATTATTTAGCACATTTTTAAATAAAATTATGTTTTATTGTATCCAAAATGTTTTTTTTTTAACTTGCCTATTGTTTGCTGCGTTTTTTTGTGAAAAATTGCCGATTTCTTATCAAACCCCTGCTGATCAGTTATCATACCTTAAAATTGTGGAGCGACCTGATTAAATGCTAAACTTGCCGAAAATAAAGTAGCTTCTTTAATTTTCTGGCGTATGAATTTAGTTCTACTAAAATTAAAGCTAGATAGCTTTAATTTGTGTTTACTTAGATATTTTATGAAGATATTAAGGCGCAAATATTAAATAAAAAGCAGTACATAAATATTAATGAAAAATATAAAATAAAAATTGGAAAACTATAAAGGTTTTGTATTTATGGAGAAACAGTGTCGTTCCATTGTTATTCTTTTAAAAATTTGAATAGTCCACGTAATCAAAAAGTCACATTTATTTTAGAAGAAAAATTAAAGAAAAAGTATAAAATATTTCATGGCATTTAAATTTAAATTAAGTGAATTATGCATAAAAAAATAGTAATAAAGAAAATGGCAAATTTTTAATGGTAAGAATCATTTTTTAGGTTAAATTTAATATATTAAAAAACCAGACAAAAGTTTTACCACACTCACTGAAATTCTAATTCCAAAATGTGTGTTTATAACCATTAACCTGTACATGTAATAAAACTGTAACGGGGTCATTTCTGTACATGATATATTTTTTTAACGTTTTGATGTTGGCGTAAAAAGTAATCGACATAGAAGCAAAGCACCTATTTTTGCAATACTGAAATATATGTTAGATAATTTTATTATTATTATTTTTTTTTTAATTTTAAGAAAGTTAGAAATGGCACGCAGACAAATTCGCGGGCACTGCTAGCAAATCTATGAAATTGGTTTTATATTTTAAGAGTTAAATAAATGTAAGAGTCATAAATGTATACACAAGTATCTGTTCATTTCTAATAATTAAATTTTGTTTTAATACACTTGTATAAAATTTTAGAAAATAAAAAATTTTTGTCAAATTACAAAAGCCAAAAAGTCATGGTACGTACATTTAGTTTTTTTTATTTAAATAGTTAACTGGAATTCAAGGAGTTCTTATTAACAAACAAACGATTTTTCTTATAACTCAATGAAGTTTATGAAACTTTAAGTAATATTTAACAAAAGCCTAAAGTTTCCGATATTGTAAACTTAAGAGAATAATGCAACATTGCAAGAAAAACAAGTTAAGTGTTATATTTGGCTTTGTCACTTATACCCTTCACCATAAATCGGCACAAGAAATTATTTCCAACCATAAAGTTTTACTGTTCAAAAAAAACTGTTTTTTTCGAAAATTGTAAGTTTTGCTTAGGGTTGTTGGCCAAGCTTAATAAATAAAAAGTTATTTTATCAGATCCTAGTATAAATCAAATTAAAATTTTTTTTTCCTTTGTCATTAATTTTTTTTTTTATGAGAACTTGTAGGAGCACAAACGAAAGTTTAAAAAGGAAGAGATTCTTCAGCAAGCTCCAAAATTTTTGAAAAACGCTTAACCCAATAAGAGCCTATGATTTTTCTGTTAAACTATACATAGTAATTATTTTTTTTTATTTATCTATCGCGCCATATTTTTTTTTTATTATTGGAGATACTGTACTAGATTTTAATATATGGTGAAGATTCGGCATAGCAGAACATAGCACTCTTTCTTGTTTTAAACTGATTAAAAAGTTTTTGTGAATTAAAAAGAATTACATAATTTTTGTTTTGCCAGTATAACTGTATTCCGTAAGTCTATTACCATTTTATGTCAGTGTAATGTCATTATTATTTTATTTTTCTTTATAATTGAACATAAGAATATGTAGCTTTAGGATAAATCTTTTTTCTGATATTCCGAAGCAAAAGAACTATATTAATGTTGAGAAAAATAACTTGCATGACGTTGTAGCCTGTAGTCTGAAGCAACATTTTGTACATATATAATATGAAAATAATCATTTCGCTAAAGACTATTATTATTTATGATTTAAATTTAAAATTTTAAGTTTCTTATTGCCAGGATGTTTAATAACAGCCGACTGCAGTTTTTGTTGATAGTTAAAATAAATATATTTTTTTACTTACAATTGAAGACGCGTACTAAAATTAATTGTTTTAAATTAAAAATATAAGTATTAATAAAATTTATTTTGCTACTAATAAAACAAACATTGCCCAGTAAAAAATTTTTGAATAGGTAATCGAGTGTGGAATTAAGCATTTTTGGCAGAAGTACTTCCCAACTAGATTGCCAACTTAATGATTTTAACAAGGCATGAGACTTTTATTATTACGCCGCAATTAATTAATTTACTATAATATCTAATAGTTCAACTCATAATTTAATAGAATTTAAAAATGAATTCAAATTTAGAATTAGGGTAAGTGTACTAGTAGTCAGCAGTTTAAGACTTTTGGTTAATTTATGCATGTGCAAATTTGCTATAGCGCTGATAACTGGTAATTGCTATTTATTAATTTGTATTGTTTAAGATTACGAAATCTACAGATTTTTAAAAAGTACATATTTGCCTATGTTCGGCACCAATTTTCCAATATTCGGCATGTAATGTTCCTTTTGTCGGCATGTCATATTAATTAAACAAATTATAAAACGAGAAGTGATTCAAACTAAAATTTATTTAAATTTTATTAAGTTTATACATATTTAATGAGATCATGTAGGTACAACATAGTTATTCACAATAAATGTAACAAAAAAATTAAATAAAAAAATAAAAAACTTAATACTTTTAAAGTCAATACATTTTTTGCAAATGTTAATAACTATGTATTTTATACCTACTTATATATTGGTAAACTATTATATATATCAAAGGTAGTTCTATAACAGCAACAGTAAATAACATTAAGAGTTTTAGTTAGTTAGAAACTTAAACGTTTGTATTATTTTTCAAGCTTGGCATACGAAGTCTAAACCAACGATATCGTCATACTGAAAATTTTTGAATTCAGTACATTTTAGATGATACCACCGAGGACAAGAATCACACCCAACGTTTTTTAGTTCGTCATCTTCAGAGTCGGTATCTAAGTCTTCATCACAAGCGGTACATACTTGCTTCCTCTTTCCTTTTTATGTTTTGCTACTTTGTTTTCTTTTTCACTTCTTCTTTTTTGGCGTTCTAGTTTTCGCTTCTTAACCGCGTCAGCTTTTGCTACCTTTTCGTTTTTCATTCTCTGTATGTGTTTCCTTCAATAAAGAGCGTAAATTGCACTTGGGGCCTTGATATTTGTTTTTGTATGTACGGAAGGTGACGGCTATGGAAAATAAAGATGATTTTCGAAAGACGGTGACATCGACACCTCAGGGTTTTTTATTAGTGTTCTTGATCCTAAGAGATTTCAATTAAAGGAATAATAAATAGGTAGGTACATACTTCCTCAAGGTACAATTTAAATATATATGTATGCTTTAATTACCTAACGGAATTAAATAAAACGTTTTTTATTATTGCGCTACAAATTGATGAGCTTGGAGAGGGACAGTCGGCAGTCGGTTGAACGATGGGAGATGAACATGCTGATGTAGCTTGAAATAAAGTGTTCGATATGTCTGAAGACGTTGGCGTTGAACAGTAGACCGTTCCCACTGAATTCTTCTGATTAGATGGAATTGGCGATTGTCTTTTTTCCATTTCCAAAACTCCCTCCTCATTAATATGATACGTACCGGACTGCAAAGAAACATTGCCTTAAATTTCAACGGTTTGCAAGTCCTCACCATTTTTCAAACCTCGGATCTCTTCAACAACTACGTTTGGATCAATTACCCGTTCATTCAATTTACAACTTACAAGGTTGATAATTTCAATGGCTTTATAGTAATCTGTGTCCGTTACATTTTTGTTTTTCGTTACTATTACACGTAAAATCTTCTAAACGATTTCTTACACATTTAGTGTAATCTACATTGTCGGCGTTAAATGGATAAAAGCCACATTTTCGAAATACATTCTTAATGGTGTTTCCTAGATTGAGGTCGGCAAGAACCATGTTGAGTAGAGGACAAAAAGTGGATTTTGATAGCACTTTGTTTGCATTTTCCGGATTAGTTGGCCATTCTCTTACGGTTTTTTTCCATTCTGTTTTTAAGGGTTTAAAAACGCTAACATGGCGGGTTGCATAATATGGGTGATATTTGGAGGTAATGCATACAAAATTATTTGGTTGTTCTCACAAAACTGACTTAATTCTAACGCCATATGAGATTTGCGGCCATCCAGTTGTGGACGCAATTTGCAACGTATTCGTAAAACGTTTCACTCACCATTCATCCTAATTCAGATTTTTCTAGAAACCATCTGTCTGGAAGGCTGCTCACAATATCTTTGAGAACTCGCACAAACGGAAAGACAAACATTGGATCGACTCTTTTACCGTTTGCAGGAAATACTAACAGCACTTTCACGGTCTCTTTTTCATTTCCCCTTTGAATCAAATATATACATTTCGATATCCTTTGGGCGCAAACACTCTTCCAGTTTTAGGACACATGCAAAAGCTAGTTTCATCGCCAATAAAAATAAATTATCCAAAATATCAAGAGCATTTTGCTATAGTAAAAAGTTCTTTAATTCGGCGGACCATTTTCGAATAATTTCTTCCGTTATTATTGCTCGTCCTTTAATTATACCTTCAGCTTCTCTAAGGGCTAAGTCAGGATAGCGTTTCATTTGCAAATGGTGTGACACGTTTTTCTTTTTTAATAATTGTTTGAATTGTATTCAACAAATCATCAATCTTTAATGGAAAACCAGATTTTGCCAAGCCATGACACCACTCTTCTAAGCGGTCCTTTTCAGATTTTGTCAAACTGTGGGTGGACCCATTCTTCTCAAACCTTCAGCAACGCGACTATGAAGTCTGTTCTGGATGTTGGAACGTGGAACACAATATTACCGCTGGTCCCTAATATAGATATTCCACCTTTCCTTATTGCACTCAGTGCGCCTTGTAGTGATTCTGCTGAGTAGTTATGGAACGTTTTTTTTTTCCTTTTGTGGTCATATCTATTTTATTATAAATTGTGAACCTTAGTAGTGCAGAACAAGAAATAAAAACTTCTGCCGACTTTAAGACAACAATTGTCCTATCGTCGGCAGGTCGTTACAAACCATACCGACTACTGTGTAAACCTGTTTTTTATTTTTTTTTATATGTAGAGAGTAATTTTAACAGCTTTCTTCCTTTTAAAACACTATTTTTATAAAAAAAAATAGCTTTATTTGACGTCATTACCCTACCTTATAAAGTTAGATTCCTCACTAATTTTTAACTAACGAACAAGCATTACCGTACGTGTTAAGAGACAGTCACTGAGTGAGGGCATTGTACTGCCAAATTTATTGTTCTGATTTCAATTTTTTCTTTACATATAGAGAGTTGAGAATATATGTAAAGCTTCTCTATTATTATTTTAATATATAATTACCGCTATTCTTATTTATTTGAGTTATAATGAAATAAATGCCGAATACTAGTACATGCAGAACTTAGGAGCACTTACTCTAGCGTAAATTAAATAATAATTTTTTTCCAATAAAAAGTAAAGGGCTGCGGTTAGGAGAAATATAATTAAAACTAAAACTATCGATGCTTTGAGAATAGTAATTAGGTGTGCTCGATTTACATGGATTATTATTTGGTGTATAGTTACTTCGCTACTCAGCTCTTTTGACGACAGTAGTCTTATGCAGTACTCTGTGTATGTTTTTAAACATGGCAAGTCTTTAACTCAAGCGCAGAATCTGAAACTTCATTACACAGATAATTTATTTTCAATACAATTAAAACACATGTTTATAGTATTGCCCGCAAGCGTTTTTTTATGTTTTCGAAGCCAGTAGTTTTAAATTAAATGCCCTTAAAGAGTACTTCCTCTATTCTTATCCATAATCGACTTTCTAAGTTTTTCTTTAAGCTAAAATAATACACTCTTATGCACAATATTTAGAAAATTTTGAGTGTTTCGATATGTTGCTCTTCGATAGCAAACATTATATTTGTAACAAAGTTACCAAAGCACATGTAATATTGTGAATAATGGTGTAACAAATTAACTTTTTTCCTATTACGTATTATATTAGAGTGAAATAAGGTGGAAAAAACACCTTGCTATATATCGCAAAATTAATTTCTTTAGTTCTAGGGCAGAGGACTTCCGAAGCAATTATATGATTGTACGTAATTTCGAATATTTATTTCAGCAAGTTGAAAAACCTCATTACAATGCCATAAATTTGCAACAACATTCGTACTTTGAAATGCTAAACTAAACATTATTCTTTGGTAGATGAAAAAGAAAACATTCTTTATATTGTAACTTTAGATTGCACAGTATCAGTAAGATAATACTAATACATACAAAATGTATTAAACTGAACAGCAAAACGATTTTGCGAAGCTAAAAAACCTAATCAAAATTGCATCAATGGAAAATACAAAAACGGAAACTTATTGGTAAAAGTAATTTTTACTAAAATGTGCAAAAAAAAAAAAAATTCATAAGGGAATTGATAAAAAATGCACAAATTCAAATTTGCATAAATCTGTTTATAATTCATGTCTTAATATTTTATATAAATGAGCATTAGCTTACTTATACTCGTAAATGTTAGTCTTTTATATTACATTTTAATTTTATTTTACATTTGTTTTGTATACGCTGGGGTATTACGAGTAATATTTTATATAATTTATTTCATATTTGTATTTTAATGTTTTACAGTAATAATGTATTCTAATTATTATTAGTTATGTTTAATATTTAAATTTTAAAGCTTATATAATATTAACAGGTTAGTTTACGTTTACTTTCGTTTTTCAGATTTAATTGTGCTTTTTTTGTTATTTATTATTGTTTTTTTTTTGTTTTAATAAAAACCGAAAATAAAGAAGAATTTTAATATTACTAAACCATCTACATTTTCAGAAACTATTATAGTACATTTTCATCAAATTTATTAAACATTGCTGAAAAAATCTTTTTGCAACAAAAAATTGGAAATTTCATTAAAAACCAAAAATTCAGCAAAAAAAGAAAAAAACATTGCATTAGATAATAATTGGAATTTCACTAAAGGATTAATACTTCACTAAAATAAAATCTGGCAATCCCTGTTGTTGTTTTCGTATGAGCGTGTTGAATAAGTTACTTCCACTAATGGTGCGTGTATATAATAATACCACAAGTAGCTAACAAAAGCTGAGCAACCTCAATGGCTGCGTAGAGGTGTTTGCTGTAAAATAGAAGATCGCGAGTTTGAGCCCACCTTTAAAAATGCGTAAAACGGAAAATAATAATTGTTATAATGCAATTAAAAATTAAGAAGTAGCAAAAGCAAAAGACAATTATTGTGAGAAGCCATGGCAGATAATTTGGTGGAGACGTCTAATTTAATACGAGAGTAACACATAATTGTCAAGACGCCCTTTATAATAAAAATTAAGAACGGTAGCCGTTAGCGCAGGATAACAACAGTGTATGACAGACGTGAGTTGTGGCTATTAGATAAAGGAGATGACTGGCTGTGGTTAATGTTACTAAACAAGGCATCGAGTAGTTCATGTCTCGCTGGAGTAATACAGTAGTGTAGCGTGAATATCTGCGTTTGAAATAATACCTTAAATACGAGACCATAGGATTCACAAGACTGTAGGATAAAGGAGTATAGCCAGATTAAGCCACATAGTAAAGAATACAGAATTTATAATGAGCAACGGTGGTACACGGTGATACAAAAGAATCCGTACGTTTGTAAAAAAAAAAAACACTAAAACGTAACAACATTTATTTTCACGACAATTACACCAAATATATTATTTTTCCAAAAATTGTACTTGCAAGAAAAAATTTGATTTTTCCATTCATATTTGTAAGTATATTCCTGTTGTTTTATATAATTTAATATTTGCAAAGTGCCCGTGCATAAAATATATTATCGTAGTGTTTTGTGATATTTTATTTTTCATCCTTTTTCAATTGGTATAAAGGAGCCGAAAAAAATTCAGCCGTATACAGCAGAGAAAGAAAAATAGAATTACTGTTGGTTATTGTTGTTTTTGCTTAAAATTTGGTTTTTGTCTTTGCTTTAATGTTTGGACAAAAATCTTTAGTTTATTTAAAATGTTTGTCAGAAGTTTCCTGAAGAGTTAAGTAAGCGATAATGAATCGGGAAAATAGCACGAAAAAAAGATTTTTTTAAAATCAATTAATATAAGTTTTTCATTCCGTTTGTAATTTTTACAAGTTCACCACAAATATCTTCATTATATTAATGATATACGCAATTCTTTTGGTGAAGGGCATATAAGATTTGGCCCAGCCAAATGTGGCACTCTTAGTTGTTTTTTTTTTTTTTTATTTTTATTATTTTAAATACGGAAATTTTTATGAAGTTTTTTTCGATTGTTTTTAAGTTTTTTTTAGTAAAAAATTATTTTTGTTTATTACGATGGACAGATACAAGGTTTCTATATGACTCGTTGCCAATCACAGCGCAGATTCTATATATTTACGATAGAGTAAACGCGAGTAATTTGGAATCCTATTAGTTTTTTTTACTACATTATTAATTTTTAATTTTTTTCAAGTTTCCATTTAATTTATTAAAACCAAATATACAAAAAACGAGGTAGTTATTGGGCAAGTTGCACAATAGAAACTTACAATGCAATTGGTATTGAGATTTAGCCAAGCTGAGCACGCTTCGTTGGAAGTGGTTTGTGGTTGTTCTTAGCAAATCATTAAAAATGTTAGTAGAAGACCGAAACCGGCCATCCACGCTAAACTGAGTCACCCATCCGATTTGCCTTTTTCCTTTCGATTTGCCTTTCCTTTTTTAATTGCGGTGGGAAAAGTGCGATCGAGTGTAACTGCTAAAAGTTCTTCAATATATTTTTCGCTCCTTGCAAGTTAGTTCGGGCATATTAAATATTTTATACCCCAAACATTAGCCATTTCAGTGTTTTTTCTCGATCTCAAATCAAAATTTTGTGGATGATATTCACAATAAAATACATTTTTATTTCTTCAAAATAAAACTAACAATGCTTAATGCACCTGTTTTGAAACTAATTCATTGAATGTTTAGAAAACGTAAAATGGATTTTGGTTTTTCAATTTTATAGAAAAGCGTTTAGTTTTTGATAAATATTGCTATACCAACCACATTACCCTCCTAAACCACAGAACGTGAACTTAATCTAGTATTCAGATTTTTACTTAAAACATATATTTTAATTAAAATTGTATAATAAAAAGAAAAACTGTCACCACAATATAGACAAACAGTTAACACGATTGAAAGGCATTTGTCAGAAAAATGGCAATTCCATTGTAAGACAACTATCTGACAATAACTATTATTGTCTGGCAATAATAATGTCAGAAAAAAAGTTGTTAGTTGACACTGTACTTAAAATTCCCAAGTAGCAAAAATTTACAGCTCTATTGTCAGGATTAAAACAATTCAAGCGACAATTTTTTTTATTTAAGACGCGGGAATATTTTTTTAAAATTTAATTTTCACAAAAAACTTCGTTATATTTTTTATTTAATTGTCCCGATTAAATTAATTACCGATATTGATTATTGAGGGTCAAAACAAGTCTCGATGGCCATTTCGTTACCGCTTACATAACTCTTCAGGAAACTTCTGACAAATATTTTAAATAAACTAAAGATCTTTGTCCAAACAATAAAGCAAAGACGAAAATCAAAGTTTAAGCAAAAACAACAATAACCAACAGTAATTCTATTTTTCTTTCTTTTTTTTATTTAAATTATTGTAAAAGTTACAAATTAATATTTTAAATGGATGTAAATCAAAACGAATAAACTGCAACCATTTTAAAAGCTTACGTTTTTAGCGAGGATTAAAAAGAATAATTCTTAAAAAAACCGACTTTAAAATATATATAGACTGTTTGCCTATACCATACAGAGTAGTGGACATTTTGTCTAATTTTCAAGTGTTGGAATATAACGGTTCAAACATGTGTTAAATTACATCAGTTATGAGCACTTCCTTTAATTTTCAAATTCAAATTGTATAATTACTTTTATAGCGGACGTAGTAATACAAGTTCCTTGTAAATTTCAATTGTCTGCCTATACCCGTTCAAAAGTTTGGTTACATACATCAACTCACATCAATTATTGGAACACCATTTAACTTTTAAATACAAATTTTATACTTAGCAATAAATGTTCTTTGTAAATATCAATCGCCTGTTTTAAGATTTATACATGGTCATGCTATGGTCATAGTTATCGACATTCTGTCCAATTTTCATGCGTTTGTCATATAGGTCAATTTACATAAAAACTTTCGAACACTTCAATACAATACTTGTTTTGTATTTCGGTTTTAGCTACTTCGAGCATTTTTCCTGGAGTAATAGATGCCACCTACAAAGTACTTTTAAACAGGCGAGTTCTCTCCTATCATCAAAATCGACCTGTGAGTTACAGCCGTTGTCCATTTTTGTTTATTTATACTTTCTTTTTTCTAATTTAGTGTAGGAACACAACAAACGACGGAATTCAAATGCTTAAAAAACAAATATTTCTGGAAATATGTGGCAACATTGTTTGGAGAGTGAGAGAATAAATGTTCGAGAATAATGAAAACAGACAAAAAAATAAAATATAGCTCATCTCAGCGGCATTATCGTTGAACGATAATCTTATGTAAAATTTGTATAAAAACATCGTTACCGTCGTGTAATGTGTTCCTATTTTTTTGAAATTTGATTTTTAAAGATGGCAGGAATACATAACCACAGCGCCAGGGTATCTCACAAATTTTAACATATATGTAAATAGTCTATCCAGGAACTGCACATCGACCTATACCTTCGTAGAGAAAGTGATAAATCCTGAACAAGATATTGAAGTATAATTGATTATCTTTTTTTTTTTTTTTTTTGTTATTTGTTAACACGATGGCATTTTTGTAAAAGCCAGTTAAAAATAGTGCACGTTGCGTCTTTGATTATAACCTCACTTTTTTTGAAAAAGGAAAATCTGCTCGCACACAGATGTTCTCCCTCCGAGATAAGGTAATAAACTGTCAATATAGTCAGACAACAATTGTATTGTTAGCAGTTTTCTGTATATTTTGCTGACAATATAGTAAGATCTGACATCCGTCAGTATAGATCTTAAAACCGTACCTTTCAAGGCACATTCTGTACATAAAACTTTAAAACTTACATGTTTAGTAGGCTGTACCAGAATAAAGCTTAAGTTTATGCTGCCACTGCTGCAGTTTTTTTTTGTATACAAATACAAAAATTAGTACTAAAAAGTAAATCAATCAATAAAAAAAATTGTTTTTATTCGACTATTTAAAAACAAGACAACAGCATCTGCAAACTCAAAATATTAGACTTTTCGTTTTCAAGGTTATTAAAAACTATAGAACTATTTTATTATTTATGTAGCTGGTAGTGTGTATATGTAGGTATGAGTTATGAAAAAAATATTTTTGGCTTATGAAAGTTTTATATAAAAATTTTGCAAACAAAAATTTTTTGCAAATTTAGACGTATGTATAAATAGAATAAAAAGAATATATACAAATTTAAATTAAACAATTTATATCGAAATAAGATTGTAAACTTGTTAAAAAGCCTTTATACGAGTATCAGATCTAGTCAGTTTTCGAATGTTCTAATTATTAAGAGGTGTGAATGATAAAAATATTAAAAACGCAAAACTTATTCTCACAACATAAACATCAAACAAAAAAGCTTCAGGAATAAACTTCCAATACTAATTTCAATTGCTCCATTTTTATTTCTTTTATTATTTATTTTTTTTTACATTTAAAAGGCAATTTGTAAAATCATTTATAAGAAGGATTTTTCTTTTTCAGCAGTTATTTCCATTAACGCTTTTCTTTTTACAGCGTATTAAGAAGATTACTGAAAGAGTAGAAAAAGCTTTTATTTTCATTTTGTTCTTTTTTTTTCGTTTGCAAGTCTTTTCATATTTTATTTAGCCTTCAATATTTGTAAATTTTGCTTTTACTTATAAAGAGATTTACTGACACAATTTTCCTTGATAATGCACATTTAAGCAGTTAAATGTAGTTTTACGAGAATAGATCAAAAATATATTCTACAAGTGAGTAAAACGACTAAGTAAGAGGCTTTGTAAAAATAAATAAAATTTTACTTTTAGATAAAAAAAAGACACTTTTGAAAAGTTAGAACATGTATTCATGTATGTATTTTACCACCCAACTTTAATAAGAAGTTAAAAAGTCGACTTTCCCGTTAACCCCACAATATGTTATACAAAAGCCGTGATCCTTATGTAAAACCTACCTTTTTGTAGTAACGGTCTTTAACGCATAATAATCGTCAATCTAGTCTACTTAACTAATCGTAAGTAATTCTTCTTGTATTCTAAATAAATACATGCATCCGAACTAAAATTATTAAAAAAAAAAAAATAAATAAAATAAACAAACAAGTAAGAGTAAGACAGGTAAGTACTTTATTTGGCTATGCCCAAGCATAAATACAATTCATTATACATGTAAATCCTGTTTAGTGAAAATGTTGGTGTGCCGGAAAAATAAAAGATAACAAAAAAATTTTAAATACTACATATAAAATTTTACCTAAAAATATCACCGGCTCTTAATGGGTTAATCATTTTAAACAAATTTTTTATTTCCTTAAAGATCTCTTTAAAACCTTTAAAATGATACCCATATTTTGATATTAAAAAATCAATGGTGCACATTCATACTTTTCACAGGCCAATAACGCGGTAAAAATGAACGAAGGCCAATGTTTTCACTTGATGTTTTTTTTTTCTTATTTTTGCTTCATATATTTGTTGTTTTGATTGGAGTTACTTCACTGTTCCAAATGATGTGAAAAAATTAGAGGTAAGCGTGGCGTATTGCCCGCTGCCTCGAAGGACATGAACCGATCATGGAGATTTCAAATAGCACCTCTTCCGATCTTACGTATGATGGATATTCATATATAAATTTTTTTTGCTGATCTAGCGCTTCGGCAAACTTGATTTCAACACTACCACGGACGGACAGACGGATATAGCTCAATCAACTTCGCTATGCATAAGAACTCAGAACATACATATATACTTTATGGGGTCGAAAATGGATATTGTAGAAATTATAAACGGAATGACAAACTTCTTGAGATTACAGCTTTAAGTGGTTGACGTTTCATGTGGCCCTTGAATGTCATTCACAACTGCTGTCTTGCTATCTTATTACAAATTTTATCGTGGACTAATTTGCTAAAGAAAGTTGTCTGCTGACAAAAGTAGCCTAAAAGCTCTAGAAATAGCTGTTTGAATAATCATGATTACATGGCCGATATTTGGCAGGCACAGAGCGCTCACTGAAAAACGGTCACTGCTTAAAAACCTTTTATTGTTCAAGATATAAATAAAACTAAACATTAATTTTTTAGTCTATTTGTGTCATAAAACTAAATAATTAAAAATTATGCAGCTAACAAGACATTAGGATGTTTTATTTATTATTTAAAAATCGCAAAATTTACATTACTTTACGGTAGTTCTGTGAAATAATTTAGGCAAAAAACCGTCTGTCTGTCTAAAACGGTTTCAAAAGTATGGCCACATAATTCAGACTTTATTAACTGTTGGGACACCTTTATATTCCATATCCAAACCTTATACCCGCTAACTATAGCAGATTTCGCACTACAGATCCTTGTTAATTTCAACATACATCTACATCTGTTCAACAGTTAACAATAAACATCAAATTACATTAACTATAGGGGCACCCTGTAATATCCAAATGCAAATTTTATACTTGCTGTTGTAGTGGACTTAGCAATCATGTTCTTTGTAAATTTTAACCGTCTCTCTTTAACGGTTCAAAAATTTGGCTTATACATCAAATTACATCAATTACTGTAACACTCTTTAATTCATAACTTAACATATTTATACTTCTTATTATACCAAAGCGGCGGACATTTTGTCTAATTTTCAAGTGTTTCTATATAAGGGTTCTAAATATATGGCCATTTAGGTCTAATTCCATTAATTTTGGGAAAACCCGATAATTTCTAAATTCAAAAGGTGTACTTATTGTTATAGCGGACTTAGCAATTTAGGTCCCTTGTAAGTTTCAACAGTCTGCTATCAAATCAAATAAATTAATGGGACACTCTTTAATTTTTGTATTTATTTTTGTATTACTATTTACAATTGGGAGTTTTAATGATACGCAGTTTTTTGCAATTTACGGTTTTACGATTCGTAACACACGTAAAAGGCATGTATGTTGCATGGGTACACCCTTTAATTTTTAGGATTGTGAACTGTTTTTGAAATGGAAACAATATGTAGGCATCACTTTTGAAAAAGACAAAAATTTTCAAATGCTTTTTAGAAATGACTGACTTTTCCTGGCACAAATCTAAAAAGCAATATTCAGACAAATGACAACCTTTTTGTAAGTCAGTTAAAAAAAATGATACATAAAGCTGAATTTAAACCTATTGATCTATAAGAATCAGCCCTATCAAGACTGTTGCAGATTTTAATTCTGTGTCATCTTGAAAAAATGTTCATCCTTAATATAATGCTTGTCTTAAATATGACAAAAGCCCCCGATAGCGTTCCAGTATTTACGGAACCATATTTCTTATTTAAATCAGTGATTTAAGTCACCGAATATTGATGTGAACAAGCACTATAACGGTCATAACAGTCGACATTCTCTCTAATTTGCAAGCATTTGTCTATAAGGGAACAAAAGATAGGCCAATATTGGTCAATTTACATCGATAATGGGAACACCCTTTAATTTCTAATGTGCAATTATAAACTTGTTGATATAGGGGACCTAGCAAAATAGTTCTCTTATAAGGTTCAGCTGTCTGTCTATAACGGTTCAGAAGTTTGACCACAAACATCAAATTATATTACCTATTGGGACATCCTTTAGGTTATAATTTTAAATGTTTATACTTTTTATTATAACGTTCATAGTAATTGACATTCTGTCTAATTTTCAAGCGTATGTTTCGAACGGTTCAAAAGACAGGCCCATAAAGGTATATTTACGTCACCTATGAGGACACTCTTATTATTACATTTTGTTATTGAGAGCTATAGTAATACGCAGTCATTTTAACCCTTAGCGAACGAATGCCGCCATACTCGCGACATTGTAAATATGTATTCTAAAAAAAAAAAATCGAATGCCGCCATACACGCAGCATGACGTGATATTTTAGGAAACTGGAGGTTTGGCTTAAATTACACATGCAACAATAAAGGGCAATCGGCCATTGTTTTTTGTCACACTCTGGTGCGCATTCCTCTCGTTCCTCTCCGAGCAGTTTTTATAAAATCCAAGTTTTATAAGTTTTTATAAAATCCAATAAAGCGATATTAATTAAGCACATTCTCTCGCTCTGGAAATGAAGCACTTAATTTCTTAAAAATCCGTCAACCTACTGGTCATAGTTTTAGAAAAAAGCGCTCGTTCGTTAAGGGTTAAATTTTAAAGAAGTGCCCTTTACAGTTCATAATACAAGTAAAAAATGAGTATTCGTATGGGGACAACCTTTAATTTTTTACATTACGAACTGTTTTTAAAACGGGGCCAATCTGTAATCGGTTGAGAATGACTGAGTTCTGCAGGCGCAAATATTAAAAAAAAAGCACCATTCACACGAATTGATAACTTTCTTCTTTTTTGAAGTCGTTTAAAATATTAAAAGTATTGTTAAATTCATAAAATTAAGCTATTATTAAAGTTTGTCTTAGAGTTAAAAAAAAAAATCATTCATTGATTTGTCTTACTATTAAAATAAGTTTGCCATTTTAATTTTACTGATTAACAATTTCAAATGTTCTTCAAACTTCTCAATCAAACCTCGTTATCAAAAAAAATAAAACATAAAAATATTGATTTATTTAACACAAAGTGTTTTTCAAAAATACGCAGTAAATATCATCGAATGCTTTGATAATATTAAGAATATTAAAGCATTCACTTCAATCATACTGGGATGTGTAAAAAATTTCATATTAAAAGTTAACTCTTACCATCTGCGTGTGTGTGTGTGTGTCTGAAAAGGTTGTCAATTTAATACGTCTGCTTTGCAATCATATTGTGCCATCTCTTCACTCTATTATTCCAATAAATTAGACTTGGATTCAGTTCAATGTTTATGGTCAAATGTTCTAAACTGCTGCCTTCCTTTTTTTGTACATGTTTAACATTTGTATAGCTTCAATATATAATGAATTGGTAGGTATAGAAATATTTCTAAGAAATTTAAATGTTCGACGTACATTTATATGTAATAAAGCATACAAATTGTGGGCTTAAATAGGTTACGATTTATGTAAATCAAGTTTTATACTTTTAATGCATAAATCGATATTTGTAAGACTTTAAGCAACAACAAAAAAAAAAAAAAAGAAAACTAATAAAGTATAAAATTGTATAACAGATTTACAACTTTTTTCTTGCTTGAATAAATTGCTTGGAAATTAAAATGTTTGTCAGAAGTTCCCTAAGAGTTAAGAAAGCGGCAACGACATGGTCATCGAGACCAGCTTTGATCCTCAATAATCAATATTGATAATTTAAATAAAATAGCACGAAAAAAAGATTTTATTTTGAAAAATTAAAAGTAATTGTTTTTCGACTTGAATTCCTAACAACTTTTACGGCATTTACACTATGCAATTTTTCATGAAACTAGCATGCAATTTTTGTTTGTTGGAAAAGCAGGAGGAGTAAGCAATATAGTATTGTTTAAAATTTGAGGGGATGTTACTGTTGCTTATGTTTACTTTTAGATAACGCATAACGCTGTAACTTAAATAGAAAAATAGAGAAAAAATGCCCCAAAAAATTGCATAGTGTAAATCAGGACTTTAACCTTTGAATATTATCGACAATAATAATTTCTACAGCATACAATTTATCTAATTTTTTAATGTAATATAAAATTTTCGTTATTTAAGTTTATTTAATAATTTGCAAGGTGCCCCTGCATTGAAATACATTATTGTAGTGTTTTGTGATATAAAAAAAAAAAATAAAATTATTAGTGGTTATTGTTGTTTTTACTTAAACTATGATTTGTGTCTACTTTATTGCTGGACAAAAATCTCTAGTTAATTTAAAATGTTTGTGTAAAGTTTCCTGAAGAGCTAGCGGTAGCGGTACCGAAACGGGCAACGACCCGCTTTCGCACCTTAATAATCAATATCGGTGATTTAATTTTTAAATGGGTATAATAAATAAAATTTTTTTTTTGTTTTTAATTAATTAAATTTATTTTTGTTGACGCACAAATGACAATTTTCGATGTATATGTAGCTTTGCCAAGTGCATTTTGGAAAACTACTATTATCAATTGTTAAATGGGTTTAATACCTTTCATTAAAAATCTTGAAAATTTAAGTTTGTAAAAAACAACTAATTAATGGCTTAAAAAAAAATTAATCATAAAATGAATTATAATGATGATAGTTATAGCAAATCTTGTTTAACACCATTTTATTTGTTCACATGATAATTTTCTAGAATTTCATGACATTAAAATGACATTTCTGTATAATTATCATTCTTAAAATAGGAAAAAAAAAACTGATATGAGTTTCAATATCTTTTAGCTTTCATGTTCTTGTAAATTTTTGTGGGCGAGGACATTTATCTGTGGGTGTGTGAGCATAAGCTGGAATTAATTTAGGCCACAAGCAAAAACATATTTAATATTTTTACCTGTATTTAATAAATATGCCAGCAAAATGAACAAAAGTGCATTAGCAGAGCTGTTATATAAAAAATTAATGTGAATATTTTTATATTTATAACCGTACGTGTGAATGAATAGTGTAACTGTTTATATAATAGGTGAGTGTGTGTGACGTGCTTTTAATGAGGCAGTAATTTTAACCTTTTAATTTCAGTTCGTTGAACATGTTAACTAATGCAAAATTTATGTATGATGGTTTATAAAACAAAAAATAACAACAATAAAAAAAATTTAATTAAATAATTCAGCCACATAACAAAAAAAAAAAAACGACTTAAGCTGTTAAATGGTTTATGGATACATAAATATATGTATATAAATATTTTTATATAGATTAATATGATGACACGAATATGATGAATACACACTACTCCACACAAACATACAAATCAACTAGAATCTATGTTTGTTCTAGTATTTATACGTAACTGTAAAATAACATTAATGGCAGAAAAACTAAAAAAATGCATGAAGAAAGTAACTTTTTGTATAATTTCAATGTCCACAATGTATGACAAAAATAAATAATTTTTTAAATATATTTGTAATTAAAAGAAAATTCATGGATACTAGTGATACATATTTTTCTTCTAATGGGATATTTTGGCGTCGAAAATTTCTCGTAACTGATTTCAGGATTTTATATCAAATAATTTAAAACATTTTCTCTTCTCATAACATACAGTACAAACATAGTAATGAAATTTTGCTCGTGCGTATTTGATCACATCATTATATAATATGTTATGCAGATTTTTAGCCATAAAATCTACATTTGGGCAAATAACTAAGGACACAAAATGCTTTTTAAGACGTTTAGAATCTTTAGAAAGTAAAAACTATAAGGTTTAAATCAAAACTTTGTTAAGAGTTGATTGAGTTCTATGAGTTGCAGGCACAATATATTAAGGGAAATGGTTAAATTTTATAGGCAACAGTCAGCTCCGCAAAATGCATTTCAGAAAAGCTAAAATAAAATTAAAATTGTATTAAGCAATTTCTATTATAAGTAAGAGAATTTAAGTAAAAGTTATATTAAAATATAACTAAGTTTGTCATTCCGTGTTTAATTTCTACAATATCCATTTCGAACACCATAAAGTATATATATTCTGACTTCTTATGCATAGCGAAGTCGATTGAGCGATGTCCGTCTGTCCGTCCGTGTTAGTGTTGAAATCAATGATTTCCCAAAAAAAAAAATAAATGTATCAATCGATCAGATATATTGTCTCTATTGGAAATCAGCTTGATAGGACCATGTCCTTCGATGCAGCAGGCAAAACACCACGCCTACCTCTAGTTTTTTCATGTCATTTGGAATAATAAAGTAACTCCAATAAAAAAAAATTAATATATAGGTCGATAGAGAATTAAAAAATAAGAAAAAAAGTCACGTGAAAAAATTTACGCTCGCGCATATTTTCCGAGTTACGGGGCTCTGAAATTTTCAAATTTTTTTTTTAAGAGATCTTTAAGGAAATATTAAAATTAAAAAATGCTTAACCCATTAAGAGCCCGTGTTATTTTTATGTAAAGTTATATATTTGCATTACAATTTTTTTTTCAATTCTGTCACCCCAATATTTGTTTTTTGATTGTGAAGTGTATATAAGATTCAGCATAGCCGAATATACCACTTTTTTGTTAATTTTATTTTTTTAACTTGTTACAGCGAACATAGTAAGACATACTTTGAGCTTATTTAAAATAAGGACCTGTGGAAATGGCGTTACTGTACGGACACAATTCTTTAGATTTGTTTTACTTGTTTTGATAGCGCCTTAGCAATACATACTCCGCGTTAACTAATAGTCGGAGCGTCTTCCGTTGGAAGGAAATAATGCCATACGTATGAAAATTAGGTTACTCTCGGGATGCCCTTTAAGTGAATACTTCGTCAATATTGGGACATCCTTAAATTTTAAGTTTAATTTTTTTAACAGCTTCTATGTCGCACACATATATATACTGAAACTGTGTAAATTTGATATGTTTGCCTATCACAGTAAACAAATAACAATATTTTTATGAATTTAAAGTCATTTTTCGAACACCCTTTAGTTTTTATTATTTTTTGTTATAGCGGATATAGCAATACATCTGTAAATTGAAGTCTACCTATTACGGTCGCAGAGAGGAGGGACTGTAACAGATGGACAGAAAGAGGAACGAAAAGTCATTGTAACGAACCCTTAAAGAGAAGTAATACTAAGGCAATTATAGTTATATTTAATAATGCTTCTTTTCCTTGCAAAGCTTATAATAGAGGAATTAGAATAAGAGGTGGAGAAGACTTAAAGATAGAAAACTTTACTACGGACTTCTAATTGAAGCACTGAACCGCCTTTGGTGATCCCATTGTCGTCTTTTAAAATTTCAAATGAAGATGTGTAATTTTTATTAAAAATAATTATTACTTCGTAGAGACTTAGTTTATTAACATCTATTTTTATTTTACCATAGTAACTGCCTCAAATGAACTTATTTAGTTAAACAATTCTGTTCGACTTAGTTCGTTATTAAAGTTTATGCATGCAATTTTTTGTTTGATCACCTGCTGATGTAGTTGTTTTTGTTATTGTAGAGCAATATCAATACATATTAATAAGAGTGTTACCAGGGGTGCCAGATGATTTTGATAAGAAATCGGCATATCTGCAGTATTATTATTATTATTGATTTATTGAAAATTAGTTTTACAATAAATATTAATTAAATAAGGACTAGCTGCAAGAGCATTTACTTCTCTTTTGCATAAGATTAATAATTTTTGAGATATACGTTACAATGATAAAAAAAATATAAGTGTAAATATTTTAAGCTTAAAATATTATAAATAATCTCTTATAGGCTTCTTTTTGTAGTTATTATTTTAGCACGACAGAATATGATGTATGGCTAAAATTTTTGTTGCATGGCTGAAATTAAGGTGGATTTAAGTTTTTATTAATAAGATATTCGTGTTTTGTTGTAGGTTGGTTAAGGAACCGATAAAAATTCAGCCGTATACAGCGGAGAAAGAAAAAAATTACTGTTGGTTATTGTTGTTTTTGGTTAAACTTTGATTTTTGTCTTTGCTTTATTGTTTTGACAAAAATCTTTAGTTTATTAAAAATGTTTGTCAGAATTTTCCAGAAAACTTAAGTGAGCGGTAAGGAAATGGCCATTGAGAAGTGCTTTGACCCTCAATAATCGATATCAGTGATTTAAATAATTAATCGGAAAAATAGCACGAAAAGAAAATTTATTTAAAATATAAATAAATAAAAGGTCAAATAAAAAACTATATTAGTATTCTTTTTCTTTTCTAAAAAAAAATATATTAATATTCATATCTTTCATTAACAAAAACTAACAAAACAGAACAAATCAGTATAAAAAAATCTTCATAATATATAAAATAACCTTATTAAAAGTTAGTCTATTGGTCGCATATAGTGGAATAACATAATATTTCTACTTATTTTGGCAATTATACAGGCATTTTCTGAACTCCACAAGAAATGTTCAATTTCGTATTTTTTCAAGGTAACAATGCTTTGAAAAATATAAAATAAAAGTTTCCTGTGGATTGCAGAACAAGCCTAATAATCAATGAAAGCAGTTTTTTAAAACATCTCATATAATTTGTTTTCTGGAATTTCTGTTGTTGGATTTGAAGACAAATATATTTTTCGCTCTTATTGTTATTGAATAACTGTTAAAATAAAATTTTGCTGCGATATTCGTTGTCCAAGCCAGGATAATGTAATTAATTCTACTTTTTTCATTTTTTTCAATTAAAAGATAAAAAGGTATGAGACTATATACTAAAATTTTGTAAATTTTTAAATTTTCTTAGCTTAAAACATTTTAGTGGTTATTTTTTTTGATAATACTATTAAAACACATTATTTGCTTCAAATCAATATGATGTCATTATTTAATTTTTTTATTTTGATTGACATCACTTTTATAATCAAGGATAGAATTTTTTAAGGAACAACAAACTTATTAGTGATATTTTTTTTAATGTAACATTGTAGCATTCTAAAGATGTCTAAAATAATATTTTTACTAAAATAAGCAAAATTTTTATGTTTTAAGAGGTTATCGAGGAAATCGCCATCAAAATCGGCAAATCATCACTTTTAATAATTTTGGGGCAGAAAAATCAGCAAAATGCTGATAAATCGGCAAATATGCCAGCCTGCACGTTGCTATCGGTCCGAAAGAATATTTCGGCTCACTTCTGACTTCACCGCAAAATTAGAAAAATTTTCCATTGCTGTTGGTACAGTATTGTGTTTTTTCTATTGTGCTCGTTTTATGTTTACTACGTTTTACGTCTGCGCTAAAAGTCGCCAAATAGCCAATCTAATGTAAAAAAGAATTTAAAAAAACGTGGTTGGTTTGTTTGTTGATAATTAATATCAAAGTTTTAATATTTTTTGTTAGCCTTAAAAAAAATTCTTATTTCCGTGAAATTAATTTACATAAAGAAAAATACTTTTAGCTTTTCTAAGTATTTGCCTTAGGGTTTGCTAATTATCAGGTTTAATCAGTAAAAGGCTGTAGATGCCAACTTTTTCAGTTAAAATAAAATTGTTTTTTTTTTATTATGAAATGTCGTTATGTTGTCAATATAATAATTTCTATAAAATAACATGATTTCATCTATGTATTTACTATCATTTTCCAAAAAAAATAAAATTTATAGTTAATGTTTTCTTAAACGAAACAAAGTATTTTGCTTAGATATACTTGCTTATTATTATTTTTGGTAATTTGGCTTAAGTTCATTATTAATTATTATAAATTGAAAGAGATTAGTACACATTTAGATACCAGCAGAATAAAATGCACTTTCTAGTTCGCTACAACCCTCGTCAGCATTCTTCGTATCTATCTACAAAGCAATTATCAATTGTAAATTTTTCTCTTTATACAGCCATTCAGAAGAAATATAATATAAAAAATGTTCAAGTTTTTTTACTTTTGTATTTTTTGCAATATTTATTTCTGTAAAGAGTATTTATATTTAATTATTTTTATACATCACCACATTGCTCACCTAAGTTTAGCAAGTAAAGCAGTTTTTTAATTATTAAATCATATTCTTCAAAACAAAAATTAATTTCATATTGTATTTTATTTGAGCGAAGGTTGCAGCGGACCAGGATATTTCATTCTGTTGATATCTGAATTTTACTGTTCGCTTTTAATTTATCACAATTCATGAGTTACTTAAGTTAAAAATTTAAACAAAACAATAAATATAAAATTGATATATTTTTTATATAAAATATTTAAGAGTTCTTTATTAAAAATACATTTTTTTCGTAAACAAATTTCTTTGGAATTTGATTTTCTATTACCGTCTACTATTACAATTAATACGAAAACTTCTTATTTTGCTCTTTGTTGCTTTACGCAAAGAAAATTGTGTTCTTTTTTAATTTTTTATAATAAAAAATTGTATATTAAAAAAATTCTCCTGCCATTGTTTTATTATTTATTCGAAACAAAATTATAACCAACAGCATTATTTCAAACAGGTTTTCTTGTCTTCCTTAAGTGATAATTTTAAGGATGTGCTCATTTCAAGAATATGTTTATTCGAAATTTTAAAAAATAAAAAATCTTGTTTTATAAATGAAATCTGGGTTGCTTACAAAAACTCAACTAAATAGAGCGCTGAACATATTGCAGTTTGTATCAACAAACCCCCATCTAAACCGCCGATGCTTTAAACAACCGAAATATTACTGATATAATGCTGATTTCTTAGACTCATGTAGCATAAAGAAGCTCCCTTAATATAACATGGTATTATATCATATATTATAAAGTGGAACGTGTGGCTAAGCAGTACTGGTAAAAATTAAAGAAGCCCTATTTGTTATGAGATTCGTGTGAAAAATACCTTCTAGCTTCTAATGTTTGCCTTGAAGACTTTCATTGTGAACTATTTATCTGCTCAGCTTATTCCCCACCAGAGCTTGTGAAATCTGAGAGTAATTTTACCTAATACATGTCACTAAGTCCACACAATATACACATTTTATGACTTACGTTATCTCTATCAAAAAGATCGTGTTTTAATAAGTGCCACTTCAAAATTGGGGCTGAATGCGACCTACAAAGAATAAACCATTTATTAGCCTACGGATCGACACAAAATTCGTAATATTATTAATTTTATCGGTTTAAAGAGTATCCGCAAAACAGTAATATATACTTAAGCCTCGTAACTTTATGGACAAAAGAAATTTTATTTCTCTTAACTGAAAAAAGCAGCAAGGCTGAGAGGAAGACAATAGACACGAAATGGCGCTCAAGACGGCAAGTAATTGGTTGAACAAATATATCGCAAATATATCAGCTGATTTAATCCTCAAGATATTGAAGAAACAGCAATTTAAATTTAAAGAAAGCATGTAACAAGATATTCCAGTAGCTGCCTCTCATAGCATTTAAAACAATTCATTTTATTTTTTACGATATACCAAGCTTAAATACTACCCTGTAGATAGCGTTGCCAGATGTTCTGGAATAGCCTGGATTGTCCAGATCTATCAGTTAAAATACAATGCTTCCAGTTAAAAAAGGAACTTTTTTTATTTTGAAAAATATTTTTTTTTGTTAAATTTACTTTTTAAATAATTAAATTAATATTTTCTATTGAACAAATTTATACTTAATAGAAAGGAAACAAAATATGTTGTTTACCCATGCAATTGCGTTTGCTAATGTTTATTCAGTTACCCTTTTTCCTAACACTAATACGAGCTAGTACCTCTATTTTGTAAATTACGGACAATTTAAAAATAAAAAATTTCCGTTTTAAATTTAAAGCAATTCACTTTATCATGGAATAATTTATCAGATCTTCCAAAAGTTGCAGAAATATCAAATGTAATTGACAACGAGATATTGTACAATCGTTTCTGTTGCCTACGAGAAGTCTTTAATAATTTGCCGAAAAATATTCCAATTGATCAGATATGGCCCATCATTTTCAAAAATGCGATACAAGTTAATTTAATCTCACTTTTTCTTTCCACACAAATTATTAATGCTTTTTGGCTAGTAGTGTTTTAAATAATCAACGTTTTCAATAAATTATGAGATTTTGATAAGATTGTCAAGTTGTTATGTGTTTCTAACCAACAATTCGCATACAATTACATACAGGGTAGTAAATCTGGTAAAAAATTTTCGAGGAAAAAAAACAGCTGTTATCGACGTTTTATAAGCATTGAGAGGGATGTTCTAAAGTTTTGTTATTTAAATTAAAAAAAAAAAAAACTTACATAAAAAATGTCAAAAATTTCAAAAGTTCATATTTGAAGAAGGAAAATTTTCGGGTATTCCCAGCCAATTGAATCTGGAGTTTCTCAAATTTATCTGATAAACCAACCAGCAATCATAGCCATACACCGCATTTAGGATACAGCTCTTTTTAGTATTCATTCAAGCCTCATAAAGCATCCATATATTTGTAGGACAATACATATCAATGGCTAAAATGTAAAGTGGGTAAATAAAGCTAGCGAGAAAAAATGTACCCGCATAATATTCACTGTGATCAAAACAATATTATGAGTTAAAAACTAAAAAAAATAAAAAACTCTTAGCCGTTGAAAAGCATGATAGAGGTAAACTAAGAATAAAAGCCCTTACGCTAAACTGCATATTTTCATTTTTAAAAGGTTTTTAAAACGAAAATAAAACTCTACGCATCGTACACTTGAAGAATTTAACTTAGCTTAAATGTCGTTTTTTATTTCTTACACACAGACCTTTATTAAAAAAATAATAATAAATATGTTTCCAATTGATAAATAGTTAGTTAGATATGAAAAATATTAAAAAGCAGAAAATGATAAAATAAAAAAATAATCACATGTAATAGCAAACTTAAGCCTAACCAAAAAACATAACAACAAAAAAAAAACAGTTTTTGATTCAATTTCTTTGTGCATCAGTTTAAAGCCATATTCACTTTTTCCTGCATTATTATTTTTATAACTTTATTTGTTTTATTTATTATTTCTATAATAAATTTGTTAAATATACCCTGCCACTACCTGCTATGTCAATTGTACTTTTACACCAGGTTTGTTATATCTAAGTCAAAGGGATGGAAGCTTGGGGTAATTTGCTGCTTATGAAACGCCTTGAATTAATATAACGACGGTAGTTTTTCTTCTCCATAAAAACTTCTTTCTGAATCATATAATTTCAGTTTATTTATTTTTGAACTACTACAATGAATATAAGAAATTATAAATGTATAACTCATACATCTGTAATTTAATCTATTTACCCAGTGTTCAATTCTTTTCTCCAGCATACATTGTTATTCAAATTTAATAAATTTCAATCTTTGAAGCAAGACCTATCACCTTAAACCAACAAAGAATAAGCCTAACGACATCACTATTTTAGAATTTTCATTTAGTCCATTGTTTAAAACTTAGCACATGTTCACACATGAATGTTTTTTCTGAAAATTCCTAGATACAAGTATGTACATAGATGTTGATGTAGCTTGCTTGATTAAATATTTATAGCCACAGTACGTTGAAAGTATGTATAAGATTGCTCATGTGTATTGTGTTTCTAGTTGAATTTACAATAGATGTTTCATGTTGACAAAAGTCTTTTTCCTCATCAACATTTTCAAACTAGGTTATATGTGAGTGCATGAATGAATACCTTTCTTAGTTTGGAAGAAAAATAACAGAAATATTAAATTTTTGCTTTTACTTCTTACAGCATTTTATGCCAATAGATATTTGAAAATCGATTTAATAAAAATTAAAAATAAATTTTTCACCGATAGAAAAATTAGGATGAGCGCCAGGTATGTGCAATGAAGTTGTCATTTAATGTTTCACTTTAACATTTTCTTGCCAAGAAATGAAATTGGTTAATAACTTGACTGAAAATTGTTGTCATTGTTATAAGACACGTGTAAGTTGAAAATATTTACGTTTTCTTTTTGCAATTGATGTAATTTATATTTATGTTTTGTATGTAAAGAAAGGAAGATTTTGTGACATGGTATTATTTAACTTACTCTCCCAGTCAGACTGAATGTTATAGGCGCATGGAACCATAAATCATGGGGACATGCTAGCGTACTACGGATCACGGATGTAATTCCTGTTATTCCTCCCTCACAAGGATATTTTTCTTTGACCTGACAAGGGCCACTGTGTATACAGTGGTGAAGTATACATTGACGAATTTCAGATAAGGATGATTTTTAAACTCCCAAATGACTGTTGTGTTTTACAGGCGGAAAAATCTGCTATTAGAAAGGCGCTGTGCAGGTTGAGGTACTATAACATATCCAACAGGGAAATTTTCATCTGTAATGACACCAAAGCCGCAATTACGTCCCTCAAAGGTGTGTTCACCGAATGTGAACTTGTCTCTAAATGCCGGACATCCCTTAACGGAATGGCATGGGTTTCGACAGTCACCCTAAAGTGGGTGAGGGGACACGGAGCCGTTTTGGGCAAACTCGTTGCCGATGAACTGCCGAAAAGGGGTACAATGCTTGACGATGGTGCCATTGACATCTTCTGTGGCATATCTCTCTCCGCTTGCGGACAGCGCATCGACGCTGCTATCCACGAACTGGCCCAGATCAGATGGTCTAACGAGTCGACATGTTTGACCGCTAGAACAATCTCTCCGTTTTTGGATCGGGGAAGGGTGGCTACACTATTGCAGCAACCGAGGGTTTGACTACGTGTCTTCGGGTATTCCTTTTAACGACGATCGGGTATTCCTTTTAACGACTTCTGCAGAAGTTGTCAGGACGAGGAGGAAGAAGAGATGGTGGAACACCTCTTCTGCTATCGCCCTGCGATGGGGTATATACGGCTGAGATATCTCGGTCAGCGGTAATTTGAGGGCCTATCTGATATACCGTCGGTGGGTCCAGGTGGGATTAGTTCCTTCTTAAGCTACAGTAGGTGGTTTACCAGCCCACAACAGGACACCGCGACTCATTCAAGGGATGAGCGCACACTTTGGTCGACTAATCTCACTTAGCGGATTCTTCTCTGCTTTTTTCTGGGACCTTCTCCTTATTCTCAGACCAGCGGTTCTTTCTGTCTTTCCCTCTCTGTCTTTCTCATATCTTCATCCCCATTTTTTTTTTCTAATTCCTGCCCTAATCTTTTCTCTCCCTTCTAACAGCAGCTAACACAAGGGACCTTGTGTGCTGTGGCAACACGGTTGCCTGCCTGACATAACCTAACCTTCTCTCAAGTCCGACTTGCATATTTTGTATAAAGGCAGACAAGTCAAATATAGGCTATTTCAAAAGCGTAGAAGACTAGCAATTGCATGTTTTACCCAAGCAGTACTAATCGGCGTGGGGCTATACCAAAATTCAATAGCAATTATTTGAATATACTGTTAAGATGCAAAGAAATCCCTTTATTTTTTTCACATTAAAAGCAAAATAGGATCACTGATTTTTTGCGAATAGCCATTCCCGTCATAACGATTTCTCATAGTCTAGATAATTATATCATGCGACATCCAGCAGCTGGGAGCTTGGTATAAGCAATGACTGAATCAATGTAATTTGAGGCACCTCCTATTATGGCCTATGTGTTACAAATGGTAGTTGCTTTTTACGTTTGTCTTTTCATGTTTATTAACAGCAATTAATTATTAAACATTATAATTGCACAATTTCTATAAAATAAAAAATGCTGTGACAAAAAAAAAGGGAATGATTAATTATTAAAACAAAACTTGTTTCAAATATTCTAAAGGCATCTAACTCAATATTAAATTAAAGTAAACAGTATTTTGTTCCTAAAATTAATGTTTCTTTTATTCTTTCCAATTTCAAAAATAATTATGAAAAAATAATATTTAAAATCTTTTTAGTACTGCAGCTACAGGAAATTCGTTTTAGACTAAAACTAATTTTTAACTTAATTTCATGGTATTCCTAATTAGCCAGCATGAGAATTTTGGCCACATATAATTATGCCTTTAAAAAAGGAAACACCTTTTAAATTTACATGCACAAAACTTTGATATTAAAATAACTATTTCATATGCCTCTAATTGTATAGTATTTTACAAAGAGTTAAAACACACACCCTTATAAAACTTTAAGTTCCCAAACTAAGTTGTAGAAATGTACAAAGAAATTAGCTTTAGGACATAAATGGTTTAATTAAAGAAAATCAATAGTTAACAGTGTTGCCCATAAGTACCTGTTATAAGAGATACAGTTGTACTAGAATATTACATGAAAAGAGTATAAAGCAGTAAGATAAAAACATTTATTAACCCTTTACGGCGTCATGTTGTATTTCTGCAACATACCCTTAAAGTAAGTGTAAAAATATTATGTATGGTTGTATACCAAATTAAGGCGATGTTGCAGTTTGGCAACATAGCATTCTTGCGGTTTGAAAACTAATAAGCTTTCTAGGCAGCAACATTTTTGTATTAATTTCATTTAAGTTATACTCATGTACCAACCTGTTGTGCGCTCTTTGAACTCTTCTTCGAAACAAATTTTTTTTAAGTAATAGTGGTATTTGACTAATGAAATTTGCGTGAATGAAAGTTAAGAAGATATATTTTAATAATCAATTACATACTTTTTTGCAAAACCAATTTCATTTACGTTTTATACTGATTTTGGTTTGTTGCATATATGCAACATTGCCTGTTGAGGTGTATTATTTGACTATTTTTCATCATTGTGAATATTTCTTCTTCAGTATAAAAATGAGTCGTAAATCGCATAATCGAACTACTAAGGACCTAGAAAATATTCTATATCACAATGGGAAGATAGTGAAGATGGCCTGAATTTTTCTGATGACGATGATGCTGTAGATCCAACGTATGAGTTATAGGCGATTGCGAATGAAAGCTCTGATGCGGAATTAGAAGCATCACCTGGCTTACAAAATAAATTTGAGCCCACTAACAATCTTCCAACTGCATCCACCAGCATTCAGAGCGTTAGAACTGCAAAGGATTTCCCTTCTGTAACGGCTTCTCACACTACTACTACTGAAGAATCTTCAAAGTTGTCTAATCATGTGCCTAAGACTAAAACGATATCTCATGGATCTGAGATGTTACCTCCAGAAAGACTTTGCTTGGATACCCCATTTGAAGTATTTTCGTATTTATTTACTGAGGACATTATTGAATTCATAAGGGACCAGACTAATTTATACTCTGTTCAGAAAGATGCCAATAAGCCTGTAAATGCAACGAGTCAAAAGATACGTCAGTTCATAGGTATCGTAAATTATATATCAGTAGTTCATATGCCAAATGTAAAAATGTATTGGTCAGCAAACATAAGCTTTGCGCCGATACGAGAGACAATGTCGTCGAAACGATTTGAAACGAAAGATGTCAGGTTTGACCAATATGGCCACTGGCCAGTTTGGGTCGATAAACGGATTAGTTGCAAATTTCTAGAATGCAAAGGCTAAACGCAAACATCTTGCGAAAAATGCGAAATTAGTTTGTGCTACAATAAGCAGAACAACTGTTTTAAAAATTTTCATACCCATTAACTTCAACCCTTTTTTTAGAGTTATTTCTGCAATGTTGTATTTGTGCAACATATAATTTTTTTCAATAAATATAATCTTAATTAATTTAAAAAATTTTTTTATTAACTTTTCCAACAATAATAGCCTATTTACCAACTATTAACCAAAAACTAACGAAATTGGCGTTCTTGCGCCGTAAAGGGTTAAGACCTGAAATATTAAAGAAAATATGGTGCACAATCGTACTTTTCTATGAAAAATTCAGAGGATCATGACTTAAAATATGTGGTATCACTTGGTACCTTTTTCTTATCTTTAAATCTCTACCGTCCCAAATATTTGTTTTTTTGATTGGAGTTACTTCAATAAGGTAGATTTGTTCCAAATGATATTGAAAAACTAGAGGCAAGCGTGCTGTTTTGGCTTGCTGCATTTCAAAAATTTTCAATAGCAAATTTTGATCTACATTTTCTCTAGATCATCTAGTGCCTTGGCAAAGTTGATTTCAACCCGAATACTGACGGACAGACGGACATTGCTCAACCGACTTCGCTATGAATAAAAACTTCGATATATTGCATCCATGAGTTTTTCAAATCGTAATGCAGTTTTAGTACTATATAAAACCAAGCAACCAAGTGTAAAAAAAGCAATAAAAAAAGCCCTGTATACTAACAGAAAATCCGTTATAAAAATGTTTATTTTTGATGAAAATGTATTAAAATTATGGGTCGCTGATGGCTACCTAAAAAGTCTATATTTTGTATAAAAACTTTTTAAATTCAATAGTTATAGACTAAAGTCGACTCTTGCTTGAGTATACTGTAAATCAAGGCTTAAATTGCTTGCTTAAAATGGCAACAGCACTAAAATCATTGTTTTGCTTACATGTTTTTCAGCACAAAAAAAAAAATAACTAAATGTCTCAGCATTTGCAAAACATTTCATTGTAAACGAAGCAACAGCAAATACAAAAAAAGAGAAAGAAACGCATATGCTTAAACTGAATATGTGTTTCTTTCTGCATCAAATCATTTATTTTGAAAACGTTAGCTATTGTTTAACCAATGTGTTGATGCTTGATTCTTTTTTTTGCTGTTGCTTTTTACGAAAAAACAAAAAACACCAATGAATGGAGTAATAAAATATATTTTATTATGTATTGTAAATAATATATACATAAATACGTTTCCAATGTTAAAAGGGATGGAAAACAGCGAGTTACAGCAAGTAACAGCGGGATAAAGAATCGTAGTCAGTCACAACTTCATAGTAAAGAGTTAAGCAAAAGAAAAAATAAAAATTAAGAATAACTGATTGCTTAAGTTATAGCAAACGTTTTTAATGTAATTGCTTCGCTGATTGCTTTGCTGCAGAAATAAACACATAGTCAGCTAAAGCAAATGCGGTTTTTTTTTTTTTTTTTTTGTTTTTGCTTTTTGCTTTTGCTACACATTTTTCAACAGCAACAGTTAAGCAACTATATATGCATTGAAAATAGTCAAGCATTTTAAATAACTGCTCCAAACTACAAACTTCTCATTATCGTTTTTGCTTTCATAATCAAAACTTAAGTATACTTAAGTTAAATCGCTTCAAACTGGCTCTAACTGTAATTTTATAAATGTTTTCATACAATTTCTAAAGAAACATAAGAAAAAGGCAACCTTGATTTTATTTTATTCACTTTTGTATGAAAATCAAATATGTTCTTAAACCAAATAAAATAAGGTTTGAAAAAATCGGAAAAAGTTTGTTCATACATACATCTATATATTAATTATTTCAATAAAGTAAAAGACAGAAAAGACAACTAGAGTGCCGCTAAAAAGAAATGCCTTCGTGAATCCATAAGCCTGCCTTTGGATACGGTCGAAAACAGAGATAATGACGTCAACGATAGGCGAATGGAAAAAAGTCATATACAGCAAGCAAGAGAGGTATGCGAGAAATGGGTGCGTATGAAATTTACTGCCAGAAAAGCTGTCACAATGCAATTCCTATTCCTCAACTTAGCGCAGAATCAGTATTGTTGTTCACGAGTTAGAGGATCCAAAATTTTAATCGAAGGCAACTGCGTAACGGAAATTACAAAATTTAGTTTTAACTAAAACTGAAATTAAAAATTCTTTTCCATATTGTACCTTTCGTAGTAGGGAAAAACACTTTCAAGACTTTTTCAATCGTACATTTCTCTTGTCCATAACAATGTCACACTAAATTCGCATTTGGCAACTCGAATCGTTCGAAACTTGAAAAATTTGACGGAATTCTTGTAGAAACGTCTCTTATTGATGCAATAAGGAGAACTCACCTTCTTTTTTTGTTAAATTTGTTCATTAAATTTTATAAATTTTGTTTTATTTATTTAATAAAATTTGTTTGTGCATTTTGTATTATGTATTTTACAAACAGAAAACAAAAAACCGGGATCTTACAAATTTATATGGTAGCATAAATTTTCATAATTCCCATAAACGTCAGAACGTTATTATGTCGACGAAAAGAGAAAGTGGAACTACCTTCTGTTCTTATATCATGGAAAATACTTTGCGAACACTGCATAGTGGGACAGAATAAAAATATTTTGAAAATAGCTCAGCATAGGCCGATTGATCCAAAATTTATCATGAGCATATCAAGGGAGATCTGAGCTTAAGTTTTGAAAATGAAGAAATCTTTTAAAGCCTGTTGTTATCCTTCGATATTGTACTCTCGTCAATGAGAGAACGTTATATTATGAAGTTTGTTTGCTTTTTAACAACAAAGAATTAAAGTATTTAATTTTAGACATGCACCATTAAATGACACGTTATTAAACAGAAAATAAATAATTCCGTTCAGAAAATAAAAAATACTTATAAGGAATTGTGTTGCAAAAATTGTAGACCTTGGTGCGTAAATATTTGTTCTAATTATAATTCGGCTTTGTTATGGTCCTCAAATTTAATAAATTACAAAAAACTCTTTTGATTGTTTTTTAAATAATTTATTGTCCAATATTTCGGCCAACTTTGTTGGTCATGATCAGGGAATTATAAACTAAAACATTAAGTACAAATATAAGAAAAACAATGTTTTACAACACAACAAACAAATTAACAATTAACTAAATGTTTAAATATATCAGTGTCATCTATTGTTTATTATTTAAGCTTATGTTACTGACTGTCTTTTTTGTTTTTCGTTTCTATGTTTGTTGATTGTATATTGATAAACATGAGCGCAATTGTCCGTATCTGTTTTGTAGTTACTTCTCTTTTCAATTGGAATATTTATTATATGCAGCATCTCCTGCATGTATCTCTTTGATGCATTACTCTCTTCAATTAATATTCTCACTTCTTTAAAATTTGGTTGATGTCCAGTTATTGCACAGTAGGTTGCAAGGGCAGTTTTTTGATTCGATTTTTAAGTCGGATTTTTGCAATGATAGTCTTGTCTTTAATTTAGTTTTTGTTGTACCAACATATACTTTTTGGCATATGTCGGTTTCGTCACCATTGCACATTATTTCCTATATTAAATTAGATTTATCCATTTTGTCTAATTTACATTTTGTATTGGTAAAAAGTTTATTTGTCGGATTTATTGGTTTCATCGCTAGTGTATATTTTTTTTTATCATAAATGTCCGAACGTTTTAATCTGTCTGATAATCCGGGTATATAATCTGTTGACTTATAAATTGTTGTTGATCTTTCTTGGTCTCGATTTTAAGCTGCTGTGTTATTATTTTTATTTTTAGTCATATAATCAATTAATTTATTTATTGTCTGAAGTGGGTAACTATTTTGAATCAGTACATTTCTAATTATCTTCTCATTTTTTCGTGGAATTTTGAGTTACTAATATTAAATACTCGTTTTATATTCCTAGGGTGTATATGAATTTTTTTTTTTACCTTTTTTAGTTAATTTTTGTTTTCTAATTTTTTAAGCACTAGGTCAGTTTATAAATAATAACAAATGTTTATTTATATTTTGAAAATTTTAAATATTTGAGTTTTTTGTCGTTTGGTTTTTGATTTTTCTGTTTTTGTTTGAAAAAATTATTTCATTTTAAATTTGTTATTTTAAAAAAAAGAAAATTTAATTTTTGTTTCCTGTTTCCTGATGATGCCACCCAAAGGTGTGGCGAAATATTGAAAATATAAATAAACATTTGTTATTATTTATAAACTGAGCTAGTGCTTAAAAAATTAGAAAACAAAAATTCCTAGGGTGTTTTGAATAGAAATTTATGAGTCTTCCAGATGCCACAGGCTTTTGGTGCCAGTCAATTACGATCTTGTTTTCGTCTGTAATTATTAATGCGTCAATAGGGTAGTGTGTTATTAGTTTCTTTCTCCAGTGTAAATTTTATTTGTTTATTAAATGTATTTAAATTCATTAATGTTTCGTCAACTCGATCAATTTTTAAAATTCCAAATAGTTCGTCCACATACTTTGTCATCATTCTCGGTTTTGTGTTCATTTTTCCTAAAACTGTATTCAGTAATTCCTCCATAACTATATCTACCCTTCTTCTGGTTATATAATATTTCATTAAATCTGAAGTACCTGCAATCTCTTATGCAAAACTTTACCATCTCCATAATTAGCAGTTTTGGAATTTTTGTGTGTTTTTGTAATATTTCCCATTTGCTTTTAATTGTGTTCAACGCCAAGTTAACAGGAATACTGGGAAATAATGAGATAACACCAAAGGAAACCAGTATCTCGTCGTCTTCAATTCAATACTCTTGGCTATCCTTTTTTCAGGTATTACCGTTTTATTAATGAATTTTTTATAATCGCGTACATATTGAAACACTCATATTTAAGAACATACAGTTTTGCACGTAAGAATCTTATTGAGGTGAGTATTTTTTTTTATTTTGATAGAAAATTGGATCATCTACATTGATGTATAAAAAATTTTTACTCATTTTTGCTGAGCTTTGAATACTTTCAAAAATTAATATAAAATGGTTCAATTTGAGAAAAGTAAAAATATTAAATATGCAATAAATTAAATAAGTCAAATTTAATTTTCTTAAACATAAAGATAAAGGAAATATCAAAATATCCAAAATAAAGACCAAAAATCGTAAACTTTTAAATTTTTACTCTTTTGCCAATAAAGTCCACACATGGACTAGGGCTTATAAAACTCTTTTAGCCAGAATTTAGAGTATAAAGGGTTCAAATCAGTAGTCGTTTTCTGATCTTAGAACCTTTACGTTCTGTCAAAATTTCGATGAAAAATACTACAAGTTGAAGGACTGGCAGTACCTCCGACTTCGCCTTTTTATTGTTTTTAAACGAATTAAAATTCAAATTTAGTGTTTTGAACTTTTTATTCCGAAGATCTGCAGACAGTGTTAGAAATTTTCCATTAAAAAAAAAAATGCGCTGACAACTGACATTTTTAGAAAAAAACGTATTCTATATCTAAATCAACGTTTTAAGTTCTCTTAAAATTTTATTTAAATCCATTTATCAGTTTTTACGTGATGCAAACACATACAGGTGGAGAGCTAGATTAGAGTTCCGAAAGTACACTCAGCGTACATACAATTATGTGTGTTACTAAATTTTGAAATTTTTCGTACACATATAAGAATGTGTTTTATTAAAATATTTATTTGGGTAGACGTGCGTTAATGTAAGACTGTAGCTATTGTTTGTGTACGTGTACTCTATTTTTAGTACGTGTACGAAAAACGTACAAGGAAAAAAATAAGTCCGTTTAAAAAATGCATTTGAAAAATTTGCAGTTACGTCAATTGTGGAAATTGAGATACTCATTTGATATGCTCATTAGTTATTTCCAAATTATTTTTATTCTGGCCCACTGAGCCCTGCACTGTTTTAATAATATTTCTTACTTAGTATACACGGCGGAAAAAACTTATATTTTTCCCTTTGCTTATTGACAATCCAGCAGTTAAAAAATTCGTATTATACGAGGGCTGCTCTATATATTTCTGGCCTAATAGTGAAAACGCGAATATTTATAATCAAAAATGGTTTTATTGTTTTTCAAAGTATTCTCCGGCATGATTTATACACTTTTGCATGCGCTCAAACCAGTTGTCGAAGCACTTTTTCCACTCCGATTGAGACAACTCTAAAACATGGTTTTTGAACACTTCAACAGCTTCTTCTGGCGACGAAAATCGTTGACCACGCATTTTTTTCTTGATGTGCGGAAACAACAAGAAGTCATTAGGTGCCAAGTCAGGGCTGTACGGCGGATGACCCATTAATTCGACGTTTTGCCCGGTCAAAAACGCTCTGGTTTGAGCCGATGTGTGAGAGCTCGCATTGTCATGGTGAACAATGATTCGTCTTCTCTTGTTGGTTTTTCGAATTTCTCCGATGACTTCAGGCAAACAAATTGTAGTGTGCCACTCAGAAGTGACCGTCCTACGTTGCCCAAGCGGAACAGTCGCCACATGACCAGTTTTGCCGAAGAAACAGGCGACCAATTGATTCGAAGTGCTTCTTCCACGAACAACTTTCGTTGGATTTTGCTCGTCTTTGAAGACCCACACGGTCGATTGTTGTTTCGTTTCGGGCTCATACGCATAGATCCATGATTCGTCACCTGTGACGATCTTATAAACGTCTTTTGAATCACAGCAATCGTATTTTTGCAACATGTCTTTGCACCAATCGACACGAGCCTTTTTTTGAGCGACTTTCAAATTGTGCGGGATCCAACGAGAACAAACCTTTTTTACGGCCAGGTGTTCATGCAGTATCGAATGTATGCTGGTGGAAGAAATGTCCAAGGATGTCTCTATCTCTCGGTATGTCGCTGTCGATCTTGCATTATGAGTTCACGCACGGCATCAATATTCTCTGGCACAACAGCCGTTTTTGGACGACCTTCACGGAATTCGTTTTTGAGCGAGCTTCGGCCACGATTAAATTCATTATACCAATTTTTCACAGTGCTTTAGGATGGTGCTTCATCGCCATACAAAGATTTAAGTTCATCAATGCATTCATGTCGTGATAATCCACGTCGAAAGTTGTGAAAAATGATGGCACGAAAATGTTCACGAGTTAATTCCATTTTTTTCTATATTAATTTTTTCAAGTCACTGTTAACAACACAAATAATGGTCGTACGTCAAAACGTTTTGAGTACGATTATGCTTAAAAATGACAAACTTTCCAATAGAAATGTCAGATTTCACTTGGCAGCACTCAGTGTTGCCAGGCCAGAAATATATATAGCAGCCCTCGTATATCATTTAGGGAAATGAAGCTTCAACATTACTTATTTCTATAATGTGGGACCAGAAATGGTTATGTACTCGATGAAAAATTATAAATTCATTCCAAAAAGGCTCGACAATGCAGCGATGACTTAGTTATTTGCTCTCTTCTGTGCTGCGTCGATAAAGATCAAAATAGGTTAAAAATAGTGAAAATAGTAAATATTATAATAATGCCCGAAAATTATATATCCGTATTAATACAACAGATTTTTTTAATAAGTATCAAAAAATTCGTTAACTAAACAGTCAGTACAGACTTAATAATGTAAATCTTAAATTTTTTTCAGTTAATTCAAGTGTTATAACCTATGGCACGAATCATATTTTCCTTCAAGTATAACTAAGGGGGTATTTGTAAATAAATAGCGGATACTAAAATGCAGTTATCCAAGAAAACACTTTAACTAAACTAACCAAAACGGAAGGAGGGGAAAAAGCAAACAATAGATTCAATAATACTTGACACTTAAGCCATGTGTGAGAGGAGCTTTGAACACATAAACACAAAAGCATACGATTTAAAAAACAAAATAATTTGAATGTGTTCATATGAGAGTATTAGTGCACTTTTCTGGTTAACAAAAGGGCAACTTAACCAGCATAAAAGGCAACAAAATTCTTGTTTATGTTGTAAATTTTTCATTTCCACTCTTCTTTTACATTTGCTGTACTGTAAAAGTAGTTTGTGTTTTGTTGCATTACTTGTCTATAAATCCTTTTTTAAAAGCACGTGTGTGTGTGGCTGTTCATGTGCAATCATGTACGTATATAAAGCTTTTATAGTGGAAATTTATATGTTCAAACACGTATGCACACATGCATACTTTTCTTAATGTAATTCAAACACAAACAATAAAAACCTAAATAACGGTTGCAACAAAATCACAGTAACAAAGCCTGATTTATGAGAAATGCTACTGTATTTGGGATTATAATTGTGTTTGTTGGTTATTTTGGTTTAAATGTTTCTTAGCTGATTGCTTTGTAATAAACTTGCCCTTAAAATTTTGTTTAAAAAGGTGTACGTTGATCAGTACAGCGGCGTTTTAAGTTTTATTTTTATGATTCGTACTACTTTAAAAACTATTGTACAAATTGTAGGGTATTGTAGTTGTCGACTTGTCACTACAGGTTTTCTAGCATAATACCTAAGCTTTTATAAAATGTCATTTGTAACCTCATACCAGTTTAATTTATGGCTGTTATAATGAAACTATGTCTTTTATTTGAAAATATATAAGGGCAGCCATAAAATTCCGACACCCTTGAAGTCTTATAATTCAAAACTTTATAAATTGTCTTGAAATAAATATTTAGCATATTTTTAATAATTTTAATATGTTAACTTCAGCTACATATGTAAAACCAAAAAAGTATTTCTCTTATTTGTTTATGTACAAAAAAATATAAAAAAAAATCACAGAATATATTAATTTATTCAATTTGAGCCATTTTTATAACTATTTAAAAGCAAATGATGAAAAATTATCAGAAAGATCCACAGTTTCTCCCATAAGTTTAAGTGTAAAGTGTTAAACATTATCGTCTGTGTATAAAATAATAATACTAATAGCCAGCACACAAGAGATGGATGCATTGTGCCAGAACTAGAAAAATAGGTTGTGGGAAAGGGGATAGAGGGAGTAGTGCTTGTGGATATTTGATTTGAATCTTTGCACATTAAAAGTGGAAGGAAAGACCACTGCGGGGAGCTTATTCCACATACGAACTGTTCAGCTAAAATTCAAATTCTCTCTGTAATGCGTAGTGCGATTCACTGGGCAATCGACCACAAAGGACTGCGCTCTTCATGCAGAGCGCATTGCGCGTATAAAATTACGGTTTTCAGGAACAAGTTCCCTAATTTCGTAAGAGAAAATTCCATTATAGTAACGCCAAAATAGTGAAACACACCCCACCGGTCACCGATAAGCTTCTTCGCTCTATCCCACACGCGGTCGAGTAACTCCAAAATAAGTGCTGAAGCACCGGCCCATACATGAGAGTTGTATTCCAATTTTGGTCTGAAAAAGGTGACACAGATAGTAGGGAGATCAGATGGAGTAAAGTATTTCTTACACCGTTTCAGAAGACTTAGGCACTTGAATGCTTCTTTTGCGACATGAAAAATATGCTGGTTTCAACAACATCACATTGAATTTTCATGCCAAAAACATCGAGAGCTTCTGATTCCTTAATATATATATCACCCATAATTACAGATGAGGTAGCATATTCAGCCGTACGCCTGTGCGAAAGCATATAGTACTGGTTTTTTGAGCCTTAAATTGAACCCTATTCACAAAACCCCATTTGGAGATTACCAAAAGGTCGCGACTAAGGGTATCTTCCATGTGCTTTCGCATAGCCACAATTTCCCGAAGTCTTGGTGTATTGCAAAAAGAAAATGAATGGCATATGCTACTGTCATCAGCGAAAGAGTAGTTAGGGTTGGAAGTCTGACGTAGAAGGTCATTGAGAAAAATAAGAAATAGAATAGGAAAAATAACTGAACCTTGCGTTACCCCTGAATTTTTCTTGAACTCGCTTGATGAGATCCCATATATAACAAGTCGTATAGTGTGATCCCTAAGAAAGCTCGACATAAGTCGAGAGAAACTATTACCGATACCAAAAGCAATAAGTTTTCATATGAGTGCACCACACCACACTCTACCAAACGCCTTGGAAATATCTTGGCCAGTAAGTCAACCGTAGAGCGTCTCCTATGGAAGCCGTACTGCCGGTCACTAAGTAAGCTGTTGGACTCCAGATATTTCACTAGATGAAAATTAGGCATACTCTCCATAACTTTGGAGAGTGCAGAACAAATTGCGATTGAGCGGTAATTTTCAGGGTTGCTAACCTCTACCTTTTTTGGGATTGGTGTTACACTAGCAATCTTCCAATCACCAACATGGTACAAAATGTTAAAAAGTTTTGCAAATGAACGCGCTAACTTCGAAGAGCAGTGCTTAAAGACCAGTGCTGGAATTCCATTGGGACCAGGGGACTTGTTTATATTGAGATCCGCTAAAACCCTTTTAACTGCACGTGCTTGAAAAATATACCTGGCAAAGTTACTGATACTCTTTCCAGTGCAGGCAGTGGTTGATTGCTTTCTGGCAAGTAAGAGTCACTTGCAAAGATTTCACCCAAGAGGTTTGCTTAATCAACTGGGTCGTTAATTATTTGATCATCCCTTAAAAGAGACGGAATTGAGGAACTAGCATTATTCTTTACTCTTTGAACGAATTACCAAAAGCTTTAGCACGAAAGCGCTGCTTGTATAAAGCTTTTTCGCCGCTAATTACTTTAGCACACGAAGATCTCGCCTTTTTGAGTAGCGAATCAATACCTGCGTTTTTGTTACACCGCCATGTACTAAATGCTTCCTCTCTAGATCTGACTGCATTTTTGCACATCTTTTTTGGCTTAATGCCAAAATAATCGCTTGACTCAATGTGGCTCGGAAGATTTTTTTATAAAGTAAAAAAGATGGGAAGTCATTAGAGCTAACCAATTAAATAAATTGCCAAAAATGCAGGTACATACATCGATCAGTGCTGATGACACAGCTGTTTTAAACATTACTAAAGGCCAAATATAGCATCACGATCACATATGCGATTTGAAAAAGTGGTTGAGAAAATGAAGAATAAGAATAAATGAACAAAAATATATACAGATAAAATCCACCTTGTGCAGGGAAACTTGCCCTTATACTGGGATAAATAACAAAATATTACCCCAACACCTGGAAGTTAAGTATACATTTTAATAGAATATTGACTGCCATATAGAAGCAAAACTGGTACAATTGAAATTAAAAGCAGAACAAATGAATTGGTTAATTAGCAGAAACTTGACACTTAGCCTAGATTACAAAGTTCTTCCTTATATTGTGATTCAAAATTTTCTTTGAATGATTACTACAGCCCGCTGGTATATAATAAAAATTCGAATCTTCACAAAGACCTCAATGCGCCATTCAAATCGTGAAGCATGGAGCAATGCATCTTACAAATTTTAAAACACATCCGTAACATAACAAATGACAAAAACTTTAAAAATTTTTCTTCTTTTCTTCTGGTAGAATATATTTAAAAACGCCATGCTAGATGAATTATATTCACACTTTTATACCCGTTCTTTATATAAATTTTTTATTATGTCTCTTTTGATTTAGTGTTTTACAAAAACATTAAGTTTTTAATTTATTTAGGCGTAAGAAAAGATCAGTTGACTAGCATAAAAAATTATTCACGGAATGGAAAAGAATAATAAATACAGGCAACATAAAAGCTATAAGATTCTAGTTTGCTTTCCACATTCAAAGCAGTATAAAACTCTGTCAATCTAAAATGTTTCTTGCTACCAGCAATTAAATTTTTTTGCACATTCATAATTCTGTCACACTGTGCAAAGTTAATTGAAAAATATGTTTTATTGTAATTAATTTTTTTTTATTTTTAATTTCCTGTGGTCTTTTAGGAGAATAAAATTATAGTAAAAAGATTGCACAGACAAAAGAAATAACAAAAAAGAATAAAAAAAGTTATGGTACAACTGCTACAGACATGTTTTAAATGTTAATTTAAATCAGTTAATATGTAATTAACTCAAAAAAAAAGAACACGACGTATAATAATTTCTCTTACAGAATGACAATTATAACCCAGCAAAACATTTTAGAAAAGAAGAAGAAGAAGAAGGACATCCCAACTATATCACCAACCTAATGATTTTAACAAGGCAAGGGCAACAACTGAGAATTGATTACATTGATTCTTGTAGAAAATATTGATGATTACGAGTATTAGTATGTATTTTAAGGTATTCTCTTTTAACTTTAAGAACTAGGTTAATTACTTATTCCTTTTTTTGCGAACTAATGTAATGCGTTTTGATAGCAAAATATGGCAATCACAAAAGTAAATCATTATATTGCAAGTACTTTTTAAGCTTATGTCTCATTTTTTGCTTGGTAGTCATCACAGTAAAAACTTTAATAAGTAATTGTTTTAACTGAATTCTTTGCTTTAGCACCGCCATTTTTATAATGAAATTTTAATCGATTTTCTTGAACTATATTACATTGTCAGAGTTCTCGTATAAGCTTTTTGTCAAAAAAATTTAATAACGTACACGTATATTTCATTTAAAAAATTATAAACATATACGAGTATTAAAAAAATTGTTGCGAGTTATGACTAAAACGGGTATTAACTGCTGCACCGATTTAAAAAAAATTAAAACGCAGATTGATATTTATTAAGAAGCTTCAGAAAGGTATACTTATTTTAAACAAAGAAACAGGATGGATTTTAAATGGATGGATTTTAATGGATGGATGGAAATTTAAAGTAACATTATTGAAAATTTCTAAATGAAGTTACTAATTAAAATATTTTATAAGCGCGTGCACTTTAGTTGTACTAGTATAAAAATATTTAATTTTGTTGCCTCTTTGTTTTGTCTATTATATATAATTCTTATCTGATCAGCTTTAGTTTTATACCAAACCAAGAGAACTATCACTCAGACAATAATGGCATCTTATTAACTATATTACCTTCTTTGAAAAGGGATAGAGTACAGAATATAGACGATGAAGAAAATGTAATCGAGTGTGGAATTAATAATTTTTAGCGGAAGGACTTCCGAACTAGATTACCAACTTAGTGATATTAACAAGGTATGAGATTTTTATAATATATTACTGAGAAATTATTACATTGATTATTGCAGGATAAAATAATGATTATCTTTTAACTTACTGTTTTTTTTATTTGCGAACTAATGTAATGAGTTTTGTTAGCGAGCAACAAAATATGGCAATCACAAAAGTAAGTCAATATATATTGTAAGTACTTTAAAGGTAATGTCTAACTTTTTGCTGGGTAGATTCAGTTTTCACAAAACTGCAATTGCACGTTATGGTTATTTACAGCTTCACTGCTGTTAGAAAGCGTATTACAGGTTTTTGATGCTGGTACAGCCATTTTATTTTGCCTTAATTATTAAGTTGACTGTGAGTGGGTTACTAACACAGGCCTTTAAATCAATAGCACCTTAGTAGTCAGGCAGCAGCCTTAGTTGAATTTTTGTACAAAATTTTGAAAAAATCGACTGGCGAATTGGCCGTTTGGATGTGCCTACTCTGCAATTTTATATAATATATTTCGTATGATTGCGTTTTAACAGCAAATTTTGTGCTTGCAGATTTGGCAGGTTATTGAGAGAAAGTCTATTTATTAGAGGCCTATCTTTAAATATAATATTTATTATAATAACCCGTAATTTAATTAGGACGCACTTAGAATGGTAAGCAATTTAAGATATTTAAGAGATATCCTTTTTTCGCTAATCGCGTGGAACCAAAAAGGTTCAAGTAATTGTTTGTTCTTAAACATTTCAAAAGTATATTCAGTAGTCCAAAAAAGGTAAAGCAATATTTTAAAAACTGCTAAAGAAATTTCTGTAAACAATGTTTAAGATTCCAAGATTGAAAAGAACATGAATAAAATTTTATTCATTATACGTCGATGCATATTACCCGCAGTGTCGACAACATTTATTTTATTAGAATATAATAACACAATTAATTTAGATAATAAGATATTATTAGTAAAATTATATATTTTGAAAGATCTTTTTTTCATAGCCTTATGTTCTGTAATGAAGTTAGTGTCCATACTATTTTTCACATGTTTCATTAATGATTGTTTCATTAGAATGTAATGATATGTTCAGTACAATTAACCTAAAGTTCTTTGTTTTGTATTTCAAAAAAAATTTAGAAATAAGTTTTACTTTCATTTTGCTTAGTTCATTTAAATAAAGATATTTCATGATATGCTTATGACATAGGTTTTACTGAATTTTGTTAAACCAAATTTGAAATTTGACGTATTTTGATTTACTTCACTACATGTAACACAATAAATATTTCTTGCGAATAGAAAAACCTGCCCTTTATTTTATAATTCTGCAAATCAATACTTGTTACTGTAATCTTCAAAGCAATCGACATGTTGTCCATTGTCAAGCGTTTGTCTATAACTGTTCAAAAGATAGGCACATCTATGTAACCTAAGGGTACACCCTTTATTTTTACAATTTATTTTTGTATTACTTTTTGCTATTTAAAGCTTTATTGATATGCTGTTTTTTTATATAAGAGTGGTGCTCTTCACGGTTCATAACACACCTAAAAAACATTAATTTTTAAGAGTTTTTAAACGAGGCCAATCTGTAATCAATACCTTTCATATAGAGCTAAAATTCAAAATCGGTTTTGAAATTACTAAGCTATGGAGGCATAAATATAAAAAAGTAATATTTAGTTGAATTGTTAACATTCAGTCGAATATAAGTCGGTTAAAAAACCCAGTTTAAAGGATATGTTTTATTTGTGGCCTTGCTGCTTAATATGTAATGAGTATGATTAATATATAATAATGAAACACTTATCACTCATACGTAAGAAGTTGTTTGAATAAAACCAAAATAAAACATGGCTATTTGTTTGATTAGTACATCATCCCGTAACTTAAGGGCAACATGTTATTAACTACAAAATAAACATATTCACAACTTACCCAACATTAAGGGCAAAGTATTTTAAAGTATAAGGAAAAACTTAAAAATAAGTTTATAAATGTAAGTTTGTTTTAAAATTATTAAACTATTTGAGGACCGATTCTAAAAAATAAAAATAATGAGCAGTCCAAATCCTTATGAGTTAAATCACTTTGAAGGTACAAATGATTCCGCAAGCAAATTCCCACTTTTTATTTGTTTCCTAAATATCAGCTAACAAACTTCGAAGTCTTATGTATGTAAAGGGTTTTTAAGCAGGGACGCTACAAAAGTAGAGCGACAGGGGCAGCAAATGACGCCATATTTCTTGCCGTTTCTTTGGCATTTCTCTTTAGTAAGGTTTGTCATTTCATTATGGAAATATCAACAAGGCAACAACGAGTCGAAATTTTTAAGAGCGCTTATTTCTGGCTGAATGGCTTCGTCAATAAACAAAATATACGTTATGGGTCAGGCAGCAATCCACACTTACTTCATGAGTTATCATTGCATTCCAAAAAAATACGGTTTGGTGTGGTTTATGGTTCGGTGGCGTTATTGGCCCGTACTTCTTCTGTGATGATCAAGACCGGCACGTTACTGTGAAGGGGAATCGCTACCGTTCAAGGATTACCGAATAAATTTACCCCCAATTGGATGATATAGACTTTGAGGACATGTGGTTCCAACAGGATGCTTGAAAACCGTCGATAATTGAGTTTAGCATCTGGACTTATGCAAGTGTGCCCGTGGTGACCATGCAAAAGAAATCCAGTTCCATACATAATGGCATCTAACGTTATTTTACAGGAAAAAAGTATTTCATTGATACCCACAACCGTTTTTGACTTATTTAAAAATTATTTGGTAGCGCTCTTTTAATAAGAAACTTCGCCTCGCCCCAATTTTAAGCCTTCAGACAAACTTTAGAGTAATAATACAACACAATTATCAATTATGATCAAATATTGTGATAAAAAAAAGAGGCCCGATAAATAAAATTTCATACAAAAAATCAATTTTCGATTTTTCCCATTTTCCGTATTTAGCATTTTCCGCAATTTTCCATGTTTTACACCAAGAACTTTCTATTTTTTCATTTAAAAAGCATTTAAGAAATAATTTCACACAAAATTTCGTACAAAAAACTCAATTTTCGATTTTTTTAATTATCGACTTTTCCGGAGGGTTTTCCAAAATTTTCTTCCGTAAAGACCTTCCCCTCGAAAATACGAACAACTAACAAAAAATTTACAGAAATCAGCCCAGCCGTTATCATTTTATGAATTACTTTACATTTTTTACACCATTTATATATATATATATATATATATATATATATATAGAGAGAGAGATAGATACAGAGAAGAAGAGATAATAAGTAATTTTTCTGGAAAGATTGAACTATTAATTTTTTTTTAATTAAAAATTAAAATCAATTACTCAAGACACGTGTGCATGCAATTTTGAAATTATGTAACTCTAAATAAAAGAAGAAACGAGTAGAAATGTCTTTAGACATTAGAAAATTAGTGACAATTTGCCAAAGGATAAACTAAAAAATAATATAAGGGCACATACAAAAAAATAAATAATAAATAAATAAATTTGTTAATTTTCATTACGAAACAGCTGCCTGAAAGATTGCCTTAGTGGTGTACCTTACATATTACTATTGCTATTTGTTTTGATTACTTTACAAAAATAATGACAGTTAAAAAAATAGTTTCGTCATTATTCTTCTTTATGTTTCTGACAACCTTCAAAACAAAACCGACAATTTTTCCATATGACCTTGATTTTTGTTTTATTTTAGAATATAAGTAGTTTTATTTTAAATGATTGTTATATTAATTATTTACAAAGCTGGCAAAAATTTAATTACCACACATTTAAAAAGTATCCAGAGTTAAATATTAGTGAATAAAAAATAGTAATTTATAACTTGGCAGAGTAGTTAGTTATTTATAAATTAATTTTTGCTTGTGAAGTTTTTTTTTTTTAATTATAAAACCTATTGCTATCGAGTCATTAAATTTGCATAATTAAAATAATTATATGGATTTGTTTAAAGTTGTGGCATGAAAAATAATAATTTGAAATTTTTAAGTAGTAAATAACTCTTATGTTTCTTTTTTATTCATAGATAAGATAATTGCTAAATAAAAGCTTTGAAAAAAATTTCGAAATATTTAATATGTTTTAGCTATGACCATTTTACAAAATTTTAAAATACACTTTATTTTAAAATCTCATCTAAACATTGTTAGGTTTTACTTACTCGTCAAATTCATTTAATTGCGATATAAAACACAGCAAAGAAATGTTTATTTCTCTTTATCGACTTATCAGTTTATAGTTTTGCTGACTATACTTTTACAATAATACATTCTCAATTTTTTTATTCGCTCTCTCAAGGAACGTTGACATATCCTTCGCTACTGCCGTTTCTGTTTATAGGCGAATAAAAACTTACAGAGTCGTCTAATACGAAATTATTGTTCTTTTATACGTGTTTTTTATGAAAGATCTACTTTTTATATCTGACTTTAGTAGGATTAGTGGTTTTAAAAAGGTTTAAACACTTAAAAAGAGATAAGGGCTTCGTATAGACAGCAAGATATAAATTGTGTTATACATTATTTACATACAGTATTACTGTAAATATTCAAATACTAATGCTGTATCTTTCTTCTTATGTGGTTTTAATACTTTTCAAAGTGTTACCCACACAAAAGTTTGCCGAAATATCGATTTACATGTGTATTAGTTAATTAAAAAACAAATGTATTAAATGTTGGCTAAAAAAAATGTTTGCTTACATTCCAACAAAATATTTTTAATTAAAAGTAGTACATTGCGCCATATATTATTTTAAGAAGATTTCGCCTTGTTTTCACTAATCAAACTTAAATAATAACTTTTTTTAACAAGGACCAGAAGAAAATATCGCCGTGTAAAAACATTCAAATTAAGCTACGAAAAGAAAAGCGGTGAAGCAGAGATTGTGAGAATTCAATTTGAATTTTATAATATTAAAAGTGCTGGTAAAAGGTTCTGGGGATAATGCTGCTCTGCGGTTGCACTTCATTTAATCAACCTTGAAGACATCCTGCTTGTAATGTATTTGGTATGAAGAATAAGTTCCATAAGTTCTAAAAGTATGCGGGGAAATATTAAAATGGTTTTTATTTTGTGACTTAAATCCGTCAAAGAAATTTTTGCATTTTGCGGAAAAATAAAAAAAGAAATAAATTAAATTAAATTAAATAGAATAGAAACATTTGAAACGAAAATTTATTTTGTATCAAAGTTTTGATAAAGTTGGTACTAAAAAGAACTATAGCTGCTTTAGCTGGTGGAAAAATGTTTTTAGCATTTAATTTATTTATTTTAGTAAAATATAATCGTGTTAAGTTGAAGCATTCTAGTGAAATTTTAATTACTTGCATCAAACAAAAATTTTGCGAAAACATCTAGATAGAAAAAGTTTTTAATTTTTTATTTAAATTTTTTCATTGCCACAATTTTTTCCCGCAGGTAAAATTGAAGAATAATAATGTTTTTTCAAACTTTGTTAAATCTTTTTATCTCATTTTCATATGCTAAATAAATTAAATAAGAATTAACTAGAGCAAACTTAAATATTTTTTGAATATATTTATTTAAATTTTCATTATTTTGACAGCCTGTTCAGTAAAGAAACGAGTTTAGTCATTGTAAATAAATTTTTACAATATAAATAATAATTAAAATTATTATTCTAATTAAATTTATTATTTTTTAGTAACAACATGTACTTTTTCTTAAATTATACACATTATTTTAGCTTCCTGGGATATATACACTCATTTTTTTTCAAGATAGCTCAAATTGTCAAACCGCGAATGTATAGAAAGCTGCAGATTCTCGATCAAGAAGACACAGTAAATTAGTGCTGGGTAACCGGTCTTATAAGAAAAATAGGAAATGAAGTTGCGAACGAATTGGCACGGTCTGGTTTAAATATAAGTGTTAGTTAATTAAATCTATATATCGGATAAAAATAACGACAGTATCGAAAAAGGTACATAATTAATCAGATTGACTTAACAAAATCATTTAAACAGAATATGTTTACCATCTACCAAAGCAACTTCATTTGTACTAAAAACAACCTTTGGTAAGTGATTAAAGGCTCATTAAAATGCATTACTTTTTTGACAACGTTTATTGCTACGCAGTAATACATTGGGATGAATACACACGAAATTCTTGCTGGAGGAGAAAGCGAATAAAATTCTGATTAGGCTGTTACGTATGAGTAAGTTTTAATTGGAAATGTAAGTAGATACTATACCAGGACAAAACAATCGCAATTACTTTTTTAAAATAAGTTACAACTTTATGGTGATGACATCTGCAGATGGTGTGGAGAGGAAGAAGAAGACACATTTTATTCTACAATCTACAGCATAATATCTATGTATTACAAAATTTTTAACTCTTTCTTTAAGATAAGGCCTTGTGTAATCTATCTGATGTCTTTTTAGGGAATTTGTTTAAAGCAACCTACAGTCAGCAGTGTTCGAATATGGGCAGATTTTCATTATTTTTTTTAACTAAGTTTTCTATTACGAGTAGTTTTCCAAATTTTATATACATCCTGCGCATAAATAGGGTCTGGGGATGCGATTGAAAAAAAAATTGCAATTTTCGGGAAAAAAGTTTTTTACCTACACAAAAAATAATATTTTAATAAATTGTTTACCAAAATTTTTATTGATTTTAATAACATACATATTGGTCTTTAATGGGATGACAATCTGATTTAATATCTTTTATATGTTCGGAGATATTGAAAATAAAATTTCATTCACAAAATCTCACTTTTGAACTTTTTTTGGGTTTTTAGCGGTATTTTATACAGTTTTTTATTTATTTGAACTACCACTGCAAAAAAATTAACACTGCTGCTGAATAGTAGAGCTGATTACTAATATACAACTTGTACATCTTTTTCATTAAAACAGCTTTAATTGATACAAGCAATTATGGTACCACGCGCAAAAAATCTCTTGTTTTAATGTGTTCTTCTAATAAGTGCTACTACTTTTTATTGCTTTCTCCTTTGAAATCAGCGATTTTTTAAAAGAATATGCAAATATGACAACATGTACTTTTAGACGCGGCAAACCCATCTGTGCGCACTTACCTCTTTCTGGCGGTTACTTTATTAATGATGCCCTACTTATCCCAAAATTTAATTAAAATTTAATTTTTATTTCTATTAAAATAATGCAATATAAAACCATTATTCATATTTGTACTATTTAGTACTAAGACTTTTATAGTAAGGCAGTTATTTATATTAATTTTATGGTAACAGTTCTATTAAATTTTTTACAGTGGTTATACACGTTGACATAAAAAATGTAACAACAACTGACATAATAACAAATTGTACATTAAATAAAAGTTTTGCCATAAACTTCTGTTTTTTATTATTTTTTTTTTAGTAAATTATACATGGGTTATTGATGTTAACACATTTTTACATATGTATATTATTGCAAAAAGTTATATCAATGAAAGGAAATATCAAAAGTTATCACTACTTACTTGTCATATAGAGAAATATTGTCAGAAATACAATCATGTTGACAGCTGCTCTGTTTTTGATATTTAGAAATTATGATTTAGTTTTATTTTTATATTATTTTGAGCTTGTTATTGTTTATTTCCTTTACACTTGTTGTAGTTGTAGTAAATTTGCATGTTCATTATGAAACTTCCACCATTGAAGATTTATACAAGAATTATTCTCTATTTTGCACACTGTAAGGAGATTGGTTATTTTATTTCTTTCGTAAAGTTGATATGCGTGTGTGTGGAACTTTTAAAAGAAAAAAGACACTATTAGTTTGTTCTTGTATAGCAAACTATTAGTAGACACATCGTCTATTTGCTGTATAAGGGAATAGCTTGTTCTCTTACTGATTTATTGTTGGTTAATAAAATTTAGACCTGGTGTAGGAAGTCTGCGTTAATGTTATTTTTATTCGAAAATTACATTTTAACATTAATACATTAACACAAAAAACTGTAAATAATTTTTAACCTTTTCTTCAAACACATAAATTTTAGCGCTACACTATTTCGACAAGCACTTTGTTTTGTCAACTGAAAATATATTAGATATTCTTTTACTTTAAGGCTATAAAACTCTTGCTAATGACCTTTACGGAATAATTGTATGTTGGTAGAATATATTTTTGATAACAACATGGGAGGAGTTTATTTTCTGTTGTATATAATAAAATAATGAGATTAATATATATTTTTTTAACTGTTTAAAACAATAATATAATTATTGTAAAAATAAATACTTTTATGTATCGCTCATTTGAACTCTTTGGTTTATTAATTAGTTCAGCTTTATTTGTAAGTTGAAAACGAAATAATAACTACTGCTTTCGCAAAATTGCATTTTTGACCGCAACACATCTACATGTTCTTTACAAATTAATTTCTTTTTACCCGTATAACGACTTGTAATAAGTTATATGTTTTTTTATATTAATCAATTCAATGTTGTTTTCCCCATAACTTTTAATTATTTTTATTTTTTAATTTATATTAATAATTTTGCAATGCATATAGTCTGTTCAATTATAGCATGAACTTTATTTCGCAAGTTGCTGATATTTTATTCAATTAATTTGCTCTTATTGGTATTTACTGTGTTTTTTTTAAGTTCTGAGCTTTCAATCTGGTTGCTGCATCGCCTGCAAATAATTAAAAAAATATATTTGTTAAAATAATTTATATACATAATTAATAAAAAGTGATTAATTATTTATTGCATTTAACAAGACATATTTAATAAAATTTGCTACTGAAATTAAAAGATTTTAAGGATTGAATCAAGCATCTATAATGTTGTGAGTAAACAAGTAAGAAAGACTAAAATTAAAAATCGCATTCGTGTCCAAATTATTATTGGAACAAAAGCAAATAACTACATTTGTTATTTGCGAAGACAACATTTGTTATAAAACGAAATACAGAGAGAACAGTGAATAAATACTTTGGTTTGGGTGTAAAATTCGTCTAACCAAATTACTACTCGTATTCTTATTTACAAAGTGAGTTGGTTAAATAGATGATGTTTTTAATTACACAACTAAGGTAAATAGAGGCGAAGAATGCAGATGAAGGACGTAGCTGTCAAGAAAATGTAGCATTAAATTCTGCTGGTGTCTCATTTTTTTTTTTGTCGGAAAACGTCCGCATGCATTTACAAAACAATTCTTCTTTTTAAGAATTAAAATAAATGAACAAAAGCCAAAATAAATTTCGGTATATTTATTTTTCAATGGTTTCACCGATTGTTCTCATTTCAGAAGAAATCTCTTCACTAAAAAATAAAATGTATACAGTTTAATATATTTTATTTATTAAGAATCTTTTTTAAACAAATTTATTAACAATTTTTTACAAGTTTAAAGCCTTTTTATTAAAAATAATTACATTATTTATTTACAATATTTCGCTACTCCATTGCGTAGCATCCTCAGGAAAGAAAAAATAAAATATACATTTAACAAGCACTAATATTATTTAAAGTCAATTTCAGGAATTCAAATCTATATACAAAATCTATTTCTATTGAACATTATCTGTACTCTTTATAATTAAAAATTTGTATTATTGGTATAGAAAAAATTTGTAACATTTTTAACATGCAGCGTCGCGACGTTCCTAATTATTTTCTATTTAAGACGATAGCAAGGATTATTATGGTTAAAGAGTGTCCGAAATTAATTTTTTTCATGTTCGCCGATTTGGATAATTTTTTGATATTTTGTTGTTAGATATCTGAATATTATGATTCCGTAATATTAGGCGAATATATTTATTATTTGTTTCGACGGACACGCTCGAAGTACATATATGTTCGATTTGTTGTATATTTTAATAAATGACAATTGTCATAGATGATACTTGCTTTAAAAAAAGTTGGGAAAAGCGCAATATAGAAAATTTCGTAGAACAAAATATAACCAACATCGAAATTTCAATGTTCGTCAACTTCAGTGGACTGCAACTTATTAGCGCTGTGGAACGCGTTAAAAAAATAGCAAAAACTATAAAGTTTTAAAGTAACAAAATATGAATTTTCGTTAATACATATTGTTGCCATAATTATTTACTATATAAAATTATTACATAATATAACAAATACTAGTCAATAGTAATAATTGTTAAATATTTAATTATTAAAAAAGCTAAGCATCAATTAAATTTGAATTGTTGTTTACTGGTACTGTTTTGAAACAACAATAGATGACCAAGCACGATTATATGCGATAGACTATTAGGTGCTGCGTTACCATTCATTTATAAATTTTTTATTTACAACCACACACTTGCTCTTTTTGTTGCAGTAAATCTTTCCACTTCAGAGGTAATAAATGAGGTTAGGTTAGGTTGCACAGGCTGCCGGCGTGAGGAAACCGACTCACTTTGATCCTAAAGGTCCCGTTGTGTTACGTGGATAGGAAAAAGTCCCTACGTTACCAACAAAATCCAATCCCAAACCACCCTGAGGACCGATATGTCTGCAAGATCATGCAGTCTCGGACTGCCCAAAATGGTCGCTCTGTTTCCAGAAAGAGCTGGACAATGGAAGGGGAGATGCTCCACCGCGTCCTCCTCTTCCTCATCCTGACAATTCCTACAGTAGTCATTGAGCGGAAGAGTTAGTCTCCCAGCATGAGTACCAATGACACAGTGCCCTGTCAGCACAGCCAGCAGTATGTCCACCTGCCCTCGAGAAACCTCAGCAGATTTGCGGATCTCCTACTATCATACTGAGGCCATAATATCCTCGAGACCGTGCAGGTGACATCCTCAGACCATCTAGTCTGCGCGGCCCTACAGCAGCTTAACGGGACTCCCACCAGTGGAGCTATCTCCTGGTCTCTCAGCCGAGTTCCAGATCTGACGAGTTTATCCGCGACTTTGTTCACGGGCATACTCGAATGAGCCAGCACCCAAAATAGTTCCAGGTTGAAATGTCTCGCCATCTTGTCCAGAGATATCCGATAAGGAAGTATCGTGGTCTTGCTGTCAGTACAGATCCGGATATCCTCTCCGTATATCCTGTGATACCCTATCCAGCACACCTTCCTTCTAATGGCTAAGATCTCAGCCTGAATCACGCTACGTTAATCCTGTAGCCTAAACTTCATCCTGATCTAAAATCTAGAAATAAGGACGCCTCCTACTATCCCCGTGTTTGACTTTGACCTGTCTGTATAGACATCAAGCACATCTCTGCGAGGCATGTTTGACGTACCCGACGTTGATGCTACGTAGTCAGTCTGCTACCATCAATCAGTGCGGGCCACCATACGAGAACCTCATACATTAATATGAGTTTAACCACCGTGTTGACAATCTAGTACGCCGTACCGGGGCTGATACCCCAGTTTCTCCCTATATCCTTTCTACACACATAAAGAGCCCTATCACCTGAGGCCCTATCACCTGAAATCGGACATTAGGGGTCCATGACAGTTTGAAGTCCAGGATGATACCTAGGTATTTTGCCCTGTCAGATAACCCAAGCTCCACTCCATTGATTTTTTGTATTTGGGTATAAATTTCTAATACTATTGATATGCTAATTTACATTACATTGGCAAGTGCAGTGAGTATAGGTGCGTTGTTAATTGATATTAGTTTATTATTTGTGTCAGGTATGCTGTCCGAGAAAGCTTAGGTAGCGAGGAATAAAGACTATAGAGCCTTTAGATTATAGCATTCGCAAAGAATTGGAAGTATATCCACTAATAAAGACGTAATGCATAATCTTTTTTTGCCCTCAGACCCATTTATAAATATATTTCGCTCAAAGCTGCATTTAAAAATTTGGATTACTATATGATGTAAGAAAAAAGACTATGATTAAATTACTAATTCATTTTATTCTACTTGTTTTTTCTGTGGGAGATGGGCGTAAAAATATTGGCATCAGGTATATATTAGGAGCCCAAAATACAATTATAATATTTATATTTTTTTAAATTGAGGTTATGCATTAAAAATCAAGGGAGTTATGCTCCTTTTTCAATACAAGCTGCATGGGAAGTTGGGGTAAAAATATACGGATACTTTTCAAATTTTACGCAAATGATTCTGAGCGTCTAACAATACTATGTACCAAAACTCAATGCCACAGATCAAAATTTAATTTTAACTTTGTATGGGAAGTGGGCGTAAAAGTGGGCGGATCGTTTTAATTTTTCTATTTTTTCTTGATTCAAACAGAAAATTCCTACGTGCCAAGTTTCATTGTCCTTTGACAACTTCTTCTATTTTTAGCAGCTCGTGCTATGAACATCAACCAATGTGTCATATTTTTAATCTGACTTATGTCTATTCTATTCTATATTTTTCGTTGCATTTTTCATCTGTTCACATTAAAAGCAGAGTTGTTGAGCCAAATTTTATGACTGTACCTATTGCAGATCTTTAGATCCACGATTTATAGGAGGCACCACGCCCATTATTCCAATCCAGCCAGTTTAATAATAATATTAAGAAGATTGTTAATTGAACAAAATTTCAAGGTCTATTACAGTTCCCATGTCTGGGAAGTGTCAAGACAACGTGAAATATAAAGAAATATTCGCTGTATTTTACCGACCGGTTAAGCAAGTAGATTTTTCAAAATGTTAGTTTTCTATTCTGGCGTGACATAACTTCGTTAAGTGCTATTGCCTGGAAAAAAGCAGTAAGAAATTTTGCCATTGATAAAGAAACTTATTCATAAGGTTCAGTGTATGTCTATGCTTAGGAGGCAAAAGTATTGTCTTTTTTATTTCTAACCATTTATAATAAAACACGATGTTGTATTTGTTGGCTTGAGTAACTTAATGGAATATTATTTTCTAATAGTATATTAAAATAAATGTAACTTTCAAATTAACAGATATTTATCATAAATAAATTTAAAAATTTCTGTAACGACAGAAAAGATATTTTTACTAGCCTGGCTTGTTTGTATAAAAAAAACACCGTATGCGAACAAATGTTTTTTTTTTAAATGGGCAGATAAAATAAGTCATGATTTCTGCGAAAACTAAAAAACAATAATTTCAAGTCGATTTAACATATTTCCATTCAACTGTTTTAACTAATATCTTTATAAATTAAACATATTTTGATTGAATACATAAAGTAGTATTTGACAAAGATAAAAATAAGGAAAAAATTATAATCTTTAGTATTAAATAATGTTATCAAACCTAATGCAAATCAAATGTCCAGATAGTGACAACAGCAAACTCACTTAAATGTAACTTTGGCTCTATTTTTTGCGAATGAAAGTTTTAAAAATTTGTTTAACATTCTTTTGTCGAAATTGGGAAACATTTTTATTATTTCATGAACTTAAGTATATACAAGGAATAAAAATTCTAGTAGTGCATGAAACGGTATTAACGACAACAGTCAATTTTTACATTCTTCTTCTTCTAGTTTTTTTCACAATCAACGACAAAACGCTCTTGTTTGTTACAGCCATACCTAAACAAGGGCGGAAAGCGTTTTTTTTTTTGCTGTCAAAAGTTCTCGTGCTAGTACATTTTGTATGGAGCATACCGAAACAACGCGGCGGCAACGCTTTGCAATTAAAAAATGCAATGACAAGGCGTTTAATAATTAAAAAAACTAAAAATAAACAAAAACAAATTTTGTTTTTTTTCTTTTTTTATATAAAATTTTAAATTTGCACAACATAAACACCATAATTGTTATTCTTTTTAAAATATTTAGGGAATTTATAATATATCTTTGGAAAAAATCTATTTCAGAAATGAAAAAAAAAATGTATTCGGTGTGTAAAATTTTAAGTGAAAATTTTGAGGTTGACCTTTATTTTCGGAGTTACGGACCTCCAACGTTTGTATGTATAATATGGCGTATACCGAGTATTTTATCGCGTTATGACACAATATGGGAATCATAGGGAAGGTAATTTTTGCTTAGATTTGCATTTGCACCCCGTAGACAACTTTATATCATTTTTGAGGTACGTCCATTAACTGGACTTAAGCCTTAATGTTTTTAATAACCCTGTTTTTTATCATTTTGACAAACCGTTGCCGCTTTTTTTTAGGTATGGCATTTCAAGCTAACGCGGAAGAAAACGTTCCGCTTTCCGCTTTTATTTAGGTATGGCTGTTATTTACATTGGTTTTTTTGTTATATGTATAAAACACGTTCTGAAGTCCTTATAATTATTGTTTCTTTTGTATGTATATTATTAGAAACAACCGCTTGTTTTCTTTATCCTTTTTTTAACTATAAACTTCAACTGTAATAATTGTAATAGCTAAATTCTAACAAAAACTAAAGGATGGCATTTATTTTGTAAATTGAGTACAATCATTTTCAAAAGGATATTAACTACAATTAAAAAAAAAAAAACTATCCACCTCAAAAAACGGTTCTTTTTATAACAGATTTTGGGTAAACAGCAGTTACCATTTCAAAATAGAATGCATATCTTTTATATGAATAACGGAACCAATTCATTAAATATTTATATTATAAATTAAAAACAAATTCATATTTTAGAACGCAATTAAATATACCACCCAAAAAAACAAATCGTATTCAATTTTTGAATTTCTAACTCAGATAAATTTTTTATTGAACCTCTTATATAAATATTAAAATCAGTATTTATTGTTCGTAAATATTTATTAAAAAAAAATATCAAAGTAAATTGAAATGAAAAAATTAACTACATTTATAAAAGCACTTAACATAGATTAAGTTCAAATAAATTGTTTCTTTCTTTCACATATTTAAAAAACAAATCATATTAATTTGATTTGTATTGAGAAATTATTTTTCGAACACTCTAATAATCTCATACCACATATAATTGTGCCACGTGTGTCTCTATTAACATACAGAAAATATATAATGAACATAGTAAATTATCTGACCATGTCGTGTTTTATCGAATAATTTAGTTTTTAAGTTATTTTCATAAACCCTTCCATTTCTGTTTTATATCATTTTGACTACAAGCGTGAGTGTGTGATGGCTAAAAGTTTACATGCAAGTTTTTTTTAGCCGCACCAAATTAATATGTTTAATTTTCAATTTACTACGTTGCCCCTCCTTTAGAAAGACTTTTGAAATTCATTTATTATTAAAATAAGTTAAATAAATTAAATAAATAAATTTGAATAACAAATTAAACTTGAAAAGTAGGAAATTAAATTGTTAAATATTACTATAAAATACAAATCCAATCTTAAAAAGCCGAAACTATATTTATATGTGTACCGTGTAAAGAATATAAAAGCTGTGTAAATTCAAATTTGGGTTCAGTTAGCCCAGAGCCAGCAATTAGATTAGTCTAGCTTTAGACTTTGAATTCTATTCAACATAAATAAGAATTTTATTCGGCCAAATACTAATTGGAATAGTCAAATTCTGAGAAAGTTTTAAAGTTGTTTTGTCCGCTCTTAATTCTCTTTAACTGGACAAAGGAAGGAAGGAAGGAAGGCAGAATTATCTTCAGTCTGACAGAACCAGACGACGACGTTATCTTATGGCTTAATACATCGTAGCGTTGATCCAGAATTATATGCTCTTAAACCAACTGGTCCTCGGTTGCATAAAATAGCAGCCTTTAAGGATTACTTCATGAATCTGGATATAATGCCACATTTATCATTTTACTTGAAGTTAAGTTTAATAAATTAAAAAAAAAATAAATAAATTTTATAACGTTCTTCAATTGTATGCGTAACACAAGAACTCTCAGTAGATTTTTGTATTTTAAGTTTAACAAAGAAACAAAGTTTTAAAGCGAAACTTGGGAGTCGTGATACCTACCCCAGCGTGCAGTGAAAATACTTCAATACACTGTGTAGAAAATAATAGAAGTTTATACAATTTTTATCTTTGGACACTTGAATTTTTAAAAAATGTAAAGAAAAGTTTCTTTCTCTTTTACAATGTGGTAGAATGTATTTTTATGAAAACTAAATAAAGGTTAACAATTTTTTACTTTCGGTTTTCGGTTAACGGTTAAATTTTATTTACTTATATCAAATTTTTAGGTAATAAAGGTTTGTGCCACTGTATAACATTTCACATTGTCTGTATTTATTTGTGTTATTACCTTTAAATTAATCAGTAATCAAAACTGATCAAAAATTACTCGGTGAAATGAAGAATTAATTAATTTAGCAAAAAGCCGATTTTATTAAAACGACATATCCATATTTGCTATCTGAGGTTACAACATATTTAAATGCATGATAATTTAAGAGGTTTCATAATATATATATGGCAGCAATCTATTTAGTTGCTATTAGGATACTTTTTTAAGGTACTTTCCATTTGTTGATTTTAATTACTTTCTTTTTAATTGACAGTATAATATAAAAACATTCTGCATCTACTTGCTCAATTAAAGTTTTTTTTTAAATAAAACCGTTGTATATACGCACCAGTACGTATAACTAATTTGTATATATATACCGTCTACGAACAGTACAGTACAAGGCGGGTTAAATTTAAGGTGGACCCACGGCTACAAAAATAAAAACCTAATATAGTTTAATTATTTATATCAAAAATAGCTAACTAAACAAAAGGAAGCTAATTTCAATTTATTTTTCAATCATTATTTAGTACTTTAAATAGACTTGAATCAGTTGCTTTCTTAGTCCTGCATATGCAGCGATATCTCATATTTAATTTTTGGTTTTGAAATTTAATTTTATAAAATTTACTATTTTTTGCTTTTATAAATTATTTGGAAATTTCTTATTTTAAATTTTATTTATTTTAAAATTTTGACAACATCGTCGAACATAAACAAAAATCTTCTGGGTTATTAAGACGACCTGTAAATAAATTCTCCTTCGTATATATAATAATTAAAAATTTATGTTAAAAATTAACAAGCAAAAACAATTATATATAATAATAATACTTTTGTTGCTACGAGTATAAAAACAAATACTAAAAGTTATAGGGGGTTCAAAAGGTAACATAATATTCATAAAACTTTTACAGTATCAGTGAAATTATGTGCGCTGTAGCAACAAGTAGACAAAATTAACCTTTAAAATAAAAGGTTTTCCAATATTAACGTGACTAACGGTTATATGGATTAAGATTTTTAACCGTAGTGGGCAGACATTTAAAATTCATACAGAGTATGACAAAATGTATTATGTTGTATTAGTTATAAGTCTTTACTTGTTCGTTAAATGTTTTGGGATAATAAATATGAAACTGAATCAGAATTAATTTAGAAATTACAGTGTGACGTTACATTTCAAACAGTTATAGCCAGAACCTTAAAATGGGTATGTATATTGAATGTGCAGCTTTATCTGATAAAAGATAGTTAAGTTGTTGTCACATGTATGGCTTTACTTTTTTGTCCATACTTGACTGAGGCCAAGGCGAATTAAATACAAGGTGATAGCGATGGCGAATTCAATTCTTTTCCCTGGTATTCTAACTGTCAAACTCCATATATAAAAAATCTGTATAACAGTTAGATAAATTTTTTATATATGGAGTTTGACAGTTAGAATACCAGGGAAAAGAATTGAATTCGCCACCGCTATCACCTTGTATTTAATTCGCCTTGACTGAGACTATAAATTAATACAGTGTTTGTATTACTGATTCGCTTTAAAAACTTTAAATTGTTGGGTTCTAATAGCAACGTCATTTAACCTTACCAAAGTATGTTTTACTATATTTACTGCAACAACTTAATAATATTTGGTATAGAAACCTTCTTGTGTGACTCATACCCAAAATTGCCGTATTAATTTTGATTATATAAACCCTTTTAACCTTTGTTTGAAAAACGACTAATTAAAGTTTAGTATAAGACATTAACGAGGTTAAACTTATTTCAAACATACTAACTTCATAATCCGTTTTTTTCTGTTTTGCAAAAAGTTTAAGATTTTTATGTAACCCCACAATCGGAATATTCATTACTGTGTGCATGCAATAAATTTAAAAATTTCACTCTGAATTCATCTTAAAGCTTGTGCAAAATGTCGAATTGCCTATTGGCACTCTAAAGATTTATTAAATTTTTAAGGGTAACATGATAATAAAACATGAAAACGAAATTAAATTAACTTAATTAATTAATGAATAGAAATTATTTTGGCTTAAATTCATTTTTTTTTTTTAATTTCTTAAAATCTTTTTTTTTTTTTTTGAAAACTTCCGCATACATTTGTAAAATAAATTTTCTTTCTAAAATAAAAAAAAGATTTTTAGAAATTAAAAAAAAGAAATGAATTTAATCCAAAATAATTTCTATTCATTTAAAATATTCACAGTTCAAAAATAATTTAAATATTAACTTAAACTTTTTTGCTTAAATTAAACTTAAATGAAACGCACTCTGTAATAATTTCGAAATACGAATTCTTCATCACATCTAAATGTTTTTAATTTCATAAATTCCGAGAATTTTTCCAAATCGGTTATTAACATTTATGAAAGTTTTTAATTCTTGAAATTTCCAATTTCTTTAAAGCGAAAGCTTGCTTTAGTTCCCCAGTATTTCTATTAAATTAAATGCTTATGATTTTATTGATTTTCTGTGGTAAGCGTAATAGATATAAAACTCTAGCTATACGTACCAGAGAACTACAAGTGTCTATTTTTGATACTCTAAGTATAATCATCTAAATGGGAGTATATACTATACCCATTCCATTTGAGCATTGATGAGTCTCTAGCTGGCTTTACTTTACTTGGTAATGCCCAACTATAATGTGCTTAAAATATCTTAAGCAAATTTAAACAACTGTGGAAATACATTAAACTGTGCAAATACATTAAATTAAATGACATTTAAGTTTCGTTAAATGTCATTTCTTTAAGCAAGGTACAAAACTGATCGCACTTTCCGTACGGAAACAGCTGATTGTGCTTTGTGTTATACGTTTATAAATAAATTTGTAATTAAGACCTACACTTAGCACTTTTTAGTTTTTATTTAATACAAAATGTAAAAAAAAAATTGTGTTTCTGACCAATTTTTAACGAATACAATAAATTAAAATTAAATTTTTATTTATACACAGATATGTATACGACATAAGCAATGAACAAAAACAAAACAGAAAGTAAGTAATAATAATAAAATAATATTTTTTATGAAAATTTATCTTAGAACATGAACCAAAAAATTTAAATATGTATATGAATGTTCTTAAAAGCGTTTTCATTTTAAAATTTTGTTTATTTATACAGAAATTATTTTTGGCAAAAGTACGAATTAAACATAAATGTGCAACTGTAGCAAATAAGTTACTAAATTTATGTAAGTACGTTAAAGTTACCTACATTTCTTTAATATAGTACCCAAGCATTTGAGAGGCTTTTTGTTGGATTTTTGACATAAGCTAAAGCTAGCTTATGCACATTATAGTTGGGCCTTTAGTATAAAAAAACGATGATTGATATTGCGTACGTTAAGTTTTAGCATACGGATGCCAAAATACTACAAAGTGGATATTTTCCTCCCGAAACATTCGTGTACCTTGATAAGAAAGGCTTTATACAAAACTAAACAGGCGTCCCTATATTTTTTCATATATATAGAAGAGCAAATGTTAAAGCTATTTTTAGCAATCAACGGACAGCTGAGAATAGAAAGTTCGAACTTACGAACTTTTTTCGTAAGGACAAGAACATATTTCCATATTTAAATATTAGTAAGTACTAGTGGCTTAGTTTAATACGGTAATCTTTTCTTTTAATTCCTGACTTTTTCTTTTTTATAATTATTGTTATTGTAATGTTTTTTAAAAATTTTTTCATTACGAAACATTCACCATTAAAAACAGATATATAATTTGTATTAAAAATATATTTAGTTTTAAAAGATGTATATATTGTATATAAATATACCTATATAATATTTTTACTATTATTGTGTTTAATTGTAGTAATTATTATAAACATTTTTTTTTTAAATAAACGTACAAAAACAAAATTCTTAAAAGCCTTTTTGTTTAAAAATTTTGTTTATTTATATAGAAATAATTTTTTGCAACAGTACGAATTAAACATAAATGTGCAACTGTAGCAAATAAGTTACTAAATTTATGTAAAGCGTCTATTAGACAATTTTACAACTTTAATTGTTGTATTTGGTTGTAATTTTTTTTTAAATTTTTCTAAAAGCTTTTTTTAATGTGCTGTTTCTGTATTACAGACGATCAACTCGTCTGAAAAATTTATATGAAAAGCACTCAGTTTTTTGAGTTATTTCCATACAAATTTTTCAGACGAGTTGATCGCCTGTAATACAGAAACACCACATAAGACTTTTGTTTTAAACTTCTATTATTATAAACATCACTTTTATTTGCCATAATTCCGGCAAATTTTTATATACTTTAATAAATTCTTTTAAAACGCGAGTTAAATAATGTTTTTCAGTTATTTCAAAAAGAAATATACTATTTTATTGTTTTAATTTTTTACTTAAGACTTTATTTTGATATTAACAAAAGAAGATAAAACTTAAAGCTAAACTTACAAATTAAATTATGTTTATTTTTATTCAAACTTGCATTATTATAAAAAATTCACTAACTTATTGTATTGCAATTTCGTTATAAGAACGGTAATGAAATTATAAAAATATGAGTGCAAGATCATTTATTTAAAATAAAGCAAGTTTTAAATTGTAATTTTTTTATTTTATGTAATATAATTTACCTATTACTTCTAATAATTTCTCAATACATATTATTTTTATTTGCTTTATATTTAACTCGTACGCTCTAGCCATGCCATCTTCACTGTTCGCTTGCAAAAACACAAATGATATTTACACTCTGTTTGACAAACACGCTATTAAACGAGTATGATGGCATGATGGCAAACACAAAATATCAAAAATTTTTGATTTTTATCCAGCGCCGCTGACAAATACAAAATTTATCTTATTACATGATTTTGATGGCTTGCCATCAGGGCGTGCTCACAGGCGAAGTTTGATCGTCTAATAGCCGCTTAATATATAGGGTCCGGCATCTAATATTTTTTTCAACTAGTGCTTATTTCGTGAATGGTAACACTAAGCTCATGTTTGATTTGACAGATAATTAGTTTTATCCTTCCGCTGAACGAATACACTCAAAAAATTTTAACATTAACTGTTTGCCGTTTATTTACGAAGTTTTCAGTAAAGTTAAAGATAAATGAAAATGTGGTTGTTTTAGAACGAAAATTTTTATTTAACTTTTTTTGTCTGTTGTTAGAAAAGCTAACGACAAAAAAATACTGATTTTCGGTGCAGTCAAAATTATCAATTAATTTTTACTTCGTTTCAGTAAAAATGAAATACTTGATTTAAAAAAAAAAAGTTCGTCAGTAGAAAAGCACTATTTTACAATAGCTTTAAAATATAATTTAAAAAAATATTAACTTTTGGAAAATATGTCAGTTAAAAATAAAAACTGGAACAAAAAAATTTATAGAGGAATAACATCAAAAATATGTTGGTAAGTATTTTACATAGAATTTTAAATTTGCAATATTGAAAAAATAATGTTCCCTTTTTACAGATAGAGAATAAAGAAAATAAATTCTGTGGACTTCAACATATATGTAAAAGATTTACTAAGGTATGTTATTTAAATTTTTGAATAACAGGCATATCACAACTCCAAATTTAAAATTTTGGTGTTAATCATAAAGAATTGTTTGCTATTTACGTTTTTAGAGCGTAAGTCGTTATTTCATTTCATGTTTGGAAATTTGTTTGTCAATAGGAAGCACACATTTGAGTTATGGACTAAAGTTCATAACGTGAAGTTCATATCGCTTTCTAAAATGTCGTCACATTTTGTTTTGTGACTGTATATGTGTATAAAAAAAGTGATCTTTTTAAAATGTGTCGACTTTTTGCATATAAAGTAAAACTCCGTTTTTCTTTTCTTAAATAACGACATATTTTAGTTTATGACACAGTTGTGGATATAACGTCATAATTCAAAGATCCACATTGTTTGTCAAAAACATCGCCTTTATTATATAGTAAGTAGTTTTCTTCAATCGATTTTATTTCTGAGTCTAAACAATTGTAGATGGTGAGAACAAGTCAATAATTCAACTGCGATTATCTCGAAATGATTGTTTTGAGTTATGTCGTTCTGTTTGTAAATAAGCGATATTTACCAATATTTAGTATTGGTTGCACATATATCTATAAACAATTTTTAAATGTAAATTATTTTTTTTAGCATAGAATAATCCTGAAATCCGTCAATTTTCAAGTAAGAACAAAAATGTTAAGCAACGCAAAAAAAAGAAGAAAAATAGTATTTGTATATTTAAATAAAATAAGCAATTAACAAAAAAATAAAGACATTGTAATGTTTTAAATAAATAAAAAATCTGTAGTTTTTATTGTTTTGGTAGGTTATTTTTAGAAGGTTGGAATAAAAGAAAAAGCTGTTAATTGTACTGTTTTATAGGTTAAATTTTATTAATTAAAATAAATACAGAACCAGTTATTTTTAATGTTTTGGTAGGTTACATTTTGTTAGTTGAAATAAATGAAAAAACAGTACTTTTTACTTTTCTGATAGGTTGTTTTTTCGTGCCTTGGAATAAATGAAAAATTAGTTGTTTTTACATATTTTGTTAGTTATAAAATCAACATTCAATAACAATTGAAAATTACATTTAATTTAAATGAAATGTAAGTGGACCGTTTTTAAAATGAAAAAGTTGTTGTTAAAAGCGTTTTTTCATTTAAATTTACCTACATAATACTTTGAGTGTATGGGTGTGTATACGTTTGAACAACGCTGGGAAATATTGCGATATTACTTTGAAAATGTGTGCGAAAATTGCGTGTGGATTTTTACAGAAGAAAGGCAGCTCCAGCTTCGTATGTTCGTTATCTTGTGAAAAAAAAGAAAGAAACTGGCATCCTCATCGATAAATCAAAGCGAGAATATTTCTGCTGTGGCATAAAGTTCGTGTGAAGCGCCATCAACATTATTGAGATGAATTTTGCATACAGACCTTGGTACGACGCCATACAAAGTCTAATTGGTTTAGGATTTGAAGCTAACTGACGATCCAATGCGTTTTCAAAAAAAAAAAATAAATAAATAAAAAATTATTTGGCGGACTCCTTAAGTACCTAAGCATTTTACAGGCTTTTCGTTGGATTTTTGACATAAGATAAAACTAGCTTATGCACATTATAGTTGGACCTTCACAATGATATGATTGCAATATGCTTTTACCAAATAAAGGATGGGTAAAATAAACACCGCGACTGCGGTGTTCAAAATACTCGGGTATAAAAAATATAGAGTAAGTATGCGGCATACTCATGGTTGCGGTGTACTTGTGCAGTTCTCTAGTACGTACCTAACAAATGGAGTCTGATACTAAATTGCATCTCTAATTATTTTAAACAAAAAATAAAATAAAAACTTATAGAGATTTTTTATTAAACATAAAGTCACTAAAAGGAAATAAAGCATTGGGTAAATTAAAATAGTAATTATTTTATTGACATTTAAAAATGTACAAAAAGTTTGCAGGCAAACCCAGCTGATATAATAGCTAAAAAAAAAACAAATATATTATTCTACTTTAATTTCTCTTTTAATTCAATAGTTCCTATATACATTACTGTTTACGTCGTGGGGTGGGGCATTGTGGTGAATCTCTGTGAAAAATTGTCCATTTAGCAAGTGATACAAACTTATACTATAGATTCCAAAATATGTTATATGTTTGGCCTTTTAAAAGTCATAGACATACACGCAACTAAATCGTTTGGCTTAAATTTCTATTATTTTCAATTTTGTTATGTACGTAAATTCTAAACTTATTTAGAAAATATTTTAAACAAACTAATTAAAGTTTAACCAAGTAAATTGATTTTTATATTGTAAACCAAAAAGGATAAAAGAATTAAAATTATTAACACAATAAATAAAATTTGTTTTCCGAATTATTAAATTTAGGCAATTTAAAGAATTTAATACAAAACATGTATGAAAAAGTAAATGAAAGAAAAAGAAAAACATAAACTAATCCTATTGAGTAAATCTCTAAAAATAAATGCTTTTTTCAAAGGTTATTGAATATTTATTGGTGCAGTAAATGAACAGCATTGTGAGGTCTTTTTCACGTTTATACGAGTATAAACAGAATAAGAAACAGTAAATATTTTATCGTACACAATTGTTTTTGTTGCAAATTTAAAGTTCACAAAATTATTTTTCAATTTTTTATATGTAAACGTTTTTGAATTTCGTTTGTGACTTTTTTTTTCTAAATTTTGCTCCCTTTATGTGGACGGGTTTATTGGTTAAGTTAAATTTTATTTATATGGGCTGTTTTTCAAATTTCTTCAATCATTTTTTTTAATCTTTTTTTTTAAAGCGAATATAATTTCTGCAAATAATTCCACGTAATTTTTTGATGTTCAAAACAAATTATATATTTTTTTCTACACGAAATGTAATTGTCTTATATTTTTAGTAATAAAGTGGAATGAAGGAAGCGAAATATGCAACAAAAAAATTTTTTTAACAAAAATAATTCTGTAATATTCACACAAACCTCTATCATTGAATGGATTGGTTAATCAGTAAAGTAAAAGAACACTAACTGCTTTTTATGATTATATTTTCGAACTTTTCGGCTTTTTACTTAGTCAACTGAAAACTTAATTATTATCGGTTTTCACACCACGGCTGCACGTGACACCGAAAAACACACAAAATTGTCCTATACATGATCAAGGTTCCTTATACGTAGGGGAGACAGCTTTGCAATATCCGTTTGTGTACAATTGGGTTCAAGTCAGTTTTTTCATGGTGTCATTTTTCAAATATTGCTGAGTTTTATTTTATTAAAATCCGACAAAAAAAAACTCTAAATTACCAGCACATCAGAATTTTAGTATACAATAAAAATTTCACCAAAATTGAAGTTCTATATATTCACCAAAATTGCACTCGGAATTTTAATTTATGATCGGAATTTCTCTAAAACACCACATTATTCTTAAAATTTTACAAAAATGAAAATATGTTGTACTAATAACCTTCTAAATTGTGATAAAGGATTTAAGTACTTGGTTCGGCTAAAGGTGGTTTTACATAATATTTTAATAAAATAATAACACAAATCCTTAAGTGAAAGGTATATAAAATTCGGCATATCTTAATTCCATCTGTAAGTGTATGATATTGTTTTATCTTCAAATTTTTGTAAGAGGATTTGTGCAACGCATGCCAATTTGTCTACAGAATGTAGTTTGGGAAATACTAACATTTTTTTTAGTATTTAATTTGTCCTGAGAATGTTAAAAGATAAATACTTTAAAAAGTTTATGTAATAAGAATGCCTAATTTTTTACATAAAATCATTTTTTTAAATGTGTATTTAAATGTTTATTGTAGAGTTTGCAAAAAGTGTTAAAAAATTTTTATCTACAAAAATAAAATGTGCTGATGATTGTTTTGGTGCCACTATACCGGTGAAATTGAGTGCTTTTACATGTCGATTACTCTCTACAGCAACGAAAAATCGAAAATCCAGAATGCTTAAAAAGTCACTAACCATTGCAATTTTAAATTGGTTTTTTATATTTTCTTACATACACGCAAAAAAAAAAAACATGGTTGTGATGTGCTCACAATAACTATATTATGTTCTTTGTAACAATGTACAGTTGCGGAGAACCAAGTATAGTTGTTTTTACCAAAACTTTAGTCACGATAAACATTTTTTTGTTGATTTTAACGATTATATGGTTACGGTGCACAAAAAATGCAACATGGTTGGTTTTAACTTAAAAAAATTTCAACAACAACCAAAGTTTTATAACTTATGAAAAAAATATAAAATATTCAACCATAATATATTATTATTAATCAAAGTATGGTTAAATGCAACAGAATAATGTTTGCGCTGAAAAGTATTTTGTTCTAGTTCTTGACAGTTTAGAAATTATTTAGTAGCTAAAATTTGAAATTGTTTTTTATTGTTGGAGAAAGTGAAAAAAAATTTATGTACAAAATAAATTATTAAAAATAATATGCAAAATATGAAAACAAATAAAAAGGGAACCAACGCAGTTAAAAAAGTTGAGGTAAATATTGTATTGTAAGCATATAAATCTTTATTTTTGTGTTTGAAGAACATTTGTGAAATCATTTGTTTGGACTTATGAACTCTATTTTTATAGAACTGATTCTTGTAGCCTACGATCTAAACGTTATTCTAAGCAAATCGTTAATGAATAAAACAATAATCTGCCTTCTATATCAGGAAAATTTTGCACTTACGAGACTATGGGTTAATTCCAAAACCTCAAAACACATTGCAGTGATGCGGTTCTGCTACTGTTTTAATACAAAGTAACCAACTATGTTGCTTAATTAGTAAAAAATAACTTTGCAAATTATTTACATTTAGAAACACGTTTTTGCAATGTCAACAATTAAAACTATAATCTTAAAAAACTTGATGGGATTATTGGACGAAAAACCTCAAAGCAATTATAAAATTGTACAAAAATACATAAAAAGTCCGAGTCAATGGTTTTAATTTCCCGGAGCACCTTTTCCCATTAAACAAATTTTTTCTTTTTCTTAGAGGCAAAATCGCTTTCATTTTGCAAACGTGTTGTTAACAAAAGCTGCTTCCACTCAAAAGTCCACTTTTTGTCCCTGAAGATATAAATAAATTCTGTTTAAATAATAATTAAATTTAAAAGAAAATTTTCTTACTTTTCTTCCGCCATGATTGATGTGTTTGTAATTTATTTTGCACTAAATATCAAGAAAGCAGTAACAAAATTAGTGATGCACAGTTTGCTTTTGTTTGCGTATCAATAACTTTTATTATACATTTAGGGATGCGTAACATTGTCAATGTTTTAATGGTTGCGTTTAGGAATGCATGACTTTGTTAAGTTGCATTGCAAATGACGTTTTGGAACTCACCCTATGTTAATTCAATTATACAACATGATATTTTCAGCCATATTATTATATTTTAATTTAACCATTTAATGTTTATATGTGAACATAATTATGTTTATACTTTAGACAATAATATGGTTGCAAATGTAACAATACTATGTTTTGTTAGCAACTATATAACGCAACCATAATATGTTGCTCTTAAATTATGGTTACCTCAACCTTGTCTTTTCTTTGCGTATATGATTCTTTATTGACGACCATAAAATAATGTGTTAGAAAGAGTTATTAAAAAAATATTTATTAACTTTATATAGATAAGCATTAAGCAAAACAAGGCAGAGTAGTACATTCAGCTGTGCCGAATCTTATGTACCCTCGACCAAAAGAATTAACAATTTAGTTAATTAAAATGAAGGTTTTTTTAAAAACTTTTAAATTTTTCTTAATTTTTATTAGTTGTTTTTGTGCATTTTCGATTTTAAATAAAGTTTCGAATTTTTATTGCGATATCAGTTTTTCAGAAAAATTAAAATTTTATTGAAAATAAATATTTTGGTAATATTTAAATCGTTTGTTGCTCTGGGGATGTGGTAAAACTGATTTTAACTCGAATACGAGGAAGTTATAATATTGTAGATATTATAAACAGAATGACAAACTTATATACACCCTTTCTACCTGTAGTAAAGGACATAAAAACTTATGTTAAATATTTAAAAAATTAAAATACCCTTCCATTCTCAACGATTGTTTATATCTTGTTGCAAAAATTATTTATTTAATCAATGAAATAATACAATTTAACAGAATTAAAGAATTATTTCATTTATATTATAATTCTTATAAAAAAATTATAAGACACAGGAAATATATATTATTTAGCTTTAAAATTTTAATGATAAGAAAAGCAATAAAGTTATGTGAAATATTTTATAAATGAAGTTATCAAGAGTTTTCCATTTCATGCTAATTTTTTTTTTATAAATTAATCTGCATCCAAATAGTTAGTATATGTTAACGATTTGTTAACAATAACTTACTATTTCGTTGGGGCATATTCAACAAACAAAATGTGTCAAAAGTTAAATATGTATGTAGAAAAAATACATATTTTAAAGAACTTTGTACGTTGTCACTATGGAAGTTTATGATTGATGTTTCTTAACGACTTTAAATCCCAATGTTTTTGTTCAAGTCTTATTTTGGAATTTTTTAATATAAATACAATGTGTCTGAAACAGGCATGACATATATGATTGATTGTTTTTATACCCATCACTACAGTTGGAAAAAGTCTATTCTAAGTTTGCCAATCCGTGTGTAATTTGTACATTCCGACCCCATAAAGTATAAATATATTATAAGTTCTTATGCATAGCGAAGTTGATTGAGCGGTATCCGTCTGTCCGTCCTGATTGAATTCAACTTTAGCACTTTTGAAGAGATCTAGAGGGAAATGCTAAAATATTTTAAAAATGTTTAACCCATTAGGAGCCGATGACATTTTTGCATAAAAGTATTTATAATATTATAATTTTTGTTTGTTTGGAGTTACTTCACTAAACTAAGTTTACATAAATGCTGAAGGGAATATAAAATTCGGCATAGCCCAATAAAGCACTCTAACTAATTCCGTTTAATTTTTAAAAATCAAAAATATATTACAGCAGCTAACCATTTCATAAAATGTGTTATCGTATTTTTATTGACAACATATATCAATTGTTTACATACAGCATTGATCAACTCTTTTGAAAAATAAATCGAGTAGCTATTGTCTATTTGGCAAATAATTTTATTAAAATAAAAATATTTTTTACCGAATTTATTGTATGAACTTTGAAAAGTTTTCTACAAAAAATATTTTATGTAGGCATACATTTTTGAAACAAAAATAGATTTTGCAAGTGCTTGTATTATTGGTATTTGTGAGATTTTAGTAAAACAACAAGCTCATGCAAAACCATAGTGGGCGGGTAATAACTAAGCAACAGCAGATTTGCGTAGATAACATAAAACAAAGCAGGGCACTTTAACTGAATTCTGTATTTTAAACTGTGCCTAATGTTGTTTGCCTTATTAGCTTCACAATTTTTCAGTAGCTTGTTTTAAGGACTTTAAAATTTTTGAAAAATTTTACCATAAAATTGGCGATTCATTTTACTGCCCAAAACTCTTCAATGAGAAGCAGTTTTATATAGAGAAGACTTGAAATTAAATGCTTTTTATTTGAAAACTAATGAAACTAGTTTTATTCCTAAGCCAACTACGAGTATTAAAAAATTCGTCTTTTCCAAAAAAGTTATTTACTAGATATTTGGTAATCAAATTTTGTACTTGCACGCTGGACAAATAATTTTTTAAGATTTTTACAGATATTCGTTGCATAATATTTTATTTGAAGAGGTAGTCGAAAAACGTTAAAAAAAGTTAATCTTAAATACTTTCGGCATACCTCTGTTCGAAATAATTTCCTAAACAAACACATTCTGTAACTAATATGTTGTAATTTATTTCAGGGACCGTAAATAACAGTTATGCAGAAAATTTAAACTCAAAAAATCTTCATGTCAGCGTCAATTGAGACACATACTGTCATATACTAATAGATTCGTGTTAAAGTGTCCTTTCAGAATCTATGGTGATCTTAAAAAAACGATCTTAACTCCGAAGTCAAGAGTTATTTTTCAACGAAAAAATTAAAGTTGGGACGAAACTCTTAAAAAAAGAGTTTTATTTTTCTGTCATTAAATAAAACTCTTTTCCGTCTAAAATAAAACTCGTAATTTTCTCCTTTTTTTACAGTCTCTTTTTTTTTTGTTGTTGAGTCTGAAATAATGTGTGTAGTTAGTTATTTGTTTAATTTAACAAACATAATTTTTTCCAAATTTTCTGCAGAAAGATTTGAACGCAGGTCGCTCAATACCAATTTAAGAGCAGTGCATGCTCTTTCGACGCTTACCTGGGCTGCAGGAACACACTGCACAGTTTTTTTCCAATTTATATAAGTACGGACAATGTATTTTTTTAATTCCAGAAGTCAAAACGAGGTTTATCAATTGATATGGGCCTTGGAGAAAAATTATCGATTTCATAAATAGCTTTTTTTTGTTCATCTACATTATCATTTTCTTCCCGTTCTTCTTCCCTATCTACATTTAGGGAGTTTGAATAGGAATCAAACAATAGCAATTTATAAACCCAAATGTTTTTATTTTAATGACGATTTATTCAATTGCAATGCGAGGTGATAAGATTACACTGCTTTTCAAATTGTTTGGGTGTCAATTTACATAAAATAAATTTTATTCTAGACAGAAAAAATAAAACTCCTCAAAAGACTTTTATTTTATGACAGAAGAAATAAAACTCCTTAAAAGAGTTTTACTTTATGACGGTAAAATAAAACTCTCTTTTTAAAAGTTTCATCCGACTTTTATTTCTAAGTTGAAAAATAACTGTTTTAAATGGATTTTTTCTTAAAGTCACTAAATAACTGTGATAAAAGAATTTTTTTGATATCCCTTATAATCGTTACGGTCCCTGATTTATTTTAATTAGAGCTAAGTAAAAAAAATTATATTAAACTTGTAGATATGACTTTATTTTTCTACAAATGAAAAATTTATAATAAGCAATATGCGAAAATGCTCTTTTTGTGAAAAAAAAATAAAAACTTATTTATTGTTGAAAATGGTTTTGTATGTCTTCAACAACTTTTGTTCTGTGACTTTTTCATAATTCACCATATTACCGTTATTTTTAGGCTATTGAAGAAAACCCAAATATTGACCTTTAGATTTCCAGAATTCGACAAAATAATATTTGACAAATATTTACAAAATCCTTGGGCGAGTATTTTTGCGGAATATATGAACTCATAGCATTTGCAAATACTGGGTGTTTTTTTTTACATTTTGAATAAAAAATGAATTCTGTGCCATCTAGCGGCAATAAGATAATTAAATAGTTTCAAATATGTATTAAAAAATGTTCTAAACAAAAACATTAATACAAAGAAAAACAAAAAAGCAATAACATTACAAATGTGACAAATTATAGCGGACAATTTACAATGAAATAATTTGAGGAAGATGAGGTACAACAACAACGACAACTTTTGAATATAATCTATTTTATTGATTAATTGAAAGTCAAGTAATCGAATACAATTGCCGAAAATAGGCTGTAATCTTTTTTGTATGGCACAAATTCGACTGAATATTATGTCTCGAAATTCAACACAGTTGTTAATAACTATAGTATCTACAATTCTGCAGAGGTGCTTGAAAATTAAAGTCCTACTTCAAAAGTTATATGTGAACGAAAATTAAAAAAAAATGTTTTTTTTTAATTTTTTCGTGTTTGTTAATTTTTTTTTAATTTTCCTTGCAAACGAAAAATGCGATCCACACACCACCGCAGAATTTTATAACTTGGTCATTAAAGACTGCGTTGAATAGCAAAACATTATTCTCAGCCCAATTTGTGCCGCGTTAAATATTGGCAGTAGCATTTTTTTCTCTCCAAGTTTTGTTGTTGCCATTTTCTTTTTCTTAGTATATTCTGGCACCAATATCCGTAAATGGTAGGTTACTACCCAAACGAACTACGAAGATAAACACATTAATTTTATAGTTAAAAAATCCAAGTTTTAATCGACACCCTAAATTTCCGTTATAGAAAAATTGAGGGACACTCTAATTACCATTTAAGGTAGCCGAGACTCTATCCCTACAGCATTAAAAATAATTCGGCATTCATAACTTGAAAATTAAAAGTACATTTTTTTGCATATTGCTATAATGACAAAATAACGAAACTGTGACGAAAATAACGATACAATTTGTTTTTCAATAGGGTGGAAAGGGTATTCAAAAACTATTAAAAACTATTTTCTATAAAATTGTCTTTGGGAAAGATATCTTCAGAAATTTAATCATAAAATTTAATTTAACTTTAAAATAAAAAATGTACGAAAGGCTTTTTCAAATTTCTAAAAAAAAGTTTTTGAATTTTTTATTGAAGATTTTGTTTAGGGAATATTAAATTTTTTAATTAAAATGTGTTTAAATAAAATTGGTTTAAAGGCTTTTAAGTAAATGTTTATCATAATGACAATTTAATGCTGAAATTTTATACTGTTTAAGATACAAAAATATTTTAGCCTTTAAGTGATTTTATTTTTGTGCTTATTCCAAAAATAAAAATTAAAAAAAAAGGTAAATTGTAAATTGTCTAAACTTTTTATAAAAATAAAACTTAACAGAAAGAAACACAAGACATATATGAACAACCATTCAACATTCCTAACTAAATATAATCAAGCAGAAGAAAATCACACATTCATTGGTTATTCCCACCTACATCTCTCTGTAATCTAAATACGTCAGTTTGGCAGCGAGAACTATACATGTTTGAACAATAACGAATGTTATTCTATAAATACAAAAAAGGGAAAATTAAAAAAATAAACTCTTACAAAACTCAGGCATAAAGTTGTAAACTTGATTATAATGGCGGCATAAATAAAGGGGAAGAAACTCCAACAACAACAAAATAAAATATTGCTGTAAATGGTGTGTGAACACAAAAACAAGTGTCGCAATATTAAACTTCCAAAAGGAAAAGGGTCTAAATTTTGTTTTTAAATATGAGAGCATAAAAAATCGCAAAGTCTGAAAGAAATACACTTCTATGGACTATAAAAAAGCCAACAGCAACACACTTGTTTGGATTTTCTATGTTTTTGCCTATTGCAACTTTATATATTTTCTGGAATAAAATTTACTTATTTATTTATTGAAAGATGAATTTAGTTAATCCTTCAAATGAAACCCATTTCTAATTGAGACGAAATTAAAGCAAAAAATATTTCAGAATTTAACTTTTATACATAAATTTTATGTATTTGTGAAATAATTTGTGGAATTATATTAAGAATAGTTTTAATGCGGCTTAAGTTCCAGTATCTTTTAATTTCTAAATTAATAAATGAACTTGACACTAATATGTAGCGCAGCATTCCCTGGACCGCATGTATCGAACTTAGATTCTGTACGTTGTAAACAATATCTATCCAGCAAAAAATTACACATTACTTTAAAAAGTATTTTCCATATAATGACTTACTTTTGTAATTGCAATATCTTGTTACTCGCTTACAAAACACATTAAATTTGTTCACATAAAAAGGAAGTTTTTTAAGTAAAAAGAGAATACATGAAAATAGCTACTAGTGACCATCAATACTTCCGAAAATAATCAATTTAATAAATTCTTAGTAATTGACTATAATACGGCATTTACACTATGCAGTTTTTCATGAAACTAGCATGAAATTTTTATTTGTTTGTGAAGCAGGAGGAGTAAGCAATATGGTATTGCTTGAGTTTTGAGGGGATGTTAGCTTTTAGATAACGCATAACGCTGAACCTTAAATAGAAAATTGAAAAAAAAAAAAATGTCTCACAAAATTGCATAGTGTAAATCTGGCCTTAAAGTCTCATGCTTAGTTAAAATCATAATTAGTTCAACACTCGATTACCTTTTCCAAAAAAATTTTTGAGTATTGAACCAACATCAATTTAATATATTTAATCAATTAATCTTTTCGGTAACTAAAAATACGAGAAATATTTATAACCAATTAATATTAATGTGGTGAGACAAAGATCGCACGCAACCCAAAGCTTTTTGAGTTGTGTTCTTTATTAATCGCTACATAGAATGCTACAAAGAATGCAATTTTTATATATTTTTTTTTTATTCATACTTTCATACAGTATTCTGCTATAGAAAATGGCCTAGTTTACCAAAAGCGTTCTTTTAAAGATTTAATTTAGATGTGAAATCGTAAACATCTAGATGGAAAATATTAATAAAACACAAGAATTTGTATAATCCACACGTACATATAAATTGTAATAAGAAATTCTTTCCTACCACTTCTTTTTTATTGTTCAGAAAAACGTCGAAAAATATAAGTTTTGTTTATGGTTGTTGTGCCAGTTTAAGAAAAAGCTTTCTACATCAGATCCTAGGGTAGTTATGGTGAATAAGGAGCAAGAGATGAATAAGTAGAAAAAAGAACAACTCGTAGAAATACAAACGAAAGTTGAAAAAATTATGGAAAAATTAGAAGCAGGCGTGGAGTTCTGACCGCTGCCTCGAAGGACATGGCCAAAATTTCTGATTTACAATAGCAAAATTTTCCAAGCTATGTCTGATTGATTGTCGTATTTAAATTTTCTCTAGCTCATTTAGTCCCTTGGCAAAGTTAATTTTAATACGGACTAGCAGACGAATAGACGGAAAGCCGAATAGACATTACTCAATCGATATACTTTATGGCGTCGGAAATGGATATTGTACATTGTCAACATTATCTGATTATTGCACTAACTTTATAAATAAGAGTACGAGCAGTATCCATAAACAATCAATATTAATTTCGTTAGACGCTGTCCTTACAAAACTCAAAGCAATTCTTCGCTGTTTTCTCCGCAACTTTTCTTGAACTTTTGTTTTTGATTTAAAGCCAACCTTTCTTATGGTTACGAAATGCAATTTTTATTTTTAATCATTTTTTCTGGTTTGTATTTACAAAGTTAAATGGTTAAATAGATGATGTTTATAATGTACTGAAATTAAAGCAGATAGATGGGAAGAGTGCTGACCCAAAAAATCCAGAATTACATGCTGTTTGCGTATGTTTTTTCTTGTTTTCTTTGTAAATATTTTTTCTTTCTTAATAATTTGTGTTAAGTAAAATATAATTGAACTCAATCAAAAATTAATTAATTTAATTAATTCATTTGTTATACTATCATAACAGTTTTACCAATAATTTAATTAATTAAATCAAAACTAATTTTGCTAGATATAATAATTTTTCATAATTTTGCTTTAAATATATCATTATTATCAGTGGAACTTCGTTTCAGCATCTGCTTATAATGATTTAAAAGATGAGACTAAAGAAGTAAATATCACCTCTCCATTGTGAAATCTTTTTATTTAATTTTTTAAACTTAAACTTAAATGCAAATTTAAACTGTCTATGTATAACTGTTTAAACACAATAATGTGCTTATAATGTCACACTTTAACATTTTACTCCCTCCATTAATTGCTGTTATACTGGCTGTAACAATACATCGTCTTAACCCTTTACGGCGTCATGTTGTATTTCTGCAACATACCCCTAAAGTAAATGTAAAAATATTATGTATGGTTGTATACCAATTTAAGGCGATGTTGCAGTTTGACAACATAGCATTCCTGCGGTTTAAAAACCAATAAGCTTTATAGGCAGCAACAGTTTTCATTTAAGTTATACTCATGTACCAACCTCTTGTGCGCTCTTTGAACTCTTTTTCGAACAAATTTTTTTTTTTTAAGTAATAGTGGTATTTGACTATTTAAATTTGTGTGAGTGAAAGATAAGAGGATATATTTTAATATCAATTACATACTTTTTCGCGAAACCAATTTCGTTTACATTTTTTACTGATTTTGGTTTGTTGCACATATGCAATATTGCCTGTTAAGGTGTATTATTTGACTATTTTTTATCATTGTGAATATTTCTTCTTCAGTATAAAAATGAGTAATAAATCGCATAATCTAACTACTAAGGACCTAGAAATTATTCTATATCACAATGGGAAGATAGTGAAGATGGCCTAGATTTTTCTGATGATGATGATGCTGTCGATCCAACGTATGAGTTATAGGCGATTGTGAATGAAAGCTCTGATAAGGAATTAGAATCATCACCTGGCTTACAAAATGAATTTGAGCCCACTAACAATCTTCCAACTGCATCCACCAGCATTCAGAGCGTTAGAATTGCAAAGGATTTCCCTTCTGTAACCGCTTCTCACACTACTACTACTGAAGAATCTTCAAAGTTGTCTTATCATGTGCCTAAGACTAAAACGACATCTCATGGATCTGAGATGTTACCTCCAGAAATACTTTGCTTGGATACCCCATTTGAAGTATTTTCGTATTTATTTACTGAGGACATTATCGAATTCATAAGGGACCAGACTATTTTGTACTCTGCTCAAAAAGATGCCAATAAGCGTGTAAATGCAACCAGTCAAAAGATACGTCACTTCATAGGTATCGTAAATTATATGTCAGTAGTTCATATGCCAAATGTAAAAATGTATTGGTCAGCAAACATAAGCTTTGCGCCGATACGAGAGACAATGTCGTCGAAACGATTTGAAACGAAAGATGTCAGGTTCGACCAATATGGCCACTGGTTTGGGTCGGTAAACGGATGAGATGCAAATAGGGTTCCAGAGATAGGGATTGTGATAGCAGTTCAAATATTGCAGCGATAAAAACAGCATTACATTTTTGAAAGTGATTAAAATCAAAATCTCGTTATGTATTTAATAACGAATTCGCTATAGTCGTTAACAAGTTACTGTCCTACTTCACACAAAATATTTTAAGCTGATGTTGTGCAGACAGTAATTCTGCTGTAGTCTTGGTGGTAAGCACGTTGGCTACAAATCAGGTTGGTCAGGGTTTAACACTTGCGGCAACCAAAAAAAGAAAAAATATGTTTTTTTCTCTTTGAGGGTACATAAGCATATTCAGAATTTAACATTGCAGCATGCAGTCTCCTTCTTCGTTTCTTCTACGTAGCACTTTCACCGGCGAAGTTAAGTAACTAATAAATAGCTATTGCTTTATTACCAACCGCCTAATCAACAACATATGGCGGGCATACATATAAAGCATTTCTCTTACTTTCTACATTCACCACCTGTCTTTTCTCCCTTTCCTGAAGAATGTCGCATGGTTGCAAAAACAATTTAAAAAAGTTATTGCCTGAATTGTCACTGCTCTTAAAAAATACTGCAAAACCTAAAAAACTTTAAGTTATAATAAAAATTAGTTTTCATAGCCAGTAAGTTTATACTGATTACTGAGAAATCTTAAAGTAATTATAAACTTTTACTAATACTTCAATCTAGCTTTCGATATTAGTAGATTTCTACTGATTACTTTAATTAAAATTGCACTACCAGTTAAATGTTACTAGCTACTGTTTTTTTAGTAACCTGTAAAATTTTGCCTACTAACGAAGTGGCGAAATATTGATAAACTAAAAAATAAGAAATAATACTTTATTCGTGCTTGATTCCTTCAAATATAAATATTTCATGATATTCTTATGAGATATTTATTATTTTAAACTAAACTAAAAAATGAAATGTATTACTGCGAGGAAAGCATATCCATATGGCCATTTCACTACTGCTCAAATATCTCATCAGTGGATTTTACCCAAATTTTGTATAGAAAACTAAAAAGTCTTATATCAAAAGCTAAATTGATTAAATGAGAATTTTATTGAATCAATAAGACAAAAGACAATAAAAACTCAAAAATGTTTTACACAAAAACACAGCAAACATTCAGTAACTATTTTTTTTTTTTCAGTAATATTTTTATTTTAAAATTGACCTCGTTCTTGAATAAAAAAGAAACGGAAATAATTTATAAAGGTAAAAAAGAACAATAATATTTAACCTGTAAAATTTTAAGGATAAGTTCACTTTGTGACACAATTATTGTCAACTTTTTTTTAATAAATAGTAATTCTTGCAAAAAAACAAATTCAAAACAGATTTTATCTGTTGGTCTATAACCGTTCACGAGTATGGCCATATATATCAAATAACATTAACAATTTATATTTGTTTTGGCGGACTTAGCACTACAGCTCCTTGTTAATTTCAACCTCCTGTCTACATTAAAGACGTGCACTAGTATATCCAACATTATGGCAAAAACAGATATATCATATACATAACAAGTAAACCTGATACAAAAGAACGAATGAGTGTAGTTGATATTGTATGCTTTCGCTTGTGCGTATTCACACTATGGATATAAACACATACAGTTGTTTATGGTATTGCATAGAGTAAGCAAATTATCAGTTTTTTACTCTCAAATATCTGTTGTACCATGAGTATTTGGATATATCAGTTTATTATTGTTCAGCTTTAGTAATTAGTTTATATGATTGTAAATGTAGAATTAGCAATATTTATAATATTAATGATAGTTTTATTTTATAAAAACAAATGGAAAATTAATAAATTGTTGTCTAGTTGCGCGTTGAGTTACGAGTATAAGGATAGAAATAATTCAATTAAGAAATTTTATTCTATGTTTATCTAAAAATATTAATTCCTCTTTGATAAAAACTAGTAAATAGTTAAAATTAATATATAAAAAAAGGTTTATTACATACATCTGTACAAACATATGTACATAAAAATAGAAGTTCCGAAAAATTTCAATAAAAAAAATTAGGGAAAACATTTACATTTCTAGAATACACCCAGTAATAATATTGTCCCTTTTATATATATTTACATATTTAATAACGTAATTTTTATTTTTTATACACTTAGAAGGATATTATAGTTATGTTATTTGTGTATTAAAAATTTCTAACATTTACTAAAAAAACCTCTTTTCTGCATTAAAGAAAAGTCCTACAGCTTAAATAAATAGAGAGTAAAAATTATTCGAAATTAAAAAATTATTGAAAACTTTAAAAGAAAAAAAATATAAGAGTAAAATGGGCAAGCTCGTTGTAACTGCTCACCAAGGTATAGTCAGCTTAACAACGGTAAATATAAAATATAACAGTATAGTATATCTCTTACAAGTGTGCGTAAATAAGTGGCTGTCAACCACTAATTAGAATATATAATGAATTGATTGGAAAATAAATTGTTAAAAAATGCAAGTTTCTTATTATAAATGGGAGCAAATTATAAGATGGACTAACTCGTTGACAATTTCATAAATGCTTATGACGTTGTTAATATTTTCACTATTTTCACTAGCGGTAATTTTATGAAAAATTTTGATCGATAATTAGTTACATGGCTTTAAAACATACGTTTTACTACACTAAGTAAACGCCATAAAGCATATTAAAACAATATTTTAAAGTGGCATTTTTATCACAAAATTCTGGTGAAATATGTACGTTTTAACATTAGGCACTATAAGAATATATATTTAGTTTTCGAGTAAGTAATAAGATTTGCTAGCTGGGGTTTGAGTTAAATTTAGGTATCAGACATCAAGTTTTATTCCTATCTCGTTTAAATTTAATAAACTATGAAATTTTCGAATATATATCCATCAACGAAAGGGTTAAGGTTTATGCATAGATATTTTGTATGCATAGATATTTTTAAGGTTTTGCTATTATAATTTTATTTTTCATAAAAACACTTATTTTTTTCTAGTTTTAATTCCATTTCATTACCATTATTAAAACAATTATAATTAAAATAAAATTATTAGCATGATATCGTAGTTATTTTTTCCTATTTCATTATTTTAACTAATGCCAATGCAATTTTAATGGTAATAAAAATTTATTTTTATTTTTGCTAAAAATGTTTAAGTATTCATACTTCATTTTAAAATTTTAAAAATAATTTGGAATCAATAATATAAAAATATTTTTTAATTGATTTTAAATTATCAGGCTTTTCGCCTCTCTAAATATAGAAACATGCATACATATATTTATTTAGTTATTGTATCCTTAGAACTGTTGTAATTGTTAAACAACATAATAGTAATTTTAATATAATTATACGCATTAAATTCATAAATTTTTGTTAAAGAATTCAGTTTTGTATATTCAACTTCAATAAAACAATTAAAGATATTGATCATGTTTAGAAACAATAATTTTATTTTTTAATTTTAATAAACCAATGCATATGTGCGTATGAATGGATATTAATTCGCAGCACACAATAAGTACTTATGGTACAACCATCAATATCTGTTTATACCCGTTCTCATTCGTATCCATCCAAAGAGAAAAAGAAACAATATCAACTTATATCAGAAACACAAATGTACTTATCTATACGCACTCATAAGAGTAGACACACAAAAACTGATATAAACAGATGTATCTGTGCACGTCTTTAGTCTACATCTGTTTAACAGATGACAATATACATCAAATTACATTAACTTTGGGGGCACCTTTTATTATCCAATACAAATTTAAAACTTGCTGTTGTAAATTTCAACGTCTGTCTATAACGGTTCAACAGCTTGGCAATATACATTAAACTACACTAACTAATTAATTTATAATTTAAATATTAATATATGTTACTATAACGGTCATAGCATTCGACATTCTGTTCAATTTGCAAGCATTTGTCTATAACGGTTCCAAAGATATTAGCATATAAATCAAGTTACATCAATAAGGGAACACCCTATAATTTTTGTATTAAAATTATAATCTTGTTGATATAGCGGGCCTAGCAATAGAAGCAACTATTGGGACACCTTTAATATCTAAATTCAAATTTTATACTTGCTAATATAGCGAACATAACATTATAAGTCCAGTGTAAATTTCAGTTGCCTGTCTTTAACGGTTCGAAAGTTTGGCCACATATATCCAATTATATTAACTCTAGGGACACCCTTTAACTTATAATTTTAAATATTTATACTTACTAAACCCGTTCATAGTAATTAACATTCTGTCTAACTTTCAAGCGTTTGTTTATAGCGGTTCAAAAGATAAGCCCCTATACGTCAATTTACGTCATCTATGGGGACACCCTTTAATTTTTAGATTTACTTTTGTATTATTTTTGTTATGGGGGGTTTTAGGTTTATGAACTGTTTTTAAAAGGAGACCAATCTGAAATCACAATCTGTCAAATTACAAAAAATTTTCTAAATCGGTTCAGATGTGACTGAGTTCTGCAGGCACAAACATTAAAAAAACAACATTCAGATGAATTGATAACCTCCTTCTTTTCTAGAAGTCGGACAAAAAAGGTTTACTAACGCGTCTTGAAAATACAGTATTTATTTAACTTGAAAATAATAATAAATAATTATAAATGGTAATTTAAACCGATTTTTTTTTTGCTAGCAATGCAAATAAAATTTGGGTAAAATTAGGCGATAACTGAGATTTTTAGTAATCGGAAAAAAAATTTTAATGAAAATGAAATTGCATTATCATCAGACATTTACTGATTTCTTAAAAACTTTTTCAGAAATAAGGATAAATGAAGTAAAGCTGCAAATAACATTGCAGTATCATTAAAGATTTATTTTTACTACAATTTTATTGCTACTGTATACCGCCCATCTATAATTTTGTATTTGGCGTATCATAACTACAATAAAATAGCTATAGTGGCATGGCTACCTTTTTAGTTCAATAAATTTAAGAATTGTATCCTAGAGCTTTTAATGAATATTTCTGCTTACATTTATTTATAAATTTCATTTTTTTAATTATAAAGTAATTTAAAGATATTTTAACCCAAAATATGGTAAATGTTGAATATTTAAGTGTTAGTCGATGGTTGAAAAAAGGCAATTATTTTTTTAGTTTTTGAATCTGGCCAATTTGGCCAATTGTATTCAACTACATTACTCTTTAGAAAAAATCCATTAATCTTTTTGTTACTTTCGGTTTGAAATTATTACTGGTGTAGGTTGTCGCAAGTACTCTAAGGCAACAAGCGATATATTTGTTTAATAAACTTTTAATACAAATAACAATCAATATATGTATATGTACTTTAGGCAGCAGACATCTTAAAAAAAATAATACTTTTGTTATACTTTTTCCCTTTTTCATACGTTTTGCACAGATATTTTCCACCTAAATACGAACTTTGAAAAAAGGAATTTTTTTTTATTATTTTCAATATGAAATGATTGATTAGTTTCTAAACACGTTTGCTGAAAGAAAGAAGGGCAACGTACAGCAATACTTAAGTAGAGTGTCTCCATCAAACATTGAACCATATGGATGGCACTTGAGTTCAGGTTTTTTATTAGAATTATGGGCAAATATAAAAGATATCATATAAGAAGTAATTTCAATGTAACACCTTAGTAGGACACTTTATTTCAGTTAAAAAAGTTTTCGTTCAATGTTAAAAACCTTTTAAACACATAAATACCAGGGTGTAAGTATGTACATATTTTATATATACATATGTACGTATACAGACTGTATATGCATACAAAATGGATAAAACGAAACAATATATGTAAAAGAAATTTCTTTTTATATAGTACTAGATGAGCCCGGTGTGCTTCGCTACCCCCTCGTTATTAAATAAAATTAAAAGTATTGCGAAAATTTAATGACGATTGGTCCAGTAGTTAAGACTATATTACGATTTTTAATTTTTTAAAAAGGGGCGGGGGGTCCCACCCACTTTTCTCCTGTTACGTATTCCTTATTATGCCAATACCATATGTACCAAATATCGTCGACGTAGGTCAAAAAATGGCCAAAATATGGCGATTTAAATTTTTGGGTTATATGGGCGGTGCCACGCCCCTTTGTCCAATTAAAACTTCATATAGCTTATTATTCCTTCCCGAGTCACAGTAACATGCTGTGAAAATTTCAGGAAGATCGGTCCAAGGGTTTGGCCTCCTATAAAGCACAAACAAACAGACAGACATTCATTTTTATATATATATAGATTTATTTTCTAGTTACTAAAACAACAACAAATTTTCTTTTACAATTTATTAGCCTTTTGTATCTGCATTTTTTTTATAAATATTAGATTCCTTATAAGTTGAAATTTAAAATCTTTCTAGTAAATAAAGTTGAGGTCATTTTGAAGGATTGCAGTCCATTTGAAAAATTATTGTTAATATTTCTAAACTAGTAATTTACTTTAATCGTGCTTGATGTCTTAAATTATAAATATTTCATAATACGAGTATTCTCATGAAATATTTTTTATTTAAAATTACAAATTAAAATAAGTTACTTCGGGGAAAGCATATCTATATGGCTATTTAAATACTGCTCATTAAGAAGTTTAAGTAGAGGCAACATACGTGTTTTCAAACACTAATTGCTTGTTAAATGTACCCCTTGAAACAAAAAGTTTGGAGTTTTACCCGTAGATATCGATTTTATGGCATACTAAGCAATTTACTATATTTGGAAATTTGCCTCAGAAATTCTCTTTTACATTATGTCCACATGAGAAGAATTTTTATCATAATAACTAATAAAATGCCGGCAGAAAAATTGTAAATTTTTTATTAATATCAATATAAAGGAGTAGACGTTGATGATTTTCTATTATGACCAGTTAGCATTTGAAAGACTGTTTTAACGAAAATCAACCAAAGTGAATCTTTTAAAACTACACAAGATGACGTAAAACTGATTAGTCAGTTGTGTGTTTGAAAAGAGGATGGAATATTTCGACAAACGTAAAGATTGTGACCTATTTAAAAAAATACAGAAAACAAATGGTCAAATGTGTTATTAGAATTATTTTAGTCATATTTGCGCAGCCTAAGAGCAAACAAAAATTAAAAATTTAATTTTTTTTTATATGTTATTTCGTAGAGAAAATAGAGATACAAATGTGAAAGCACCCAATTTAATCGGTAAATTGGTACTACAAAAGCTATCAATATATTTTTGGATTATAATATGATTCAAAGAAAAATCGCATGCGGCTAGAAAAATAACCAATAAATGGCTCAAAAAAGTTTCGCATTTGATTGTAAGTACGATTGAAAATGAGTCAAAAGCGCGAGTCATAAGGAACTCGTTCAGAAGAGTCGCGGCTAGGGTACCATTTTCTCCCGACAAGACAATATTTTTGGACTCTAAAACAGGTGCATAAACGATTATTGTAATAGTGTAAGAGTAAAATAAGTCTTGAATATGATAAATAATCTAAAAAACTGCTAATTGGTGATGAATTGTTTTTTATTAGTCGTTGTGTCACAATAATTTTGTGTGTTCATTTTTGAAAATAATAAGTGCAAAGAAAAAAGTAACAAAATAACAAAAATAACAAAAGTTGAAAAACAGTTTTTGATTGTTTCTTCTATTATTTTTCTATAAAACATGGAACGCAATTTGTTTTTCACAAACAAAAAAAAAACTAATGAAATAGCTCTGTTTTTTCCATCGTATATTTACTGTATTACTGTTTTGGTCCTGTATTCGCAATTTAAACAGTAAAAAGTTTTTCTTTCTTAATATATCCGTCTGAAAATCTTTCTTCAAGAGAACTTACCTAATGGTTTTACAAAATCTAAAATTAAAAGACTCCTTTCTTCTAAGAACTGACAGAGTATAATTAAGTTTTCCAAAACCTTATTATGTAGATCAGGGATGGGCAACGTTTTCGTAATGCGGCCCACAATTTAACACAACCAAATTTAAGCGGACGATTAACATTACTTTTTTAGATAAATGAAAATTATGTTTTCAAAAAACGGTGATGAAAATTTTTCAAAGTTTAACAAAAATAAAATATTTTTCATAATAATTTATAACTTTTTCTTTATGATTTTTAAAAACTGTTTAATGCTGCTGTTTTATATCCTAGTTGGAATACAAGACAAACGAATATAATTTGTTTCTTAGTTCTTAGTTCCAGTCACTGCTTAAGGGCCGGCCACCATATAAATTTTAAATATTTTTGCGGGCCACAGTTTATGTGCACGTTTTGTTATTAGCAAAAAATTACTTTTACTTAGCAGTGATTAGAAATTAGATCTAATTGGATGTTTTTTTTAACAAAATCGCATAATTAATAGCAAAAATATTTTTAATATTTTTTTATTTAGTTATGGGAAGAACTGTTGAAATATTATAATTTTAATTCGGCTTAAGATCACGTATATCTTAATTTCTTAATTTATCAAGAAACACAAATTATTCAAAAATTTGTGTTCATTTTTAAATACAATAAGAAACATAAAATACTGATAGAACGTAGCAGAGTTTTTTTTTATAGCGACATCCGTCATCAGTATTCTTTTTTTTTTTTTGATTTTTTGTACCCAATCATAAAGTGCATTTTATCCTGCAGTTGTCAAACTTTTAATGTTCACTTTACAATTAACCACAATTAGCATATAAAAGCTGAAAAATCATAGTTCATTTGTAAGAGCAATTCAAATAAACAGTTTAAAAAATCTGTTAAATGGGTAAGTCCTTGTTAAAGGGTAAAGAGTAAATTTACATTAAAAGATATGATTATATTGAAGACCACATCTCAGTTATACTTAATTTTCTGACACCAAAAGAAGAGTTATATTTTATTTGTAACATTGTATAATTTTTTTGTGATTATTCTAATTTTAAGTCAAATTTTATTTGTATTAAAATTATTTTAAAGCTGTTATTACTTAAAAATTTCTTATGTCCGATTGAAGTTCACATTATTTTTTTAAAACTTTACGCAACACAAGGGAGGCTTTTGAATTTAGTAATAATTTTTTTTTCACTAACTAAGTAAATACACATGGCTACAAATTTATCAAGTAATGAAAGAAATGTAAGCCATCAGAAAAAATAGTGATGAAAATAAAACAAACTCATGCAAATGAGATAAACCAAAATATAAAAGAATTTGCCCTACTATTTTTACTTGGAAATGGTTTAGTTCAAAAGTCAAAAAATGGGCATTCAGACTAGTTAAGAGTTTATCTGAGGACATTTTTTAAACTGTCTAATGCTCAGAACTGCAAATGATCATGAAGTTATAATATTACAAATCTTCTCATGAAAATTGGGAGCTTTTTTTAAATCATGTTGTTTTTTTTTTTTTTTTTTTTTTTTGGAAAAATTCTTAACCTTCTGTACATTACGTTCCCGGCTCCAGGTTTAACTGCTCCTATAGTAAATCTTTTCTTAATTATTAGGCATAAACATATCAAAGTCCTTAACAAAAGCGATCGTCCACATTGCAAAAACTATAGATGTAAGGTGGTCCATTCAACGCCGATTAAAGCAAAAAAGTCATTACGACGCAATTAAGCAGGTTGCAGGACCAATGCATTATGTTTAGTCTACATTACTGATCATACAAGCCAATAGTTTAAAGGTTTTTTTGCCTTATATAAAAGCTTATGAGATGGGAGAGGCGGATCATAGTAGCATGCCCTGAATTGAAATCATAAATAGGGAACAACGGAGAGTTCCGTAGGCCTTCTTATAGCTTAATATACAGTGCAATGGATTTTAAGAGAAAAGATATGGATATGGTCACGAAGGCTTTAAAGTTGCTGGAAGGTACGCGATCTGTAAAAAATGTCTTGGTTAGGGAGTGTTTCTCCAAGGCTTCACGGCTAGAGACTGTTCAGACAGCGAAGTACCTTTCCCCAATGACTTTATAGATCCTTAGAAAAGCTGGGTTTCTACACGAGTGTTGATACGACTTATAACACTGCTCAATAACTTTTTTATTTATTTGTTTTGTTTACATTATTTACTTTCGTTTCGTTTCTTAAGTGTGTAAGTAGTTTTAAGTTTATCTTTTTTAATTAGTTAATTTGCCTCACTTTTCTCTATCTTTGGGGAATTTCCCTTTAACTTTTATTTTTTTTTTTGTAAATGGCTGTACACTAAAATGTGCAAAATTTTTATTTGATATATGAATATAGTCCTTGAAATATACACCAGAATGTAAGAAATTGTTTTTAAATTATTGTTGTTTAAGTTGCTATTCATATACCCTTCACCACAAAAAGTGGAAAAAGGGTATAACTAAGTTTGTTTGTTGTTTGTATCCTTCTCCGAACCCTTTAAGAATATATATTCAGTGTTATTATATATATTCTGGGCTTTCCTCTCACCGGAACTCTTACGGAGCTATCATCTCACTCTATAGGAGCGAAGTTCATCCGGGAATCTTCATGGTTCTCAACTGGGAAAGGGGAGTCGCACCGTCTTCCTTGCGGTATCACAACGGGCCATTTGATTGTGCACAAGTGAGCTTCGTCGTGAGAGGCTGCCACTCCTAACCAACTAACTATGCATAGCAAAGTCGATTGAGCAATGTCCGTCTCTCCGCCTGTCCATCCGTGTTAGTGTTAAAATCAAGTTTGCCAGCCACTAATTTGTTCATATCATTTGGAACGCTGAAGTATTTCCAAGCCCATATTTTTCGATTTACAGGGTTCTGAAATTTTCAAATTTCAATTTGAAGAGATCTTTAAGAAGTAGTAAAATTTTTTACAAATGCGTAACCCATTAAGAGCCTATGACATTTTTATGTTAAGTTATATATAGTACTTATTTTTTTTTAATTCTCTGTCACCCCAATATCTGTTTTTTTTTTGATTGTTGTTGCTTCAGTAAACTAGAAAAAATTATATTAACCAATGAATCAATGATCATTCAAGAAAAACCAATGGCAGTAGAATTTTATGCCGCTTAATTGGCTTATGCGATGAATTCAATAGAAAAGTATTACAAACATGGCAGGGACAACGTGTTGTTCATTTGCGGTGCGGTTTATTCTTGACAGTTGGAAAAATCAAAAGTTACAACTACTGTATGCAGTTTTGTTTAAATAGTTGTAGAATACTAAAAATCTGCATTCAAATTTTTTTCTATCATGTTTAGATTATTTTTCAATTTGATTATTTGAAATCAGTTATTGAATTGGTGAGTTTGTAAAGTACATCATATTTTTTCGATGCATATCCTTTAAATTTCATTAATTAAAATTTTTTTTGTTATTTTTAAATATTATAAATCATTTTTGATAAAAAAAGCTTTTTTAGTTTTATTTATTTACTTTTAAAAGTCATAAAAACAGTATTTGTATAAATAACAATTTTCATGAATTTCATGAATTTTATTTCTGTAAATAAAATACTTTTTAAATTTTTTTTATTAAAATCTGTATGTTGGTTTAATGAAAATTTTTATTTCCTTTAACTACATTTAGAGTTTATGTTTTTCGCCACGTTGTTTTACCCTCGATGTGTATTGAAATTGTTTTTATTAGTTTAAAACAATTTTTTTTTACAATTTCTGAGTTTTACCTTTGTAAACTTTATTTTTTTAATTTTATTCTATGTATTTAAAAATTTTAGATTACTTTTCGTTTATTACTCGTAGTGTTTTCAGCAAATATTTTTTGAATTTAAATGTAAATAGTAGAGGATAAGCCTTGCGGTTAACACGAACTTATTTATATTCTAAAAAAGCAATGTTAAAAATACACTTGTATCATTTAAAATTTACAAAAAAATATTAATTTTAAGGCAAGTAATGAAAATAACATGCTTTTTACCTTCTACGGTTTTATCCTTATACTACCTCTCGGTTGACTAAAAATCAACTTGTTTTGAATAAACACTTCGAAGTGTTTCCATTGAGAATTTTTGACGTAATACTGATATTTTATGCGTAAATGAAAATAAAAAACTAATTGTAATTTTTGTAAAAAAGCGATTTTTATTTTTAAATTAATAAACATACATACATATATATATATATATATATATATATATATATATATATATATATATATATATATATATAATAAAAATATATAACTTCCAAAAATTTCAAATTAGAGATAGAACGGAGTTAAAGTTGAATATCGTAAAGACAACACAGTGTTGCAAATACAAAATAAATCGGAAAAAGTTTGATCTAAGCTAATCATGTGGTTTAAAGAAAATCACGTCAATGGAAACGCACTATTAGGCATTTGGCACTGTTTTAAATAGATGTACCGAAGTGAGAAGTTTAAGAATCCTCTCTCTATATCAATGGGTCAATTTTTTTATTTTAATTGTCTCGTTTGTCCATTAACACTCTTGTTGCTCTTTACCCATTACCGTATCTAGTATAAATATAATCAGCCATATTCGCAATATTCTCACGAAAAGTTTTCTTGAGAAAAGATTCTTTTAACCTGCGGACAAAAAGAATAATAAATGGCAATCATTTTCCCTTTCACCGTCAAAAAAAAAAAAACAAAAAAAAATTATAACAGGAGAATAAGGAAAAGGTAAAGAAACTCGCACGGAATTTCCGTTTATGATTGGGCTAAATACCTTTATATCTTAACACGTTCCCTCCCATTTTATTTTAAGTTGTCATTTCTAGTCCCCATGTGCCGTTTTCACAGCATGATATCTTAATAATTTTCTATAAATAAATAATTTTTTTCTTGTTTTTAAAAGAACGTATATTATATTCATAGTTATAGATATTTAATTCAAAAATTCAGCTTGGAGTACAAAGGTGTACTGACAATGGTACACACATATTTGACACATATATTTAATATTTTAATTACTGACTCTAGTAAATTTTTTATTGTAGTTGTACGTAAAAGTTTTTGAAAATTTCAACAACTTTCATTAAAATTTAGTCTTATTAAAATTGTATCCTTTATAAGGTCGAAGGACATTGTACTTTTTTCTTGTGAGCTTAGATTATTTTGAATACTAATAGACCTTTCACAAAAAGCATTAGTAATTGGCATGAACAGAACAATTGAGATCAATTTATAGAGATTAAATATTTTATTATTTACGTAATTATGACCAAAGACCATGTGTAATTTCTAAAATATCCATTTCCGACCCAATTAAGTATATATGTATATTCTGACTTATTATGCATAGCGAAGTCGATTGAGAGATATCCGTCTGTACGTCTGCCCATCCGTGTTAGTATTGAAATTCAGTTAGCCGAGGCAAAAAAAAGTAAGTAAAAAAGTAAATATGTCAACCTATCAGATATAGTGTCGAAAGAGGTACTACCCCACGCATTCCTCTAATTTATTATTATTATTATTATTATTATTATTATTATATGTCATTTGGGAGAACAATGTAACTCCAATCAAAAAATAAATATATAGGACGATAGAGAATTCAAAAACATTAAGTGAAAAAATTGGCGAGTTATGAAATTTTCAAAATTTTTATAATATCGATCTGGGTGTCTTTTTAAACATTTTAAAGAGGTCTTCAAGGAGATATTAAAATTTTTAAGAGCTGATGTCATAGTTATGTAAAGTTATATATATATATATATCTATATGCATTACCAAATTTTTTTTTATTTTTTAATTCTCTATCACCCCAATAGTTGCTTTTTGGATTGGAGTTGCTTTACTAAACTAGATTGACATATATGGTGAAAAATATATAAGATTCGGCATTGCCGAAATCGCCACATAAGATAAACTACAGCTATTTATTTAATAAAAATTGTGGAGGGAATTTTTAAAAGCTTGTAGATATAAAAGCAGAGTTAAAAAATGTAATTTTCGATACTCTTAAATAAATATCGGCATAACAAAATTAGAAATACCGCCGACTTATATCGATAGTTTTTTATAAAAAGTAACGATATATTGATGTATCGATATTTTTTCCCAACTCTACTGCCAACTAACCAGATGTTGGACAAATGTTCGGTGAAAGTACGGTTTTTTTCTCATATTAATTCTAAGTCTTTTAATGAAGGGAAAATTTTAATATTATTTTAAAGAGGCTGCAATAAAACTTATATTTTATGCAATACCTTTTAGCTCTCAATATTACGAGTATTATTCTTTATGAAACAAAATTTTAATTAGATATTTTTTACTTCTGGTAGCCTTTTCTGCATTTTCTTTTGAGCTTGCTAAGCCTCTTCTTCGCTCGCCAATAAAATTTATATAAAATTAATGCAAGTTAATCGACTGGAGTAATAAATAATACTAAATTTTTATTAAATATTTTTATTTTTAACTCTTAACAAAATAATAATTAGTTTGATGATAACTACTTACTTTAAAAAAAATAAATTAATCATTGAATATTCCGCAGTTTACAAGTTAATTCCAGAAGGTTTTTGTAAAAATTGTTCTTTTACAAGTATGTATTAGTAAATTTTAAGTTCTTTAAAACAACACATCTGCATTAAATTCAGTACATTTGACGCTTTTATTTAATGATTTTTTGCAGTAACTTTTTTATTTAAATTTTTTATTATTAGTGTTTAATTGGTTATTTTGCTAAAATATTATTAAACAATCATAAAATAATCTATTGAATTATAAAAATTTTATTTAATAAATGAAATATTTTTTATTTCATTGTCAAATAAATATTTTTTATTTCACTGTGGCTCCTTATTCAATTTTGCACTTTTGAAAACAAATTATTATTTTTTTGCTTTACTTTTAGTTGTTTTGTATTTGCAAACTTTTTCATTGTTTTGAATGTGGGTTTGTGTATTTGGTTTTTTTTTTTAATTTATATAAAATGATTCTTTTTATAGCAAAATTATACTTTTTCAGCATTTCATCTTTTTATGGAACATTTATTTATTCTTAAATCTATTTAAATAATTTCTCATATTGACATTGGTATTTACAACTATTAACGAAAAATTTATTATGCCAAAATCATTTTTCCGTATAGTTATAACTTCTTCCACTTTTAATGCTTAAAAAAATTTTATAAATATTTTCAAAGTATAATGGAACCAAAAGGATGCTTCAAAATATCACTATAATTATTTTATTATTCGAAAGTAATACTAACAAAATTAAGAGGTTTCAATGGACAAACGTGTTCTACTACAAAAAACAATATTTAAGAAAAATTTTGTTTTAAGCCCATCCAATATATTATTTGCTCAAGAAGAGTTGTATTAAAAATAAAAGCGAAAAACATACAGGAATATTGTGGTGATATATAGAAATACTATCCCCTCAACACCCCAACCAAGTAATTTTAGTCCAGGATTTAAATAATATAATCACAGAAAATCTTTACGCAACACGAATACTTGTGAGCCAAAGCATTAATCGACGGATGGTTTTAGAACAACAAGAAACACGGAAGAATGGTTTCTTACTACTGAACACGTAAAGAAGGAAGCCATATACGTTAATGTCAGATTAATGTGTTATGACAAAAGTACATGGCCTAACTAAAAAACACTTCCTGTTGTATCTGTATGTACGAATAAATTAAAAATGTATATAAAACTGTTTAAATGATCAATGATCAATGATCAATGATCAGTTAATAATTTTTTTATTTTTATATTTAGATAATCGCGTTCCAAGTTTAATTTTCATTGTTTTATTATTTAAATTTAATATTAATATCACAAAACCAAGTAATTACATTAAAACAATTTCATTTTACAGTTTCGTTTACAGAAAGCCACTTTAAATAATGTTATATGCATATTTTTCTTATTAATATTTTATTTATTAAACAATTTGAAATTTAAAATAGAATTTTACTTTTGGTTATTCTATTTAATTTAAAAAAGTTTTTTGTGCAAGTAAAAATTTTTTTATTCTTTTTTACTACTATTTTTACTAATATTTTTTAATAATTTTTATTTTATTATTATTATTATTTTTTTTTTAATTTAATTTTAACAACTCATTTATTTGCCACACACGTATACACACGAGTAATAATTCCTTAGTAATTAAACATCTTTCAATTGATAAAGATTTGGTAACTGTCGCAGAAATTGCTTCCATGACAATTTAAATTATGATTTTTTTATAATTTTTTAATTAAAAGCTTTAAGGTATTAGTTAAGCTTAACAGCTCTTAATTCAATAAAAAACTTGACTTTATTTCTCCACTTTCAGAAATATTATTATTCAACTGCTAAAATCTTTAAAATTTCATTTGTTTCACCTTCTATTTTTTAACTTTGTTACCACAGTCAACACAATTTATACTAAACACGCTGCACATATGTTGCACGTTGTATTATTTAACCGCGTTAGATGCGTATGTTATCACATGAACGTTGTTTTCATAATCATTTTCACGCTTCTACTGATTTTATGCTCGGGCCTTGCACTTATGCTTATGCTTAATATTGGCATTTGGTGGACTAAAACGACAAAACTGTGTGGACATTGAGCTCCTCTACAAAAGGAGTGACAACAACTCTCTCTGTTATGCTATAAAGCTCTCCTAGAGAGTAGTTTTCTCACTAAAATCAGGGTTTTCAGTTTTTTTCTAACCAAATCTCTTAATCAAAAGTTCTTATTTCCAAGAATTCACAGAAACCAATTTTTTGTCCCTAAATATGACTGTGAAAATAATATTATTTCCACTTAAATGCACTTTAACATTTACACATACAAATATGCCACATATGTGTATATTTTTAGTTCGCATTCTATATCTTCCCCCTTGTTTTTCTTATTTTGCTCTTAGTTTAGTTTATTGTCAAAAAATCTTTCTACTACGTAGAACTAAGAACAATTTTGTTATCTCTTCGAATGGCCTGGATTAACCGACATCTTAATATGTGAAACCTGTTTTTCAAATATGCTCACATTTTTTTACACTTTCTGTTTATACACTATTAAAAAAATAATAATATTCAATATGAAACTCTTTAATGTTTTCTTTGCACTCACAACCAGCGTTGCCACACAAGAAATTGACTTCCTACCAATAATTTTCAAAAATCCTACCAAAATGGTTCACAGCCTACCAAAAATTTAAAAATGCATTCCTTGCACATAAACCCTGTTATACTCACTTGTTTTTTTTCCCGTAATTGTTGAGATGGAAGTTTGTCTTTTGGTGATTTTAAAATGGGTGTTATGATTTAAAATAGTTATAGAGCATACTATGCAGAATGAACACCCATCCCTTTCCCGGAGCTAATCAATTTCACTCAACCATTCGGTTCTAAATTTTCTTTTGACTGTTTCTTTACAATGTTCACTAATAGTATTATATAATTTAAAAATGTCGTCTTCTGAAATTATATTATTTTCATTTAATTTTGGAGTTTTTGATTAAAATCTAAAAAAAGTACATGCAATATTAGTAAATATTTATGTAATTATTAGGTATATATTTACAATTAAAAAAGTATTTTACTTTTCCATTTTGTCTGTTAATTTTGAAAATAAACCTTCACTCAAAAATATTGTTAATTTCAATTTAATAATATTGTTTTTTATTACATCTAAAACAGTTTTTGAAAACAGTGGTAACACTATTCAAAGTTATTGTTTTTTTAATTCAAAGTTACATTTTTATTTATTTTATGTTCTGAATTTTTAGGGTGAAAAATTTACTATTGCTAAAAAATTGCTAAAGGAGGAAAACCTACCAAAAACTTAAAAAAAATGCAACAAACCAACCAAACTACCAAACTGTTTTTTAAAAACGAAAAACTACCAAGTTTGGTCCGATTGGACCAAAGCGGCAACGCTGCTCACAACCTAAATCCATTGAATCTTAAGGAAAGTAGGAATTAAGTTTTGCGATACTAAGGGACTACTCAAATTAAACTAATAATAAAAATCCCCAGTAAACCCCTAAAACTTAAATCAGCATTTTAGTGAAAATTTGAGTAATATGGCAAAACTGATAATAATAAGAAATATTCTTCGCCTCCACATAAACAAAACAAATCATTAAATGTTGTTTTTCCAAATCAGCTGTATATTTTCTCAATTTTCTTTTCTGTTATACAGTTATACAAAATTGTATTCTCTCTTATTAAGAGTACCGCAGAGTTAAATAATTTTTGGAAAATTACATCATAAGAAATGAGAGTGTTTCTTTAATTTTCATTGTTGCACAAGTTTAATTAAATTTATTTTATGTTGTTGTTTTCTTATCTGTGGTCATAACAATGTTTAAGTTTTACAGTATGGGCCAGTATCTGATCTTAAAGTTTTCTTGTCGTTGAAAATTACGTTTGTTTGTGCCTGGAAATTAAAGAAAACTTTTGTGTTTTCATGTTGACAAAATATAAAAAGGAAATTTGAATTTAAATAAGAACGCATCAAATAGGATAATTAAATACAACGAAAACGTTTTTGTGTTATTTGGTTTTCTATAATAATGTACTTAAGGGAAAATAGGCTTCAGTAACGAATATACGGAGGTTATAACTTTGTTAAGTATGTAATTTATTTTTTGGATTTCGAAAACAGTATATTTCTGAACAGTTGTGTATTCTCCATACTTGGTATTTTTTCATTACATTGAAATTTCATTAGCACTGTTGGAAATAATGAAATTTAACCTCAATTTAATGCTAATGCTAATGATTTTATTTAATTATTATTAATTATCAATTAAGCCTTTTCATTAAAAAGCATTAACGTTAGTGAAATTAATGGTAATGCTAAAAAATCATTAGCATTATTCATAATTTATTGCTAGTGATATTGACAACTAATTACTGCATCTAATTAATTACTTCTATGTATGGTATTTTTTTTTCCTATAATAAAAAAATGATATAAGACCAGTTCGTTTATTAGGTTCATAAAAAATTTCAAGAGGAGTGCTAAGAACTCGGAAAATAGATTTTTTGGATTTTTTAGCGACTTATTGTTCAAGACAAGTTTTGTATATTTGAGAAATAGAAAAGATAATTAAAGCCTTTCAGCTCAAAAAGCAAGACCCGTGAAGATATAAAAAATAAGATGAGACGATTTAATGGTTTTTCGAAATTTGCAAGTTCTTCAGACATTTAGTTATAAAATTTAACGGGGACTGAATAGAGGAAAAATTTTTTTAGAGTGTCTATAAAATATCTTTTAGTTGAGCCATCTTCCATGAAATATTTTTCAAAAAATTTCAAATGCTTGTTTTATAAAATATATCCATTAATAAAAATCAGAATTATGTATGTTTACAAAGAAAATTTTCTAAAAGTTAAAAGGCACATTCTATAGTTTGTGTAAAAAAATTTATTCGGACATTTACTTTAAAAAAAATATAAGTTATAGTCTCTAGTTGTCTCAGAATATTCCATATTTATTCAGAATCGACAGTTATAGATAATAAGTTATAATAAAATTAGCTTTGAAAGAAATAGGACACTACGTTATTAAGTTGTATCAGTGACCACGACTTCGTTAGCGTGGCATTTCTAATTTGCTTGAAATTATAATTTAGAAAAAAGTATTTCAAAAAATCTATTGAAACATTAGTTAAACAGTGTTAAAATTTATCCATTTACAAAAATAAAATGTGTGTTCACACTTGGATATATTTTTTCTTTCTACGAAAAAAAAGTATTCTATATTGGAATCAAGGTTCTAAGGCACCTTTTCTCAATTTTTTTTTCAAATCCAGCTAGTAGTTTTTAGGTGATGCGAACACAGATAGACAAACAGATAGACAGACGGACGGACAGACAGGAAAAAATTCCAAAAATAGCTGTTTTGTATTCTATATTTATTTCTATCTATAAAAACATGAAAATTTTCAAAAAATATGTCATGCACAGAAATGAGCCCGATACAGTTTAATTATATGCATATAGATTCATATATTCCTGATTGATTTTTCATTATGAGAGATTCGTCAATCAGATTCGTTAATTCTTGATTGTAGATAAATAGGCAAAAATTTGGATGACGACTTTTTTGTCTTTAGAAATTAACAATTAATGTATACAAAAAATTTTTCGTTCGTATTTTGAAACTTAAAAGTCCAAACAAAAGCTAAATCAAGAAACTGTGCAATTAAAGGCAAAATGTGGTATGTATAAGACAACTTAAGCAAACTTAAACAACTGTGCAAATACATTAAATTATATGTGACAACGTATAACGTACTTAAGAAACTTTTTGCTAACTTTTGCCAAATGTTATTTCCTTAAGCAATGTACGAAACATTATACATTAATAAAGAAAAATTGCAATGAAGAACTACGGTGTTAAATATTTAGTTTTTAAATTAATTGCAAATAAAATAGAAAATTTCAGTTTCATTCATTGTCTATTTTTAACAAACACAAATAAAGTAAAAACAAAAATAATTTAGTAATTTAAGTTATGGATGAACACAAATACAAAGACAGCAAAAACTTGCAATAATTTTTATTGAAGTTATTTTAGAACATAAACAAATGTATGTGAATGTTATTAAATATATAAAATATGATTTTTAAATGCCTTTTTGTTTTAAAATTTTATTAATTTAGAAAAAACTTATTTTTAGCAAAAGTACGAATTAAACATAAACGTCCAACTATGGCAAATTATTAACTAAGATTTGTTAGGTTTTTGACATAAGCTCAAGATAGCCTAAGAGGGCCTAAACCGTATCGTCAAATGTCAGTTGCTTAAGTAATGTGCGAAACTGATCGCACTTTTCGTACGGGAACATATGTTATGCGTGATGAATATACAGACATAAAAAAATATATTTTACCGCGAAAACGTAGTAAATATGTATGTTTTTTTAAATTTGATAGATATATAGAAAAGAGAACGTGCTAAATGTTAAAAAGCCAATTGCAAAGTATTTAAACAATTTCTTTTTCATTTGTATACGCGCAATTTTTATTTGTTTGCTTCATAAATAATTAATTACTTTTTTCTTTTTTTCAATACCTTTCCCCATGAGAATTATAAAAATAAAAGAAAATGTGTAGTTTTGACTTTAAATTTACTTAAGTAAAAAGTGATAATTAATTTCTATATTTATGGCTTCGAGGATACAACTTAGGTTGATTCAGTTATGTTTTGTGAATAAATTTCATTTATTCAGGAATCAGAAAACAAAATCGAAAAAGTAGCAGTATAAAAAAGAAATTCATCTGGGGATAAATAGTTTGTTAGTTTACGTAAGTACATTATGGTCACCATAAATTCTTTTAGGTTTTGTTTAAGCACTTGACAGACTTTTCGTGTAATATTGAGCACAGCCCATGTTTTCCAGAAAGCTTTATGTTCTTCGTGCCCTTATAATAATTTTTTAAAAACATATTGATTAACTTTCTTCAAAACATGTTAAAAAAAATTGAGGAATTTTTTTTATGTCCCAATTGTGTGATTAACTCGTATTAACGTAAAATTGATAATAATTTAGTAGGAACATAAAATTTTAACTATCTTTTCTTTGCAAAACAAAAAAAAAATAAGAAAAAAATTAAAAAAAAATCGGAACACAAAAGAAGGATTTTAAGGAAGACTAACTTTTTATAAATTTTTCTTAACACGATTATATGACAGTTTAGTAAATAATTTTTTTTATTTATTTAAAAGGAATCAGCAATAGGGGAAGATTAGAAGTTTGGAGCTGAATAAAGGCATATTTTGTATTGATAACAGAAAATGTTTTAAGATTTTATTCTTCTTTTAATTTTATCCATACAATGCTTTCCTTTATTAATAATTTAAAATATCTAATATTAGCAAAAAAGAAACGTTCATATTGTATGTATTAATATAAAGTGCTAGATGATAACATGAGCATTCCGTTTACGTGTTTATTCCTGCGATACACAATAATTACTAAAAGAAATTGAACTTTGAAATAAACATCGTAAAAAGATATTTCCTCCAAATTGCTGTTAATTTTGCCATGTGTTTTTGGTTTTTTTTTAACATGCAAGAAAAACAAATAAAACTTAACAACACAATTAAATTTTTGCAAAAAATAGCACTTTTATACGTGTAGCAAAACATGTAAATTAAACAAAATATTAAGGGCATAGGTCAGTACATTATTTTTCTTAAGAGAAATTTTTGGTTGTGATTAATAGTTTTAAAGAGAAAGCATGCGCAGTGTTTACAAAATTTAACTGTTTCTTTAAGAACCGATTCCGGGAGCGTAATGTGAAGTAGAAAATCTCCTTTTTTTTGGCAAATAAGCATTCTAATGGCCTACATATTCCAAAAGCTGAAGTCTTTTTTATACTATTTTATATTTTGTGTTGTTATTGTATATTTTTGAAATTTTCTTTTGATTCGTTGTGGTCCTACTGTCCTAGTAGTGGCAATTTAATTATTTTCATTTTTTTACTTACTCCTTTTAGTTTTTGCGGTAAAACATAAAAAGCATAAACAAAAAAATCAAAGTAAATAAAAAGTACCGTTGACCAGAAAAAACTAGATGATGACGGAATAAAACAGCTTTTTACAATTTTAAAATAATGCTCCTGTCTCTAGTCTTCAATTTTCTCTTTCTTGTTTTATACTATAGATATTTTTATTCGTTTAAATTTGTTTATGTATTGGTTAGTGGGTAAACTATTATAGCACAATAAACTTCAGTTGTGTTCATTCTACTGATGTTATTAAAGTGAATGGTACTTTTTAATGCTAATTACTCGTATTTTTGTATTTTTGTTTTCGCTTTTTTTTAATATCCTGCCTGGCTCGTGCTAACCCGTTAATGGTGTTAAAGCTTAGCTGATTTTAAACACTTCATCCGGCTCGCTGTTGTTTTCTATCTTTTCCCTTTTCCCCTTTTCTTTATTAATTTATTTATTTATTTTTTTTTTGTTTATTTTGTGGGTTTTATTTAATTTCAATATTCTTTTCTTCTTATCATAAGGACGGTTAACTTGAAATTCATTATTAACTTTGTAAATAAATATAAGTAATTATATTTGTGTAAAACAAAATATTTAGGAAATTTAAAATTGGACAAAACTTTTTGTTTGGTGAAACGTTTCGACCGGATCGAAAAATTAGCAACCAATTTGATCTATAAAGGGAGTGTTTAAAATATTCTCATATCTTAGTAAAAAAAACTAAGCCATCATTAAATCAAATAATTATTAACAGTATTTTATTCAAAATTTAAGAACTCAAGCTTTTTTAATAACAAAATTATTTTTATTTTCAGTATTGATTACAAATTGGTCAAAACGATGAACAACATATAATCAACTATAGTTAAAGTTCTAACCAATCCATTTAAAGAATCATTCAACGGAACTAGGTAGTTCCGGAACGATCCAAAACTAATTCAACAGCTTGCTAGTTTTCAACATAGTGAGGGATTTGTGACATTTAGTTCTTTTTTGAGATCGCTAATTTTAAAACAAAGATAAAATTTCTGTTCATTTAGTTTTTAATAAATAAACAGGAATTAAGGCAAAAGGTAAGTATTTATCGTCTTAAATTATAATTAAATTGTTTCATTAATAGTGTCAGAAACATGAACAATAGAAGATATACAACCAATTTAGTCTAACATGCAGTAGTTCAAACACAAATCATAGTTCAAAACTAAATTTGGAATAATGTGAAAACTCTACTTGCGGACACGTCCCGCAAGCGGACACCTCTACTTAGCGGACAATTTTTTTAGTCCCTTCGATTTCTAAGTATTTTTAGAACAAATTACACTCTGCTAGATGGACACTCCCATGGCCGGACGCGGACACTTTTTTCTGAAAACACCTCACGCAGACGGACAAATATTTCAACAAAATATAAAAAAATGCTTGGAGAAAAGTACAAGAAACACATTAATGTTTACAAAAATTAATCACAGCAACACTAAAGCCCGTATGACACTTATTTTTTTATTTTTTGAAACAAGGCAAATATATTGTGAAAGAAAATTTCACTAAGAGTAAAGAGTTGAGCTATTTTAACAACTTAAAGCTTAAGTAAAACAATGATGTCAAATTTTTATTTTTTAAGAAAAGTAGCACTTCAGGCATTAATACCTACTTAGTTCGTAGCCGTGCTACATTCTTTACGAAAGGGATAGTTGAAAGAGAAGACAGGTGGTGAAAGGAGATAGATATGGCCATTTTATTAATTATTTTACTTCGCCAGCGAATATGCTATAGAGAAGTACCAACGAAGGAGGCTGCATGTTTTAATGTTGTTCTGAATATGTATTTATACCATTAAACAGAAAAAAAAGATTTTTATTTTTTCTATTTTCTAATCAACTATCCCGTAGACGGACACCTCTCCACAACGGACAAATCTGCTCTGACGGTCGGTGTCCGCCCATGGGAGCTTTCACTGTAGTTCAATTGAACTAGATCGTTTATGAAATACTCAAGCCTTATATCGGATGCTTCTTTGTTTTTAGTGAAAATTTCGTGTGGAATTCAGAACATATCTGTTACTATAAAAAATGGTATATTTCTTTATTCTATATATGGGCTATGAATAAAAAGAAAATAAATTTTTAACTAAAAAGAAATAAAACACTTTAAAATAAACACAAAACTTTTTGTTTTTCGTCGACATAAAAAAATAGAAATGAACCCATCGCAGAGTTCGTTACGCACGACGAATTTCGTCGACGCAAATGTATTTTATTTTCTTCGAGGAACATTCGCAACGAAAAATTCGTCGTTCGACCGAGTTGTGTTTATACCATATGTTGGGATAGGGCTGAAGGGAGAACCGTTATAATTTTAGAGCTAATTTTTCTTTTATTGCTGTTAGTTGTTCTTAAAATGATTTAAAAAAAATTTGCTAGTACCGAAGTAAATTTAATTTACATATTGGAAAACTTCAAAGGCTTGTAACTTTTTAACGAAAAGCGCTATCAGTTTATTCTAAAACTAATTAAGAATATAGCAAATGTCTCAAAGTAAAAATCAGATGATTAATAAGTGCCCTGCAACAAAAATACTATGTTAAGGTCGGCCAAAATTAAAAAAAAAATTGTAAGCCAAGCTTTTCGCAAACTAAAAGCACATATTTTATAGATATTTTCAAGTTCTAATTAAATTTTTAAAATCTTCACATTTAAGTGAAAAATAAAATTTTTATATCATTTTCAAAAAATGTATGTCTGAGGTACCCAAATTTAGTGACCTATGTACCTATTGCACCCCTTAATCTTAAGCAGGCAGCCGACCTCTCGCAGGTTCACTGAGAAATACCTTTGTTTTACCTCTGTGAAATTTGATTAAGATATCTTAGTGCTTCATTAGATAGCGAATTTGGTCCAAAAAAGATCGTTTTCAAACCACTGTGTGTCGACAAGTATGAGAAGTACAGAAAAAGAGCATCCAGAGCATCAGTTTTAAAGTTGATGCTTTGTTTCGTTAGTTTTCATACGGACATGACTTAAATACGGAAACACAACTGTACATAAACTTTGTATTGATACGCTTTGAAAGTCAGTCAATAAGAGAGTTTTGTTTTTGATAGCAGTGAACTTTTACAATAATCATCCCAAGAGAGGGCAGCCGAACAGCGTAAAAAGTTATCTTCACACTTAAATTAGTATAACACCTACCAAGATGCACTCCAAAAGACTCTATTTCACAAGATTCGTATTTTATGCAGAAAGTATATTTTAATCAAATTTTTTTTTTTTTTTTTTTTTGTGAAAAGGCTAAACTATCGCTTACTCGTAAACCTTGCGCCTTTTTCTTTTTAACCGACTTAAAAAAAGAAGGTTATAAATTTGACTCAACATTGCTTTTCCTTTTATTTGAGCCTCCATAACTGAGTCATTTCTGCAAATTTTTTCTTTATTTGAAAGGTATTTATTATAGATTGATCGCGGTTACGTGTATTATGACCCGTAAAGAACACCGCGTATCACTGTAGATCCCAATAGCAAAAACTAATACAAAAATAAATTTTACAATTAAAATGTGTCCGTTTTGAACCGCTATAGATTGAATTTTACAGTACCGTTTTAAAATTACAAATTAAAGGGTGCCCCAATAGTTCATTTAATTTGATGTATATGGCCTTACCTTTGAACAGTTGAAGGCAGACGCTTGAAATTTACCCGAAACTGCATTGGTAACTCCGCTATAACAATAAGTATAAAAATTGGATTTAGAAATTAAAGAGTGTACTAATAGTAAATGTAATTTAAAAAATGTGGCCAAAATTTTGTACCGTTATAGACAGACAGCTGAAACTTGTAAGAAAAAAGTTTATAATTTGAGTTTAGAAATTGAAGGGTGTCCGTTCGTTCGTTTTAACCGTACAGACAAACGATTGCTATTTGCAATAGTAACAAGTATTAATATTCAAAATAATAAAATAAAGGTGTTCCCATAATAATGTGATTTGATCGTTATATACAAACACTTAAAAATTAGACAGAATGTTTGTTTGGTAAAAAAAACTATTTTAAATTATAAATTAAATGGTGTTAAATAGTTACTATACATAAAATTAGTGCCAAACTGTTGAACCGTTATACGAGGGCTGCTATATATATTTCTGGCCTGGCAACACTGAGTGCTGCCAAGTGCAATCTGACATTTCCATTAGAAAGTTTGTCATTTTTAAGCATAATCGTACTCAAAACGTTTTGACGTACGACCATTATTTGTGTTGTTTACAGTGACTTGAAAAAATTAATATAGAAAAAATGGAATTAACCGGTGAACATTTTCATGCCATCATTTTTCACAACTTTCGACGTGGATTATCACGACAAGAGTGCATTGATGAGCTTAAGTCTTTGTATGGCGATGAAGCACCATCCTATAGCACTGTGAAAAATTGGTATAGTGAATTTAATAGTGGCCGAAGCTCGCTCAAAGACGAATGATGGCCGTCCAAAAACGGCTATTGTACCAGAGAACATTGATGCCGTGCGTGAACTCATAATGTAAGATCGACATGCGACATACTGAGAGATAGAGACATCCTTGGACATTTCTTCCACCAGCATACATTCGATACTGCATGAACACCTGGCCGTAAAAAAGGTTTGTTCTCGTTGGATCCCGCACAATTTGAAAGTCGCTCAAAAAAAGCTCGTGTCGATTGGTGCAAAGAAATTTTGCAAAAATGCGATTGCGGTGCTTCAAAAGACGTTTATAAGATCGTCACAGGTGACGAATCATAGATCTATGCGTATGAGCCCGAAACAAAACAACAATCGACCGTGTGGGTCTTCAAAGATGAGCAAAATCCAACGAAAGTTGTTCGTGGAAGAAGCACTTCGAAGCAAATTGTCCCCTGTTTCTTCGGCAAAACTGGTCATGTGGCAACTGTTCCGCTTGAGCAAAGAGGACGGTCACTTCTGAGTGGTACACTACAATTTGTTTGCCTGAAGTCATCAGAGAAATTCGAAAAACCAACAAGAGAAGACGAATCATTGTTCACCATGACAATGCGAGCTCTCACACATCGGCTCAAACCAGAGCATATTTGACCGGCCAAAACGTCGAATTAATGGGTCATCCGCCGTACAGCCCTGACTTGGCACCTAGGACTTCTTCTTGTTTCCGCACATCAAGAAAAAAATGCGTTGTCAACGATTTTTGTCGCCAGAAGAAGCTGTTGAAGTGTTCAAAAACCATGTTTTAGAGGTGTCTCAATCGGAGTGGAAAAAGTGCTTCGACAACTGGTTTGAGCGCATGCAAAAGTGTATAAATCATGCTGGAGAATACTTTGAAAAACAACCAAACCATTTTTGATTATAAATATTCGCATTTTCACTATTAGGCCAGAAATATATAAAGCAGCCCTCGTAGATAGATGCTTGAAATTATTTACAAAGAACCTTTGTTCAACTGATTATCTTTTATTCAACTGAGCATGTGGTAAGCAGAAGCAAATACATAAGTTATTAGTTTCACCATTAATAACAGCGCTGTGATTGAGCAGAAAAAAATTTCAAGACTGGCTAGCACTTATTGAGCAGCTGTAGTGGCAGAGGTGCCTGTTTAGCTATAAAACAAAAAAGATTCTGAGTTCATGTCTTAAACAAACCTTACTTAGGATATGTTAGAAGGAAAACATATTGACAATAACTATCTGAACCTTTCGGAGTCTCGATAAGAAGTGGAAAAAAATTGTTTTGTGGCAGCCTTAGATAAGTTCGTAAAGGCGTCTGTGCACTAGAACAGCAAATTGCATGTGTAGTAAATAATGAAATCGTTTTCCAAACTTTAACGGAACCTTAATTAGAGATATAAATTGTAACATATTTGCAACCAATAGAAAAACCTAAACACAAAATTGACTAATATTTTTAATATTTTACTATCATACTAAAAAGCATATTCAGGAACTAATGCAATTAAAACTTAATTGAAAAAATTATATTGTCAATTAATGATGTAACCAAATATAAAAGTACTTTTATAATTAAGTCACTTGAAACATATTTAATGCATTTTTACTAAACTTTTTAATTATAATCAATGAGCTGTTTTTCTATAATTATTTCCCATTTCCTAATGAAACTCACACTCAAATTATCTCACACTATAATAAATGTTTTATTCAGAAATATGTGACACTCGAAATTGCATTTCAATATAAACAATTAAAAAAAAAGTTCATCAAATCATAACCTTCAAGCCAAATGAATAAATTCAGAGCGTCACTTTTGCCATCACAATAATTTGCAAATATCCAGTCAAGGCTTTTATAAAAGTGAAACCGTTTCGTTAGTGAAATGAAAAAAGAAAACAAAATAAAAACAATAATAATGACACAAAACGGTTTCTCTTTTTTTATTATTTTTGTTTTTAATATTATTTCGTGATTTATATCCGTTCAGCCAAATGTGTCTTCCTTTCAAATGCACTTTTTGTTTCATTTTATTTATGCCGTGAATGCAAAATAAGCAATAAATAAAAAGTATTGTTTTTTTATAAAAATTAAATTATCCTTGCAGCGCCAGTGTTTTTTATCTAAAAATTAACAAAAGTAACAAAAGTATTTTTAAATGGAATAAATGGTTTATTGAATGGACAATATGGATGCTATTTTTTTTTTACTTTCTTTGTTTAAAATTGTAGCCAAAAATAAAAAAATAAGCAAAGTATATTTAAAATAAATAAAAAAATATTTCTGGACAAAACCTACTGTTCGCTTCTCCAAAGAGTTTAGCTTCTGTACAAAAATATAACAATTATTGACAGCAGTTTATAATACAGGGTCCGCCATCTAACGTTTTTTTCGACTAGTGCTTATTTCGTGAATGGCAACACTTAGCTCATGTCTAATTTAACATATGATTAATTTTATCCTTCCACAGAACAAATATGGTTGTGTATACGCTTGAGCAACGCTATATTGCGACATTAAGATGCCGATTTAGCAAAAAAAAATCCTCTTTTCAGGTGAAGCCCATTTTGATCTTGGCGGGTATGTAAACAAGCAAAATCGTTGCATTTGGGGCACAGAAAACCCGCACGCATGCATTGAAAAGCCGGTGCACCCTTAACGGGTCACTGGGCCATTTTTCTTCGAAAATGACGAGAAGTGGCTCAAAAATAAAACATTTGGTTTCAACAGGACGCCACTACGTGCCACACAGCCGAAGCTAAACTCGATGTCTTGCGCCCTGTTTTTGAAGATCGGATTATCAGCCGTAGAGGTAATTTGGTTTGGCGAGGCTTGGCTGCGATTTGACACCGTTGGACTATTATTTGGGGCTGCCGTCAAAGATAAGTGTTACGTCGACAAGCTAGAGACAATTGACGCTTTAAAGGACAATATTCGTTAATCCATTGCTGAAATACAGCTGCACACAATAGATTATGTGCTTAAAAATTGGACCGATCGTGTACGCTACTGCATGGAGAGCCGAGGCATCCATTTGAATGAAATTGCTTTCCATTATTAACCGGAAGGATTATACTTATAAATAAAAAAAGAAATTTGAGAAGATATTCAGTAGTTTTGTTTTATACCATTTTCCAAAAAAAAAAAAAATAAAGTTATTTGGCGGACCCTTAATTGTAGTTATGTTTATTCAAATTCAAAAATTTCATTTTTATTATTAAACACATTTTATTGTTAAATAAAAAAAAACAAAGTTAAGCCAAACGAGTACTGTGTATAAATGAGCTGCTTATTTTTTAATTTTTCAACAAATAGAACAAAATTTTAAAATCTTTCTTTGTGGATATCAGCTTAGTAAAAAAGTAAAAATATAGAAAACTAGAGGCCAAGTATTAAATAAATTACCAATTTTTTTTTTTTTTTTTTTGTAAAAAAAATATATATTTTTTACAGGGTGAATTTCGTGCAAATCAACATATCATTCAATATGACTAGTTTAGATTTAATTGAAGTTTCTTTCTTTACTGACTTCCTAAGTCCAAATATAATAAAACAATAAGTATCTCTTCCAATTTTTAACTTTAGCCCTAAAAAAATAGAAAAATATCGCTATGCGCTCGAGGCTAATATATATTCTAATTCCAGTTTTATAAGACCTAGAGAGAAGTGTGAGAGCTGATTTTAATGGGGATTGTATAAGCTTTAATTTGATACCAATCGCACCATTAAAATTTAGAAATGAGAAGTTATATTAAAATGTAATGTAAAGTAAATTTCCACATATGCAAAAGCGATATTTTTTTATTTTATAAGGTTAAAGCTAAACAAGTGAAATAGATAGAATTTATTTCAATTATGTTTGAATTCAGGGTGTCAGGGAATATAAATAAAAAAGTTTCAATAAAATCTAAAATGGTAAGTTTTAAAACATTTTTTTTTTTTTTAATTTTCATGGGATGATTCTCGTTATTAAGGGGAATTTACATCCAATGTGATGACAAAAAAACAACAAGATTTATAACACCCTTTTATTTAGTTTACACAGCTACAAATTTTATATGCCAGGTATTTCTACTTTGATATGTGTATTGTTGATTCATCAGAACGCCAGCCTAATAAAATAAATTATATTTTGAACAAGTTTAAAATGTTTGAAAGGTCTGAGAATCTAAAGCTACAGACGATTCACTTCGACCAATATGTTTAACTATTTTGAATTTGACATTCTTCATTTTCGAGTATTTCTATAGAACAGTTCAGAAGAGAGGGTCATAAGGGTAAATTGCATCAACTATGGGAACATCTTTTAATTTCCCTATGCTCTTATAGCGGTCTCACCAGTTTGTCTTAAAAGTTTGGTCATATGCATTTAATTATATAAACTATTGGGAACACACTTTAATTTCCAAATCCAAATTTTATACCTGCTATTATAGCTGACTTAGCAGTATTACGTCAACTATTGTACTACCCTTTAATATTATAATTTTAATTACACTAGACAAAATATTGGACATTCTGTATAATTTTCAAGTGTTTCTAAGTAACGGTTTAAAAGATAGGCCCATTTAGGTCTCTCTATAACGGTTCAAAAGTTTACCCACGTATATTGAATCACATTAACTATTGGCACACTCTTTAATTTCTAAATCCAAATTTTATTCTTGTTATTATACCGTTTGCCTACAACTGTTCAGAATTATAGCCATATACATGAGCTAAGATAACACCTTTTAATTTTAAGATTTGTAAAACTTATATGGGGACACCTTTTAATTTTTAAAACAATGAACTGTTTTTAAAACGGAACCATAACTTTTTAAGTAAAAAAAAAAAATTCAATCGTTTCAGAAATGAGTAAGGCCCTCATTATGAGTTGCGTTCGATTTTCGATCTTCGCTGGCTAACGAAAATCGAATATTGATTGTCAAATTCGTATTATGAGTTAATAGCACTATCAAAAATTTCGTTGTGCAACGAATTTTTAATCGAACATAATTTTGCTTTCGATCGTTTGTGTTAGTTTGTAAAACTTATTGAATTTGTTTTTTTTTTACAAATGGTGGCAATAAATTATATTAATTACTCGTACATGCAGGTCTAAGGTTGTAAGTACAAAACAATTGGAAAAGCTCATTGCACAGAAGTTCAAGCGGCAAAAAATGGGAAGAAATTACACAGGGGCTAAATTGTATGGGACCAACTCTTAGAACAACAGTAATCGAACCAAAATTCCGTGGTAGTCCTTTTAATTAAAAATTAATTTAAATTTTCCGTTTATAAATTAGTAAAACAATATTTCTTTAGAGTGGCAGCTGATAACCATGTACTATTGTGAATAATCGAATTTAGTAAAATTCACAATAGCACTATTTTATCCAATGTGCGCCATAATACCAAATGAAAATTCGTTCGATTAAACCTTTCGACTACAGTCGAAGATCGAAAGTTGCTCATAAAAGGCACCTAAGTTCTACTTGAAAAACTGAGAAATGAAATGAAATGAGACACTTTAGCAAAATATTTTTTCTTTCGTATAGGCAATTAGATCTGCTTGCTGGGCTCTTAGATGACATTAAATATCAGACATCAAGGTTACCATAGTTTTTAAATATAAATCCATCTGATCCATTTACAAAAGGGTGAATGTTTATTTGTTTTACGTAGATTTTTTTAAATGTAAATGTTTATTTTTTATAGAAACAATTTTTTTAAATTCTTTTAAGTCACAAAACAATTTTATTAGAATTTCATTAGCATTAGTTTAAACAATTATAACTAAAATAAAATCATTAGCTTTAATTAGTAATGAAATTTTTAATGGCGGTTCAAAAATCCCAAGTATTATTAAAACAAACTTTATTTTTACATTCTGTTTTGTTTTTTGTATTCAGCGACTGCTCTTAAGAATTTGTGGTATGGAATAAGACTCATGATTAATGGCTTTTTGCAATGAAACACAAAAAATTATAATAAGTTTTCTATAAAATATTTTATTTTTTTATTTTTTAGTTAAAATTGTTGTATATTTAAAATAAAAAAAAATTGTTGGCTTTAATATTTTTTATTTACTTAAACAAACACAAAATGTATATATATTCATTTACAATGGAGGTCCCATAACTACCATACCTGGTGTACAAAACCTAGCTCTTGTATATGACTCAGTTCGACATCAACTAATACACATTGAGATGTATGTATATAAAAAAAAAAAAAAAACAAATCTGAAAATATCGAAGACAATATCAATAAAAGGATTGCTTGATATTGCATCTTTTAAGTACTTCAAATAAGGAATTAAAAAGTTTTCGCCAAATATAGCGCGTGATTTGTAAACAAAATATATGCATAAACTTTTGTTATGTTAAAAAATTTGTTTTTGTATCGAGCCCTCAATCGTTGTTAAAAAGTTGACATCAACGTTTAGGTGATATGAAAATTTAATAGTTTATCTATTGTTATTCTATGCTAAAAAATATTGTGTTGGTTGTTAAGTCGGGCAGTTATGGAATCGCCGTAGTCATATTGTGTTACGTCTACAAGAAATAGATTGTTTATATAATAAAATAAATAAAGTCTATTACAACAAATAAATAAGTTAAGTGTAACTAAAATTAAAATATATAAATAATTAGAATTCTCTAACAACTGTTAAAAAAGTCTTAACATAAAATAAATATTTCCTTAACAGTATAAAAATGATTTTTTTTTTTTTGTAATCTGCAGTAGTGTTTCAGTTATAAATAAAGTGCACAAATGTTTAATTTGAAAATGAATAAATTGTTGACTGTGTTTGACTTAGAGTCTCACCACTTCAACGCCCTGTGGGGCAAATAGTGTTTCTGCTGCCAATTTAAGTTTTTCATTAACCAGTTTAGCAATTTTCGGTGTTCGACGCCAGACAAACTCTCTGGTGCGGTCATGATTGTCTTTGCTTTCAACTTCGACCTAGAGTTGTTAAAAATTAAAAAGAAAAATAAAAAATAAAAAAGGAAAAAAAAGAAAAAGAAAAGAAAAACATCAGGTTTATAATTGAAATTTCCTTTCACTTGCAATAAGAAATTTTAATTAAATGTTCAATTATTTAAAAAAAAACAGACGAATTTTATAATGTTTATTTCGTGTTCCTTGTTCAATTTTCACTGTTCATGCAAATGTAAAATATATTGCCAAACCAAGCCCCTGAGTATTGGTGGTGGAACATTTGCATTCAAGTACTTGCTTACGAATAGGAAAAGGGTTTTTGTTCGTTATTGAAAGTTAATCAAATAAACTAACCACGTTTAAGTAGTAATCGAATTTGAGTTATAATTATTAAATGTGATAGAATTTATAAGTTGATGAGTTAAATTTTAATTAAATTAATGTATTTAATGTTAGGTGCTTAAAAAGCTTTCTTTTTAATTTCTACCAAAAAAGATGGAGAAATATAAGATATTGTTAACCCTTATGTGAGTGACAAAACAAACACCTTTATTGGTATTTGAGGCATATTCAGGTACTCATATGTTAAACTAGCAACTTTATGGTTCGTGGTTTTTTCCTACGGAAACTTTCTAGTATAAAAAAACAATGGCGCACGACAATTGTCATACGTTATTAGCACATATACGACAATTTCAGTTTTTGTTGTGTTGCTACGCCCTCGCAAATCTCTTTCTATTAAAATTGCCCTAAAAAAAATTATGAAATTATTAAGACTTTGTGCTGCACAGAAGGGTAATTAAAAAACCGAATTTTTGATTTAAGAAATTCGGAAATTAAAAAAATGAAAATATTTTCACAATTTCTGAACGGCAGACAAGGTCCATCGAAACAGCTGATGGCTATTGAAAAGGCGTAATAGACCCTAAGTCCATAAATATTTAAATTACTTATACCTACATACATATTTAGAACCAGGAGCTTATTTCTAACGTTTTTTTTAATAGGCCTTGCCGCTTAGAAACTGGTGAGATATTGCAATTTTTTTAAATTATCTAGTTTCTAATATAAAAAGTACATTACGTAAGCTACTATTTATATTTTAGCAAATAGCAAATAATAACAATTATTTTGAAATTAAAATTGCTTTACTATTTTTTCAATTATTTCCCTTGATGTGCTATACACATCTGCATTCGTTCAAATCGTTCTTCATAGCAATTTTTCTATTCCTCTTAAGACACCTTCTGCTGCTGCAGTAAAGTTGGTAAGCACGTTGGACCGGCTGCCCTGTTTTTAAACCTTGAGGCAGTCAAAAAACAAAAATGTTTTTTTTTCTGTTTAATGGTATACATATTCAGATCTAAAATTAAAACATGCAGCCTCCTTCGTCGCTACTTCTTCATAGCATATTCGCCGACGAAGTCAAATATTTAATAAAATGGCTATATCTATCTCCTTCTTCTCTCTCACCTATCCCTTTCGTATATAATGTAGCACGGTTACAAACTAAGTAGGTATTAATGCCTGAAGTGCTACTTCTTCATGGTTTTTGAAAGCTTTAACTGTTTCTTTGACACGCCTAATTCTGCTATTCGGGAATAAGAAAAAGTCATTAGGTACCTAGTCAGGAATAAACGAAAGATGCATCAGTTTTGTCTGCTCAAAAATTCACTTGTATCACGAAATGTATGAGAGCTCGCATTATCATGTCGGTCTTTAGTTTTACAAATTTATGTGAAAACTTCCGGCTAATATTGGGCTGAAGAAACAAGCGGCCATTTGTTTCGTTGTATTTCTTTCACGAATAATTGTTGTTTCATTAGCTCGTCATGGAATATCCGCATGGTCGATGGTTATTTTGTTTGCTGCTCAAAAAACATTTATCGTCCGTCACATGTCACGAATTTACACACGTATTTTGGACCACCACGGTTAAACATTTTTATCATTTCCTTGCACCACTTTACGAGAGCCTTCATTTGAGCGATTAATAAACTTTGGGGTGTCTAACGGAAACAATTTTTTTACAACTATGTATTCATTTTAAATCAAATATAATACATCAACGTTTTGTAAAACAACAACTGATTTTGGACTCCCTGCACGGAATTTGTCGGCGACTGAACTACGGTTACGATTTAATTCATTATTCCAGCGATATTTTTTTTAATTTTACACAATAAGATTAATACATCTTATAAGTGACAGTGCTAGTGATCAAGCAAATATACATATGGAGATATAAAAACAGAGAAACAATTTTAGTTGTCAGTAATAAACAAAATATAATTAAATAGATTTTAAAATTGAGAGAAAAAAGATGAAAAAATAACAAAAGATTGTATAAAACCATCAATATGAAAACATTTATTTAAAGCAAAGAAAAACAAATTTAAGAAAATGACATTAGTAACTTATCTAACTCCTTTTTAAATAAAGTAGCGTTGCCTATTTTCTGTATATTCTTGGGTAAGAAGTACGAATGACTGGTTGTATTAATCAGAAACTGTTTTTGAGATAATAAGCTTTTGTATTTCTATTGAATAATGTTCATGCCACGTTGAGACCTAGCAAAAATAATACGTTCATATAAGTAAAGTGGTTGTTGGGATATTATGATTTTGTTTGGAAAAGTGCGACATCTGTATTTTAGAAGATCTTCAATTTACATTTTAAAAATCATCTTTGAATAGATAGCGTAGATATCGCACCCATATAAAAGTGTTGGGATCAGATATGATTTTCCCAGAAGCATACGTAAGGCAAATGACGTTGAGTCTTTTATCACCAAAAAAGTGCGGAGCTTGCCATAAACTCTTCCAACGACAGCATTTATATTATCTGTTAAGGTGAGTCTATAATTAAAAACGATACCTAAGCTAGTCGGTGAAATTTTTAATGCTCAATAGCATTATCATATATTTTCACCTGATAATTGTCAAAAATTTATTTTGATTTCGCTGGATTGATCTGCAAACCGTTGGATATTGCCCAGCTATTAATTTTGTTTTAGATCGGCATTTATGTTATTTATACAGAGGGTAATATTCTCAATGTATCTATAGTCATAGATTTTAGCATCTTCCGCATGCATATGCTGTTTACTGCTAGTTTCAATATCAGGTAGGTTATTGATGTAAAGAAAAAACAGAAGGAGTTCGAGTATAGTCTTGTGAAATACATCTACTAACGTTAAGAGAATCGGTTTTGTGGTATTTGAATATGCTTTATCGCCATACAAAGAAAGAACTGAGTTTATAGACACACTCTTGTTAAGATAATTTGCGCCGAAAGTTGTAAAAAATAATCGAATTTAACCATTCTTTTGAAATTTAAATTTTTTTTTTGAAAATAAATTTTTTGAACTCAAAGTAAACAAAATATATATCACTTGTACATCAAAACGTTGTGTGAGTTTACGCTAAAAATATCAAACTTTACTATGATGTTGTGAGTTCCCGAAATATAAATATTAGCCCTCGTATGTTCCAAATTGTTTTTTAAGTATATTATACTTAAAGTTTGAGAAGGTGGAGAAGGTCAAAACAGGTTCCATATGATTTAATTAAATTAAGAGCTAAACTCAATAGAAATAGTTATTTAGTAATACTCTATTAAAAGAGCTGGTAACTACAAAATTTTTCAATTAAAGTCTGCAATTTAAAATAACGCTTTGTTCTCTTCTCAGAAAAACTGTACTTTTCTGAAGCTTTGGTAATATTTGACCGTATGTAGGCACTGTAGTAAATTGAAAAAATCACAAATATAAAATGCTGGCTATAAGATGAAATTTATAAAAATTGCATTATTGTTCATTGTTACACGGAGAGAAATAACATGGGTGTGATATGGTCTCAATAACCATAGTGTTTTCTTTGTAACAATGTTTAGTTGCCCAGAACAAATTATAGTTGTTTTCAACAAATTTTCAGTCACGATAAACATTTTTTTGTTAACGTTTCACCATTTTGTGGTAACAGTGCACAATATTGCAACATGGTTGGTTTTAACTTAAAAAAAATTGAACCACAACCAAAGTTTTATTGCTTATTAAAACTAATATAATATGTTTAACATAATGTAATATTTTTCATAAAAGTCTGATTAGTAGCAATCAAAATAATGTGTACATTTAAAATATTTTGTTCTAGGTCTTGACAAAAAGTTTTTTAATCAGTTTTGTATTGTTTTTTGTTTTTGTTAGCTTAAAGCTGAAAATATTTTTCACTGTTGGAGAAAATAAAAAAAATTAGCACGTATGTACAACGTATATAATAAAAAATAATATACATACAAGATATGAAAATAAATAAAAAGGTAGGCATTTCAACAGTTGAAATATATATTATTCCTTATATTTGCGGTTTAGGCACAATTGTGAAACCATTAAAAAATTATATTCTTTCTTAATGTTGAGACCTTAATTTAAACATAGCCTCAATAATATAATTACCTGTTTTGGTTGTTGCACCTTAATTGACATCAACGATGCACGATCATTTACTACACTAAACTTAATGCGTCCGATCATTTCATTTGTACGTGCAGTAGCGCTTTTAACATTCTCCACACCGGCACGTTTAAATGATTTCTCCACGCGTAGTATCAGGGGACCCAGAGTAAATTTAGCTTTAATTGTTGAATTGCGTCCTTCCGGATCGGTAGCAAGTTTAACATTACCCACACGCTTCAGTGAGGCCAAGCCCGATAGGCTGCCTTCAGCTTTTATTAAACCAATGGCATCCTTACTGCTGCCACTCTTATTGTTAGCTTTAAGTTTTTGTTTGTTTGTGTTGTTGCTATTATTGGTGGTAACACTGTTACCATTGTTTACTTTTTTTGTTGCGGCCTGCTGTTTTTGTATTTTGGTAGAGCTCTTTTTTTGGTTTCCTGATTTGACAACATCATTGACAAATGCAGTGCGAGTTTCCTGTTTAATTTTTTCAGTATATATTTCAGTTTTTTGTTGCTGTTCAATCGGTTGTTGTTCATTTGTTATAACATCATCATTTCCAATTTGTTCAATGGCTGTAAGTTTTTTCTGTTGTCCCTCGAATTGCTCCAATTGCTGTTGCAACTTATTTAGTTGCTTTGGATTATTTTCACTGTCCTTTGTTACAGATTCCTCTTGAATGTTGGTGAGTGTTTTGCTGTTGATGTTTTTGTTGTTGTTCTCATTGTTATTGTCGTCGTTTGTGTTGGTTCGTGGCTCTGATTTTGTATTTTTTCTACAGAAGAAAAAATAACAAAATAAAAATGAGAAAAAATGTAACAGAAATTACACATAAAATCAATTGATCCAATTTGAGTATGTATGAATGTATGCTCAAACATTGATCTGTGACAAATTTTTTTAAACCCACTGCTTATTTGTGTGCAAATATTGTTTAATGGGTGAACCATAATTTACGAAATCTTTCAGTTTAATAAAAAATTAAAAAAATAGTTTATTTTGCTTTTAGTTTTATAGAATAATCTGGCACACATTGTTGTGTTCTTTTATTTACACGTCATTGTATCAGCCGCGAAAGCACCTGCTAAGCGAATGTATTCTTATCTTTGAAGGCTGCAGGGAACAAAACTTAAAGATTAATTGTGAAAGTTTTGTTTTAAGAAAGGGGGAAAGGAATGTAAAATTTTCCATTACTCCTTTAATTTTTATTTTTTGGACTCGTTTTTTTCCTTGCTTTCTACTTAGAGCAATTAATAACCAACTTAGTTTTTTTTCTAGTTTTTTCTGCAATAAACCCAAGAAGAACTCTTTTCCTATTGCGTTGTGAGGTGTTAGAATCAGGTAACGCTTGTTCAGATAAATACGGCTTTAACACTATGCAATTTTACATGAAACTAGCAAGAAATTTTTGTTTGGTGGTGAAGCAACACAGGTAAGCAATATAAAATAGCTTCAGTTTCCAGGAGATGTTTATGTTGGTGGTGTTTTTTTTTAATACCGAATATCATTGCAACTCATAAAAGGAATTGAAAAAAGTTGCATCAAAAATGGCATAGTGTAAACGTGGACATACTCTCGCAAAAGTAGGATGCAATGCTACTCTTAGCCAAAAGCATCCACCAAGTAAAAATTTATTTTAGCTAAATTCGTTCTTTAACCGAGTGAAGAAACATCTAATTTTTAATTATTGTTAAACTATAAAAACGATTTTTTTTTCTTCTGATGCTCATTTGTAAAACTCCATAATTTTAAGGTGCCAAAGCATTTTGTTCAAGTCGAAGAACAATTTTCCATACAATTCATAGCAAATTAAATTTTTTCTTAAATTTTGGAGCACCCTTTATATAGTGATATTTTTTTATGTGCATCACACGTATATTTATTTGCTTTTGTAATTTTATTTTACAATACATACTCAATTTGGATTAACGAAAATCTTACAATTTCTTAATTGATGTGTTGGTGGTTTGCGGTTTAGCGGTTTTTATTTTGTTTTGTTGCTTTTGATGGTTTTTTGTTGTGGTTGTAGCAGCGACCGATTTTATTTCATGTTTAACTGTTGAACGTCCATTTAAGTGCACCACAAACGGGTCATAGTTATCGGATACAATGCGATTGATACGCGAAAATATCGCATCGACAAACTGATTATTGCGTTCCTGGAAGGCATCATTCGACATATCAATTATATTGTTTTTCAATGAACCTAAATTAAACCAAAGACACATGCAAACACCAGCGAAAAAAAAACCAAAAAAAATAAATGTAATTAGAAAATATCGAATACATTTTCAATTGAAAAATAATACTATGCATTTGTAAAATATCTGCTATACCTAAATTAAAAATATTTTTTGCTATTTATTTTGTTTTTTATATGGCAGTATTTCAATGTTGTTGTTTGGTACTACAGGGATGGGATAGATGTTTTGTTTTATTTTTTTATTTTTTTTTTTTTTTAATTTGTTATACAACCAGAAACCGTATTTGTATTAGATAACTTTAAAAGCATTAAGCACTTAATATTTATTATAAAACTAATGCTAGGAAATTTTAACACTAACGGCGTTTTGGCATAAATATGTAAAAAGGGTTTTCAACAGATTTTTAAGGATACAAGTTATCCACTATTAGGTATTGCTTTACATCTGTATACTCGAGGTTTTTGATATTCCACAAGGCAAAAATAAATAAAAAAATTGCAAGGATAGTTATTGCCAGTTACATTTTCGAACGGTGGTAGCACTCAAAAATTTTTAATATATTTATTCATACTAAAGATAATTATGATTTTAGCCTTAATACGATGTAGTATTACGATATTATAACTCATATATATTAGCAAGGATCTAATGATGAATGCACACAGCAGAAGTCTTTCTGCCAGCCAGCTGTGAAAAAAAACGAGAACGTAAAGAATATGGTGAATTGTCACTAATTCAATTAATTAATCATTAATTAAATTATATTTAGCTTTGAAAGGAAAATATTTCAAATGCTATAGAATTTAAAATTCTCAAAAAAGAATGTTAGCTCCGCAATAACTAATATGTTGCTCGTGGTTGTCATGAGATAATTAATTTCTAGGACTTGAGAGCATGTTAACAATAGTGTATATATATTTTTTAAAGCTCATTTATATATTTTGAAAACCTTTTATTAGTAAAAAAAAAAGGACATTTAGGCTTAAGCTCATCGGGAGTTTAAAAGAATTTATTATTTTTTTATTTAAAATTCTGTTTTATAGCTTAATTGCCGGATGCTGATAACAAAAAAAATTTATTTCAGCCCTTGATCAGATAATGCCACATTTGTGTTTTTAATATAGACTTTAATTTTAAGCAAGATCCAAGGTCAAAGGCGTATGTGTTCAGTTAAAATAATTTATGTCCCGCTTCTGAAGCTAGAAAATTACACATAGAATAATTACTAATTTCTTTTGATTGCATTTAAATTGACTGCGTTGTAGTGGATCAAAGTTGAATTTTCTAAAAACTTTTTAAGATCTTTGCCGATTGTTGTCATTTCAGTAGCTAATTTTTTCAGAAAAATAACAAAATCTGTAAATAATTTGAATAAGACATTTTGATTTTAAAAATACTAAAATAATTTGCAATTATATTTTATTAAAAAAAAATATGCTTTAATAAAATGAAGAAGATTATAAACAAAATAGCAAAATAAAAATAAAATAATTGTTTAATTTAATATTTGAAAAGTGCCTGCGCATATAAATAAATCATCGCTGTATTTTGTAATTTTTTATTTTTCATCGTCTTTCAACTTTATAAAAGAGCCGAAAATTATTCAGCCGTATACAGTGGAGAAAGAAAAATAGAATTACTGTTGGTTATTGTTGTTTTTGCTTAAACTTTGATTTTTGTCTTTGCTTTATTGTTTATTTAAAATGTTTGTCCAAAGTTTCCTGAAGAGTTAAGTAAGCAGTAACGACATGGCCATCGAGACGTGGTTTAACCCTCAATAGTCAATATCGGTAATTTAAATAATTACTCGGGATACTAGAGAATGGCACAAAAAAAGATTTTGTTTAGTAAATTAATTTATATAATAAAAAATTCCCGTTGCTTAATTTAAAAAAAAAAAAATAAATTTGAAATTAAGGATTTTATACTAAATCTAAACGCTATTGTTAATGTGTTATTTTATTAAATAAATTTTTTCTGTAATGCCTATTTTGAATAAAACTCTTTTAAAATTATCATTATATTAATTTAAATTATTTTTGAGTTTGATCAACTACACTTAATAGTCAAAACAAATTAGTTCTCATTTTTAGTTAAAAGTCTTTATATTAGAACATAAATCATTTTGATTGAACACGCTTTTGAAATTTGATGAGGATTTTAAGAAAGATATATGTATATCAAAACGTATTACTGTGGTCAGTATACGAAATAAAAGAAATTTTTTTTTGTGATCAGCACCAGCTTATTAATAAGAAAAATCAAAATTTGTTAACTAGTGTAATTAATACACCTATGTATGTACGTATATATGTTGGTATTCAACATTGCCTATATGACTAACTAATACAAATATTTTATTTTAACAAAACTAATTCTTTATAATACATTTCCTATAACACACGATACCATACTGTGTAGGTAATTATTTTACAATTCTATCAGATTATTTAAATTATATTACTATATTAACGAATAAATCATTATTTAAGTAAAACTAGGGGTTTTTAACTTAAAAAACCCTTATAAATTTAATGAAGTTTCGCTAGAATCGTTCACCTCCATTAAGTTTTCTTTTGTATTAAAAAAAATTGTAATTTATAACTCTAAAAGCGTAATTACAAAGGCGGACATTTGTAAATAGAAATACATTCAATCAGTGCACCTATACTAAATATATAAAATTTAAAAACAAAAAAATAAATTCATATCTAAAGAGAAGCAGTAAAAATTATTGTAAAATAAAATCAACCAACTGAAAAAATATGGGTCCTTAAAACAGACAAAACTCAGCAACCGACTAATGTTTTTCATTATTTATAACTAAAAAATATTGTTGATGTATATTTTTTTCATAAACTTCCATTTGCTTATGAAACTTTTTTTATCTTTTTGTGTTGTTTACAAACGTGTGTGCCAATATATATAAATAATTGATGGACAAAAAAATACGGAGAAAATTAATGTAACTTGGATGCTAATGTTTCATACTGTCATTTTCTACATTTCCTTGCGAAATTCATGGCAATATAATGTTACGAAAATAAGATCTGGCAATTCCTGTTGTTGTTACCAGCGTGGACGTGTTGAAAAGTTATTTTCACTAATGGTGTGTGTATAGAATAACACCACAATTAGCTAGCAAAAGCCGAGAAACCTCAATGGCTGCGTTGGTAGAGGTGCTTGCTGTAAAATAGAAGATCGTGAGTTCTCGAGCCCACCATCAGACATGCGTACAATAGAAAGTGATGATTGTTATAATGCAATTAAAAGTTAGGAAGCAGCATTACAAACCTTCCGGAAAGGAAAAGACAATTATTGTGTGAAGCCATGGCAGATAATTTAGTGGAGACGTCTAATTTAATATAAGAGTAACAGATAATTGACAAAACGCCCTTTATAATAAAAAGTTAGCGCAGGGAAGTGTAACAGTATAACAACAGTATATGGCAGACGTGTGTTGTGGCTATTGGCATCGACTAGTTCATGTCTCGCCGGAGTAACATAGTTTTTAATAATAACGCATGTTTAATACTTGTATATACCAGACCATAGGATTCACAAGACCGTAGGATCAACAAGGAGTATAGCTAGATAAAGCCACAAAGTAAAGAATACAGCATTTATAGTGAACCACAATAATGTTTGCAATCAAAAGTATCTGAACGTTTGTTCTAAAAAAAAAAACTTAACAATATTTTTGTTAAGAAAAATATCTATTTATTAGAAAAACAAATATGAATTTATGCCTGGCGTTGATCTCATTTTTATTTCGATTTTTGTCTCATGATGTCAAACTCTACCCTGCATGGAAAAGAACAAAAAACATTTTGCAAAGTATTTGTCACTGGCTTTAATTTCCTCTCAATTTTATTCTTGTAGTTCAAATTATTACTGGGAACTCTCAGTACCACTCAGCAGACTCGCCCAATTTTGGACAATTTCGACATTAAAAAACTTAAATATTTCCTTATATTCATCTTAGAAAAGTGAAATTTTTTCGATATTAAAAAATTTATGACCACTTTAAATTTAATTTTAACTTGTCATGCAAAAATAAAAAAAATACAATACTTAATATCAATTGTCCAGAAGGTAAGTAAGAGTGCTATCTTCGGCTATGCCGAATCTTATATACCCTCCACCATCTATTTAATTCTAGTTAAGTGAAGTAAGTCCAATCAAAAAAGAAAATATTTGGGTGACCAAGATTAAACAAAAAAATAATATGTAAAAGAAATTTGTTACTGCATACACATAATTTTACATAAAAACGCCACCGGTGCTTAATGGGCTAAGCATTTTTGAAAAACTTTAGAATATCCTAAAAGATCTCCTTAAAATCTTTAAAATGATACCCATATTGATTCAAAAAATAAAATTGAAAATTCAGAAAATATGTGGGAGCACCAATTTTTTCAATTCATATTTTTTCTTATTTTTTTATTCTTTGTCGTCCTGTTCATTTATTTTTTTCTATGGAGTCATTGTTCTAATTAATATATAAAAATTTTGCCCGCTGCGTCTAAGGACATGGACCGATCTTGCTTATTTCCAATACCACACTATGTTTGATCGATTGGCGTATTTAAATTTTTGTTGAAATCAACTTTGCCTTTGGACAGACGGACATCGCTCAATCGACTTCAGTATACAAAAGTCTAGAATATATATACTTTATGGAGTCAAAAAGGTATATTGCAGAAATTACTAACGGAATGACAAACTTAGTTATACCCTTTTCTCATTTTTTATGGTGAAGGGTATAAAAATGTTTTTTCTACATCACTAACTGGACATAAAATGCCAAAATATTTTTTTTTATTCTAAGTCTATTAATGGTATACTAATGCTAATTTTAAAATCTTTGATCAATTATAAGACTATGACAGAGTTTTTGCCTGCAGCAGATACTTCACAAGTTATATCAATATTTGATAAAAATAGTCGATACATTATAGAAAGCAATTACCTGTCTGTATGTCAATGACAATTTTAATTGGTTTGAAGGAAGTGTTATATAAAATTTAAAAAAATTAACCGATAATACACAAACTGTATCCAATATTGATTAGTATTTTTAGATGATAAATTAAGGATCTTCTTGAAAAAGAGGATCAATCTTAAACTGCATTTCAACTTTTGTAAGATTTAATTATTTTTTTTTTAAATCATAAAATGTACCTTATTCGAGCTTAATGTCTTATATTTACAACTCCCTCTAATTATTTTGGAATAAAACACAAAAACTTGTGTTTTTTTTAGAATATTTCGAAATGTTTCCCACTTTTTGTTCTTACGAAGTACTGCAGACATATGATCGTGTCCAATGCCGTGTTTTAGTAGCTAACTATAATAAATTATTCTGGCTATGTATGAAATATCAGTGTGAAAAGATTATTTAAGTTACAGAAGTAAAGCAAGAATTCTATTGTCGGAACAAATAGCCCTTGAGCAAGAAAAGAAAAATTTATTTAAATTTTATTTCTTGCTGCATATTATTCACAATCACGAAAAGTACTGACTAACACAAATTAATCTGCTTCCACATTTATTTGGCCACACATTATTTATGTATTTAAAAAGTGAATATCTTTGTTAGAAGCAATTGGCTTTTAATAGAAAAGAGCGATGTACTTAATTGATACGATTTAACACAAAATAAATTTATACTGCATGTTATTATAAAAGTTTTGATATTAAATGGATAAATAGTACATTACTTAACGATAAAAAGTGTATTGCTTTAATATGAATGCGTATATCTACATTAGAAAGAAAAACGGTGCTTTACACTCTAAGATTCCACCTTTGTATCGATATACGTGGAAGTTCTTTTGAAATCACTTTTACAAGATTTTTTTAAATAATGTGCTCACAATTCATAATAACGTTTTATATAAATTTTTGTAATTTTTACCAAGATTCTTATCACCCAAAACTGGGAATTACCACCTGTATAAGCTACATAATTCTTTACATCGGTAATTTTCTTATTGAAATTGATTATGTAATAATAAGCGCAAGTGGAACAATAGACAAGTAAGAGTGCTATATTTGGCTACGTCGAACCTCATATACCCTTCACCATATTCCCATTGAATAATTTAAATAAAAATCGGCTTAAGAAATTCTTTTTTACCATAAAGTTTTTCTGTTAAAAAGAAATCGGAAATTGTAAGCTTTGCTTACGGTTGTTCTCCTAGCTAAGTAAATGAGAAGGTTTCTATATCTGATCCTAGTATATTTATTGATGAACAGGAAGTAATTGGTAAAAAAAGGACTTATTTCTCTTAGACAAAAGGACATCGCTTAAGGCCAGGATTCACTATCATACTCAATCGTACGATTTAATCACACAAAAATCTGACAGAATTCTGTCCTACTTTAAAAATCGTTCCAAAATGGCGTCGTATGTGCCACACTATTATACAAAAAAGATGCAAAAACAAATGGTTTTAATATTTTGTTGTTTTTTCTCCTCATCATCTTAAAAAAATCAACCATGATCGCATAGAGAAAAATATTTTCTGAATTATTTCAAAAGATTATACATACAATTTTAATCTTTTTGAGCACGCATGAAATTTTTGACAGATCGTTCGACTGAGTATGATAGTGAATCCTGGCCTTTAATAGCATTCACTATGCATATATTTATATAACAATCATCATGCCTTTCAATTATATGCATAGGTTTTTGATTCGGTATCCCTTAATACCATACATTAAATTAAAATTTTTGTTATATTTTTCAGTGTTACCAGAGTTGATTTTCAAATTATTTTTTTTTTTATAAATTCGTGGATAATTTTATCTTTACAAGAAATACAATGAATATCTTTTTATCACTTTACCTTATAGAATTGGAACAATAAATATTTAACCAAAAAGATAATAATAGTTGTAAATAAAATTAATTATAAGCCATAACCTTTAGAAGGAAGAATACTTACTTTTAATGAAAGATATGAAAAAAAGGCGTAGTTAAGAAGAAAGAAATAAGAAATCGGTGAAAATGACCATTACACACTAATTTAAATAGACAAATGTTACAAGAATAAAAAATAAAATACAGGCAAAAAAAATTGTATGTATTTTTCTACAAACAAACGCTTGAAAAATATACGAAGCCAATTACTCAAGTATTGTTTTCTTTGTTTCTTGACTTAACCACGCCATCTTTTTCAAATGTTTTTGTTTTCCATTAAATATTTTTTATATAATAAAACAACATTATTTCAACTTTACAAATGTTTGTTTTGTATTTTCCAAAAAGTTTTGTGAACAGATTTTTAATAAACATTAATAAATAAACTTACTTAACGACAATTACATTTTGTTTATAGTTAGTATTTGTTTGCAAATAGAAATGCCTTAAGGACCACACAAAAAAAATTTTTTTTTGCTTGTTTGTGCAGCCGAGAATCAGCTGTGCTGACAGAATAAGAATGTGTAAACATTAGTTATAAATGACAAGTAATAAAAACAAAACGTACAATTACCGAATTCTGGCGGATATTTAAAAAGAATTCACAGAAGAAAAAAGCGTTTACAACATATAATCAGTTCTTTTCTAGATAAATTCAATTATAAAAAAAAATATTCTCAAGTAATCAGGTTATTACAAAAGAAAATGTCTATTGTTTAAACCATGTCCGTGAACTATCTGATCTGTCAAAAATACACGACACCTTTAAACAAAGTTAAGTTTTTCGAAATCAAGTATCTGTTGGCAGCTTAAAATGGAGAGCTTTTTAATTTAGAAATGTAAGCACCTCGCCTCGTCAAATAGAAGTTTGAAAGTAGGCGTAGACAAAAATCGAGACAAGCACCGAATAGTAATGCGCGTGCAGGCTGATGCAGAATGTGTCATTTTATAGATGTAACACGAAAAGTTAAGCCTAAATGAGCTTTGTAGGAATTTTATCCTGGCTTTGTTTATTTTGAAACAAAATATAAAGCCTCATGTATCTTGCAATAATAATTATATAACGAATTACCTCACCATTCTAATCTATTTTTAATTTTTTTAAATTAATGAAAAAATCAGGGAAAATTTTAAAAATGATTTATATTGCTACTTAGAAGAGTTAAAATAATTCTAACTGCAGATCACGGGAACTAGAGCTTAAAAAAATAACTGAAATCAAAAACGCTTTTATTTAAATATTTAAGTTTTTTTTCCCAGATCAGATAATTCTGCATCGTCTTGGTAGCATTTTTTATTCTATTTTTATTTTTTATTTTGTGTAAAAATGTGCTCACAATTCAGAATTTTTCAAGCGTTGGCGTAGAATCTCCCACACCCCACGTTTGATTTTATTGCCATTTTCTTTTAAATAAATATTTAGTTTACAAAAATGATAGAAAGCTAGATAGAAAGGCATTACGAAAGAAATAGACTGATAGGAACAGATATTGAAAAAAACAGATAGTTACAATTGAGAAACATAAATATATTAAAAAACTAAATTTTGTAAAACAAAACAAAAAAAAATAATAATATTAAAAATATAAATATTTAAATGGTTGCCATAAAAAATTTAAGTTTAAAAATTGAATTTTAAATAATTGTTCAATTCACAATCTATTGTATGTGTGCTAAGTCGTGAGAGGAAAATAAAGTTATAAACTTTATAAAATGTAACTTTTTTTAATGATTTTGTTTTCAATAATTTATCTTTTTCAGAAGTTTAGCAACAAAAATAGCGTGTTCGCGGCTGCTTTGGTTGTATTTAATACAACATAGCATTTACATTGGTTATGAATTGGACAATTGTGCAATAACTTTTTTGAAAAAATACAAATATAACAAATATCAATAAATAAATAAATAGATAAATAAATAAATAAATAAGATAAATAAATTAAACTTAAAACATAAATTTTGTTTTTACAATTTTAAAATTTTTTTTCTTAAGACTTTTCTGAAAGTAAAATTGGAACTAACTAACGCTGTTGAACCGTAAGACATATTTACAGTAAAACAAAGTTCTTACACCGCTACTATTTTTTTTCATTTAATTAATAATTACATTAATATAAAAATAAAAAGTTTAGTTACATACATTCAACAAGTTGTGCTTTTAAAAGTAAAAAAACTGATAAATAAATAGCCTGTCGGCTTGTTGTTTACAATAGATTTAAAAAGTTTTGCTTTACAATATTTTTAAACAATTTGCTTTGTTCAAATTTTCAACAAGTTTGTGCAAAAAATAAAAGTTGACCGTGTTTTTACAAACAGAAATAAAACTTAGAAAAAAGAAGAATATTTAAGTTGTAAGAGTAAAGATTTCATTTGAAGTAACATACTAACATAGTTTGACTAGGATCAAACTCATTCTCATAATCATTAAACTACTTTTAAGAAGATAAACAAAAAAAATGGAAAAAGGAAAGTTTAGTTAAAGTTAACCGATAAACTTACAAAATAAAGTCAAAAATCGAGATAAATGTACAACGGTAGCATCATTATATTCTTGTAAACTCAAATAAATATTATTAATTATCTAAGTTAACATTAAATGGTTAAAAGTTTGAGATAGCAAAAGAAAAAGAATTATTTTTAAAAAGTCCTTTTGAGGTCGTTTGTGTTTCAATTTTTGCTAACTTATGGATTTACGAGAGGCTTTAACGTTTTAACGTTTTAAGGATTTTTTACTCTTCAAAGCACTTGTTGATTTTTTATTGCTGGTTTTTAAAGCAGTTGTATGTTTCTTAGATGTTTTAGACTCACGTGCTTTATGTCTAGCTTCAATGACATCATCGCCAATAATATCATCGTCATCATCATCATCATCATCCTCATCATCGTCAGCATCATCGTCATCTTCGCCTGTTAGGGCACCTGTAATATCATCGACTCCATCATCAATATCATCATCATCATCATCATCTTCCTCATCATAATCATTCTCTTCGTCATCATCATCATTACCCTTAACAATATTAGTTACTGCAGAAGTAGCCTGAGCAACGTTTGTAACACCAGCACTCTCGCCAGCAGTCGCTAATATTGCAGAAGGATTACGATTCAAACTAAGAGTCTGATCTAAGGTATTGTTTTTATTAGTATTATTACGGGATGTAAGAATGATATTTGATGTAAGTTTTAACTTGTCTACTTGATTATTTGTTATTATCTGTTGTTGTACATTTTGTTGTTGTTTTTGTTCATGATTTTGTTGTGTATGAATATGATCTTTACTACTAGAACTACCAACATTACTACTACTAACAACCTCTATTTCGTTATTATTATCTCTATCACTATTAATGCTACTACTACTACTGATACCATCTAAATTGCTATTATTAGCATCTTCATCATAAAAAACATTTTGTTCACCTTCGTTGTTGCTGCTACTAGAGGGAGCCACATCGCTGTCGATTGAATTAGCTAAGTTTGAGGCTTCATTGGCGTTATTGCTTTCGGCAGGCAAATCGACACCATCAGAAATGCCCGCGGCAGCTTGTCCTACGGGAACAATATCTTCAATTGGTGCAGCAGGAGCGGCAGCTACAGTATTTTGTAAACTAGCAGCAGGCTGTTCATCATCATCGTCCTCATCATCGTCTTCATCTGTAAATAAAAACAAAAATATAGTAACGTGTTATGTTCTTCATGCTTAATTTTTCCCAAAAAATAAAGTGTATGTGTGACAATAAACATAATAACGAGTAAATAAATATTTGCGACATAGAAAAACTTCTGATTAAATTAAAATTTATATCAAAACATAGTATTTAAGTATAAATATTTAATTTAATGGTCCTCAATTCCTGGCAATGAACTGACACATATTTTTATAGGAATTATTTCGTAGGTCTTATATCACAAATTTGGTTGGTGTATTGACAAATGTACTTTTCTTTTCTTTTCCTTTACTTTAACTTTTTTTTTTTTTTTTTTGACCCAGCAATATCTTTAGCCTTTAGATATGGAAAAATTAGAGGCAGGCGTTACGTGTTGGTCGCAAAGTTTATAAAAAGTGTTTAAATAATAGCATTTCTTTTATTTTCTATTGAAGAACTTTAAGTTATTGTTTGGCATCCTTCCTAATAATATTAATTAAGATCATTTCTGAGCACATACAACTTTAAGAAATTTCTCTCATTTATTACTTCTTTCAATTGATATTAAAATATTTTGTTTTGTCATTCTGTCATTAAAAGTTTATGTACGAAAAATTTTGCATTATTATACAAACTTACCACCTAAGATATCATCGAACAATCTGTCTAAATAGTCATCGTCGTCATCATCCTCTTCATCATCATCGTTGGCGGCAGTCGAAATGGGGGCAGCTTGACCTTGTGGTCTATCATCTTCCTCCTCATCATCATCATCTTCGTCATCATCATCGTCCTCGTCATCTGAAAGCCCCGAAACAAAGAGAACTGTGTTATTCATGCATAGAAGTAACACATGAAAAAGAAAAAGAATATAAAAATATTACGGTATGGACACACAAAGGCAAGTTCTTTTAGTTATACAGACACCATTTGATTTGTCTATCTTACTACTGACTGACGGACTAAACATTTTACAGCTTTATTCATGGACAGTCAGTCAGACAGATAAATGTACATACATGCATACAAAGTAGTTAAAGAGACTATTTACGTGTATATGGCAGAAAGTGTTCTTAACATCAATTGTAATTTACATGCAGCTGAGAAACGTAGATTTTTACAATTGCAAAAATATTTGTAATAGTGCTGGTTGTTTTGGCATTAAAACGGTTGCCATGTGGTTTTGCTATTAATGCGTGGTGAAATTATTATTTATTATACGATTATAGATTAAGATTGATTTAGACATGAAAAAAAAAAATATATAACACTACTAAGATGTGTACAAGGGTACAGGTAGACTATTAAAAGAGAAGATTGATAAAGATAAACGTAAGTAAATAGTGCGTAGTATATTTAACCATCCGAGTTGACATACATAGTGATTTTTTTAAAGCTTATTCAGAATTTAATCTATATACATTTAGGTTGCGAGTTCTTAATGTTATTTATGTTTTTCGACATTACTCTTCGTTTTTTTTTAGAATAATTTTTACTCGTACTAAAGACTGCTAAACGTTATGGCAGATAATATAGTAACATCCACCCTCACTCACACCTGTTTAAACAGCAATTTACGGCTGAGAGGAATTATAGCAACCTCTTTATTCGCTTTAGGCTCTGCATCATTACAGCCTTTGAAAAGCTGTCAGTAAATTTAACTTAACGGAATTCCATATATCCTATATCCTTTCATTTTTTGGTTGTTTTTGTTTTAATGTATTTATAGTTATTTAAGATAGATGTTTTATTATAATTTAAGAAAAGTCCCTGTGTAGTAAAAACTAAACTGCGTTTTCACTTTAACAGCATAGCAAGTTAGCAGAGAGTTGTTTTTAACGCCTAAGAAATAACTTTAATATTTATTATATTATGTGACATTTTATTTGAAACGTCAAAATTACAACCTTGAAATAATACAAAATTTCTAAACATTTTGTTTGAATAGACTTATGCATTCTTGCGCTTTAAGTTCTATATTGATATGAAGAACTATTGGCTCTAAGAGAATCTCGGAAAAAATACTGCTTATGTGTCACTGTAATTAATGTTAACAGCTTTATTGTTACACAGCAAGCTTCGTATACATGATAATATGTAAAATTGCATGTTTAAATTGCAGCACTATGAAAATAAGAAATTTTTTCCATATGTTTTTTTAATACAATTGTGCAGGTTCTTCGTAAACCTGTCTGAAATAAAAAATATAATAAGTGTCATTTTACCTAATTTTTGCAGGAATAGTTATTATTATTATGAAATTTATAATGATGCATTTGTACTTTCCTATTTTCATACTTTTATTTATTATGCACTTTGCACAAGCCATCAACTTATGTATGTGGTTCTTAAAAGAACTATGCAATAAAAAACGAAAAAAAGGTTTCTAATGTAAAGTATAGCAGAAAGATGGCAGCCGACTCGTTCGACGGCGGCAATATTTTTGAATTAGTCGACGTTTACACTGTGTCATTTTTTGATGGAATTTTTTTGCAATTCTCTTTATAAGTTGCAACAATATATTCTTTATTTTAGACAAACCATAACTAGCATAAACATCCCCTCTAAATTGAAGCCCTGCTATATTGGTTAACCCTCTAGCTTTACAATCAAACAAAAAATTTCATGCTAGTTTCATTTAACTCTCCGATGAGTGACAGTTCTGAACTTCACGGCCGTGTGAAAAGGTCCATACGGAGCTTTTTTGTAAATCATGTTTTTTTCACATAAATTTTTTTTTTTTTGTTTTTATTATTCTACATACAAAAATAATTTTTTTTTTTTTGCTTGAATTTTCTTAAGACTAATCTGGTTTATTGCTAGTAGTATAAAATAAGAATATTGTGCCTTTCCTTGAAAGCAATAAATTTCATGTCTTCAAATTTTTCTTAGAATTTTTTGTTTATATCATCATCCCTAATATCTTTGAGTTTAGGTTTTTGTGTTCAAAACAAGTAAATTATGTGTTGAAACAATAAAAAAATTATAATGATGCCCAAAAACATACATTTTTTAGTCAAATTCAGTACAAGATCCATACGGACCTTTTCACACGTCCGCGTACTATTCTCAATAAAACCTCAATAACTCCTAAAGTAATGATCCGATCGGCTTGAATTTTTTTTCTAAAAGATGCGTATTTCTAATGTTTTAAGTCTATATTTTTCGGATCAGAAGTTTGTAGAATTTCATGATGGTGACTAACAGGACAGAGCATATACACCTAAAATAAAATACTTAATGACATTATTATAGAATAAAGAAATAACTAAATGGTAGAAGTGCATCTATTTCAAGTTTTGTAACTACATTTGGACATTTGCTGTCTGTTGCCACTTGCTACACAGGAGACAAATTTGCCAATATTTTCTTATTATAATTGTGCTATAAAGAAAAGTAATGAGGTAGATTGTTATTAGTGGTTGTACCATGTTCCATAATTCTTACTTTGAATTGAAGAAAATTGTTGAAAGAAAATTAGAAATCATAGTTACAAAATAAATAAATAATTCCTACCATCATCATCATCATCAATAAGGTCTCCTAAATCTGGTTCATCATCATCATCATCTTCGTCGTCATCATCATCATCGTCGGTGGCTTGTGAGGCAGCGGGAGCAATCTCATTATTACCAGTAGCTTGTTGGCGCGCCAAGGCCCGTTCTTGACGTTCAAGCAGTTTTACGGGTGAAGCTTGTGCCTGCTGCAGTAAGAGTACGCTAAGTACACACAGTAAATAAACAAATTTCATTGTGTTCTGAAAAGTAGTAAAAAAATGAAATTTTTAATAAATATACTACGGAAACGTATTTTTTTTCTTTTTAATAAAACTTATTAAACAAGAAATTGAAAATGTTATCCTTGACACGAAAATAGTAACTTAATATTGCTCACTGGTATCATTAAGGTAATGACAGAGAAACTTCCTGTTGATTTTTAGTTTGTTAATTTTATCATGCAATATTATTACATTGTTCCGGAGACAAAAAATTAACAGAAATTTATCTCCCATGAACTTTCGCGAAACTAAAGCTAACTAAATTTAATTGAAAAAAATCATATATTACGCGTTTAAATTTGTGTATCAACTTCCAGCCCTAGAAATGTTATAACAAGACCAGATTCAGTTAAATTATATATTGATTATCTTGAGGGCCAAAGCGCGTCTCGATGGCCATTTCGTTACCGCTTACTCAACTCTTTAGGAAACTTCTGACAAACATTTTAAATAAACTAAAAATTTTCGTCCAAACAATACTGCAAAGACAAAAATCAAAGTTTAAGCAAAAACAACAATAACCAACATTAATTTTATTTTTCTTTCTCCACTGTATACGGCTGAATTTTTTTTCGGCTCCTTTATACAGTTGAAAGAAGTTGAAAAATAAAAAATCACAAAACACTACGATAATTTATTTATGTGTACTGGCACTTGCAAATATTAAATTAAACAATTCTTTCAATTTGAGCTTTATTTTTACATCCTTAACTAAAGTTATGCATTTAAGAAAATTCAACTTTTACAGTGTTTTAAAATGCCAACCGAGACTAACGTTACTTTAGCGAGACATATACATGAAAATTACTGCTGTTTGAGTCTGTCTTACTCACAGTTTGCTTAGCGTTTTTGTTCCAGCTAAATGTTGCTCCACCTGATCCTAGTATAATTGGTGTGAATAATTAGTTAGAGGTGAATAAATGGTAAACGCAACCACCAGCAGAAATACAAACGAAAGTTGAACAAAAAAAATTATGAAAAAATTAGAGGCGGGCCAAAAATAACAATATCCCAAAAAAAGCAGAATTAAATCAAAAAAGAGTTTATTTTTGAACATATTTCCGTCATTTAAAATTAAAAATTAAATTTTAAAGTGGAATATTTTTTAAAATTTAATTATGTGTAGTTTTTAGTTTTACTTTTATTACCTGTTCTTACTTAGATTAGCCTTGTTGCTGATACAAAAATAGTGATAGTCGAGGATACTTCTTGGTAGCAAATATAAATAATTGTTGTTAACCAACACTTAGAATTAATAACGACTCTCTCAAGGCACATTAATTTTACAGGTAATAGCAGTTCTAAAACAACTACAACAATAAGTAAAGAACATGTATTTTGTTTTTGTAAAATATATTTTCAGATGTCAAATTAACTGACGCACAGTGGTTTGAAAACGATTTTTTTTACAAAATTCGGTATCTTATGAATCAATCAATATATCTTAACGAAATTTTAGAGAGGTAGGGCAGATGTGTTTTTCAGTGAATTTACGGACGGTCAGGCTCCTAGGGTGAAGGAGGGCTTCTAAGAAGGGCCCCAAATTTAGGTACCACATACATATAATTTTTTGATAATGTCATAAAAAGTTTTTTTTATTTTAACTCAAATGTTAAGATTTTTAAATTTAACCAGTTCTTAAAAATATGTTTAAATGTGCAGGGAGAAAATTGACTTACAATTTTTTTTTTTGTTAAATTTGGCCAATCTTAACTTAGTCTTTTGGCATAGTACGCTTATTAATTATCGGATTATTACTTTAAGACATTTGCTATATTCTTAATAAATTTTAAAATAAAAAAGTTTAAATTTTTGTTCTGATAGCGCTTTTCGTCAAAAAGTGACAAGCCTCTGAATTGAAAAAATGTAAAAATATCGTTTTTAAGGATTTTCCACAAAAAGGAAATATTCTTTTTTTTTTTTTGCTTACAGCCATACCTAAACAAGGACGGAAAGCGTTTTTTTGCTGTCAAAAGTTCTCATGCTAGTACATTTTGTATGGAGCATACTGAAATATCGTGGCGGCAACGCTTTGCAATTGGAAAATCCGATTTTGACAAGGCTTTTAGTAATAAAAAAAAAAAATTAAAAATAAACTAAAACAAAACAAATTTTGTTTTTTTTTTTTAATAAAATTTTCAATTTGCACGACATAAACACCAGAATTGTTATTCTTTTTAAAATATTTAGGGAATTTATATATATTTTTGGAAAAAAATCTAGTGCAGAAACGAAAAAAATTGTGTCCGGAGTGTAAAACTTTAAGTGAAAATTTTGAGGTTGACCTTTAGCTTCGGAGTTACGGACCTCCAACATTTGAATGTATAATATGGAACGTATCGAGCATTTTATGGCGGAACTAGACAGTAGGGGATTCATAGGAAAGGTAATTTTTTGCTTAGATTTACATTTACACCTCGTAGACAACTTTACATCATTTTTGAGGTGCGTCCGTTAACTAGAATTAAGCCTTCAACAATTATAACGGTTCCCCCTCCAGGAAAAAAAGGTAAACGGTAAGTCTCCAAATTTTGGCTAAATACTCCAAAAAGGATTTGACAGCCCCGTGATTAATTAATAATGAATATTTAAGCTAGAGGAGCTTCCTAAACCTCGCCTCCTCGTGATTTTGTTGGCTTATTTTTTATATGAAAAACCAAAAATGTGTATAAGCACATTTTGTACCAAACTTCTTGCTTTTAACATATAAAATGAGTAAACAAAATCATGAGGAGGTGAGGCCTGCAATTTAAAAATAAAATCCAGTTTCAAAAAGTGTGTGAAACTTTTTTTTTTGTTTTATAAAAGTTTAAATATATTTCCACAACACCACTGTAAGAAAAAAATTTTTGTAGGAAAAAACATCCCAGTTCGCATTTGGAAGATTGTTTTTACAAAAATCACCAAAGTAAGTCTTTAACGACTACCCAAGATGACTTAAAACTGATAAATCAGTTGTGCGTTTAAAAAGAGACTCGAATATAATTCGAGCGCACATGAAATTGTTCAATGTTTGAACAAATCAATGGCTCGTCAAGACGGCGTGTAATAAAAAAAGGCAAAACGTTGTTTGCAATGTTTAATTTTGAGAAAATATAATTAGAAATGTTCGTATAATATGGTTCTAAGAAGACTCGCTTACGGCTAGTAATATGATTAAAAGTTGACTCGAAAAAGTATCGTATTTGATTACGAACAGTATCGAAAATGAGTCGAAAACGCGAGTCATAAGGGACTCGTTCAGAAGAGTCGCGGGTACCATTTTCTACCAACAAAACAATCATTTTCGACTCTAAAACGAGCGCATAAGCGATTATTTTAATCATGTAGAAGAATTAAAAAAGACTCGAATATGATCAATAATTCAAAAAAAATGCTAACTGGGATAATAAGTGTAAAAAAAAATTTGACATCTGAAAACATAAACAAGAAAGTCAACTGATCTAATGCCACTACCTAGTATATTAATCTGCCTTGCGACTCTCTATAAAAATAAATATTGTTATGTTTTTGCCTTTTAAGACAAACGTATAGATTTTTTTCATTGCAAATACAACTGTGGTTCATTATAAATTCTGCATTCTTACTTTTTGGCTTTATCAGGCTATACTTTCAATCCTACGGTATGTATGTATGGTCCTGTATTTACTAAACATGCGTTATTAATACAAACGCAGCCATCGACTCTACACAACTGTATTACTTCGCCGAGAGATGAACTACTCGATGCCTTTTATCCAAACCAGTTATCGCCTTTATCTAATAGCGACAACTCACATCTGTCATACACTGTTGTTATGCTGTTACACTTTTCCGCGATAACCGTTAACATTGTTAGTTAAAATTATAAAGGACGTCTTGAGAATTATATTTTACTTTTATATTAAATTAGACGTCTCTACTAAATTATCTGCCATGACTTCACACAATTACTGTCGTCTTTTGTCTCTCGGATGGTTTCTTAATTTTTAATAGCATTATAACCATTATTATTTTCCGTTTTGGCCATGTCCGAAGGTGGGCGCGAACTCACGATCTTCTGTTTTACAGCAAGCACCTCTACCAACGCAGCCATTGAGGTTGCTCAGCTTTTGTTAGCTAATTGTGGTATTTTTCTATACACACGCCTTTAGTGAAAGTAACTTATTCCCCACGCTTATACGGGGTTGCCAGATTTTATTTTCGTAACAATATTTTTAATATTCAATTAAAAAGAATTAAAATTTCTGATATTTTATTTCTTCTAAATTGTTATATAAATAGAAACATTTTAAATTGATATCTAGCTTGTAGATAGATAGGAAGATGCTGATAAATATTATAGCAAACCAGAAAATGTATTACATTTTGCTAGCATCTAAGTTTGATGATTCTCTGTACAACTTATCACAATTAATAACGAACTTGAAACAAAATTTGGAAACAAAATAAATAATAATTTTAAAAACAAATTGTTCAATAATTTAAACAATAACAAAAGGGATTTAAAATTAAATATATTGTTACGTTTTACCCTTTTTAGCATGCAAACGTACGGATTCTTTCTGATTGCAAATTCCACTGTGGCTCGTTATTCTATATTCAAACATTATGGCTTTCTCTGGCTTTACTTCTCGATCCTACCGGTCTTGTGAACCCTTGGTCTCGTATTTACTAAACATGCGTTATCACCACAAACGCAGCCATCCACGCTACACTACTGTGTTACTCCGGCGAGACATGAACTACTCGATGCCTTGTTTAGTAACCTTAACCATCCACAGACATCTCCACTACTCCTTTTATCCAAGCCAGTCATCTTCTTTAATCCAGTAGCCACAACACACGTCTGCTATACACTGTTGTTATGCTGGTATTCACTTCCCCGCGCTAAACGCTCTTACTTTTTATTATACAGGGCTTCTTGACAATTATCTGTTGCTCTTATATTAAATTTGACGTCTCCACTAAATATTTGCCATGGCTTCACACAATAATTGTCTTTTGCCTGTCGGGAGGTTTGTACTGCTGTTTATTAATTTTAATTGCATTATAACAATTATTATTTTTTCGTTGCACGCATGTCCGCATGCGGTATCGAACTCGGACCCCCTGGTTTGTAGTACGCACCTCTACCAACGCAGCCATTGAGGCTGCTCAGCTTTTGTTGGCTAACTTTTGGTTTTGTTATTCCTTAAACACACCATTGGTTGTTGAATTAACTTTATTCACCACACTTATACGGAAACAACTACAGGGGTTGTCAGATTTTATTATTCGTAACAATATTATTAAAAACAATGGCCCATATTCATAGTTATAGAATATAGTCGAATCTTGCTAAAGTATACTCTAAAATAAAAAGTTGTTATTATCTTTTTTGTTTTCATAGTCAAGAATAAAGTATACTTTAAGTTTAGACGCCTTCCACTGGGTGCCAACTGTAATTTGATAAATTTTTTCATACAATTTCTAAACAAACATTAGAAAAAAGTAACCTTGTGTTTATTTTGTTCAGTTTGGTATAGAAATCAGATAAAGAGTATTGTGTTCTTAAACCAAATAAAATAATTTTGAAAAAATGAGTCAACAACAGCTTTGGGTAATTTTAAATTTAGAGTTGACTTTCTCGCCAAAAGTATATTTTGTCTATGAATGAGTTAGAGTGAACTCTAAAGTAAAACCGACTTTAGTTCCTTTAAAGTATAATTTATTTTAACTATGAATATGGGCCAATATGTTTTTTATACATATAAATAAAAAGAATAACAATTTTAAAGGAAAAAGTGATAAAAAATCTAACAAAATAAATAGAAAAAACTGTCACTCTACACACAAATATTCGTCATTGGTCGAGAGCCAAAAAAAATTAAAATAGTCAAAACAAAAATTCGCTGTTGGTTCACTTTTGACCACTCGTAAAGGGTTTTCTCTAAGCTTTTACCATAAACATTTTACCAAACTTCTTCAAAAAAATCTAATAAATTTTTAGTTTAAAAATTATTGTTGAAAATTGTATTTCTCTTTTAATAAAGATTATGTATTAATATAAAAAAATAGTTTTAATTTAACTGTTGCTACTTTTTTATAATTGTATTTAGGTAATAGCCTTACTGTTCCTATTCAAATTATTGAAATTTCTCACCAAAGTAAATAACCGCTTGTGATAAAAACTTTTGAATTGAAAGCTATCATTTTAATTTTTTTTTTAATTTATTTTCATATTTAAAAAAATCTACTAAAATTCACTACACCCTTTAAAACTGTTCTTTTTCCGGCCGATAGTTTTCTCATCTCATCTCATGCCTTAATTCATGATTTAAGAGAAAGCAGAAAGTAAATAAAAGTAAGACACTTTTTTTGATTTAATACATTTTACAATAAATTCCATTTTGCAGCATTAACATGGCAAATATATGAATGTGTAAAAAACTACATATTGTTCGATTTTTGGAAAAAGTGGCATGGAATGTATGTATCTATGCATATTTAAATTTTTTACACGTCATGATGTTCTTAGTAACAGAAAGCACAAAGTTAAAAAAAAAAAAAACTAATTGACACCAGTATTGACACAACATATAGACACAGATCACCATTGCAGCTAAAAATAAGGTTGTTCTTTTATACTGTTTGTTCATTCATGTTTTATTGTCTTGGTTATTTATTTTTTTGTTCATTTTTTTATTTAATATCCTTTATCAGAAAAAAGTGGAAAAATATTTTATATTCTTCATCAGAAAAAAGTAAAATAGGACATATCAAAGTTTGTTTGAAAATATTATTTATTTTCTACGGGCACAATGCGTATTAGCAGGTAAAATTGATGGCAGATAGCACAAGCATAGTGAAGACGAAAAGTAGAAATTATTATAATTATTATTGAACTCTTTACCATAGGTAGAAAAACGATATATCTAAGTTTTATATGCCATTTGTAATTTCTGCAATATCCATTTCCGACCCCATAAGGTTTATATATTCTGAATTCTCAAGCATAGCGAAATCGATTGAATGCTGTCCCTCTGTCAGTCCGTGTTTGTTTTGAAATCAAATTTTCCAAAGCACTAGTTGAGCTAGAAAATATTTAATCGATCGATATAATCCAATCGATCAAACATAGTTTCGAAAATTTTAATACTAAAAGTCAGCAAGATCGGTATATGTCCTTTGAGGCAGCGGGCAAAACACCACACCTGCCTCCAATTTTTCCATATCTTTTTAACTTTGATTTATATTACTGCAGCTGGGCATTTTTTATGATAAAAGGTAAATAAATTCAGTAGAAATTACTAAGCAGATTGTTGCTTGTGATTAGTTTAGGATTAAAAAAAAAAGTTAGGAGAACAACCCCAAGCAAAACTTACCATTTTCGGAAAAACAGCTTTTTTTTAAAAAGAGAAAAACTTAATGGTAGGAAAAAATTTCTTAAGCCGATTTTTATTTAAACTATTCAATTGGAAATCTTTAGTATGTAACATAAGGTAATATATACATGCTCGACAATAAAACCCATGAATTATCTAATTTTTTTGCACGTCTTTTTAGCTGGGAATACATAGGAATTTTTAATCCCTACAATAACCTTCAATAACAAGTCGATATTAATAAATATGAATCTACGTATGTGTATGTATATATGTATGTTTATAAAAAAAACAGACAAAATACTACAGAAATTTTTTAAAGAAGTTTGCGCAGTAAACATTTTTTTTTATGTTGACAAAATCAACCATCAATATGCAATTTATTGTGACAAATTTTATTAAGTTTTCAGAAATATGTATATCAACATCTATACACACGAATTGAAAGCGCACAATAAGTTAAGTTAAAACTTTTACTTTTTGACAGCAAAAACAAATCAATGCTGTTTGTCTACAACTTAAAACGTGTTATACTAAATACTTGTGCGTACATCTGAATTTCACCTGCATACATGCTTGAAAAAAGTAACGATAAGTAACACGACAACTTTCTTTTTTTGTTTGTTTGTTTGTCTGTTTGTTAAGGTTTTCCATTGTCGAAAGCAATTATAGAATTTTTTTTCCAAGCACCAAAGAGATAAATAGGTATTGCACTTCGTTAATTATTTGGCTGCCCTATAGTTATTTAATAGGAATGAAAAGCAAAAAGTTTAATGTATTTATTAGTAATAAAGAGTATTCATTTTATTTAAAGCCAGGGTTTAAGCAAGATTTGAACTCGCCGCCTGTTGTGCTCGAAGCGTTGTCAACCTTTGAAAGCTAACAGTTAAGGGTTTGTACAAATCATGCACTACAACAAGCAACAACTAACGCAAATTAAGAAAAGTTATCTTAAGCTACACGTTTACCTTGACGGCTTCATTAATTGCAAGAACTGCTTCATTAAATTTAAAGAGAACCCACGTGTAAAGAATAAACGAAAAGGGTCACAGTTTTCTGCGGATAACAGGCCGAAGGCTGTTGGTAATAAAGTCTCCAGAATTTGTTGTCAGAACTATCCTCAAAAATCTTACACAATTAACTCGCTTTGGAGATTATTTTTCGAAAACTAAATCGCATTTATGCGAAATGGTTTGGGTACTTTCAACAGAAGCAACTCAAAAAATAAAATAAAAACCCCTTTAAGAATTAAATTAAGAAATAAGTTGTAAAAATATTTAAAATCTGAACTAAATAAAATTGAAAATAAACATGCAAGCATGTCGATCAAAAGTGGTTTCAATTTCGCAAATTGGTTTTCAGAAAACGAGGAACACACAATTTTTTTCGCCATAAAACTACTTCTTAATTTTAAAGTGGAATTTAGTTTCTTTAAAATTTTGTTATTTGCAGTTCTTAACTTTACTTTTATTATCTTTTCTGTGCCCAATATTGACACATTGGAATTAAAAAGTGGAGATTCTTTATTTTTTAGAGAAAGAACATAATAGATTGTAATCTGATGAAGGTAAAACAAAATCGGTCGGAATAATTAATGCGGAATTATAACAATTCCGATTGGAAGGTGTGACATGCCTGTTTTTTTTTTTTTTTTGCTTTTTTGAGTTTTATATTTTTTCATTTTATGCGTTGCAAGAGAATTGTTTTCTTTAACATTACTGTACTGTTAACCACTTCGAAACGTCTGCTGCTATTTTTTGTGTTGAACACAAAAAAAGGTTTAAGTACAAGAATATTCCAGTGTTGCCAGAATCAGATTTACCGTTAAAGAAGTCAAACTATTATTCAATTCAATTCAATTTATTCCAATAAAATGATGGTTTACAATTTCACTTAATATTATTTATAAATAGTTCAACTTTTTTTAAACTTTTTCTTTTTAAAAATAATAGTAAATTATGACATTTTATATAATCTACATATATGTACTTATAATACTATTGGAGGCAAAATTTGAAAAAAACCTATTTGAATTATTTTTAATAAAACTACTTACGTAAACTATTAAATTTATCCAAAATTAGAAAAATTATGTATGTTTTTGAATTTTTGTTTATTAAGAATTTTTTAAGAAACTTTTCAATTAACATTTTTTTATTAACATTGTTAGCACAGACTCTGCTAGTTTAGAAGCCCAGAAAAAACAAGTCATTAAAGAATTGTGGCCTATATAAATTGATTTCTTTAATTCTATTGTTTTCCATTTTTTCCTACATATCATATGAAGAATAAATTTTTTTTCTTAACATAATTAGAAAAAAAAGAACTAAACTAAATCCTAAACAATTTGTATAACCTTCACTACAAAAAGTGGAAAAAGTGTATATATAAATAAAAAAATATAGGTATGTCAATTGTCAGATAAAGTAGCGAAAGAGGTGCTTATAAAAATCAGCATGACCGGGCCATGTCCTTCGAGGCAGCAGGCAAAACACCACCCCTTCCCTTTAATTTTTTTCATGCCATTTGGAACAATAAAGTAACTCCAATCAAAAAAATAAATATTTGAGGCGATAGAGAATGAAAAAATAAGAAAAAAAACATCAAATGAAAAAATTAGTGCCCGCCCATATTTCCAAGTAACGGGGCTCTAAAATTTTCAAATTTTTTAAAATATCAATATGGGTATCATTTTAAAGCTTTTGAAGAGATCTTTAAGGAAATACTAAAATTAAAAAAAATGCTTAATCCATTAAGAGCCGATGGAATTTTTATGTATAATTATATATATACTACAGTACGAGTACCAAATTAATTTTATTTTAGAATTCCCTCTTACCCCAGTATTTGCTTTTTTGATAGGAATTACTTCACTAATCTAGATTTACATAGCTAGTGAAGGGTATATAAGATTCGTCGTAGCCGAATATAGCACTCCTACTTGTTTTTTGTTATACTAAAATACCTCAACAAACAGTTAATTTCAATTTAAATGCTAAAAATAAAGATCTTAAAGTTGTTTTAAAATTTAATCGAAACAAGTTTTTAAGGATAACATCTATTACTGCCAGATGATAAAAGTTGTGCCCCTCTATTTTAACACATTGCTGATACTCTTGTGTTGTACACTTAGCTGCGTTTCAAGTAAGATTGAATTTTTCGGCCAAAAGAAAGCATTTTGGGGGTGATTTTATAACCATTGAATATGAAACATAAATCAACCCGCTTGTGTTACAAACAGTTTTCCGTTTTTAATTTACTTGCAAAAGAGTTATCGTTACTAAACATCTCGTTGAGGTTATCTGATACAAAAACAGGTTTTAAAATGGAATTTCTACTGCAATTATAGTTTTACAAGAAACTTATACATTTTTTTTTCCACTGAATGCTTAATATTTACTAAAATCAGAAAGAAAAATTTTGTTGTTATAAAAATAACAATAAACGCTATATCTTTCTTTATATTTACAACTCATTTTTTATCAGTAATTGTTCATATTTCTTGATAATAGAAGAATTTTATTTGCACGAAGATTGAATGTTGTTGCTCCACAGAAAGAAAAGACAAGTTCTTACGATTATAATGGCAAAAGCTTTTAAATCTGATCCTGAAAGTATGGACTGTGTGTATCGTATTGTAAGTTTCTTAATGCAGCTTTCGTTGTTATTAAACATTTTAAACAACGGGATTTTTTTTTTAATAATATTAATTAATTCTCAAATTTCAAAAAAAATTCTTTTTTTCATGGTATTCTCCCGATTTATTATTTAAATCACCGATATTGATTATTGATGGTCAAAGCACGTCTCGATGGCCATTTCGTTATCGCTCTGCCTTATACAGCAGAGAAAGAAAAATAGAATTACATTTGGTTATTGTTTTTGTTATTGTTTTTGCTTAAACTTTGATTTTTGTCTTTGCTTTATTGTTTTGACAAAAATCTTTAGTTTATTTAAAATATTTGTCAGAAGTCTCCTGACGAGTTAAGTAAGCGATAACGAAATGGCCATCGAGACGTGCTTTGACCTTCAATAATCAATATCGGTGATTTAAATAATAAATCGGGAGAATAGCATGAAAAAAAGAATTTTTTTTTGAAATTTGAGAATTTCGTTGTTATTGTTAATCCAGTATGAGTGTTTCGTCAAATTTAACTTTTTTAATTTTTACAATAATTTTAACTTAAAAACACTTCTTAAATTATCTAAGATATTGAATAACTTTTGAGTAACAAAAAAAAAAAAAAAAAAAGAAAATAATTATCCAAAGAATTTTATATGACGGCATTTGGCTTAATAAAACATAAATCGACAACACTGGTAAATTCTTTTGATTATTGTGTTTGTTAAAGTTGTTAAAGCCTTCGCCCTAAGGCGCCACAACTAAAATCAGGTTACAACTATGTCAATATATTTACATATGTGAGTATGCTTTTTTTGCCACAGTCACTTTCTAAGTGGTGGCTGCTAGCAATATAGAAAAATCTTATAAAAACAAATGTATGTATATATTTACCCTAAAACACTAAATCACATTGGTCTCAGAATGCCCTTTAAAACAGACTTTTACTTTTTTTTTTTTAGATATTTCGTCTGACATTGCAGTTTCATTTTGCTGCAAATGCATCGCATATCACCATAAAGTTTAAGATTTCTACTTTTGCTGTATGCGACTCAAGAATAGATGGAAAGACATCTTTGGAACTAATAAGCAATTATGGCTGCGATGGATGACAGCAGGCATAATTTTAACAAAAGATGGAAACTTATTCGTTAAAGTCTCATACTTTTTAGGACAGTGTCGTTCTATTTCGACTTACATTTATAGGATCCAAATTAAAAAAATATAAAATGGCAAAAACCAACCACACCATCACCACGATATTGTTGATCTGTTCTGAGTATTAGTACATTACAAGAAAATAATTGTTTACTAGAAGTTGCATTCCATAACACAAAAAACTTTATTTACAATAATGGATGCAATGGTATTTAGTGCCGTAACACAAACCAAGTTTACAATGTGAGAGACTTGAACAAAATTTAACAATTTAAAAATCAAAAGACTTTTTTCGCATTATCTACACTATATGCCATAATTCGTCTGTTTATTTTATATAACACCTGTCGCATTAACTCATAGTGAGAAAGTGGCAAATCAAAAATGATAAATTTGGAAGATACCTCGGTATAAATACTTTTTCGATATTACCAAATAGAAATAAGAATAAACAGGAATATTTCGGGGGTGGGATTGCCTGCCCATTAAACTAAAAAACATGAATTTTAATAGGATTATGACGTATGTATTCCATTTCTTCTGATAATATGGGAAACTTGAGATATAGGATTAGTTCTTCTATATATGACCATCAGGCGTTACGTTATTAAGACATAGATAGAAAATGGACATTTGAATAAACAACGACGAAATGATTTTAGACACGATATCACAATCATTTCTTTTGGGGCAGATATGTGAGGGTAACACGATTCGTGTTAAACTAAAGTTAAAAGTAAAACTTTTAAAAAGCTTAATGTCAATGTGACATCTCAAATAGTGAGAAATAATATTTGAGGGATTGGGGTTAGAAGTCGAATTGCGGCTAGAAAACTATTTGTAAGTAAAGTAGAAAGAAAGAAATGATTTGCCTTTGCTAAGCAAGATGTAAATAAGAGGATAGATGGACTTCTAGAAGAGTTATTTTTTCAAATAAGTGTAAATTTAACAGTCTTCGATGGACATGTAAAAATTTGGCTGGATGTCAATACTGAGCAATCAAAGCAAAATCCTTTACCGTGATTTAAACATGGTGGTGGTTCCCTGATGGTTTGCGGTTTATTTAGTGCAGCGGTTGGAAAACTGCATTTTAAAAATGGAATTATGGACTCCAAAAAAATAAGTTAGCATTCTAAAAACATATTAACGCTAAATTGTAGAAGATAGAAGTTTCAACAAGAAAACGACCCCAAACACACTACACTGGACACTAAACTTTGGCTATTGTATTACTATCTTAAAATGTCACCACAGTGTGCTGATATTAGCCCAATTAAAAAATTGTGATCTTTTAAAAAAAACAATTGAGGTATTATCAAATATGAAACATTAGGAATCTTAAAAACGCTTTAACTACAGAATGGAAATAAATTCCACAAACTTTTACATAAAAGCTTGTTAAGTCGATGCCATCACGTCTTAAAACTATAATTAAAAGTAAGGTTATACTACCAAATATTAAAGCTAGTTTGAAAATGATTTTAGATATTTTATAAGTGGTCGAATTTTAATTTTGTTTTTAAAAATAGTGAATTTAGTTATTGTCTTAAAAAATATTGAAATAAAATTCCTATTTTTTATTTGTTTACTTAAATAAGGCGTTTAATTGAAACCTGTGCAACAAAAAAATTTATTTATTTTATTACATAATAGTGCGTTTTGCAAAAAAATTATGATCTACGAATATGGATTTTCCATACTGTACATAGAAAGTTCAAAGATATTGTTTTGCCTAACAGCAGCCTGTCCCACAATGTCGAAAGAATAATTTCTTTTGTAAAATTTACAAAAAAAAAATTTTATCCATATAAACCAGTTTCACAACTTCCATAAATCCCTTCCAGTGTGCGCTGCGAGGCAATAAATATTAGAAAAATTTAACTGTAAACGGGTAGGGTCTATTCCAAAAGATAACTACATTTCAAATTAGTCCAAAATACCACATAACCGACTCGCTGATTGACACTGATTTCAAGCAAACATTAACATCCAAAATCGTGTATGCATAGGTTGGTATTGGTGTGAGACATGAGTGAAAGCGGTTGTAAATAGTTTTATGTGTCTTCTGTGCAAATAAAATATGTGGCACAGAGGTATTCAGATGTTGATAAGTGACATATTTAGTCTTTTATTATAAATACGTATGTGTATACAAACAACATATAACTGGTTTTCGACTGAAAAGAAAACAAATTATAAAGTCAACAATTAATGTTGTTGCTTGACATTGGTATTGGTGGTTGAGAGGCATTGATTTAAGTGTAACTTTTGAATAGTTTAAACACAAACTAACTGCCTACCTAAACTATTTCATGCACAATCAATTTGCTAACTGTTTGTTGTGTTGATATCTAAACATATATCCAAATAAATAAATGTAATATTTATTTATACTTTTAATTAAAGTCAAGTGTATGTACTGCAAACAAACAAATGTCACTACTGCTACTACTACTACTTTAAGCCTTTGATGGCAAAGTATTTTTATTAAAAACTATTGAATAATTTTATTTTATATTAATTTTTATTTTTTCTAACTTATTTCTGTATCATGTCTTTCTTTTTAATATTTTTTTTTTTATCAAAAGTAAATACTTTAGATTTTATATTTTTTCGCTACATCTACAAAGCAACAACTTGTATACAAAGAAAAAAAAACGGCAAAAAAACTTCATCTGTGACATGAAAGTAAGGATTTTATAATATTTATCTATGTTTCTATCAAACAAACAAAAGCAAAAGAACAAACTTTTAATCAATAATTTTTTGATATAACGCCTCAGCTGCAAACTTGTTTTTAAGGTCTTACAACACCTAAGAACATACAACTAAACATGTACTTATACATCAAGGTAAAAACTTTCCTGCTTCCATACTTTCTTGAATTTTTTGTTGCTTTTGTTGCTGCTGTAAGCAATGACAGCTAACAATGTTGTTCAACTATCCAACGTAGGGAAAGTTCGATTTTGTTACTTTGTGTAACGTTTGTCTTATCAAATATGTAATAAAATATTATTCAACCTCTTTATACAAGTAAAACAAGTCTTTTAAACGAATCTAATTAACACTATGAAAAATAAAATGCTATTTAAAGTTTTAGGAGTAACACTTAAATAAAATGTTCTTTAAAGTAATAAGTTACTAAGCACGAACGTTTTTAAAATTTCCTTTAATTTGTGCGATATATAAAGATCTCAAAATGGTCTCATTAGCTGAAACAGATATAACGAAATATGTTTTAACGGTTGCATTTGTCTAAAAATGAACTTTGTTTATTTTCTCAGTCAGACCTAGTGTCCGGAATATAAATGAAGATGACAGCTGTGAAAAAGTTTTTTTTTATCACTGCTTGAATTTAGTTTATTATAATTTTAAGTATTTTTATATCGAAGATGAAATAAATAATTAGAAAAAAAAAGTATATAAAAAAGTACTGCGCTTTTTTGCTTGTCACAAAACTAAGTCCAGATTTACACTATGCAATTTTTTGAGGCATCTTTTTCTTAATTTTTTACTCCTCTTGCTTCACTAACAAGCAAAAATTCCATGCTAGTTTCATGAAAAATTGCATAGTGTAAATTCCGTCTAAATTTTCTTACCCTTCCCGTTATATTGTAAGGTATTAAATTTTATTACTGTTAGGCCTGATAAGTGAATAAATATTTTTGTGATCTGCTCAGTGTCTATACATATATTTAGGTTTTAAACCTTCTATCAGTAGAATAACAACGGTATGTTTGTGGAGTATATTTTAGCCTTTTAACAATACAAAAGTCGTAACATTTCTAAAAAGTTCCATAAAAGCAAGAAATCTGGGAAGGACTATGGGTACGGCTAAGCCCTAAAAAGGCAAGCTTTTTTCCGCCAAAGCTTTATTTCGCTAAAAGAAATATTATTAAAATATAAAGATTCTTAAAATTAAATAATCGGCTTTATACGAATATTTTTATTTTCTCTTGTTTTATTTATTTATTTATGTCTTTTTTGTGGACTTCGTCTAACCAAGTTCATATTGATTGATTATGGATTCCTCGTATTCTTAATTACAAGATTAGCTGCTTAAATAGATACGAAGAATTCTGATGACGGATGTAGCCATCCAGAACATGCTGTTTTACATTCTGATGATGTCTAATTTTTGCTGTTTTCTTTAGAAAACGTTCGTAAACATTTGCAGTCAGTTTTCTTTTTTAAAAAATTTTTAAGAATTAAAATAAATATTAAACTTAAGCCTAAATTGGTTTGAATTAATTTATTTCTATTTTCCTTTTTAAATTGTATTACATTAAGGCTTCACAAGGCTTAAGTAAAACAAGCAAAAAAACTGTTAATATTTTTTTATTATTATTTATTATATTTTCCATGTTTTTAGAACCAAAAAATACATTAACTTATTTGTATGTGATTGAAAATATTAGGTATTCCGTTCGCTATTGTTCTTTATTTTACTTTTAAAGTTTTTTGTACAAGTTTAAGTACCAATTTTTTTTGGTAAAGTTTTTTTTATAAAAAAATCCATACGAATTTTAATTTTTTATTGTTTTTATAAAATACATTGAAGTTTCGGTTTTGAATCCCGCGTGGAAAATAAATGTTAGCAAATTTAAATTATGGCAATGAGAAGGTCATAATTAACAACCGAAACTAATATACATCCTAATTAAATGAAGGGAACAAAATCTTAAATGTTTTACAACTAAGTAAAGCATTAAATGAACACGGAAACTAACAACCTAACAACCAACTAACTAACATATGCAATGTGTACTCATTTTCTCACTCAAACGTGCACAAAGATACCGTTTACAAACTATAAAGATAGAAATAATAAAAAGAAAACTTAATTTAAAGTTGAAGTTCAGAGAACATTATTATGTTTTGGTAAAACTTTTTACAATTAATATAACACACAATAGACAGTGCATCTAAATTACTGATACGCACTCATAATTAAAATACCTATGCAACCAACAACAAAATTTATAATGAAAAGTAAACTGAATTTTCCATATCTTCCTAAAAGGTGAAATGTTTAATGTAAAATTGAGAAACAAAGCAAGTAAAACCAAATTATCACTAGCGTTTGAAGCAGTTAGTATTAATTAATTTAAATTCCTAATATTATCTGTTAAAAGGTTCTACATCTTCAAATTGTTGTTTATATTTTTGTATACATGCAATGCAGAATTTCTTCAAATGTAATTTAAACTTTGTCAAATAAATGTTAGTGATGGGAATACTTTCGCTGCTGCATTTTAAATTCTGCTGAATTTAAGTGTTGGCAACTTTTTCTGTTAAATATTCTTTTCTTATTAAAAACTTTTCTTTTGGCCAAAAGGCAATTAAAAACTAGAAAATAAAGTTAATAAATTGTTCGTGGAAAAAGGCAACGTAAAAATTAATGTATATAAACATTTATTTTTATTTAATTTTTTTCAAGTGAATTTACGCATGTCATGTTAATCATCAGGCCAATCGCACTTGCAGTCACTGTCGACAAACGAAAATAAAATTAAAAATAAAGTCCAAATAATTAATATATTAATTTGTGAAAAAAAATTTAACATTTTATTATTAATAATAAACAGTAAACAGTGCTACAAGCCTTACTATCCAAGCAATATTTTAAATCAAAATTATAATTTTTTATTGTATCATATTTGATATAAGATACTAAATATCTTAAGCATTCCTTATCAGAGCTCGTGGCAATTGCAGAATCCAGCAGAATCTGCTGTAAGATTCACTATTTTTTTTTCAAATTTAAAGCTCAAGAAAAATGAGTAGAGAAATAAAGCAATATGAAAATTTATTATTCGGAACCTTTTAAAATTTAATTTACTTTATTCGTGCATGATGCCTTCAAATATAAATATTTCATGATATTCTCATGAAATATTTATTATTTTAAACTAAACTACAAAATGAAATTTATTACTGCGGGGAAAGCATATCCATATGGCCGTTTCACTACTGCTCAAATAGATCATCAGTGGAATTTACCCAAATTTTGCAAAGAAAACCAGAAAGTCGTATATCAGAAGCCAAATTGATTAAGAACTCTATTGATTGAGAACTCCATTAAATCAAAAAGACAAAAGGCAATAACCACTTAAAAATGTTTTGAAGGAGTCATGCACGAATAAAGTAAATGAAATAAAGCAATTTTTAAAAGTTGTTTTTTTATAAACCTGAGGAATTATTAAGTCTTTTTGAATAGCAAAACCATCCATCGTTCATAAAATTAGCAACAGTACAAAATATTTAAAAATATTTTAACCAAAATTTTAAGTCTTTGTATTACAGATTAAACTTTTTAAAATTTCTAAAAAAATAAACCATTAGATGAAATGGTCATATGAAGGGCAGAAATTACTATGTACTAAATACAGCGACTCATTTTTAAACGTGAGCTTTAATAATCAACCCTATTAGCTAAATATAATTCTTAAAGAATTACAAGTTAGTTAGGAGTGGCAGCCTCTCACGACGAAGCTCACTTGAGCCCAATCGAATGGCCCGTTGTGATACCACAAGGAATACGGCGCGACTCCCCTTACCGAATTGAGAACCATCAAGATTCCCGGATGAACTTAGCTATGTCCCCTATAGAGTGAGATGATAGCTCCGTAAGAGTCTCGAAGAAAGGAGAGCCCAAAATACTAAATCTTCTACGAGCGGGGGATGGGCAGTGAGACAGGAGGTGCAGTACGGTATGTTCCTCATCGTCCGAGTCACAGCTGCGACAGAAATCATTAAAGGGCACACCCAGTCTTTCAGCATGCCTGCCGATTAGAAAATGGGCAGTAAGTAGCGAGACCGTGATACTTATGGATTTCCAGTCCAGTCGGAGCAGCTGCCTGGTCCGCATCAGGTCCAGTGAAGTCCACAGTTGTCTGGAGATACAACAGGAACTTTCCTTCACCTATAATTTGTGAGCCAAATTGAGGTAGTGGTTCTCTATGGCCATTTTAACCGTTGCCAAAAGAATTACAATAAAAAAAAATTAAATTAAAAATTCTGCGAAGGACCATCAAAATGGAGGACGCATGAAGACATTTTCTCTAAAAGCGAAAAATGTAGAATAGAAATTGCAAACACATTTTTACTAATATTATTTTTTTAACATACAGTGTGCATGTATGTATTACATTAGTAGAGCAAAGAAAATAAACCATAATTTTCAAGTGCAACAACACTTAATAGTATGTAGTATTATTCAGAAGATTTTCCACATTTTCTCTTAGATGCATAAATGATGTAATTTTTCTGTGTTAACATTCATCAACTGTTTGTAAATATTTTTAGCATTTTCTTTATTCTTCACTCAGTGGATGATAATGGGAATCAACACTTGAGATATTTGCTTTATTACGGTTTCTTTTAAGTGTTCAATTTGGTTTTTTACAGTTTTTCTTCTTTCTTAAATCATCTTTACCGGTTGGCCTTAGTTTTGGTAAATAATAAAGGCAGACCATTGATAAAAATGTAAATAATTTAATTAAAAAAATCAGCAAAAAATTGATTTTCTAATCTACTTTTAAACAAATGGGGAACTGGATAATTTTGAAATGGGTTTTTAAAAAACCCAATTCTTTAGCTTAATTGTGTTTTTATTTCCAATAAAATTTAACAATATGGTCTCTCTAGTAGCTCAAGTCATATTATATACAAATAACTAAGTGCTCAGATGAAGATAAGTTTTATTTTTTCTCAGTCTGTTTCTATTTTAAAAATATATTGATAGTTGTTCTTTTACTGTTTGTTCTTTTTATGCATTTTTATTTATTCTGTTGTCTAAGAAAAGTGGTAGTAGTGTCAAGAAGGATACGTTTAAATTTCCTGTATTTCAACAATATAATAAAGTAGTTTTTTTTTCTTCCAGCAACTAGGTCAACTGTAAAAAGTAGCGTTAAGATAACTCTTTGAATATTTTTTAAGTGTGTGTGAATGTATATAATTTTTGTTTTTGCCAACTTATCCAAATATCAACAACAAAAGACAAAACCAGCAACCAGATTCTCCACACTAAATAGTAAGTAACACTCAAAAGCATACAAAAACACAAGCAGACACATATGTTCTCAAACATTTTTTTTTTAATTTATAATTTTATCTTTATAGCCATTGTATATACTAATGTATACGGTATAACAAAGATCAAACAACCATGCAAAGAACAACTTTAAGTTAAAGAAACCACTAAGAGTGCAAGTTTTAAATGACCAAAGATGCAGAAACTAAACATAAAAAGAAAATAAGACCATTTTTTTATAAGCTAAAATTAAAAAGTTTTAATTTCGATATTTAAGAAGGAAAAAAAGTGATTAAACATTTGCTCTATATACTAATTGAAACTGGCGTGGTCACGATAGCTGCTACAAATAAAAGCAAATAATAAAAGATGCCACATTATTAGCAAATACAAGAGTTAGCAAAGAGGTTTCTTCTATTGATATCAAGTTATAAGCTTTCTACAATAATATTTGGAAGGTCATGAGATGTTATGTTTGGTTCTAAACCTAAGTCCAAATATAAGAAAGGTCAGCGTGATTAAATAAACAGAATTTAATATCTGACCTCCGTGATTACTTTAATAAAATTACTAAAGTATATCGTCACCTAAAATGCAAACTAACATGACCTTTTATAAGTTGATATTAGAAGAAAAAACTACATAAAATGGAAAATATTGAAATATTGAAGAAATTCATTTGGTGTAAAATTATCCGTTTACCAAAGTAAACTAAAAATTAATTTGAACTAAAACTTAAATGAAATTAAATTGAATGTATGTATGTACCAAGGCGCATTAATTTACAGGTGATCTTAATACGAGTAGCACAACTGATTTTCGTTTATGTTCGACGTTAATGTCTAAATTTTAAACATAAAAAATTTTCAAATTGTTTAAAAAATTTAAAATTTTATAAAATTAAATTTCAAAACCAAAAAATGAAATATGATTTTTTTGCTGCATATGCAGGAGATAGAAACCAACTGGTGCAACTTTATTTAAAGTCTGATAGATGAACAAATTAAATTCGATTTTATTTTGTTCAGTCAGATACTTTTGACAACAACGTGGTGCTCTGCAACAACAAAATAACATAAGCTTTTTGTTTTTGTAGCCGTGCGGCCACCTAATAAGGAAAAAGTCAATGCTTACTTCACCTAAAAACAGGTAGTGTTTTTAAACGATACCGTGAAATAACTCCCAAACGAAATAACTCCCAATGCAATAACTCCCAATGAAATAAGCCCCAACAAAAATGAAATAACTCCCAACGCCCAAATGAAGAAATATTTTTACAAAGAAAATTAAATACAATTCACTGTTTAACTGCTTTAACTTCTATGGTATAACAGGTACCTCCTGATGAAAGAGGTTCTTAATTTTTTATATCATACCATATATCATAGATATATGACTAAAAGCCGGCTATACAGACAAAATTTTGTTAGCGAAGCCGCTGTTCCAAATACCATAGAGAGATCATTGAATCATCCCAGCCTGTGTAGCGGGACTTCGGCCGAATGTCAGGGTTTAATCTCTATAGTATAACAAACACCGGCCACTCTCAGCAAAAGTTTCCTGCATAGCCGTCCTTCGGCCGTGCTGAAGGATTTTATTCTCTATGTTATAACAAACGTCGGCTTCGCTGACTTAAGGTTTTCTCTGTAGCCAGAATAATGGAATAAATCCTAATTAAAGAGCTTTCATTAGGTGACTCCTAATAATAGCTCCTAATTGATTAAAATTAAATAACTTCTATACTACACCTGAAGGTTAAAGAAAAAACATATTTTGTTATCGAAGCCGGTGTTCGAAATACCATAGAGGAGAAAAGCTTTCAGCCCGGCCGAAGGTCATCTACATAAAAAAGTTTGTAAATGAAACCGATGCTTAATATACCACGGAGGAGAAATTAAAAAAAAATAAAACAAATAAAACAAATGAAACAAATTCCAATAAAAATGAAATAACTCTCAATTATCAATATAAATTGAATAACTCCCAACAGAATCAAGTTAGAAGCTATTTCATGAAAAATTATAAAATTAACTTCAAATTAACTCCCAAGTTGTAGAGGTTTTTTTATTTTTTGTTGGAGCTATTTAACTTTTTTTTGGGAGTTATTTCACGGTGCCTTTTAAAACTCGTTTACGTTATATTGTTGAAGAAAAATTTTTTCCTTATAACTTGAAAATGTATTATGATGTATTAAATCGTAATTAATAAAAAAAACTACTTTGATTTTTTTAATAAAATGTTATTTTACATTTTAGGTGACGATACCTACTTTTCTCCAATACTAAAATATTTATATAAAGCACAAAGTTTGTTTGTTTGTGTGTCGATCGGAAAGCTATAGCTGCTTACACCAGTATGAAGAATCCTTTTTCTATTTTCACAGTTTGTTATCGGATATGCGGTTGGTAAATTAGGACTATTATTTTTTGAATTTTCCAATGGGCGTGGCACTTTAAAGTAAATTTTTCGTGGTTTTACTTGGTAACTGCAATAGGTAGCTCCTTAATATTTTATTTAAGTAGCTCTCTTATTTATATATACAATGCTCGGAAAAATTGGCTGGATTGGAATAATGGGCGTGGGACCTCCTATCCAAGGTGAACAATTGTTACGGTGTAGCTAGAGAACTACAATAGATAATTTTTGAAATATTTTTTTTTTTTTTAAAGAGAAGTAGCACTTCAGGCATTAATGCCTACTTAGTTTTTTTTTAACCGTGCTACATTATTTAGGAAAGGGATAGATGAGAGAGAAGACAGGTGGTGAAAGGAGATAGATATAGCCATTTTATTAATTATTTTACTTCGCCGGCGAATATGCTATGAAGTAGTACCGACGAAGGAGGCTGCATGTTTTTTTTATGTTAATTCTGCTTATGTATTTATACCATTAAACAGAAAAAAATTTTTTAATTTTTGTCTGCCGCAAGGGTTGAACCCAGGTCAACCAGATTTGTAGTCAACGTGCTTACCACTTTGACTACAGCAACCACTATATCAATACACATAGTTTAGCTAAACATAGACTGCATTTGAACAGTGGGCGTGGCACCTTTAATACCTAGTAAATAATAACTATCATGTACCTGGAGGACTTAAATAGCCAGAGTCTTGAAATTTTGTACCAGTAACTCAGATAACAGTTTTTTATAATCTAGCGAAACACAGAACAGACTAGATTGGAACAGAGTGCATGGGCTGGATTGGAAAAGTAGATGATTTACGAATATTCTTAATGAGATAGCGAAATGTACCAGAAGTGACTAGGAAAATATTTAACAAAACTACAAAAGCATCCTTTTTATGTCCCAAACTATTCAGCCCCACGTAAAGCTCTGCAAAATGGTATTTCATCTATATTAACATAATTTCGCACTCATTGATTGCATTTTCCAAAGTATTTATTATTATGAAAAAAGAAAACGAACAATATCAGTCTTGTTAAGCTGCTCACAATTAAGCCAAACAGGAGTAATTATAAGCAAAAATTAATAATTTAAAATTTTAATTTTTTAAAGAATAATTTTTTATTTTCAAAATAAAACAAATACTGCACCTCCAAAACTATATATTTAATATGACCGCAGAATGACTCTTAAAGGCTGTTGTTTAGTGGGACGCTGAACTTAAAATGTGTCTTACTTAATTCAAATAGAATAAGGTTGTAGATAAGTTATCCCACAAGTGATTAAGGAGTTTACATGTATGAGCGTGCTCACTGGAGCTTTTATTTAAAATTTAAATGCATATTATAATGTAAAAGGTTTTGCCAGTTTTAAATTTTGTGTAAAGGCTTTTTTTCTTAACTTTTTTTTAATAATTTGCGACCGACTAATAACAAATTGTTGGCACTAAATGAGCTTTTCTACATGTCTCGCGTAAAATTTACTTAACGTAAAACTTGTAAAAAATTTTTTTTGCTAACTTTTTTTTTATTATATTCTTTTATTCTTATTTCTGTTGCGAACCAGTTGGAATTTTTCACACATTCCTATTAAAAGTTAAAAAGAAATAAAGCCAATCTACAGAAAATCCCAAAATGAAAATAAGAAATAAATAAAACTTTTTGCATATAAAGAGTGACTTTAAATTTGCATAATATATAAAAGCATATGTCGACCTTATTTTAATGTGCGTCTTTGCACTTCCTAAAACAAATTAAAATCCCTCAAAGTTTTTTCCTTCTTTTGCAATATATGCACTCATTTTCGTTTTACTTAAAGGGCTGTAGTCCGTTCTAGAAAAACTTTTTAGTTAGTTAGGATAATGCGTGTAACCACGGACGCTTATAAATAATTTACTTCGTCATAAATCATAACAAAATTGTTTCACGGTTATGTTGCACCGTCTTTCTGAAACCACTCGTCTTATGATCAAATGACGCCTGCAGCCCAAAGGCCAACCGAACATTGCCAACTTTTGGATAAGTTTGTTTCCAGCAGTTATATTTGTGTTAAATGGCAATTACTAAAGCCCTGATTGTTTTATTATTAACTAACCCACAACAGTCAGCTGATACAATATTATAATGGAAGGACATTTCCAAAAATGGCGTCACATTTCGATATAACGTTAGTATTGGGTTAACCTTTTGTAAAAAATCAATTGCACAAATACTTATTTAAAAGAAAAAATGGCAACGGTTTACATATAAATATTTCTATACAACGGAAGTAACTAGGAGGTTTTGTGAAAAGAAAACTATTTATGTCAAGTGAAAAAATTAAGATTAAAAATTTTTTAAACACTTATAATTTGTGAACGATACTGCCTTTAAAGAATAAAATACGGGTTGGAATTTTATTTTAGCCGAGAATCTTAATAAATTGCATTAAATATAAAATTCTCCCTATACTTGAACATCTCTATGTTTAAAACAGATTACAAAAATAAAATTTAATTTTTCATTTTTCTTTGTTTCTTTCACATGCACGTTTTTTTTTTGTGTATTCTTGCGTTCCTGATTTTGTAGATCTTTATTATTTTTTTTTTTTTTGCTAATTCACTAAGCAAATAATATGTGTTATTTACCACTGCATAGGGAAAAGTAGTTAAAAGTTTTGAACAAGTTTTTATAAGTAATAATATTCGGTTTTCGAACATACTTATAGTTTTGTTTTATCTCATACTTTTACCATAAGTAGGATGTATTTCTTAGTTACATACACACACAGATAAAGAACGTTTTTATTCTATTAAACAAAATTTTTTTTTATCGTTTATTAATATTTGTTCGAAGATGGTTTGAGAAAGTACGTAATTACTTTTTCAACTGATTTTTATGTATAAAAAATAGGGGGAATAATATATTTTTCCAATTATCTGTTTTTTATTTATTTCTTTTCTTTTCTGATTTTTTTTTTCAATTATTTTTAAAATCATGTAATTAAAAAGCCGTTATTTTGTAGGAAAAATTAAAGAAATGTGAGAACAAAGAGAAATGTAAAGAAGTAGAAACAATTTTTTTTACATTTAATAGAACTTTTTTCTTCTTTATTGATACATAATCACTGTTTAATAATAAGATTTTTTATTTATCGCGGCTAAAACTACGTGCAAAAAGGTGGCTTAAATTTGATATATTAACTAAATCTATCAGAAATATTAACTAAAATCTATTTTCATTAGTAAGGCCCACTATATATAATAGCTTGAGCTTGAAAGTTAAATAATAAACTTTAGTTTATCCTTAGGAAATAATTTGTTTTTATCTTTTAAAATAGTATTAAGAAAGTAATTCGATCATATGTGCACCTTACTCAACTTCATTTGTGAGAAAGCCCAGTGTTTTGAAGTGCTTGAAAACTGTGACCTGTTTAAGGTCACAAATCAGTTTCATTCACAAACATACGATTTAATCACACAAAAGTCTGACAGAATTTTGCATTTCTTTTAAAATCTTTACGTCGTGACCCGTCGCAGGTACCACACTATTGTACAAAAAAGTGGTTTTAAATCTTGTTGCTTTTTTCACCTCATCTTAAAAAAATCAAATCAAAAATCAAATCGCATAAACAAAAACATTTTATGAATTATTTTAAAAGATTTTGAAATCATACAGATCTGTCTGATCTGCAATTTTTGGCAGATCGTACGACTGAGTATGAATCCAGGCCTTTAATGACACAAACTCTAGCTAAGAAAAGATCAAAAGAATTTAATAAACATTTTTATTAAAATAAGTTTATTTTGCATAAAAACGTTGTTCTAAATTTTTATTATAATATGATTTTTATATGGCAGTTATATTTTGAATTTTATATATTAATGGCAGTGGGAAATATGTTTTTTGCACTATCACTATTTTCTACAGAAGAAACATCTTCAGGTATCCAGCGGAACTTTTTATGTACAAATTACATTCTACAAGTGCGTGTGATAACAAAAAAAATCAATTTAATTATTTTTTTTTTTTGCTGAATTGAAATTATATCGGCTTTAGTTCATTCTTATTTTAATTTCTAAAAATCTTTTGAGAAAGAATATTTCTGCTAGCGTCTAATTTTTTTAGTTTGCTTTGGAAAACGTCCGCATACATTTGCAAAATAAATTTTCTATCTAGAAAGATTTGTAGAAATGAAAATTAAAATTAACTAAAGCCGAAATAATTTCAATTCATTTATAATACGAGTACTCACTGTTCAAAATTCTAATTATTAAAAATCCAATTTATTTTTTACTGTCAATGCATATGAAAGAAATGAATGAAAGAAATTTGCAGTTTATTACTTTATCTCGAAGGGGGAACATCTGCGTGCGAGCAGATTTTCCTTTTTCAAAAAAGTGAGGTTATAATCAAAGACGTATCGCGCACATTTTTTCAACAGGCTTTTACTAAAATGCCAATGTATTTAATAAATAAAATAACAAAATAAATATAATCATTTAAATATTTAGTTTTTAATTTATTATTTAAGCACAAGGTCTTTTAATTTTATTATTTTATTTTATCAATATTTCGCTACTCCCTTGTGTAGCATCATCAGGACAAATAAATATTTCTTTGTCCTGATGATGCTACACAAGGGAGTAGCGAAATATTGATAAAATAAAATAATAAAATTAAAAGACCTTGTGCTTAAATAATAAATTAAAAACTAAATAATTAAAAAGGTCAAATAAAAACTATATTAATAATCATTTAAACTATAATATCCTGTTCAAGATTTATCACTTCCTATACGAAGGTATAGGTTGATGTGCCGTTCCTGGAGAGACTAATTACATGTTTCTAAAAATTTGTGGGATACACTGTCGCTGTGGTTATGTACCCCTGCCATTTTTAAATTCAAATTTAAAAAAAAGAAAGAAATTTGATTTTAATATTGATTGTTTTTAATATTGAATTGAGGTTAAAAAAAATTTTCTGAAAAGTTGTTACACAAAAATTAATTGAAAGTTAAATCGGGACATAAGAATAAAAACAGCCACCTCTTGAAACAAACAAAACTTAGCATTTTTTAAATGGATCTATTTTTAAAAACTTTAATTATTTATCAATTTTAAGTGAGATAGATGTAGAACTTGGAGTCTGATATCTATGTACATCTAACACCCTAGCAAGTAGATCTAATTACTTACACGAAAACAAAAATATGTTCCTAAAGAGAATGTTAAAACTGTTAAATTAGAATATTGAAACACACATTTTTCATAAATTAGTTTGTAATAAAAATTTAATTTATTAGTGCAGAAAGATAACAAATGACATTTATTAATGATAATTCTTTGAAACCATTTAATCATTAGTCAACGATAATGACTGTTTTTTTAACTAAGAATAATCATTACCTTTAGAGAAAATATTGCTAATGCTAAAAAATCATTAGCGTTACTTATCTTTCAATGCTTTTGAAATGGTCAATTAATTTATCAATCTAATAAAGTACTCTTATGTATGATATTTTATATAATGTATATTAATTTTTGCAATATCGAATGAAAATCATACAAAAAAAAGTTGCAGGGTTTTAGTTTCGACCTACATGCGTATATAAATGATGGCCGACTATAATTTTTTGTGTTTAATGACACTTTAAATAGAAAAGTACAGGAATACTTCGCATAGTGCGGTTAACCGGTTGCACCATTTTACAGTAGTTAAAATCCGACTAATCGAGGGACTCGGGCGTATTCTCCTATTTTCAAAATTATTGTTTTAAATGCTGTTTTTCTTTAATTAGCGACATAAACTACAAATCATATGTTAAACGTATTGGATGCATAGCGAGTGCGTGCCACCGTGTTTATTTTGAAGGGAAGATACCAAAAAACTTATTTTTTCAAAATAAAAAATAAAAACCGAAAATATAATGCCTTAAAAAAATATTTTTAAAATTATTAAAAATGTTTTTTAAAATTATTAAAAATATTTTTTAGAACAATTTTGTCCAAGAGCAATTTTTTCTTTTTCTTGGTAATTCAAAACCGTACTATAGAGAAACCGTAACGATCGAAGCAGTACTAAGCGAGCTATTTCTGCTGATTGCTATATGGATTTTTTTTTTTTTTTTTTTTGAGGGCTTCACATGAAATTAATTTCAACAAACCACCCCAATAAAGCAATAATCGCTAAACAAAAAAATAGAGTTGATTGGATTTAATTCAGATTTTTTCACTTTCTGGCAGAAGGACATTTCATAGCTGAAGCATTCTTGCTTAGATTTTGCTAAAACTTGGGCAAACATTTTGGTGTAAAAAATTCAATAATCAACAACATCAGTTTCATGAAGCTCGAACTTTTTTCCTATTTCTTATGTCATATTTCATTTCGAGATCGAAGGGGCACAAATCCTTGCAACAAAATGTTTTAAAATTTATATTTGGGTACCTATCACGAATCTAAAAATGGATGCCAAATTTCAATACAATAATGTAAATTTTTGGATGCTCGATATATGAAATGATGACAATGTGGAAAAAGTTTATGAATGTATAACAACTAATAAGAACCCAGATCTAGATCTATTGCTTAGTGTTTAGATATAACAAAGTTTAATTTGGGCTTAGATTGATAATTAAAAAAAAAAAACCTTATGGAGAATGACATGCGCTTCATTGTACGTACGTAGCACCGATAGTTTAAATTTTGGTTTTTTGTAGCCACTCAAATTTTTAAAGGATAATGAATAAGGATAAGTCATAAGCGAAGTAAGCGAACCCATTGGTCTCCTTTCTTCTGTTCATAAAATTTATACTAATTTTTATGTAAACAGACAATAACTCTATAAAATTTTTCTTGGGTATCCGTATAAATTGTTCCAATATTTTCCACTTCCTTTAAGAGTACTTTAGAAAAGAGAATCAACTTCAAAGAAAATGAGCACCTTATGGTTATATATATTTTCTATCTTTAAATACAAATTGCGGTATTCATAGAATATTAAAATAGATTCGAAATGTATTTTAGGACAAATTTGTGTGGAAAATTTCACACAAAACACATTTCAAATTTATTTTATTTTTTATGAATATAGCAGTTAATATATTGATTAGAAATCTATTTCGACCTTTTACATCAAAATTTTAAAGCAAAGTGGTAAATTTTTTCGTTCGGTTTGTGGTTCGGCAGAAAATTTTTAATACTCCCTTGTCATATATATTTTGTGCAAAGTCAATATATTGCACAATTTTTTCTTACATAATGATCGCGTTTTTTTTTTGTTTTTTTTTTTTTTTTTTTTTTTTTTTTTTTTTTTTGTTTTCCATAAAGCCTTAGCTGCCAGAACAAAATTTTAGCATATAAAATTTTAAGAAGAAACGTGCCCTGTAGAAAAAGTAAAAGTTATTTGCCTGATCTGTTAAGTAGGTAAAAACAAAATAGGACGTGATGTTTATTTGATTGAAATCTTACAGCCTCTTTAGAATTTAAAAAACAACATCACAACGAACCTGTAACTGAAAATTAATTGCATGTATGCTAAAATTTGAACAAGTGACAGGTTGATAAAATCGATGAACATTTTAATGTACGCCACGCATCAAAGGGTTAATAAAACATCGCTTTTTTGTATGACTTACGAATTACAATTTATGTTTCATACTATTAATTCCTGTATTATTTAGATTTAGTTTTATTTAAAAATATATTCAATCTATATATTGAAATGAATATATTTATATTGTAAAGAAGTAGCAAAAGCAAAACACATTCCAATAATTCTTTTTTGGGCCAAGAAGTTACAAAAGGCAGCAAACAAAATGTAAAAGCTCAAACACACAAATTCCTTACATATTGTACACTGACATACACACCCATTTTACAACGAAATACTTTCTTTGTGCTACTTCAAGTTTATTACAAAAAAAAAAAAAAAAAAACACGTTAGTTGACAAGCCAATAGAGATTATAAAAAAGTCTTAATAACATGTATTGAGTTCACAAAAGATTATTTAGAAAAGTTAAACATTATTTTTAACAGTGTGTTGAATTAATTAATCCAGCTGCGGTAATTTATTTTAATAAAAAAAATATTTAAATATACCTGTTGGTTTTATATTTAGTAAATTATTTTATTAAATTGTTTGTAATTTATTTCTTTGTTTTTTTTTTTATAAAAATTTTCAGAGTATTCGACAAATTTTTTTAAATATTAATTTTTTTTGACTTAAGAAAATCAATAAATATTTTTTAATATCCGTTATAACTTTATAACTCAACTTTTCACTTGGTCGTTTACAATACGACTGATTGTGTAGAAAAATTTCTCTAGCGGTCTTTAATGTTAAGTAGACCGCACAACGTTTTAACAATTTTGGTATCAAGACAACAGCAAAGCTTAACTTAAAAGTGAGCGAGCAAGTAACCAGACTTGTCTTTAATCAGCACAAACACATAGCTATTTTCAACAATTTCTTCTGCTTTACAAAAATTCAAAGCTTAGGCTGAAGTTGAAGTGGAACTTGTTAATTTTGTTGCGTATGTTGTTGCTACTTTTGCCACTCTGCTAGCAACATGTGTTAGCTCTTTCTGTAGTATTTAGTTTATATTTTTAAGCTATTTTTATTTTATAACTTTTTGTTTCTTTTATAATTTACCTTTTTATTTTTTTTTTAATTTTAATATTAAATTTTATTTATTTCTTTTAAAATTTTATTTTTTGTAATGAGTTTTTATTTGTAGTTTTTTTTGTGACGAGTTACTGACTGATCAATTTCACACCGCGCTGCGTTTGAAGCACAACTGTATTGTACGACTTTATGTCTGCAACTGATCTTGCGTTTATGTTTTAAGTTATCATCATACCTGTTTCTCCAAAATGCAATTTCTTTTCAATCTTTCTTTCTGTCCAATGGAAATGGGGTTACACTATATCAAAAAAGTTTTAATGTTGTTTTTTTTTTAATTACCAAGAACTTACTACTTGTTTCGTATGCCAAGATGTACATTTCTTATGTTAAATAAATTTTACAGTTATTATTGTTTTCTATGTTCTGTAATTACGTATCTTTAGTATTAAGTTATTTCACATCTATTGCAATAGATTTTTTAGCATTTGTCTTATAATTGGTATTGAAAAGCATTCTTAGTACATGTTAATGTCAGAAGAAACTCAAGAAGAAAGAAAGGGTGTAAATGAAAAACAAGCGATTTTTATACAAATAATTGCCTGGAATTTTAATGTACAATGAAGCCGACTTAATTGAAAGATGTTCACCTGCCATGGATACTTTTCTACCTTAAGAAGGGGAGAACGATGTTTTTAATCCGATTTCGTATTTCTATCAGGGAACCGTTATTCAACTCTGTATTCTTAATTATGCAATAATGCGTAATAACTTTGTCAGTGTATATTAGTAAACTTTATCGTGTGTTCTAAGCAAATATAAATTAGTAAGAATAGGTTCGAAGAAATGGTTTATTAGCTGCTTTTATTTCAAAGTTAATTTGTTCTCTTTTAATAAATAAATTAATTTTAGTAGATTTTGCAATATAATGCTGGCTTAATGAAAAAATTGTTGTTCCACAATTTATCTTTAGGCTATTGAATTTGATAGAAGATAAATGATTTTACAGTTTCACTGCAAATATCCTGTACAGGTTCTGCTATGATTTTTTCTCCTGCCACGTAAATTCGAATCTGATGGTTAAATTAAAGATAATAAATTTTTCAAGGAAATATTTTTCTTTAGCTAAACAAATAAAAAGCATAAGACTTAACGGCACATGCTCGACTCTTGTTCGGTGTCTCAGAATTTCTTTAAAATAATTCATAAAATTCTTTAAAGTTTTTACGCAAAACTTCAAACTAATTTAAGCTCGTTCAAATATCACCTAAAGTGTTAGAACACGTGCTCAGCCCGAAGTATCATTTATAAACTAATTTTTACCAACAACTAAGTAAACTCTAAAAAAAACTCGACCAAAATTCAGCAACCCAACTCTAGAGTTTAAACAAATCGTGATAAGAGAGAAAGGAAAATACACGAGAAGAAAAAGTTTCCCAGAAATAACAAGATTTTAAAAAAATAATTTAGTAAACTCAAGGTTATAGAAAAATTATTTTTTTTTTCTTTTTTACAAAACATAAACATTTCTCTAAATATAAAGTTATTTTTCGATATATGTATTGAATTAAATAGATTGAGATACTAATTGCCATTATTAATTATACAATGAAAAAGTTTAATTAATAATTATTTCAAGGACAAAGTAATTATCATTGACTAATGATTAAATGATTTCAGAGCATTACTATTAATAAACAAGGGTGGAGATTAGTTTCCGCTTTCATGAATTTATTTTTCATAACCAATAATAGTTAAAATAAAATCGATACCATTAATACTAATTTCATTAATAATTTTCATTATTTAAAAAAAAAACAAAATAAACAACACAAAAAGGAAATTAAAAATTCTTAATTATATATATATATATATCCCAATTTATTAAAAATTTATTTAAAAAATCTAAAATGAATAACAAATATTAAAATGAAAAATGAGTGTTCAGTTTAGAAACTACACTCAACGTACGCACACTGTTCTGTTCAAAATCAACCCGTACATATTTTTCTTTTCATACCAATTATGTGTGTCTCTAAATTTAGAAATTTTCCGTACACATCAACGAATGTGTTACGTGAATGTACGACTGTAGATATTGTTAGTGTACGCGTACTCCATTTTCAGTACGTGTACGGAAAAAAGTACACGGAAAAATTAAAATGCCTTCGTGTACGGAAAAAAATGATATAATTAAAATAAATCCCTGTACGAAAAAAACATACATGGAGAAATAATAATGACTGCGTGTACGAACGGCAGCAAAAAATTTGAAGTACCATAGACAAAATATAATAACATTTTTTATTGTTATTATTGTTTTTTTTAGTTAAAATTTCAGCCTACCATTGCAGTTTGTTTATTTTTATTATAATATTATATATATTTAAGTAGTGTTATAAAAAGTAAGGATTAAGGGTAGGGCTTATCTTTAGCATTATTGCAATTATATCTAGAGAAGGATTTTTTATGCTTACTATTATAATAAAATAATTATATTCATTTGGCATTTTTGTTCGTCAAATTGTTTTCCTGCTTTAAATTTGCAAGTGTTATTTGTTGTTGCGGATTTTGAATACAGTAAATGTGCTTTGCTTATGTTTTAGGTATGGGATGTTTACTTGTCCATTTGTTTTTATTATTATTATTACTTCTTAATTGATGGTAAACACCAAATAATTGCTACTAAGAACAAAACTAATAATAAAATTTTCTTGTGAAGATTAATGCAAAAAAATTAAATCGTTTAGATTCAGGTGCTATAGTTTTTTAGTTATTTCTTTGTATTGATTTACCACGCCTACTGCTCGGATTATGCACATTGATCAGGGAGTTACCTTAAAAAATCAAAACTAAACTTACTATAATTCGCTTTGGGAGACTTTTCACTTTGTATGTTTCGATCCAGCCAGTTTTTACATTTTAAAACTCTACCTTTTATCGATCCCCAAGTAAGCTTTTCACATTACAGGTCTTACCACTCTTTTTCCGTTTTGACCTAACAAGTTATTTAAAAAGCACGCTAGTTGATAAAATAGTTTTTTGTATTAAACTCCAAGACTCATCTTATTTAAAGCGGCTATTAGATGGTCACACTTGGCATGTAACCGCTCGTGTAACAGGGTAAAATTCGATTTTGTTAGCGGATAACATAGACTTTGCCGGATAACATAGACTTCAAATTATGCGATGTAAAAAATACTTGTATTATATGAAAAGTGCCACGCCCACTTGAAACATATAGCCTATTTTAGCTACCGATTACAAAAATCAAAACAATTAGTTTTAGAAAGATCAATGAACTGTTGTAGCTTGCTAGAGGTCTCCAACAAACAACCAAACATAAAACACAATTTGTGTTTTATGTATAAAGAAAGATAGATAGCTAGCCAGACAGATAGATAAATAGATAAAAGATAATTTTACAAATAAATTTGCTATCAATTGTATGAAGACAGATAACATTTATAACAGACAATTTAACAACGTTTAAGAAAATAATTGCAGCAACATAACAGTTACTTAAAAAGCTAAAAAAAAACTACTGACAGCAAAAATTATAATAAGAATAATTTTGTAAAATTAAAAAAAAAAGTTTACAAAGTTACACTTTTATGAACAATAGTATGTTAATTCGTTTCTATCAATTTATTAAAAAAAATAAGAAAAGAAACCACAACCATATTACATACATATAAAGTCATTTGACATATATTTGCGTCAACCAAAGTGAAATCGTGTTAAAGTATTACTCATATGCATGGTTATTAATAAAATGTTGACTTTTTCATTTAATTTTACTTGCTAAATACTTGCAATATATAAACGCACAAGCACATAAATATTGACTTAAATTTGGCTTAAATGCTTAAAAATTACTACAATATGTGGTTTGAATTTTAAATGAAGATTAAAGTTTCTTATTATATGAATATGAGCCAAAATAAAACTTTTTAGAGAGTGAGTTTTTAAAGAGTGTACACGAGGAAATTGTTAAAATTACCTTCAGATATTATTGATTTGGTAGGAAAGTTATTAAGACACCAGCGAAGATTAATAGTTTTTTTAAAATTGTATCTTTGTTAAAAAATATCTTAACAACAAAACTAGACGTGCTTTGACCCTCAATAATTAATTTAATCGGGATAATTTTAAAAAATAGCACAAAGTTGTTTTGAAAATTAAATTTTTTAATAATATTCCCGTGTCTTTAATTTAAACTGAAAGTTTATGACGTTCTAATACTTATTTTTTTCCCGACGTTTCGTCAATTATTTGTTGACTTTCTCAAGGGAATATAGTTAAATTATTTACACAAACAAAACAATTTTAAGATATAAAACTTTCCAAACAACATGAAGAATAAGTAACATATAAAACAAACGTTACAAAGAAGACACGGACAACATAAACGCAAATTATAGAGTAGCAATTCATTGGAATGGACGGTGATACTAAGTTAATTTGTGTTTTTTTGGTTTAAATTAATGTATTTTTTTAATCTGTAATCCGTTTTCAGCTATCTCATCTAGTGTCTTAGATAAATAGTGTTTGTTTTGTTCTATATCCTTCAAATCTGATTTTTTTTTTTGTTTTTTTGCTCCATATGCCATTCAGTGGCATACGAGTATAGAGCAAAATTTTAATGTAAAAAATTTAAATTGATTTTTGATCATCATTTTGCTCTTCGTGTAATTAATATTGCTGAATATAAATATTTTTTCTTAGATAAATATGTTAAACCTTTGGAAATTCACAGTATTTTGTCCCCCGTTAATTATTTGAAAATTTTTTAAACAAATAAAATAAAACTTAAAATTATTAAAAAGCAATTCTAAGGTTTTAAAAATTTTTCCAGGACATCCAACCAATTGAAGTTTTCTATTTTTTAAAATAAAACTTATTATATATATTTAAAATAACTTATTTGAAATAGCATATAAAAACTCAATCTTGCAGCCCTATTTCCAGTTAGCAAAAATATTAAAAAAAAAATTGCTGAAACCAATTACCAGCAACGTTATATATTTTCAAAATAGAGTTAGATATTGTTAAAAAGAAAGAAACAGTTAAAAATAAAAAAAAAATTCTTATCTAAAATTGCTATTCAATTTTACATCTGAAATAGACAAAAAATATTATCTTAGCCAAATAAATTAATCTAAATTTAGGGCTTTTGCTAGCTTTGTTATAATAATTTTAATATATTTAGTATAAACTTTGTGAATAGTTTTTATTTTTAGTTTTATCAAGTGAATGTATCCTTTTTTTTACAAAAATTTTGAGTTTTATTTCTTTGTTAATGTCGTTTTGCTCTACGTGTATGTCTTTGCAACGATATTTGTTTGAGATGGTGTATGGAGCAAATAGAGTTTTTATTAGCTTTAGAAAATATCCCGCTATAAATGCCGTAGAGATATAAAAAAAATTTCTTCAGAATCATTTTCTCAAAACAAATACTGGTGTAAAAATTTCAAAATTCTATCGGATAGTTTTTTAGAAAAATTATGTTAAAACTTCAAGATCGATTTTATCAAAATACACTATTGGCATATAGAGCACATAAACTCCCGCACGACGTATTGTTTTACAATTTTTTGACGCTTTTGAAAAAGCTTAATCATCTTTTATGTTACGCGTTTTCAACGTTAAGTTAAAAACGATTAAATAATCCTTCTACGCCTTTAAGAGTACTTAAGCTGTTCTATACTTTTCACTCAAAGTTTTTATTTATCGAAGCAGTGCTTAATAAATGACTTTGAATTTTTTAGGAACTACTGAGCTAAAGATCAAATTGTTACATCAAATTTTATGTATGCAGCACATCAAAGTCAACCCATCAAACTTCATTTCATAGTTGTCTTGAATTTTTTATGTCCTTTTTTTCGTACGCGCACTGAAAATAGAGTACGCGTACACAAACAATAGCTACAGTCGTACATTCACGTATGCGTCGCAAATAAATATTTTAATAAAACACATTCTAGGATTCGTACGGAAAATTTTAAAATATAGAGACACACATAATTGTTATGAAAAGAAAAATATGCACTGGTTGGTATTGAACAGAACATTGTGTGTACGATGAATGACCTTTTTGAACTCAGCTGAAAGGTTTATACCTGGAAAAAATTTGTGTGTTTGCCTCGCTGCTTCACATCGTACATCAAAATATTTTGTGCAATCTTCTGATATATTTTCTAATGTACTAAAATAAGCAAGTTACAAAAGAATTTGTACATAAAGCGTACAAAGAATAAAACAAGGTAGTATAAAAAATCCATTACGTGTAAATTTGACCAACACACGGAGGGTTTTCTACGATGTATAGGGCACCTTTTAATATTTAATTAAATTATTACAAATTTATTACAGCAGACATAGTAAAAATGCTTTAAATTGAAAATAAGGCCTTGTGAAAATAACGTTACTATTGGGACACCTTATAGTATCAATTTTTTGTATTTGTCTCATGCGGTTCAAAAAACATTTTTAATAATTTATTTGCATAGCGGACAGATTTGTCCATACTCTGTGTTAATTCTACTTGTTGCTAAAGCGCACATAATTTTACTGTCACAATTTAAAAAGTAACAATATTTCTATGAAATTCACGTCACTCTCGAAACACGCTTTAATTTTTTAGTATTTGTTCTTTTAAAAGAAAATTAAAGTACTCACATCATACTATTGCCTTTCAAAATTTTAATATTTTGTATGTCATGTAAATTTTTTAACAGAACAAATTTTCAAGCGATAGCAATGCTGTATTTGTCGCTTCAGTGTTTCCTGCTAATTTTAAAACTGAGTTTAATGGACTGTCTCTTACTATTCGCACATTCATATGTCTAGAAATATACACAAGCCTTGGAACACTTATTTAAACTTATGTACATGCGTACATACGTACACCTCTGAATGAGTTTGTAAGCTTTTCATTTTTATTTTTATTAGTTGTATAAAGTTTTTTGTCGCATTTTTTCATTTAAAGTTTCATTAACAAAATGCAGTTAGAATAAAGCATTTAAAATGTGACATCAAAAAGCCAATTACTTAGCTCGCATTGTATTTACTCTTTCTTTTTATTATTATTTCAACAATTTTAATACGGGAGCATGTATATAAGCGTATCTACATCATATTGGTTTTGCCACAAACTTTACCAACAAATAAGAGAAAAACCATTGAAACATGTATTTAATGTACAAATGGAACTAATGAACTCAACGAATATGTTCTATTGATTTTATGTGCTATTTAAAATTAAGACATTTAACAGTGGTCAATATGGTTAAATCAAGACGGAAATATATTATTTTGAAAAGACTGAAGCAATGATGTAGTCGAGCCAATATTTTTAATTAGAGCCTTTAGTTATCAGGCAGCCAGCCTAAAATTGCTTCTTAGAAAGACAATTGGGATACTTGATTTGATCTATAAAAGGTTACTTATTCGTAAGCCCTAATAGTTTAAAGACTTTCAATATAAAAATATTTGTTTATTCATTTATTTATTTTTTTATCTATCTTATTCTAGTTGTTTACTAATCGGGAAACCAATACACATTTTTAGTACATTCATTCGAAATAGACCATATTGTATTAAAATGGAACCAAAGGAAAAATTTTTACATCCGTGGTGGTATGAACTAAATGCCATCATGACATACGACTGCAAACAGATCGTAATCTTTTGTATGGTTCACAATAGTCTTAAGTTAAAAAAAAATCTAGAGCCAGAGTATTCAGTTTTTCTAACTTCGTTGTTTCTAAAAGTCAAAACAGATTTACTGCTTAGAAAGCTCATCCCAAGTGTGCTAGCAATAGATTTTCCTTAAGCTCAATTAGAATTCATGTTTTAAGTTTTTTTGTTCAGGCATAACCTACAATTTAACTTAATGTAATCAGTCTGGATGTTAACAGATGACAGGTCGTGAAAAATGTATGTTCAGTTATACGATAACCCTCAAATCGTTACGTGTTGTAACTTGACAGATGTAATGATCCGAGCCCAGATATAATAAATCGAAAAGTCGATATTTAGACCTGAAACCTGTTTTTCGACCTTACATCAGTTTTATATAATCGGAGTTTTTACACTTTTCTTGGTAAAAAAAAACTTTTGTGAGAGCTATAAAAACTGCTTTATTTCATATTTTATATATTTTAACTTTTTTTTTACTGTAAAAATTTCTACACAATTAAATCGTTTTTTTTTTTTAAATTCTAAAAGATTTATAATAAATTTAGTTCTCACAAATTCCTTCGCGCATAATTTTTCCCAAAATTTTAGGAATTGTGTGTGTGCTCACAACAGGGACGCCAACTTTTAAAAGGCAGCACGCATAGACTAAGGGATCAGAAAAAGCTTAAAAGAGCTAATTTGAAAAAAAAACAAAAATAACGTTTTTATTTATCTGACAATTTTTAAAGCTTTCACACAAAAAGTGGAAAAAAGATACATCTAAATTTGTCATTCCGTTTGTAATTTCTACAATATCCATAGCCGACCCCATAAATAATCAGAAAGACAAAGAGCTGCTATTGAAAATCAGCAAGTTCGGTTGATGTCTTTCGAGGCAGTGGGCAATGAAGTAACGAAAAAAGAAACAAATGTATGGGACGATAGATAATTAAAAAATAAGAAAAAAAACATCAAGTGAAAAGATTGGCGCCGAGTTACAGGCCTCTAAAATTTATTTTTTTTTTAAATATCAGTATAGTTATCACTGAAAAGCTTTTAAAGAGATCTCCGTTAACAGCCGATGACATTATAATATGTTGTTTCTAAGTAGAATTTTTATTAACTGAATTTTTTAGAGCATGTCCCACAATTCAAAATTGTTTGGTGTATTATAAAAAAGATACAAAAAGCGCCAAGCGCCTTATTTATAAGAACAAAAAGCGCTATGATAGATTTTTTTATGGAGCTGAAACGAAATACGTTGCGTCTACAACAATCAAAAAGGACTAAAAAGTGCGCGAACAGAGCTAAGTTGTCATCACTGTCTCAAAAGGTGGTGAAACTGCAATAACACCAATACAGAAAATTTTCTTATTTGTGTTTTTTCAAAATCCCCCACTAGGTATTGTTAACTTAGCTCAAGATTAACTTTTAACTTTGAAATAAAGCAACGATATATTTATTTAAGAAATAGCATAAGGATCCAGATTTTTTATATATGTGAAACATATTATGTGCAGTAATAATTCTTTCTGTTCAAACCACACACATACTGACACTAAAATAAATATACAAATGTAGAGAGGATCATACTTAAAATTACTATTTAAATTAAATATAATTAGTGATTATTATTAAAATTTTGAAATCATTCATTTAAGATTAATTTAATAAGGTCAATTTAATAATTTGAGTTAACTATTTATTAAGAAAAATTATATCAGATATTTTGAAAAATTTTTTTTATCAGCCAAGCAACATCAAAGTCATTTGAAAACTTGCCGAATAGTTTTAGTTTCTTTACATTTTCTTACAGACATTGTCACAGAATTTCCGATCCGATCGAAAGTGGTTTCAATTCCCCAAATTGGTTCATTAGAAAATGAAAAATTTCTTTGAATGCAACCACTCTTGAATTCCAAAGTGGAATTGATTTTTTTTCAAATTTTATTATAACTTTGGCGAGACCAATGTTGCCGTATTAAAATTAAAAATCTTGAGTTTTTTTTAAATACTTGTGCGACGTTTTCTGAAGAGCTAAGTAGGCGGTAGCGTACTGGCCATCGAGACGTGTTCTCACCCTCAATAATAAATATCGGATTTAATAATTTAATCGGGATAAAATATAGCACGATATTTTTTAAAATTTGTTTAATTCAGAATTACCGTTGTTGAATTTAAATTAAAAAGTTAATATTCATTTTTAGTGATTATACAAAATCGAAGGGATTATTTGGATGACCCTTTTTGGTTTTCATGAATGCTAAGAAAAGCAATATTGTCAGCAAATATCGATATGTAAACACGGTTGCTAGAATATATATCCACGTATACACTTATAAAAAACGTCCTAATATACCACGTTAAGTAACTCCTTCTTTAAGTGTAAACATAAAAATATGTAGAAGCTTACGGGTATGCTTTGCTTTAATGCTTAAGATACGTCTATGAAAAGTTGAGAATATTATTTTCTTTACACAAAGGTTTTGTAACAACATTTAATAATATTTATGTCTGAATTCGCATTATTAATGCAAAAAATACATCCATGCAATGTATTAATGAAAATGAATGTTTTAATGAAAAATTTATTTGAGGGATATTTTCGTTACTATTGGTAACACTGATATAGACTTCATGAAAATTATTTTTAACAGATGTTCCTGCGGTCAAATGTTATTTTTTAATAAGTAAATAAGTAAAATATATGGATAAATACGAAGAATGCTACACATAATTTCAATTAAATTCTCACTATTACATACATCCAACTGTCTGCAGAAACATCGTTGGAACTTTTAAATAAAATTAATAAACTACTATCGTACACATAAATATCAATTAAAAGTTTTATGTGCGACAATAACTGTTGTTGATGATGATATAAATTACAACTATTACTAACCGGCAAAGACGTAAACATTCAAAGAGAAAAATTAAATTCATCTAAACTAAAGAGCGTAATAACAGAACAACATAAAAATACAAAAAATCATTATGCGAGTTTAATAAGTTTTAGGAAAAGGACTTTTATTAATAGGTTTTAGTGTGTATATACCACCCAGCAAAAAAAATGAAGGAGTTCATAAAATCATGGGTATTTTTATTGCTTTCTCTTGCATTATTTTCTATAACTCATTTTTAATAAGTTCGCTCATTCTAGTTAACACGTAATTTTTTAACTCATGAAAATTCATGAAAATTGATAAAAATCATTAAACTGGTTTTAAACCTAAATTAGATAAAATAATATGTATTAACCTTTCCAAAAAAAAGTTAACAATTTAGTTCCATTTTATTTCCTCAAAGAAATGTTAATAAAAACTATTAAGTTTTATTTTTATTTATTTATTTTATTTATTTATTTCCAATGAATTTTAAACCTAATGGGCCAAATAATTCAGTATTACAAATGGCAATAACAATTGTATAAAATATTAATTTTTAATTACTTCAATATGTAAAGAATAAGATACATGTACAATGCTGAAGTTTGCTAAAAGTGATGTTTCATGACATTAGATCAAATTGGTAACAGTAAATTATTCATAAGTATTTTTTCAAAACATTTTTAAATTCGTGAATAGACCTTCCAAAATTTCGAACTTCATAAGGAAGCAAATTATTCCAAATTCTTGATACTCTTACAACAAAAGATCTACTCAAGAATAAAGTGGAGTGATTTGGACAGATTAGCGGATTTGTTCTGGTAGAGCGGCCAAAGTTAAATTTTTTCGAAAAGACATAAAGGCTTGTTTACTTAATTATTTTGTAAAATTGCATTATAACCCGTTGATCAATTAAGCTCTGTAAGTCTGAACCTAACGTACGGGCTACATATGCTGAAATATGTTGTCTGTAAGGGAGACCATATATAAAACGTATTACTCTATTAAAACAAAGCCTAAGTTTATTAAAACTTTGCTGCGACATACCAAAAAATATTTCAATTCCATATGTAAACATTGAAAAGCACAAAGATATTGCCACACGTTTCCTAACATTAATTGGCAGAAAAGTAAATGAAATCCTAGAAATAACGCTACTCACTTGGTACTGAAAATCCAACTTATTATCAATATATATTCCTAATATCTTATGACATAGAATAAATTGAATAGGCTCGTTACGAAGAAAAATAAATGGAGAAGATGAGTTATGCGAAAAATATATTGCTTTAGTCTTTGACGGATTAAGTGTTAAAAAATTTAATTCGGACCAATCTGCAAGGCGCTGTAGCTCAAAATTAATATTGTTTGATAGGAAATCCGAACCGGCGCCATTATCGTGATTAAGCAACTGGATGTCACACTTTAAAAAGAAAATATTGCAGTAGATATGATTCATATACATCATGAATAATAACGGGCCTTATAGGGATCCCTGTGGCACACCCCTATATATTTCTCATGTTGAGGATTTTTGAGCATTAAATTCTACATATTGAGATCTACGTGTTAAGAATGAAGATAATAATTACAAGCAGACTTATCAAATTTAAATTCATTGCCAAGTTTACAAATTAACATCTTATGGCTTATAAAATCAAAAGCTTTGCTTAAATCAAGTGTTACTAGTACGGAGTGATAAGATTTATCTAAGTTATATCTTAAAGTTTCTGCAATGTCTAGTATTAAACTCGTTATGTTATACCCTTTCCTAAACCCAGATTGAAAAGAATTTATCATATTGTTAGCAGAAAGATGATCCTGAATTTGAGTTTTTATCAAGACTTCAAAGATTTTTGAGCAAGTATTCAATATGCTTATTGGACGGAAATCAGCACAGGAACGGGGCATTTTAGTTTTCGGAATTGGTATAACCTTCCCAATTTTTCAGCACTTCGGATACGACGAGGCCGTTATTATTGAGTTGATAATGTAAGTAAGGTACCGTGAAATAAAGGGAAATACAATTTTAATAAATTTAAGAGGAATACCATCTGGACCAACAGAATTAGTCTTAATACTATTCATGGCATTAAAAACTTCATACTCATCAACATTTCTAAATGTAAAAGAAGTGTCAGTATTAACGTTAGAAATAACAATATTTTGTTCATTAATTGGTGATAACACCGATTGCCTATTAAATTCTTCAACGTTTGTAATGTTACTGCTATTATCATCATTGCAAACACCTACAGATCTGAGTTTTCTTTTTCGCCTTATAACCGCCTTTAGTTTGTTCTTATATTTATAGTAAACTCGTTGGTTTTCATTTGAATTATTCTCGCAAAATGCCTGCCAAGCTAGATTTCTCTGTACCCTTGCACTCTTATTTCACTGCATTCCATCCATCTATCATTCTTCTCAATAGTACATTTTCCAAGAGGAACATTGTCGTTGAAGTTGATATTATTTACGGGTTCCTCGGATTTATTTTAAGAAATTATAAAAAAATTAAAAAAAGTACTATCCTAATTATCGAATGTTCTTTATCAGCATCATTAATTTAAATGCCAAGCCGTTTTGTTAATTTGGACCCATGCTCGCCAATTTAAAGCTAATGTAAAAATCATGCATTTTTCTTCTAAATTGAACCAGTTTAAGTAGAACTACTTCTTTTGCATGTGTTATTTTGCTGGGAATTCATTTAACAATTTTAATAAAATAATAAAGGAATTATATTTTGGCTTATTAATAAAAATACATTCTATATTTTAATAATGATACTTTAGTTGACAGTTATCGCATGCACATAATTCATAAATTTATATAAAGAGTCAATAAAAATGTCTAATACTTCTTATTTAGAATACTTTTTAAGCAAATAAAGTAAAATTGCCGAATATCGCTATAGCAATTGACTTTGTTACACACACTCCCGCTAACATGATTGAACTACTTAAATTTCTTCTGCCAAAATTTTACGCACACATTAAAAAAACATTTTTTTTATATTACATGAATAACAACAAGACTAGATCTTACTACATTAGCATTTTAAGGGTTTAAAAAAAAAACACGTTTCATTTTGAAATGTTTTCATGTTTTCGAATTTAATTTTTACATCGCGCTATTATGAGAAGAAAATATAAAAAAACCCACAACCCACCTCAAAACAGATTTCATTTGTCTATAATTTATTCCATCTCCAAACTTTATACCTGCTACAGGGCATTAAGGACTACAGCTCCTTGTTAATTTCAATTGGTCAGCAATCGTTTAATAACCAAAATCAAATTTTATACTTGCTTCTGTAGTAGACTTAGCAATCCGTTTCCCTGTAAATTTTAACTATCTGTCTGCAACGGTTCAACAGTTTGGCCATTTAGCATTGTGATACTCTTCAATTTACAAATTAAAATATTTATTAATTAACTTTTAAAAAATCCTTTTTACGTGCTATTTTCTATTATGATGATTAAAAAATTAAACACCGATATGGATTATTGATGGTGAATGCACGTCTCGATGGCCATTTCGCTACGCTTACTTCGCTCTTCAGGAAACTTCACACAAACTTTTTAAACAAACTAAAGATTTTTTTCCAAACAATGAAGTAAAGACAAAAGTCAAAGTTTAAGCAAAAACAACAATAACCAAAATTCATTCTATTTTTCTTTCTCTACTGTATACGGCTGACTTTTTTCGGTTCCTCAAAAATCAATATCGGTGATTCAATTGTTTAATCCGGATAATAGAACATAGCACGAAAAAAAGATTTTTTTTTTGAGAGTTAGTTAATTTAATGAAAAATTTCCTTGTTTAATTTAATATAAAATATTTATACTTTTTATCACACTAGAGAAAGTAGTGGATATTTTGTCTTATTTTCAAGTGTTTATATATAAAGGTTTAAAAGATACGGCCATATAGGTTAAATTACATTCATTTAGGGAACACCCTTTAATTTCTTAATTTAAATTATATACTTATGTTGTGGAAGACTAAGCAATGCAGGTCTCTGGAAGGTTTCTGCTGTCTGTCGTACCGGTTTAAAGGTTTGGCCACATATATCAAACAACAAATACTATTGGGGCACTCATCAATTTCCAAATGCAAATTTTATTCTTGTTCGAGTTAACAATATAGAGTTCTTTGTAAATTTTAAGCTTCTAACACTGTTCAAAAGTATGGATATACAGAATAAATTAATTTATAATTTTGAATATTAATACTTGTTACTATAACGGTCATAGCAAACGACATTCTGTTCAATTTGCAAGCGGTTGTCTATAGCGGGTCAAAAGATAGGCTCACATGGGTCGATTTACGTCACCTATGGGGACACCTTTTATTTTTAAGATTTATTTTTGTATAATTTTCTGCCATTGGGAGCTATACTGATATGCAGTTTTTTAATTTAAAAGTGGTGCACTTTACGGGTCATGGTACACATAAAAAACTTATATGTTGTATGGAGCCACATTTAATTTTTAAGATTATAAACTATTTTTAAAACGAAATCGGTTCAGAAATGACTGAGCACGAACTGGGCACAAACATAAAACAAGCGTGCTTGCCTCAATCATTATATATGCTTAGATTATTACATGGAGAAAGCTTCATATACAGCTCCGTGATAAATATTTATATCTCAACTCTTTAGAAGTTTTAAGTTAAAGTTAGAGGATTTGATGAACTCTTTAGCCTGCCGAAAATTTAAAACGAGATCCTGCAACCTTTTTGCATTTGGTTGGCTGACGAGAAATCATTTCCAAATAACGGCGGAAATTGGACCAAACGGTGCAATGCTCAACACATTCTGCAATTTTTAAATACAATCCTTTTTTTGATTTTAAACAAACTAAAAATAAAAATATTCAACTTATTAATGAATATCGATTCATATCAATTAAAAAATTCAACCTTAAACACTCAAATATTTCTCAAGCTTAATAACAAAATCACAAAACAATATGCTGAAATGGCACGTGAATTCAAATTAAATGCAAAAATATTAAAAAAAAAGCAAAGAACAAAAGAGCAGAACCTATAGTAAAACTAGCACATGATATAAAAATGTAAGCATAACATATTTATAATTTTTTTTAGCAACCATAAAAAACTGACACACACCCTCAAAATTATTTATTCACAAGCACAGGCACAAAGAAATGAGTATGAGTAAATTATTAGTGTCAATACACAATCAAAGTCAATTACAAGTACTTAACAAAAAAGAAAATAAAAAAGGAAAAGTCGCGGTTGAAGCCAGAATTCTGTTGATTGCGTGAAAAAAATTACTATCAATATGGGAAACGTAATCAAACAAACGGTCTCCAAAAATTTTTAATTCAAATATCATATCGCATAATTTGATAATCACACAAAGACTGGCACGCAAAGTTTAGTACCATATTATTCATTTTCTTAAAATGACTTTAAATGAAAACATCTTGTTCGGAAACTGATAGTCACTAAATCATAAAAAAGCACTCTTCGCAAAAAGTTTTGTAGTGGTAAACACCATTTCACATATTTTAGCTTTCTGTTTTCGTTTTGCGTTTATTATTCATTATTTTAATAGATGCGATCTTAATAAGAACCGGATCGTACTTCCGCTTACGTGTGGTAAATATTAAATATGATAAAATGAAAACTATAATAAAGAACTCTTATTAAGGCAACTTATTTGGCCGGGACTACAAAAAACATTTAACACTATGCTAGAAATAAGTTAGACGTGATATAGAAGTCGTCTTCATTGTAGGAATTATTATTTTTCAGTTCAGAACTTCTTTATTTTTCTATAAATTTAAAAAAAAGTAGTTTTCTTAAAAGTGATGGTAACTGATTGATTCTACTGTACAGAAATAAAATACTAATTAATGGGTGCTCCATAAAATGAATATAATTTTTCATCGTAACCAAAGCGCAAGTGGCTAGAGCTGCATCGATAATACCGATAGTTTTTTTTCCGATAGCGATAGTATTGGATAGTGATAGTTAGCAGAATTAGCGTTTAAAAATTCGATAGTATCGTTAGTTTTTAAGCAAACTATCAAATAAGACAACTATCGAAAGTTTTGCAGCTTACAAGTAGCAGACAGTCTAAAGTTTTATTCCAGTTCATCCGGGTGGTCATACTAACAAAATATACTTGAATTTGACGTATATGGCCTTGTCTTGTAAACCGATCTACACAGACATTTAAAATTTGCACAGGGCGATTTGTTTTATATTCGCTATAACATAAAACGTAGAAGATGAAATAAGTGATTAAAGGGAATTTTAATAGCGACGTTAGCATAATTTTATCAATTGAAAAGTAAATTTAAACAGATTTAATAAAGCTATAAACCAATCGCTGATATGTCTGCAAAATATAATATATGTACATTAATTTAAAGGGTGTCACCCCTGAGGAAATTTCAGTTAGATGTTTGTATATAGGCTTATCCTTTTAACCTTAATAGAAAAGACTTGAAACTAAAAGAGAATAAATATAATTTCTTCTAAAATTCGTATTTATTAAGTAAACTTTAAAGAAATTTTGGTTCAAAATTGTAAGCAAGATTTATATTTATCAAAAATGGGATCTAAATTTTGTTTTATATAAAAATATAAATAAAACTAAACTATTTGTGTATATTTCCAAAAAAGGACACAAACTCGTAGCATATATAGAATAGGGAACAAATATTCAAGGCAAAATGGAACAAATTAAAAATAAGAAAAGATAAAGATTAAGGAAAAAAATTTTAAGCTTTAAACTATAAGTTTCTAAGAGTTACTCCACACAACGTCAACACAGCTAAAACTATTTTCTTGTGAATATACAATGAATACATATGTACCTTTCTGCAATAAAGAAAACAATTTTAAGTTTTGTTTTCTTGTCAACTTCTAACTATTCTTATATTTTATTTATATTTAAACAATTTTATTTTCGTCTGCTTTTATTTTCTTACTAGCAGTGCCCACGACTTCGTCTGCATCTTAAAACCTAAATTTAGAAAAATGTGTTATGTTTACTGTTACTATTCATGCCTTAACCGCCAAAAAACGTAAACAACATATTTTTCAAAACTGGGTTTTTAATTAGAAAAATATAAAGTTTAAAATTGAAAAATATACAAATGACGATTTGAAAAAAAAAAAATAAATAAATAAAATTTCTCTTATATAAAAGCGGAGCTTAAATAATTAATATCGGGCTGAATGATTGTACTCAGCGACTCCGTCTGGCATATTCTGAGAAATTAGAAATTTCGTCACTTAAATTTAAAGATATAAAAGCTTTGTGTAAAAAAACAGTATTCCACCAACCTTTAAATACCAAAGGCCATATATAATTGAAGCAAAGCCGCGAATAACGTTGTAAAAGACAAATTTTGCAAAAATGTTTTTTTGCGGATTACCATTAATTTTACTCTCTTACATTTGTTCCAACAAGAAAACATTAAAATTATGCATTTTATCACCGTCAAAACGCAATTACAATGAGTCAGTCAGTGGAGATAATCAAACCATTCAAATACGTTTTTTTTTTCTCCTGAAAAATTATTATTTTGTCATTTGCAACGTTATTCGCGGCGATCCTTCAATTACATATAATTCAAAACCTTAATTTTGATTGAATGAATTTATTTTATTAAAATTACAGCAATAAAAAAAATTAACCGGTTTAAAATTTTTTGTCAGTTACGGCATTTAGCAACTTAGGTGACGATATATATATGAAAATTTTAAGTTGAGAATAATAAAACATTAATTACACTGTGAAACACCAAAATTATTCAGGGGTTCTCATATACCAATTTTGTTTTGCTGGAGTCCATGGAAAACGAAAATACCTTTGGTTTTTTTAGGTCACTTCGAAAAGTGGTTTTATAACAGTAATTTTCAGATTTAAACAGGCATAACTTCTTCGTTTTACAACAGATTTCCATTATTTTTTCAATTTTTAGAAGGTGTGAGTATTATCGTTTAAACAAGATATATATTTTTAAAATCGATTGACAAATGGCTAAGTTACAGTGGTTGAAATGTGAAAAAAAAACATTAAAAAATAAAAAGTTTTTTTCACCGGGCTCTAGGCTGCTTATGAGATACCAAACAATATATTCTTTTATTATAATGGGAAAGGATAATTAATAAGCTTTCAGAAATGGGTAATAACAATAAAATCGGTTAAAAAATGGATGACTCAAAGAAATTTTTGTGTTTTAAACTTTTGGTTTTTATTTAGAAACTTCTTAAAATAAATGACTTATTCAATTTTGACCTGCACATTTTTTCTGAAAGCCCACCAACCACAAAAAGATTTAGCCTAAAAACAAATTCTAATTAACCCATTAATGGCCATTGTACATGTTTGAGTACAGAAAGGGGAGTGTTTAAAAAAGAGTATTTCAAACAGTAAAATAGCATACTAATTAAGCCATTTTACCTGTTTAGGTCCGACTTAAAAAACACACATTCTAAACTTTTCTTTTTTTATGACTTACAAAAAATGTTAATTTTTTAACTAATGGATTCAACAGGTAAAGACCAATACTGCCTACAATAGTACCAAAAATTTCGTATAAAAGACTGCGGTTGCGAAAATGGCTCCGTTTAATTTTTGTAAGTAACAATAACCATCGGAGTGATTTTGGTGCAAATATACTTAATAAGTGAACTAATACAAAGTGTTATTATTAAAGTTTACATAAAAATATGTAGTAAAAGGAACAACTTTTGTCTTATATGCGGATTGTTTGTGGATAAACGACATAAAATAGATGTGTCGGTAAATAAGCATATTATTCCCCTTTATGAAGAATATTTTAGTAGTCCCTTAGAACGGGAAAAATGGTATATGCCATCGGTTTATTGTTCGTCTTGTTACGCAACACTAAGACCCTGGAAAAATTGTCCAGATGGCTCTTTTGTATTGCCATTTCTCGAACCGGTAAACTGGCTTCCACTACGTATGCATAGACCAAATAATTGCTATTTCTGTTTAACCAGTTCAACGTGGAATTTAGTTTTAAAAAACCTCCACCGTGTGCGGAATTAAAATCTTTTTATTAGCTGGTTACAATAATGATCGCTAAACTACGCAAAATTTTTTTGTAAATGATGAAAAACACTTTTTGTAGATAGAAAATTAACGATAATAAGCATAACAATATTTATAGGCTGTTGTTCAAATTTTGCCAAAAAAAAATTTAAGTGAATCGGAAGTCGGAATAAAACTTCTCTTGTAAAATTTGTTTTTTGTTAGTTACGTTATTTTGGGGGTTGGCACGTATTATACCATTCAAATTGAGAGCTTTCACATTATTATCACTATGTTCTCTACTAAGTGGTATATTTCTTTGGAAAAAATTATTAATCGATAGTCGATAGCATTATCGATTGTTTTTCAGATATATAATGGGTATAAAAAAGTTTTACAAATAACCTTAACAAGACTTCCTCAACAACTTTTAAAACAATTACATATTTTAAAGTTAATGTCTGTTTATGTTTACACTTTCTTTAAATAAAACATCCAGTGTGAGTACACTTAATACTTATAGTATACATACGTTTGTCTCCAAATTTATATTAAACAAGAGATAAGCATTTCAACCTATGATAAATGATATTTAAATTACTCAATAAAACTATCACGAAAATACTAGAAAAAAAAATATCAAAGTATTTTATAAATTTATTTTTATTTTTTACAATTTACACAACCTAAGGCAGATAAATGTAAAGAATGTTGATGATATATATATATACAGAACCAATTTTTTTTTTAATTTAATTTCTCTGTCACCTTAATATTTCCTTTTTTGATTCCAGTTACTGCACTTAACTATATCCACATAGATGGTGAAGAGTATATAAGATTCAGCATAGCCGAATATTGCACTCTTACTTGTTTTATTTAGTTTTTTCTTGTGCTGAAAAATTTAAGTTACAGGTTTGGATTTACAGCAAAATTTGTTTTAACTTTTCATTTTGTTGTTATATTCTATGAAGTTGCATAATTTCACACAACTTAAATTGTGTTGGTAAAAAAAATAAAAATCTTTTTTTTAAATTAATTGTTATAGACTTTTTGGTTAAAAATAAAAACAACACAATTTAAAATAACATGAAGCAAATGAGCAAGAACAAAAGACATAATTGGACTTTTGTCCTTGTTTTTGTGAATTATCACATCAACACTGAATAGACATAAATGGTTAACTCTGCTCCTCTTCCTATAACGACCTTATCTTTTCACTTGAACTTTGTAAAATTTTCAAGCAAAATTACAAACACGTGTTTAAAAAGGAAACTTGTTGTATTTAAAAACGAAATTAAATGCTTTTATGCTGTTAGTAGTGACGTAGCTGAAAATATTAAAAATATTTATTACTCGAGTTCATGCTTACAATAACAGCATTCTGTGTAACGCTACTTACCATGCAAACAAGTGAGCAAATAGACATACAAACGTAATATTATAGATAAACGTCTCACCAAAAGTTCGTCCAAACAACTGACTTTACGACATTTTCGTTGCTCTTTAATTCATTCATTTGCCGTATTAACAATTTTCGTCCATGACAATGACCATTTCAGTGACAACAGCATAAAGAACAACAATAAACATTATCAACACCACAAATACAAACAAAACCAACAACAATGCAATACACTATGTACACAGCTATGGGCAGCACTACGTACACAGCCACAGTGATAACAATTGAAGCCTAATTTATTCACATTGTGTGAATCAAGAATATTTTTGTGTACTATTTTCAATATTTGTTAGCTTTAAGACAGCTTATAGAGACATTAACAACTATTGACATTTGGTGCGAGCATTGGGTTCTATATTTGCTGTTGCTATAAGTATATAAATAAATGCTTTTACACTACAGGTCATTAATTAAAAGAACATCATTAAATTTTTTTTTTGTATTATTGAAGTATAAAGGATTTTTACTTAATTACAATATATCTGTTGAAATTGCTGTATATTAGACGTGTTCCCGGTCGTTCGTTTCAGTGACTGGTCTTTTTCGGTTAATTATCAAAGACTGATCCGTTCGTTCAATCGGGTAATTTAAACGATTGAATGAATTTAAACAACAATCCTTATTGTATGTGATTTTCTTGTCGTTTTATAAAACATCCCATTTAAATACGCTAAATTTACTTTGCAATCTTTTGAATTTATGTCAGAGAGAGGAAGAAAGAATGGCTGATAGTACAGACTGATGTACTCGCAAAGTTGCGATGGTTTTCTTTCGTTGCTTATACACAGTTGTATATATGTACATACACATCTTTTTGTGTTGTAAACACCACATGCTAAAAGTCCAAAATTTAGAAACGATCAAACAAAAGAAAACAAAGTTTGTAAAAGAAAAATTTTTGTGTCTGAACACCACACAAAGTTTAAAAGAAAATTTACAAAACTTTGTAAAAATAAAATTTGCGTGTCTAAATGCAGTCAAATCGTGGTTTTGATACAGAGGTAAAACCCTTAGTACATAGAATACAATATAATCAGGTTTTCTGTAGGTTCTGAAGAGACATCTACAGTGCTTTTTAATTATGAAGAAGAAAAACAAAACAAAAACTTGATATTTAACAAGAAAAAGAAAGCACAAAAAGTTTCCTTTCCACAGAAAAAAAAACTAGAAGAATGTAATTATTATTCGTAAGAATTTAATAATTAAATTGCTTAAAATTGTGATAGGCTGTGGCTTTACGAGATAATTCCAGCATCTTTTTCTCTGTGCTATTTCTTTAGTTTATTTAAGATTACTTTTTTTATTTACATTACCAATTTTCAATTAAAAAAGAAACACTACATCAAAAAAATTTTGCTTTTAAAAGACTATTAATTCAAACAAAAATTAAATATTTACTTCTATATGTATATATACATATACAGCAACTCTTTTTAATACAAAAAAAAACCAACTTAAACAAAAGAATATAACACAAAATAAGAAAAAATTAACTGAACGAAAGTGATCCGTACACCATATTATATATCTTACACTATTGAACGAAAGGAGCCGGTTAAATATCTGGCTCATTTCGTTCAATTAAGTCATCCTGATTAAATTGACCTAATTTAAATGAACGGAAACATCCCGTTCACTTGATTGATGAGGTCAATTTAACCAGTTCGTTCGCAAACGACCCAGCTCTACTGTATATAATGTACACAGAGAAAAGAAATTCGTTATAAGAACCGAATTTTTTTCCAATCGAATTTCGTCGGTTGTGATTATTATCTTGAATTCGGTTCTAATAACTGAATGAATATAGCACCCACAACTATTAAAAAAAATTATTCTTGTGTGACTATAAAGTATTATTGTGAATTAAATAAAACATTAATTTATTTTAATATTTACTTTTATTTTAAAAATTATTTATAGAAATACGATTCTACATTATAAGTTTCATATTGCGACCCATCGAATTTAGCCTACTCCTTTTTTTTCATCATGATTCTTCTTTTCCACATAGCTTCTTCAACTTTCCATCCCATAACTCACATTTTGCTGCTGCAAAGTGTATTAAACATTTTATAATTTTTTTATTTACAAACGTTTTTCTGAGATTGATTTTGTACTTACCTTTCAACAATATTGGAGAACTTTTCACCACTAACAATATATCTTTGTACTTTTTAAACTCAAATATTGAAAACAAATTTTTTTTTGTAATATGTACAAATTTATTTTTATTTTGTCAAACATTTTTCGATTTTAGAAGACATAATCGATTTTTTTTATGACTCTTACTACCAAAATTTGGTTTTTAGTAGTAACGTGCTGAATAAGTATAGTTGCATCATCCATTTAGTAGAATAGATTTTAGTAAAGACACAAATCGGTCAGGATAACTTTTTTAAGAGGTGTTACAACTAACATTTGAATGCAAATATAATTTGTTAGCTTTTAATACTAAAAGTAAGTTAAAATTATAATTTATTTATATTAACAATCAAATAATTATATTAGTAATTAAATTTTGAAGACATCAATCGAATTTTTACCAATCTTTTTTCTGTGTGTATGTAAGATAAAAAATTTTATATTGTATATGTAAATTAAATTATATTGTTTTTAATTGATTTATTCATTTAACATTTTATTTTTAAACAAAAAACTGTTTAACTTTAGTACAAACTACATACATACAAACAAGAAAACATATATAAAGCATGTAAACGAAAAGATTTTTATAGCGAATATTTCAACAAAAGCAATGAAACATTTTAATTCTCCTTTTATGAAAAAGCAAATGACTGTTCATTTTTTAACCGACTTCAAAAAAAGATGGAGGTTATACAATTCGGCTGAATATTGCTTTTTTTTATATTTGTGCCTCCAAAACTCGGCCATTTTTGATCCCATTTTGAAAATTTTTGGTAATATGATAGATTATGCATACATATTGGTCCCGTTTTAAAAACAGTTAATAATCTTAAAAATTAAAGGGTGTCCCCATACAACATACATATTTTTTACGTGTATTATCAATTGTAAAGAGCACTTCTTTAAAATTTAAAATGACTGCGTATTACTATAGCTCCCAAAAACAAAAAATTTTACAAAAATAAATCCAAAAATTAAAGGGTGCCCCCATAATTGATGTAAATTTACTTATATGTGCCTATCTTTTGAACCGTTACAGACAAACGCTTGAAAATTGGACAGAATGTCGATTGCTATGACCGCAAAATTAATATTAAAAATTATTAATTATAGGGTGCGCCAATAGTTCATTTAATTTGATGTATATGGCCATACTTTTACACAATTGTAGACAGACGCTTGACATTTACAACGAACCTGCATTGCTAAGTCTGCTATAACAACAAGTATAAAAATTGGATTTGTAAGTTAAAGGGTGTTCCAATAGTTAATGTAATTTTTTGTATGTGTCCAAACTTTTGAACCGTTATAGACAGAACGCTGAAACTTAAAAGGCCCCTGTATTGCTAAATCCGCTATATCAATGAGTATATAATTTGAATTTAGAAATTAAAGGGTGCCTCATAATTGATGAAGATTTACTTATAAGAGCCTGTCTTTTGAACCGTTAAAACAAACGCTTGCAAATTGGATAGAATGTCGATTGCTATGGCCGTTATAGTAACAGCTGATAATATTTAATTTTATAAATAAGAGGGTGCACCAATAGTTCATTTAATTTGGTATATGGCTATACTGTTAAACAATTGTAGACAGACGATTGAAATTTAAAAAGAACGTGTATTACTAACTCCTCTATAACAACAAGTATAAAATTTGGATTTGGAAATAAACGGGTATCCAAAAAGTTAATATAATATGGTGTATGTGGACCGACTTTTGAACCAGTATAGACAGACAAGTGACATATTTTGCTAAGTCCGCTATAACAAGAAGCTTATAATTTGAATTTAGAAATAAAAGGGTGTTCCCAAAATTAATGTAATTTGTTCTATATGGCCGTATTTTTTGAACCGTTGTATACAAACACCTTAATTTTAGACAGATTGTCCACTAATTTATTTGGTATAAAAAGAAGTATAAAAATGTTATATTATAAATTAAAGAATTATTTAATACTCTTTTATAGAGTAAAATACTGCATCGGAGAAATAAAGAAAAAAATATTGTGGTACCTGTTTAAAACTGCATTTTTCTGGACGATTCATCGCTAATGAGGGAAGATATAAAGTAATTATCTAAATAAAAAAAACTTTCTTATAAGGCCTGCTGGCTTGGTAGCTTCGGTTAATATACTTAGGGCCTTTATTACAGCTTGCCGTTCTTTGCGTCATTTAAACCTCCTTTTTTTCTTGTTATTGTTATTACTAATAATAATATTAATAAAATAATAATTATATTTAATGGATAAAAAATAATACGTCCTCTTTGTATTATGCAAATCCATTTATCGATCCTACAAATCCTGCCTTTAACTAACGGCAAGTTGTAAAAACCATTAGCCATTTTTACTAGAAAAATTGACTAAACAAATCTATATAAAAGAGTTTTTTAAATCACTTTTGATGCCTTCATAATAACGAAATGTTAATATACGATTTGCTAATAGAAATCCAATAAGCTCATGAAAGACCAATTAGTCTTCTAACGGGGAGAATAAGCGTCTTTATGTTGCCTCTTTAAGAACTATACTTGTTTTGCTGAATGAAAACGTATTTTCCACAATGAAGAAGACAATTTTATATTTTTGTTACTTCTAAAATAGAAAAACACCTGACACTGTCAAGCAATTAAATAATTTATTTTGATACTGTGGATCATCAAATTCTTATTAAAAAACTTAGGAAATTGTTTAATTTTTCGTCCACAGCATGCAATTTGATTTCCTCCTACTAAAGCACCAGACTTCAAAAGGTGCATTACAATGGACTTAACTCTAAAGCGCTAAATATCGCCAGGGGAGTTCCACAGGGTTCAATGCTTGGTGTTCTTTTATTTTGTTTATACATACCTGATACCTGATTTACCTGATACTCTGACCTATTGTAAGATGCAAATTTATGCAGATGATGTGCAAATCTGCAATAGCCTCACCATTGATGATATTGCAATATGTATAAGCAATATAAATCAAGATCTTAACAAAGTTAACACTTGGGCTAGAGCTAATGGTTTGTGCATTAATCCATTAACTTCTAAATGTTTGTTTTTTTTAAGATCTGCAAGAACCACTCAAAAATTTGATATAAAAATAAATGATGACTGCATAGTTTCTGTTGACTCAGCGATTTATCTAGGAGTTACATTTAACAATAAACTTAAGTGGTCCAACCATATCAAAGTCATCATAGGGAAAGTATACTTATAGATAATATGACTGTTTTGACAAACTTAATTTTATTTTCTTATAGTTTTAATTTATTTAATAATCTTGAAACAAAAATCGTATCTTTTTATTAAAATTTATTGGCATTTTGTGAATAATTTATTATATTGTATTAATTAGTATTAATTTTATATGTACTACTTTCTATGTACTTTTTTGTCTGGTCGATCACTAGCACTCTCATTTATAAAAGTATGTCTTGTAGAAAACTCAAATGTAATAAATAAAGGCAGAAATATTTAGAGCTCTTATATTTATTAAATTTTTTTGTTAACATTTTTTTCATTAAAGCTAATGAGCTGTTCCTATATTCCAGGCGATCAACTCGTCTGAAAAATTTACATGGAAATAACCCAAAAAAACTGAGTACTTTCAATACAAATTTTTCGCACGACTTGAACGCTTGTAACACAGAAGCAGCACGTGACTATTTAGTATTTATTATACCCTTTACCACAAAAATTAGAAAAAAGGATGCCTCTAAGAGTGTTACTCCGTTGGTTATTTCTACATTTATATATTTTAAGTTCTTATGCATAGCGAAGTCGATTGAGAATCTGTCCGTCCGTGTTAGTGTTGAAATCAAATTTATCAAGTCAATAAACCAGCTAGAGAGAATTTAAACACGCCAATCTATTAGATATTTTTCCATATCATTCGGAACATTGGAGTAACTTCAATCAAAACAAGTAAGAGTGCTATATCATTGTAAATCAAGTTTAATGAACTCCAATCAAAAAAGCAAATATTGGGGTGACAGAGTATTAAAAAATAAAAAATTTTGGTACTGCATATTTTTATTTTTTTTTATAAAAATGAATAAATAATTTTCCCAAACATTAATTCCAAAAATCTTAATATTTCATTAACATTTACTACCTGCTCTACTGTTACCAAAGAAGATTTCGTTTGTACTTTTTACATTTAAAACAAAAAGCAACTAATTTGCGGTTATTTAAATTTTGTTATTTTTGTTTTAAAACTAAATTGTAGTTGAAATTTTAAGCTAAAATACTTTTAATAATTGAGCCATCAAATTGTTATCGGCTTAAAATGGAATTATAACGTCGTCAAACGTTCAAGCACCTATTTAGCACCATTGATAAACTACCAATACACTACTATATAAAAATAGTTTACATCAAATAATATTCTTATCACGGTCTTGTTGTACGCCCTATCTCCATTGGTTTCTACTACCACAACTATTAGCAAATACACGCATCCACATATCGATTTTTAAAATAAATAACTGAAAAAAATATGTGAGTTTTAAGTGCCAAAATATTATTGGCAATATTAATTTAAAGTTTTCACTTTGTACACCAAAAATTTTCAATTTCCTTAACATATTTAACAAAATTGTGTGTATGAATAAATAGTTTTTTTAATGAAAAGAAAGTCAATAACTTTATTCATTGGTTCGGTGTAGAATGAACTTTAAATATATTATTTTTATACACTTCACCAAAGATGGAAAAAGTGTGTATCTAAGTTTGTCATTCCGTGTGTAATTTCTATATTCTATATTTCCGACCCCATAAATAAGTTGAGCGATGTCCGTCTGCCCGTCCGTGTTCGCGTTGAATCAACTTTGCCAAAACACTAGATCAAATAGAGAAAATATAAATACGCCAAATGATTAGAAATAATTTCGAAAATGTTGCTACTGAAAATCATCCAAACCATGTTCTTCGTGGCAGAGCTTGGCTCTAGTTCTTCCATATCATTTAAAACAAATTTTTGTTTAGTGGAGCTACTCAATAAAAATATATTCCGAAATATGGGCCTCTGAACTCTTTATACACTAGTACGATTGTGCACCATATTTTTTAAGATAAAAATATGGGTATCATTTTAAAGCTTTTGAAGAGATCTTTAAGGAAATACTCAAATTTCGAAAAAAATGCTTTACCCATTAAGTGCCGATGACATTTATATGCAAATTTATGTATAGATATATATTCAACTAATAGTTTCAAAAATTCAAAATAAATTTTATGCGAGTAATATCTAAATAAATTTTTTACAGAGGAAGAATTTTCAAAATGATTTAAATAAAAATTGTGTTTCATGTTAAATTCAATAATGCTTTCAAGTAAAAAAGATTAGATTTAGAAAACTCAGTTATTTTATCTGCTATAGAAGAATTTAGTTACTAACTGACACAGCTAAACGAAAATTAAATAAATTGATTAAATAAATTTTTAATTGAAAAACTAGAAAATAGCTATGTTTTACAGTTATAACAAACATCTAATTTAGTTCAAATGCTTCATACGCACAGATTTTTCAATTAAATGAACGATTAATTTATTTCAACAATTTAAAATAAAAATCTGTGACGATTTTTAAACTGTATTTTCTAATTTTTATGACGATTACGACGATTTATTTCTGACAATTTTTCAAGAAAAATTACAGGGTGCATGAACATACTTTAAAAATAATTAAGATCAAAAGTAATGTTAATTGTATGAAAATTGTCGACCTGACATATATTAATGTACATATTAGGGGAACCTTAAGGGTTCGGTAAAGTAAAAATATATTATATGTATATTATTACAACTCACTGTGAGCGTCTATACCTCTTTTATATCCTAAACCACAGGTGATAGAGGGTATATCTAAGTTTGTCATTCCGTTTTTTATTTCTACAATATCCATTTTCGACCCCATAATATATATACATATATATATATATTTATACTGAGATTTTAGGCATAGCGAAGTCGATTTAACGATGTTCGTCTGTACAACTGTCCGTTTGTGTAGATGAGGTAAAGAAAATTTAAATATGATAATCAATCAGACATAGCTTCGAATTTCTCTTCTGAAAAACAAGAAGATCGGCCCATGTTCTACGATGCAGCGGGCATAACAGTTCTAATTTGTTCATATAGTCTCTTCACGTTCGTTTGTATTCCAATAACTAGTTTGAAAAAAACTTCGGGTATTAAACGTAAGAATAAACCCTCCATTAATCTTTTTCAATGACATAAATAAAAAGAATCCATGAATACATCTGTCAACCTTTTCAAAATAACTTAAAAATGAATAAAATTTGACTTTATTTTCAGCTTTTTGATTCTTTTTAATTTAATTTTTAAACATTTACAAAAAAAATTTTAGATTAACAATTTAAACTGCTTGCTCTTTATTTTTGTAAGAACCTTTATCATAATATGTTTTGCTTTTTTAAGACATTAATTTTTTTTTAATTTTTTCCCAACCAGGATTTGAACCATCGATTTTATAAATGAATGAAATTTTACCTTATTTTCGGCTTTTTGATTCTTTTAAATTTAATTTCTAAACATTTAAATTGTTAATCTAGTGATTAAATGCGGGTATTTTTTAACATCTCAAGTGCACAAAACGATGAACTTTAATCATTTGAAAAGTAACAAGTATGTGTGTTATATTCGGCTATGCCGTATCTTATTTGCCCTTAACTATATATGTAAATCTAGATTAGTAAAATAACTCCAATCAAAGAAGCAAATATTAGGGTGACAGAAAATTAAAAAATAAAAAATTTTGGTACTGCATATGTATATATATAATTTTACACAAAAATGACTTCGGCTGTTAATGGGTTAAGAATTTTTTAAAAATTTAATTATTTCCTGAAAGATCTCTTCAGAAGCTTTAAAATGATACCCATATTGATATTTAAAAAAATTTTAAATTTCAGAGCCCCGCAACCCGGAAAATATGGGCGAGCGCCAATTTTTTCTTATTTTCAATTCTCTATCACCCAATATATTTGTTTTTATTTTTTTATTTGAGTTACTTCATTGTCCCAAATGATGTGGAAACTTTAGAAGCAGGCGCGTTGTTTTTCCGCAGCCTCGAAGGACGTGAACCGATCTCGCTTATTTTCAATAGCAACTCTTTTGACAGTTTGCCTCATCAATTGGCATATTTCAATTTTCAGCAGCAGATTTAGTGCCTTGGCAAACTGGATTTTAACACTAACACGGACGGACATACAGACGGACATTGCTCAATCTACTTCGCTATGTACAACAACTCAGAATTTATATATTTTATGGGGTGGAAAATGGATAGTGTAAAAATTACAAACAGAATGAAAAACTTAGATAAACCCTTTTCCACTTGTCGTGAAAGGTACTGTCCATGTTCATGGTCACTTAGTTTATAAATCATTATAAATTTGTATAAAGAAATATATTTATTTTTTATGGCTTAACATAATTAATGTGAGTTAAAGCACTGCAATGCCACAAAACGTTGCCTCATGATAGAAATTTGTTAACACTGATTTATAAAGGTGAATTTTAAATAGAACGGTTTTCTTCCAAAACCGAAGTTTTCTATTAAGCTTAAAAATCTTAATTAGTCATTTGCCTTAAAAAACATCTTTAAATCATCGTGAATTTTACTTACCATAATTATTTATCTATATAAATATAATCATTTAAGCCCGTCTAGGCCAAGTAATGATAAAAATTACAGGAATTTTTTTCTACTTATATTTATATACATTTGTATGTGTTAATATTTATTAATATTTGTTTTTATGTATTAAAAATTAATTAAAATTAATTAACCTTAAAATTATATGTATATAACAACTTACCTTTCAACCATATTAAAACCGTTGGATTTATACTTACCATTAATTACACTGTACAACAAAATCAAATTTTTTCAAAAATTACAAGGTCCGGGCTATAAATTCTGATAGAGGAGACAAAAAAAAGATATACGTGTATCGGCGTTTTGAAAGTTTACATCTGGATTTCATTTGAGAGGGGGTTAAAGTTTCCCAGCTCTGGCACATTCTTATTGTTAAACGGCATAAGAAACCATGTGACCCTTACATTTTAGGTAAAAAATGTGTTCAGCAAATTTATGTAAAATGTTAAGGAGAACATTTTTGTAGAAATGTTAACCCTCTAACTCCTCAAGATATGGGTCTTTTTTGTCCTTCTTTTAAAAAATAGCAAAAAACACCATTAAAACAGGGTTTTAGAGGGTTAAAATGTTCCACAAAAATGTTACCCGTTAAATTTTACTATAAGTCCCTGAATACACCAAAAAGGAAAATTCAACCATAAAGTCAGAAATGAAACGCAACAAAAGAGAGCTTAGGGTTAATTACGCATTTATTAAGAATTTTGTTTTAAAGCAAATTTGGATAGCATTAATTACATTTTTTTTAGCTCTAGGCAATTCCACTTCATTATCATACAATGTCCAGCATATTTCAGCGATAAGCGAATGAATGCTTTTACCTTTATAGCGTTCTTCAATGAGTGCGCATGTCTGATGAAATTTTTCACCATGCTCATCAGATTCTGTTGACAACTGGTTCTCAAAGTAATCCATATGGGAATTTAAAAAATGAATTTTTGTTGACATATGAACGCAATAAAAGGTTCCTGTTTCAGCGATGGTTCCATCAACATAATGACTAGGACTTCGAAGTTGTAGCACAGGTACTGGGAGTTCGTCAGAATGCGGAAATGGCAGCATGGCTGATGGCACAGTTTTGTATACAAAACTCTTTCGCCTATATCTATTCAATTTTAATATGGAAATATTTTGGCGCACATAGCACGTAGCGTCATTATGTTCACCTGGATCTAACCACCGCAAAGGAATACCAAACTGCATTTTTAAAAAATAAGAAAAAAACATCAAGTGAAAAAATTGGAGCTCGCCCATATCTTCCGAGGTACGGAGCTTAGAAATTTTTTAATTTTTTGAAATATCAATATGGATATCATTTTAAAGCTTTTGAAAAGATCTTTAAGGAAATAGCATTAAGAGCTGATGAAATTTTTATGTAAAATAATATATATGCATTACCAATTTTTTTTTAATCTCTGTCACCCCAATTTTTGCTTTTTTATTGGAATTACTTCACTGAACTAGATTTACATATACTATATAGTGAAGGGTATATAAGATTCGGCATAGCCGAATATAGCGCTCTTACTTGTTATTTACAATCTTTAAGGGGTGAAATAATTTTGCGAAGTAATCGAAAATGTATTTATGGCCTCAATAAGGTGTTGTTTTATCATTATTCTGGCTGAAAACAATTATTTTACGATTATAAAAAATACAGATTCAAGGGGAATACTCATATAATAAATTCCTAGGACCACTACTTCATAGAATTAAGTATTCTTCACATAATTTATATCCAAAACGGGAACTGAAAACAAATTTTTTTGGTTTTTGTTTTAAATGTAAATTATATGTAGAAATTATCGTTACTAATCTGTTAGTAAAATAAGCCTTTGCATAATATGGTTAACACCATCGTTAATCGTTGATGGAACACTAAAATAATTTATAGAAAATATTTTAAAGCTTTTTCAAGTATTTAAAATATGACTTGTAAAAATGGTTTAACAGTTTGTTATTCTAGTACCTGGTTTTATTTAGGGACATTCCCAAATTTGTGGAATTTTAACAACCACAATTACTAATTACATTATTTTGTACATCCAAATTGACCTGGGGTGGAATCGTTACATCCGTGAACGTACAACACGTATCGTAAAAATACGTTTTTCGGATTATGACATACGTTAACGGATGGTAATTAACAATAACGTAGATTATAACATACGTTATCGTATACATAAACGTAAATTTTTTACGAACTGTCATACGTTAACAAAACTTAGTTCGAATAAGATGAAAAATGCAACAAATTCGATAAAAAAAAGTGCGAATTAAACAAATTTAATTTTAGTTTATGATAAAGTTATTATTACAATAAGTTAAATCTAAGATTCATGAATGAACACAAAAATTTGGCAAAAAAACATGCTTCCTAATTGGGCATATTAAAATCTAATGCTAACAGACTATGGGATGAGCTTTCCAAATGTATGGACGCACTAGTACCACCAGTTAATAATGTTATAATTTTAAAATAGGAAATTCGCAATTTATATTTTTGCAAGAAAATATTTATATATATAATTTTGGCTGATCAAAAATAGGTATCAAGCAAAGAAAAAAGCTTTTTTTTTTAATTGAAAAACCAGAATGAAGGAAGCCTTTATGAAGAAAAGCTGCTGGTGCCAAGTGAAGAAGTGTTAATTGAAGCAGCAGTCCTTGAATCGAGCGCTATAGGCAAAAAATCGGTTTTGACCTTTGGAAACAACAAAATTTGATAAACTGACCAGCCTGAATACTCTTTCTTTAGCTTTAGAATATTTTAATTTCAAAACTATTGTGACTCAATTAAAAAATTACGATCCGTTTACAATCGTATGTCATAATGCCATTTAGTTCATACGATTAACGTATCACGTAATTTTTTTTCGTACGATTGTCGATACGAACACGGATGTAACGATTCCACCCCTGATTTATCATAAAATTTAATTGCTTTTTCAAATTTGTTATTCTAAATGAAACATTTTCCTTTTAATTTTCAATTGAAATTTTTTTTTTATATTTATTTACCTGTTTTTTTTTTTGGTCTATGGACATTCTCGAATTGATTTTTTCTAAAACAGATTTTTTAAAACCACAATTATTATCCCTTTTCACTCGTAATAAAAGGTATATAAAAGGGCAGTAAGTAATAACAATTTTCGTAAGATAAAGGTAACAGCATTCATTCGCTTATCGCTGAAATATGCTGGACATTGTATGATAATGAAGTGGAATTGCCTAGAGCTAAAAAAAATGTAATTAATGCTACCCAAATTTGCTTTAAAAAAAAATTCTTAATAAATGCGAAATTAACCCTAAGCTCTCTTTTGTTGCGTCTTATTTCTGACTTTATGGTTGAATTTTCCTTTTTGGTGTATTCAGGGACTTACAGTAAAATTTAACGGGTAACATTTTTGTGGAACATTTTAACTCTCTAAAACCCTGTTTTAATGGTGTTTTTTGCTATTTTTTAAAAGAATGACAAAAAAGACCCATATCTTAAGGAGTTAGAGGGTTAACATTTCTACAAAAATGTTCTTCGTAACATTTTACATAAATTTGCTGAACACATTTTTTACCTAAAATGTAAGGGTCACATGGTTTCTTATACCGTTTAACAATAAGAATGTGCCAGAGCTGGGAAACTTTAACCCCCTCTCAAATGAAATCCAGATGTAAACTTTCAAAACGCCGATACACGTATATCTTTTTTTTGTCTCCTCTATCAGAATTTATAGCCCGGACCTTGTAATTTTTTGGTGTGTTGTACAGTGTTATTATTTACCCGAATGAGTTAACCTAAAATTTGTATCATATTACTTGGAAATTAATAAACATAAGAGAGCCTAAAGGAAAGAAATTACATTCGTACAATTTTTCAATTACTATTATCATCATCTGAAGTGCACTTAAAGAAGGTGAACAAATTGCTCCTAACCGTCGTAAGCATTGAAATCACCTTTTATTAATCCCTTATTTCTCTGCATGCCAATTAACAATTACAATCATTTTATTGAGTGACTGTAATTGCAAAGCAATCAAAGAGGTGTCTCTTATACCTTAGCTCTGCATTTTATCAACCCTAAAGAGAAAAATTTAATACAAACCCAATTGTATCAACGTACAATAATAGGATTATTGTTGCGAAACATAATGTAACACGGCATATGTTATCCCATATCGTTGGTCTCATATACAAAGGCCCTAGCTCGCGAAATTGTAGCTTTAAACGATAAGGTAAAAACATAATATAAACTGTATTTATCACTAAAAATAAGATTTTTTATAACCGGATAATATTGCATTAAATTTTTTGTGACGTGGTGTATGTGTGTAAAATGTATTGTAATCACTACAAAACACAATTTTGGAAAAAATTTGAGTTAGGGTCTTTATACATGATACATGAGACCAACGATATGCATCTATATGAGCGACAAGGTGTAAAATAAAATTTTATGAACAGACATAAAGATTATTTTTTCTAGTATTGAATTAGTCATTTTTGTTATATTTCGGACTTATGAACTTTTGTCACAGTATTATCGAAGAAAAATATAGTACACAAAGTACTTTTGAAAATTTTTTCTATATCTAAAAGGGTATGCTTTCATATTAGTCCCATTTTAAAAACAGGTAATAATTTTTAAAATTAAAGTGTGTCTTCGTAACACACTGTTTTTTACGAGTACTATGAATTGTAGAGGGCATTACTTTTAAATTAAAAAAAAAAAAATTCGTATCACTATAGCTCCCAATAACCAAAAGTTATACAAAAATAAATCTAAAAATTATAGGGTATCCCTATACGCTTGAAATTTGGACAGAATGTCGATTACTGTGAACGTTATAAAAACAAGTATAAATATTAAAAAATATAAATTAAATGGTGCCCCAGTAGTTTATTTAATTTGATTTTTTTGAACAGTTGTAGACAGACGGGTAAAATTTACAAAGAACCTGAACTGATAAATCCGGTATAACAAGACGTATAAAATTTGGATTGGGTAAATTAAAGGGTCCTAATTGTTTTTTTAAGTATGTGGCCAAACTTAAGAAACATTGAAGATTGACAGCTGAAATTTACAACAAACTTGTATTGCTAAAACCGAAATAAAAACAGGTATACAATTTGATTTTAAAAATTAAAGGGTGTTTCCATAATTGATCTAATTTCAGGCTCAATAGTTTATTTAAAATTAACAAAGAACCTGTACGAGTATTGCTAAATGTGCGATATCAACATATATAAAATTTGTGTGTTTGTTCCCAAACTTTTAAAGATTTATAGATAGACAGCCAAAAACTATTTTGAAGCCGTTTTTTTCCAAGAATTGTACTTTTATTCTCATGTTCGTTTTCCGCTTCGAACTTTTAAATGAATATAAATTTATGTACAATATAATCCGTCATCCGTGGGGTGGTTTAAATGTTATATATAAATGCGAAATTAGTAGTTGCGTTTTCAACGCTTTAAAGAATACTACGCTTTGAAAACGTTTAAGCCGTTCGATTTATTTTTTAAGCCATAAATTTTACTATTTCTATATTACCATTCGATATATAATATCATAAAAATATTTTTAAATATAAATACAACAAATTTTTGTCCATTATTACTGTGCTAGTGTGAGAGAACCTAATCAATTTATTGCCAGTTTGCCTACTACCTTCCATCGCTCCTCATAATTTGAAAACAAATACAATAATGCTATTTAAATCCAAAAGTAGGTCACCAGTATCTTTTTCTTTACCAAAACTCTTATTCAAAACACAAATAACAATTTATTGTAAAAAAAAAACGTCAGAATAAAATGAGTTCCTCTTGAAAAACTTGTTTATGAAATTGAAAAGCAACTAAAAGAAACCTTTAGTAACATTTGTATGCTGTAACTGTAGGCACATACCAAACTAATCTTGAACTCATAAAAAGTGACCATTCAAGAATCAATAAAAAGAAAAAGTTGTTTAATGAACATAATATATGCACATTCACTAAAAAAAAAACATCAAAAACTCACTGCCAAATGTATATATAGAAACATACATGCATTCATACTTACATACTTACACATTTATGCTTTTCGACAGCTTTTACTTTCAACGGTCAATATTATCACGACTTGAAGATGAAAAAAGTAAATAAAACTGATTTAAAAATATTAAATTCAGCCTAACCCACTAAATTGTAGATTCAGTAAGCAGTCAGCACAGGAAGGGAAAGCGATTTAAAAAAATGTTGTATAGTTATTGTAGTGATGTGCAGTTGTATGCGTCAACTATAGTTAGACGTGAGCTACAACTTAGTTTAAACAGTTAACAGTAAAATATTCGTGCTGTTTGACAACAAAATAAATTGACATTCTTTCTGCGATTCAATGAAGACTAAACTTGTGGGGGCACTTTCTCTTTACTTTTGGATGTGATTGTGCATGAAACGAATTTTTATGTAGAAGTTTTAACATACATATAAATCGATGTATACATGTATGTGCCATTAACGAATTTTTGTTGGTAATTATCATTGCGATGATAGCAGCCTACATCATCATTAAAGTTCATTTAGTTTTATTTAATAAAAATATTTACTTAATATTTTCTGACCTTTTCTTAATTTTAGCTCACAAATAAAGTATGCTTTTGTGTTTTCCTTTAGAACACTAAGTTGCATCAAATTAAAAATCATCAAAATTTATTCTAAATTCATTAATCAAACAATCCAAGTTTAAGTAATGGAATAAATTATAAAATAAAAAACAAGATTAAAAATTAAATTTTGAATCCTAAAAGATAAAAAGAATAGAAAATTTGTAAAGATAAAAAGTGTATGATGAACAAGTAAAGGTTCTATATTCGACTATGACGAATCTTTTATACCTTTCACCATCTGCGTAAATCTAGTTTAGTGAAGTAACTTCAATCAAAAAAGCAAAAATTGGGGTGACAGAGAATTAAAAAACGAAAAAAATTTGTTACTGCATATATATATAATTTAACATAAAAATTACATCGGCTATTAATGGCTTAAACATTTAAAAAAAATAGTATTTCCTTAAAGATCTGTTGTAAAGCTTTAACATGAAAATCATATTGATATTAAAAAAATTTTAAATTTCAGAGCCCCGTAATTCGGAAAATATGGGCGAGCGCTAATTCTGTCACTAGATCTGTTTTTCTTATTTTTTAATTCTCTATCGCCCCACATATATGTATTTATTTTTTTACTGGAGTTACTTTATTGTTCCAAATGACATGAAAAAATTATAGGTAGGCGTAGTGTTTTGCCTGCTGCCCTGAAGGACATGAACCGATCATGTTGATTTTTAATAGCATCTCTTTCGACACTATATCTGATCGATTGACATATAATTTTTTTTTGTGAAATCAAATTTGCTGCGGCAAACTAACATTGAGGGTTAGACGAACAGACGGACATTGCTCAATCGACTTCGCTATGTATAACAAGCCAGAATATATATACTTTATGAGGTCGGAAATTACGTACGGAGTGACAAACTAAGATATAATCTTTTTCCACTTTTTGTGATAAAGGGTATAAAAATTAATGTTGTAATATTAAAGGGAAATAATGTTACCTAAAAGATCTGCCTAATTTTAACTTTCAATTTAAATTTTTTATTTTCGTTAAGTGGATAATTCCTTCGGCACAACAGTGAAAAAGGCCCCGATAGTGTTATTTATTAAACACTCTTTCTTGTAAGCTATTTGGATAAAACGATTTTGGTAAGAAAAAATATTCGCTTTTAACAATATTGAAGAAGAAGAGCAGATAGCTAAGACGGGGTCTGCTCGGTTTTACAATCGGCTTTTAGAGCTGTCGGTTTTTAAGATTAAATTTTTTAATGATGAATAGATCTGTACCTCGTTTCTGTATTTCTCGCTTCGTAAAAATTTTCGCATGAAACAAGTGAATTTTTAGAAAAACGATGTAAATTGAAACAAAAAATCGGTTTTGTACACAAGTGTTTCTGTATCTTTAAAATGCGAGAACTATATGTCATTTATTTTTCAACAGTTATGCGAGAAAAAGTGTTTCTGTACCAATATTTTGCGAAAAGTTTTACGCAAGAATTGTCAAAATAACTCACATTTCAAAACAGCGAGGAAACAAGTAAGATAAAAAATATATTTTTAAAAAAGGTAAAAAGCAGTTTAACTTAATAATAAAAAAAAGTATTATCAGTAAGTATTCATGCATTTATTTATGTTTTATATCTTTTTATTTAGAAAATATAAAGAATTTCCAAACAGCAAAAGCTAATTGATTACATGTCCTCCACACTATACCGTACATTTTTTTCGCTATATTATATAAAAATTATTTTATTTATTAACTTTTTTCTATACTTTCACTATTATTCTATATTGTTCGATAATTTATTTTTTTATTTTGTTTTTACTTGACACTAGTACTGGAATTATTCTAGTGAAAACAGAGTCAGTGTTGTCTGTTTTCGCATTAAAAACCAAAAACACTTTATACTCGCAAATCGAGAAACGAAGATATTTTTTGTTTCACACTTGATGTGAAAACTTTTACGGAAACTTCTGCTTGTAGCAATTTTTTCTAAACAGCTATTCTATAAGTGAAACCAAAGAATTAGCAGATCAGTTATATAGTTGCTTATTCTGTAACAAAGGAAATTTCGCAGATGCTGTTTTAGAGTAGGAAGGTGACGATAAAGAAAAAAAATTAAACGTTGAGTTGTATGAAACGTTCAAGATCACAATCCAAAAAAAAAAAAAAAAAATGAAAGCATAACTAATAATTGTAGAAGTGTATTTAGTTAATTGCCATAAAATACTGAAAGACTTGGCAGGTTATTTTACGCTTTTTTTTAATTTGTCTAAAATCATATAAAATATATTTCTAATGTACAATTTGATTAAAACAAAAAAAATTTATTAGAATATTCTTAACCAATTTAGAAGCACATTTCACTATTTTATATTATTATAGTGCAAATATTTGCATATTAAATTGCTTACTTACGTGCTGTTTCTGTATTGCAAGCGAGCGACTCGTCTAGAAAATTTGTACTCGCTTGTATTACAGAAGCCGCACATAAGTGTTAAAATGTTACAACGAGAACGATACCCTGTAAAAACAATACGAACACTCGAAACTATAGCCACCCTGATTTTGCATACCAGTAGTACTTCTTGAATTTTCCATTATTTTTTTAGAATTCTTGTAGTTGCATTAATTTCTTACTTTTATGTATTTTTGCAAATTGGACGTTAAGTTAAGTATAATCACTTTCGGCCAATTATATGTTGTATATTTTCAGTTTTTTTTATATAAAATGCGAATATACTCAGCTAATATAAAATTTATCAGAAAATGCTGAAAATATGTGCAGCAGGATAGCATTAATTAAGACCTATAAAATTTGCTTTGCTATTTATTTAAATTGTTTACTTGTGGCTTGATAATGATATATTTACATAAAAAGTACGCGCCAATCGTAGCCAACGAACATCCAGTGACGACGGTATTCACCGAAAGGAATGAAGATATTAGTGTGAGATAAATTCGTAAAATAATCGCCTATTCTCCGCATTAGTAAAATGAAGTAAATATAAAACTTTCACTTATTTTGCTTTACCGATTTGCAAAGTATAATTGAATTTTCAGTTTGTTTCAAACGGAATTGAACTGTTCTACAATTGAAGTTCGCTAATAAAAAGTAATTTGAAATCAAAAACTTACAACTATAAGAAATTAAATACTTTTAAACACAAACAAAATTATCATATACTCCTACATACATAATTAAAATATTTATTGTAAAAAATTTCAAAATGAAATTAAATAAAACAGATTTTAATCATGAGTTTCATCATGGTAAACGTAGCAGAAAAGATCCTTAGAATTAGGCATTATTTAAACATATGAATAGACATATTCGATTTGCTTAAATCAAAGAAATTAATTCTTTGAACTAACAAAAAAAAAAAAAAACAAAACTTTGAGCTGTTCCATGACAGCGATGTTGAGGAACAAGGTGGAAAATTTTTTATGAGCACACCGATTTTATTTAATTGATTATATGTTAATTTATTCTTTTGAAAAAAGAAAATTAGAAAATAAAAGTTATCTGGTAAAATTTTTGATAAAAAAAAATGGGGTAAAATTTACCACGACCTCAGTAGCTACGTCAAAATATTTCACCTCAGTAGTTAAAGGTTAAGCACGAACATATTCACCAGTGTTTGGTTACCGTTTGGTTACATTTTCAACATTTTTTTGTAACTTTTTAAGTCTGCACGTGACATGTATAATTCTGTAACATTTAACCAAATTTTCGTAACTTTTGGTACAGACACAAAATAAAGTAATACGTATGAAAAAATACTTGTTTCAATATTTGACGTAAGAACCTCTCCAACAGCTGTTTAGCTTAACATATCAAATTGATTTTAATAACAAAAGTTACACACTTGCAAATGCTATCAAAATCCAACGAAAATTAATTCGAAATAAATAAAACCAAGTACAAATGTTATATTCGCTTATGCCGAATCTTAGTGAAGGGTATCACTGTTAGTTTGAATTTATTCACAAGACTTCAGAAAATTACAAAAATAATAAGAAATTACAAGCTCAGTAAACTAGATTATTACACATATCTAAAAGTATAAACAAATAAAGTAAACACACAGTGGAGTATTGAAAATTACTTTCACTCGTTCTCAACACTCTCCCTGAATGGTGAATTTTCAATAAACCAAATAAACAAATAACTATGACAGCTAATTTACAACAAAATTACAGTTAAATGACAATTCCATTTTTTTTAATAAATCCAATAATAAAAATAAAATTGAAGAAGACCAAAATTTTCTAAAAAAAATACTTCATCTTTTGAGGAGTTACAGGTTTGGTTAAAATATCAGCAACCATCTCATCAGTATTAAGATATTGTAAAACAATTTCTTTGTCATCAATTTTTTATTGAATAAAGTTAGAGGTTTAAAGACGTTTCAACCAAACTGACTCCTGAACTGCAGCAGTAAGTGACATGAACTCGGCCCTCGTCGAAGAAAATGCCACTGTTTTTTTCTTCTTTGTTGACCATGAAATAGCACCAGACTGATATGAAAAGACGTAGCCTGTTGTAGACCTGCGGTCATCTACACCTCCGGCCCAATTAGCATTACAGTAACCTTTAATCTTATCATCCTTTTGTTTTCTGTAAACAATTCCTTTGTCGATTGAACCTCTTAGGTTCCTCATTAAACGTTTCACTGCTTCCCAGGGCGGCAATTTAGGATTAGTTCCAGATCGACTCAAAAAGTTTACTGCGTAACAAATATCTGGCCGAGCAATTTGCGCAGCAAACAGCAAGCACATACGGAAGTTTTGACTTTGCTATCCGACAATTTATGATTGTAGTCCATTGGAGTTGAATTAGGATTACACTCGATCATCCCAAATCGCACCAAGATATCTGATATGTAACGCGCTTGATATACCTTGATAGAGTCTTTACCTCTGGTGATTTTTGTACTGATGATACCTCTCACATATCTTTCATTTTGAACCTCTTTGCCAGCTTGATTTTCAACGATTCGATGGCCTTAAGGCTGTTGGAAAATATCAAAACGTTGTCAACGTATAAAGCGACATACATCATTTGTCAACCTTTTAATTTGTAGTAAACACATTGATCAACTTCGCCTCTCAATAGACCCAATTTGAGCAATTCGTTGTTGATGGTTTCAATCCAGACACGTCCCGACTGCTTTAGACCATAAATCGATTTCTGCAGCTTACATACTTTTCTGGAACAGTCTTCAAACATTTGCGGCTTTTGCATGTGTATAGTCTCCTTTAATGAACCATTCTGCACTGACTGCTTCCATTTGGTGCACATGCATATTATATTTAACTGCCATCGCAAGTAGGTACCGGATTGAATCGAATCTGACAACCGGTGCAAAGGTTTCGTTATAGTCGATCCCTTTACGCAAAGAAAAACCCTTGAAAACCAGTCAAGCCTTCCAACGTATGGTATTGCCATTTTAGTCCCGTTTGGTTTTGAAAACCCATTTCGATTTTATTGTTTTTTCACCAGGACCATTCGTCCTCATCAACTACAACGCGTGAGAGCAAGGGAGATAACCACTCGACTGATTCATCGTACTCACTTTCATCGGATTCTTCCACAATCTCTTCAGAATTCACACTTTGAGTTCCAACTTCTGGTGTTGATTCGATTTTACAACTACTCTCCCCTGAATTAACACTTTCATAGTTTTGTAGCAAATCCGGGTAATTGAAATCATCACCTACGTTCATGATCACTTTACTTTCTTCTTAAAACACCACATCACAACTTATGATTATGCCATTATCTTTAGGGTTGAGTAGTCTATACGCTTTGCTGTATCCCACCATGTTGCATTCTAAAAATTTGGAATCCTGCTTACAACTTTTTTCTTTGGCTATGTGTACCAGAGCAGGGCACCCAAAAACTTTAAAAAATTTTAAATTGGGTTAACGACCAGACCAAATTTCCTAAGGAGATTTGTCTTTACCACGGCCTCGGGACTCGGTTAATTAAACAACAGGCTGTGTTAGAAGCTTCAGCCCAAAAACGATGGTCTAAGCTTCCGTCATTTCGATTTATTCTCTCTGCTGTACCATTTTGTTAAGGTAAATAAAAACACGTGTTCTGATGTATCACTCCACTGATCCGTAAAATGTTTTCAAAATTTTTATTGACATACTCACGCCCGTTGTCCGTTCTAAGGAATTATTTTTTGTAGAACACTGGGTTTCAGCCATTTTCTTAAACTCCACAAATTTTTCGAAAACGTCAGATTTTCTTTTTATTGGGTACACGAACAATTTTCACGAAAAATCGTCCACAAAACTTACCAGGAAACAAGCACCAGAAAAAGAATTCACATTAAGCGGCCTAACAACATCAGAGTGCACCAATTCCAACAGTTAAGTTGCTCTTGTACCATCTTATCTTATTGGTCGTCTAGTTTGTTTGCCCTTTACACACACGATAAAAGGATTCTTACTTTCACCATCAAAACTATTACCAAAAGAAGATTTTTTAAGCTCGACCAAATTTTTGCCACAAATGTGTGCCATTCTTCTATGCCATGAGCTAACATCTTTCTTAGCAACAAAAACATTACTTGGTTTTGATACAACTTCACTATCTAAGGGATATAATTCGTTACACACAGTGTTCCCTTTAAAAATCACTTTTTTCCCATCTTCAGTAATTTGCCTTACGGAAAGAAGATTGGAGCATAACGTTTTTCACCGTTAGGCGATTTTCCTGCTCACTAGAAGAATATTTAAATCGACGTCGAGTGCGCAGTCAACATTCATTTGACTTCTGTTAGCAACTACCACCTTTTTGTTTTCTACATTATGTACGTTGAACATGTAAGTGTTGTTGTTTATCGTATGGTCGCTAGCGCCACTATCAATATACCAATGCATAACGTTGTTGTTATTGTTGTACCCCTCAAATGCGTCTGCAGCAACATTCAAGCACATATTTCTTGCGATGAGAGTAGACAAAACCTCTCTCTTTTCATTTTTCTTATTTGACTTACCGTTACTTCTGTGTTTTCTTCTGCTTTGGCAATTCTTGGAAAAATGACCATATCCCTTATAGTTGTAGCATTGAATTGGTTTTTTCTCTTTTTTCTTGTAATTATTTGTGTATAGCGCCGCCTTTTTTCCAAAAATTTAACATCAAATTTAGCGTATTGCAAAAGGAGGTTTTTTATCATATTAACGGTCAGCTTTGCCTTTGAATTTTCCACGGCCATCACCATAGACTTGAAATCGTCAGACAACCCGGCTAACGTAAACGATGCTGTAAGTTCGTCGTCTATGTTAAGACCTGCATTTTTCCAGGCAATCATCATTAACTCATTGACCTACTCTTGGATTGAACTATAATTCCGTAATTTTATGTTCACCAATTGCTTGAGTAGTTCCACTTTTCTCGTAAGGCCTTTATCCTCATATGCGCTCATCAGCGCATCCCAGGCTTCTTCAGCAATCTTGGCTGTCGCAATATGTCCATAATTACATGGATCCACCATCAAAGTTATTTCCGCCAAAGCTCGCTCATTTAAAATAGTGTCACCGTCATCAACTACACCGGCGTGGACAACTTTCCAACAACCTTTGATGACCAGACAAGACTTTGCTTGCCTCTTCTAGATATAAAAATTTTCACATCCTCTAAGACGTTCTAACGAAAAACTCACTGGAAGATTTGACATTTTAAGAAAAAATTCACGGAATAAACCAATGATTTTAAGAAAGATATTTTATTACTTGCGCGACAGGCGGCCCATAACCTGTTAGTTTGAATTTATTCACAAGACTTCAGAAAATTATTATAAATATCTTAAAGTATAAACAAATAAAGTAAACACACAATGGAGTATTGAAAATTACTTTCATTTATTTTTAACATTCACCATATTTGTAAATTTATTTTAGTAGAGTAATTCTAATCAAAGCAAGAAAGAGTGCTTTACTCAGCTATACTGAATCTAATATTTATATTCTGGATCATATATTGAAATCTAGTTTCGGAGAATAACTCCAATCAAAAATGTAAATAATAGGGTAACAGAGAATTAAAAAATAAAAAAAAAATTTTTGGTACTGCATATACATACATAATTTTACATACAAATATCATCTGCTTTTAATGGGTTAAGCATATTTTAAAATTTTTAGTATTGCCTTAAAGATCTCTTCAGAAGCTTTAAATTGTTTAATATTGTTATTTTAAGAAATTTAAAAATTTCAGTTACTTCATTGTTCCAAAAGATATGCAAAAATTAGAGGAAGGCGTGGTGTTTTGACAGCGATGGATGGGGATAGATTCCGATCAACTTGGTTATCCGACTGTCAGTTGTCTGCTTGCAGTCAAATGTTGCATAATTAGAATAAATGCAAGAATTAGTTTTAAGTTTTGTATATTAATAAAATCGCATTACGGTACACAGAGAAAAGAGATTCGTTTCCAATTGAATTTTGTCTGTTGTGAGTATTATTCGAAATTCGGCTGAAATGACTGAAAGAATATGGTGCTCGTAACTGTTTTATAAAATGATTCAAGAAAGAGGACAGTCAATAGAAAATATTATTGTGAATGAAATACATAAAACAACTTTATTTAAAAAGTAATATAACAGATCAGAACATAATGAATGATAAATACCTCAGCAATACATCGTCCTATTACTGCCTGATTTCTTGCTATTTCCCAATATCTTTCATTTTCCGTACCATCCAAAAATATTGCACGTTTTGCCAAAGTGCTAAATAAAATGTTTCAAAATTATTTTTATTTACAAATATCTCTTTTTTTAATTACGTTGAACTTACCTTTTTACAAAATTAGTTAATTGTTTGCCAATTTCCCAGTTACTAGTTTTTTCTTTTGTTTTGTAAGTAAATAAATAAATAGTTGTTTTTATTTTGTATATTAATTTCTTTTTTTCTTTTTTATAATGTCAAAAACGCTTTGTTTTCAAAAGTAATATAATCGATTTTTCAATTATAACTACCAACTTTTGAGTATCCGTATAAATGTGCTAAATTAATTTTGTTGCATCTCCCAATTAACAGAAAGGATTACAGCAAAGACAGATATTGGTCTAGCTAATTTTCTTAACGGTTGTTGCGACCGACAATTATTTACAATTATAATTTTTTTGTTCTACATATAGAAAATATGTCAAGATTATCCATTATTAAGCATAAAAATTAATTAATGATATTTGTGGTTGAATTTTACAAATTCTCTAACGTTATTTTACTAATTTGTTTTCTATGTCTACATTATGTTGGTATAGAGTAAGCATTTACTATACAATTTTGTAAATACTATGATGCTAGACCACTTGCATAAATTGAGAATTGGTCTTTTAGAGATAATCTTATGGCCTGAACGTTTTATTCAAAAAGTAAACTTTTAAGCTTCTTAAGTTTTTTTTTTTTTTTTTTGTATGATGTGCTGTTAGTTAAATATTTTTCTCTGCTCTTTGTAGCTATTATTATATAATTTATATTGTTTAATTTCTTACGATAAAAGTCGTATGACTTGGATAATCCTATCATTAAATTTGTGCAAAAGTTATGAATATTACTTTTTTTTTAAACACATAAAAATTATTGTAGCTTAAAAACTTTATGAATATTTTATTTTGTTAAGAATGAAATATACTCAAAAAAAACCTAAATTCCAATTTAACTTATAAATCTTGCAGCTTTGTATGAAAGTGAACAACTATATTAGTATATGAGCACAAATAAAATGTTGAAAATATTTTGTTGAAAAACCAAATTACCTTGTGGACCTGACTATTCTTTAATTATTGTTGATTTGGCTTCTGCAGTTTAAGTTTCGCCAACAATCAACATTAAACATTATTTTGGCAGAGTACAGTTACGCTCATCTTTCAATAATTCATGGTTTGCAAATTCAAATTCGTAATAAATTGTTAAGGGATTTGTTGAGTGATAATAAATTGTGTATATAAACCAAAGTAAATAAGGGCTTTTTCTTGCTAAAAATCAGTTCACTCTCCCGATGGACAACAATCAATCTAATGTTTGAAGCAAAAAGATAAACACGTTTGAATGATGCACAGTAGTAAATAGGAAATTTACTTACAATTTTATATTTTAATTAAGTTCGTTTTTGTTTTTTCATTAGTTCATTCAACGGCAGCCATGATGTATGAGAAGAAAGAAAATAACACAGGCATATTCTGACACTCGCATTTCTTTGACATCGTATGCGACTTCAATAATGTCAACTTTGGTTTTTCTTGTTCTGAAATTTACGAGTTTTGCTTTTTTTAAACCGCAAACAAGAAAACCAAACAAGCTCCAAACACAAAAACAAATATTAGGGTGATAGAGAATTAAAAATAAGAAAAAAGTTAAGCTGTATATGTATAAAATTTTACATAAAAATTTAAATATATAAATGTCTTAATAAATATCTTAATAATTCTTGCGAAAAAAACCGGCTTCAAAACAGCTCAAGTGTATAGCCACATAAATTAGGTTACAATAACTATTGGGACAGACTTCTATCTCCAAACTTTATACTTTTTCAACTGTTAAATACTTTGGCAATATACATCAAATTGCAGCAACTATAGGGTCACTCTTTAATTTCCAAATTCAAATTATATACTTGCAGTTGTAGTAGATTTAGCAATCAGGTCCTGTGTAAATTTCAACCGTTTGTTTGTAACAGTTCAACAGTATGCCCATATACATCAGATTATATCAACTATTTAATTTATAATATAATATTTTTATACTTCTTATTATACCAAATAAAGTAGTGGACATTCTGTCTTAAATTTAGGTGTTTGTATATAACGGGTCTAAAAATACGGCCATATAGAACAAATTAATTAATTTTGAATTTCTAAATTCAAATTATAAGCTTCTTGTTATAGCGGACTTAGCAAAACAGGTCCCTTGTAAATTTAAGTCGTCTGTTTATAACTGTTCAAAATTTCGGCCACATACACCAAATTACATCAACTATTGGGACACCCGTTTATTTCCAAAACCAAAATTTTTACTTGTTGTTGTAGCGGAGTTAGTAATATAGGATCTTTGTAAATTTCAATCGTCTGTCTACAACTGTTCAAAATTATGGCCATATACATAATTTAATAAACTATTGGGGCACCTTTTAAATTATAATTTTAAATATTAATACTTGTTACTATAAGGACCATATCAATCGACATAATTCAAATTTGCAAGCGTTTGTGTTTAACGGTTTAAAAGATAGGCCCACATAAGTAAATCTAAATCAATCAAGGGACACCCTTTTATTTCTTAATTTCAAATTATAAACTCGTTGATATAGCGGACTTAGAAATACAGGTCCCTTTTAAGTTTCTGCGTTCTGTCTATAACGTTTCAAAAGTACGGTCACACACTTGAAATTACATCAGATATTGGTACACCCTTTAACTTCTAAATCTATATTTTATACTTGTTGTTATAGCGGACTTACCAATACAGGTTCGTTGTAAATTCCATGCGTTTATCTATAACTGTTAAAAAGTATAGTAATATACATTATATTAAATCAACTATTGGCGCACCCTCTTATTTATAATTCTTAATATTACTACTTGTTACTATAGCGGCCATAGCAATCGACATTCTGTCCAATTTGCAAGCGTTTGTCTATAACGGTTCAAAAGAAAGGCCCATATAAGTAAATTTACATCAATTGTGTGGGCACCCTTTAATTTTTAGATTCATTTTTGTATAACTTTTTGTTATTGGGAGCTATAGTAATACGCAGTAATTTTAAAATTTACAGAAGTGCCCTTTACAATTCATAATACACGTTAAAAATATGTATGTTGTATGGGGACACCCTTTAATTTTTAATATTGTGAACTATTTTTAAAACGGGACCAATCTGTAGACATAATCTATCATATTACCAAAAATTTTCAAAATCAGACCAGAAATAAGGAGGCATATATATATAAAAAAAGCAACATTCAGCCGAATTGTATAACCTCCTTCTTTTTTGAAGTCGGTTAAAAATTAGAGGCAGGCGTGTTATTTTGCTTGCTGCCTCGAAGAATATCTGCCGATGTTGGTGATCAGTAGCAAAATTTTCTAAACTATGTCTGATCGATTGGCGTATTTAGATTATTTAGATTCAACCCGAACACGAATGGACAGACGGACGCCGCTCAATCGACTTCGCTATGCATAAGAACTCCGGGAGGAAGTGGATATTGTAGATATTACAATTACGGAATAGCAAACTGAAGGGTGAAGGGCATAAAAAGTAATTCATAGAAAGAAGTATTTGGGCATTAAGAATCTTTGACGGAAAAGATTATTTACATTGTGAGTATTCAGTACTTTTGAAAGTATTTTTGTTTATTTTGTTAATTATAACATACACGTCCGGAACTCATATCGTCCTAAAAGTAATTTAAATAAATATGTTAAAGTACATTAACAATTAAATCCCGCATTTAATAAGCGCCGAATATTGTTGCAAGAATGTAAAATCAAAATAACCGCATATTCTATTTGATTGCAACTGCACTAATACTAAAATATATAATATTTTCGAACATCAAGAAAAACAGCTGTTTTTATAACAATAAAAAAAGCAATAAATACAACAACGAATATGTTTCAAATTCATTATTTACTGCTTTAATTGTGTAAAAATAAAAATAGTATTAGTTAAATATTAAAGAAATCGTCTAATCTTAAAGTCTGTATAACTTTATTGTCCTGTTAAAGTTTACTTTAAGTAAAATACATAACTTCATTTCAGTATCTGCTTGTGATTTAAAGTCGCCAAATTTCTTACGATTGTGAACTGTAAGTTTAAAGCGATTTGCAAGTGTCAAAACATGCCTGATAAAATACAAAACAGTTTTAATGGTTACTATTATTTCTGTTTTAGAAAATTTTTAAATTTTTGTGGGAGTAAAGTCATTCTCATTTGATCAATTTTGTTTTAGACTTGGACATATAACAGAGGTTTTTTGAACAAAACATCGGTATCATGGTCGAATACACACTTTTTTAATTCTTTATTCCTCCGAATATTCGCATTAAATTTCATTCGCTTTCTAGAACAGAAAAAAATAGTAACTTTTTATTCGAATAAATTAACAACACTAGTTAATGACTTCTTATATTTGTTTCAATTCCTCCAACCTTCAGTAGTTATGTTAGTTATTGATTTTGGTTAATATTAGTATTCCTGAACAAAAGTTACAGGAACAAAACCATTTTATTTGAAACTCACGCAGCAACAATTCATTGCTTTTTTTTAATTAATTTAATAATTATTTATTATTATATTTTTGTTGTATAACATTAATCAGAGAAAGAAAATATTAAATAATATATTTTAAAAGCAAATCTATTTTCGCATAAGCATCTTAAATCATATCAGTAATAAAATAAGTTGACTATGAATTTGTTGGTATTTTTAATCGAATCAACTTAATGTTGCCCACATACTATACGCAGTAAAAAATTTTGCAAAAGGTAATCGAGCGTGGATCAAGCCTTTTTGGCGAAAGTACTTTCGAACTAGATTACCAACCTAAAGATTTTAACAAGGCATGAGCCTTTTATAACACTGTACAACACACCAAAAAATTACAAGGTCCGGGCTATAAATTCTGATAGAGGAGACAAAAAAAAGATATACGTGTATCGGCGTTTTGAAAGTTTACATCTGGATTTCATTTTAGAGGGGGTTAAAGTTTCCCAGCTCTGGCACATTCTTATTGTTAAACGGCATAAGAAACCATGTGACCCTTACATTTTAGGTAAAAAATGTGTTCAGCAAATTTATGTAAAATGTTAAGGAGAACATTTTTGTAGAAATGTTAACCCTCTAACTCCTCAAGATATGGGTCTTTTTTGTCCTTCTTTTAAAAAATAGCAAAAAACACCATTAAAACAGGGTTTTAGAGGGTTAAAATGTTCCACAAAAATGTTACCCGTTAAATTCTACTATAAGTCCCTGAATACACCAAAAAGGAAAATTCAACTATAAAGTCAGAAATAAGACGCAACAAAAGAGAGCTTAGGGTTAATTTCGCATTTATTAAGAATTTTGTTTTAAAGCAAATTTGGATAGCATTAATTACATTTTTTTTAGCTCTAGGCAATTCCACTTCATTATCATACAATGTCCAGCATATTTCAGCGATAAGCGAATGAATGCTTTTACCTTTATAGCGTTCTTCAATGGGTGCGCATGTCTGATGAAATTTTTCAAAAATCTTTTTTCTTTGCTTGATACCTATTTTTGATCAGCCAAAATTATAAATATAAATATTTTCTTGCAAAAATATAAATTGCGAATTTCCTATTTTAAAATTATAACATCATTAACTGGTGGTACTAGTGCGTCCATACATTTGGATAGCTCATCCCATAGTTCGTTAGCATTAGATTTTAATATGCCCAATTAGGAAGCATGTTTTTTGCCAAAATTTTGTGTTCATTCATGAATCTTAGATTTAACTTATTGTAATAATAACTTTATCATAAACTAAAATTAAATTTGTTTAATTCGCACTTTTTTTTAGCGAATTTGTTGCATTTTTCATCTTATTCGAACTAAGTTTTGTTAACGTATGACAGTTCGTAAAAAATGTACGTTCATGTATACGATAACGTATGTTATAATCTGCGTTATTGTTAATTACCATCCGCTAACGTATGTCATAATCCGAAAAACGTATTTTTACGATACGTGTTGTACGTTCACGGATGTAACGATTCCACCCCAGGTCAATTTGGATGTACAAAATAATGTAATTAGTAATTGTGGTTGTTAAAATTCCACAAATTTGGGAATGTCCCTAAACTAAACCAGGTACTAGAATAACAAACTGTTAAACCATTTTTACAAGTCATATTTTAAATACTTGAAAAAGCTTTAAAATATTTTCTATAACTTATTTTAGTGTTCCATCAACGGGGCCATTCCTTCCATGATTGCCAACTAGAACGATTAACGATAGTGTTAACCATATTCAGCAAAGGCTTATTTTACTAACAGATTAGTAATGATAATTTCTACATACAATTTACATTTAAAACAAAAACCAAAAAAATTTGTTTTCAGTTCTCGTTTTGGATATAAATTATGTGAAGAATACTAAATTCTATGAAGTAGTGGTCCTAGGAATTTATTATATGAGTATTCCCCTTGAATCTGTATTTTTTATAATCGTAAAATAATTGTTTTCAGCCAGAATAATGATAAAACAACACCTTATTGAGGCCATAAATACATTTCCAATTACTTCGCAAAATTATTTCACCCCTTAAAGATTGTAAATAACAAGTAAGAGCGCTATATTCGGCTATGCCGAATCTTATATACCCTTCACTATATAGTAAATGTAAATCTAGTTCAGAGAAGTAATTCCAATAAAAAAGCAAAAATTGGGGTGACAGAGATTTAAAAAAAAAAATTGGTACTGCATATATATTATTTTACATAAAAATTTCATCAGCTCTTAATGCTATTTCCTTAAAGATCTTTTCAAAAGCTTTAAAATGATATCCATATTGATATTTCAAAAAATTGGAAAATTTCTAAACTCCGTACCTCGGAAGATATGGGCGAGCTCCAATTTTTTCACTTGATGTTTTTTTTTTTCTTATTTTTTAAAAATGCAGTTTGGTATTTCTTTGCGGTGGTTAGATCCAGGTGAACATAATGACGCTACGTGCTATGTGTGCCAAAATATTTCCATATTAAAATTGAACAGATATAGGCGAAAGAGTTTTGTATTCAAAACTGTGCCATCAGCCATGCTGCCATTTCCGCATTCTGACGAACTCCCAGTGCTACAACTTCGAAGTCCTAGTCATTATGTTGATGGAACCATCGCTGAAACAGGAACCTTTTATTGCGTTCATATGTCAACAAAAATTCATTTTTTAAATTCCCATATGGATTACTTTGAGAACCAGTTGTCAACAGAATCTGATGAGCATGGTGAAAAATTTCATCAGACATGCGCACTCATTGAAGAACGCTATAAAGGTAAAAGCATTCATTCGCTTATCGCTGAAATATGCTGGACATTGTATGATAATGAAGTGGAATTGCCTAGAGCTAAAAAAAATGTAATTAATGCTATCCAAATTTGCTTTAAAACAAAATTCTTAATAAATGCGAAATTAACCCTAAGCTCTCTTTTGTTGCGTCTTATTTCTGACTTTATAGTTGAATTTTCCTTTTTGGTGTATTCAGGGACTTATAGTAGAATTTAACGGGTAACATTTTTGTGGAACATTTTAACCCTCTAAAACCCTGTTTTAATGGTGTTTTTTGCTATTTTTTAAAAGAAGGACAAAAAAGACCCATATCTTGAGGAGTTAGAGGGTTAACATTTCTACAAAAATGTTCTCCTTAACATTTTACATAAATTTGCTGAACACATTTTTTACCTAAAATGTAAGGGTCACATGGTTTCTTATGCCGTTTAACAATAAGAATGTGCCAGAGCTGGGAAACTTTAACCCCCTCTCAAATGAAATCCAGATGTAAACTTTCAAAACGCCGATACACGTATATCTTTTTTTTGTCTCCTCTATCAGAATTTATAGCCCGGACCTTGTAATTTTTGAAAAAATTTGATTTTGTTGTACAGTGTAATCAATTCCGGAAAATCGATTACATTGATTATTGCTGTGAATTATGACGATCTCTAACTAAAGGCCTAATTCAATTACCTCTTCCTTCTTTGCGAACTAAAGTACTGTGCTTTGTTACCGAGTAAAAAAATATGGCAACCACAAAAATAGGTCATTATATAGCAAGTACTTTTTTAGGTTACGTCTAATTTTTTGCTGGGTGACCATATTTACATAAATTAAAGCAAGAAACTTTACAAATAATATAACATCATAAGTGTTAATAACGCATGAGTTTCTTAAAAAAATTAATTTTTAACAATAAACAATTTTTATGATTTATATGTAAATGTTTCTTTGACCTTTTTAAATAATTTTTCTTTTCTAATTTATTAAGCACTAGGTCAGTTTTATAAATAATAAAAATTTTTTTTTTTTTTTTTTTATTTATAAATAAAAAAAATTTTTATTATTTATAAAACTGACCTAGTGCTTAATAAATTAGAAAAGAAAAATTTTTATGATTTATATAAACAATTTTGATTTTTATATAAACAATTTTTCAACATGACTTATTAATTATTTAACTTTAATTCAAATTCAAAAAATTTAATAATAATAAGTTGTTTATAATTTATTATTGATTTTATCTAGACACTTAAACCCTTTAAAAATCGTCCTCATAAATGTTTCGCGGTCAGAAGTACAAACTTTTCTCACAGACCTCTTATTGTGATTTCATTTAATACTGTAGTGAATGTACAAACAAATGCTTTAAGCTGGCTACATAAATGTAATTATGTATAATAACATCGGTTTAAAAATTTCACCAAAATGGCAAAAATTAAACAAAAATATTTGTGATGGTATTTATAACAATAAGAGATAAAAATAAAATGATGTTTAATTCCTCCCTTTAATATTCATTTTTCTTAACTTAATTTTTCTTTGTTAAAATTTTTTCGTAGTAATGGCCTTGTGCGTATTTCCTTCAATACGGCTTGATGGTGTGGCGTTTTGTGTATAATGGTGGCATAACAAATGTTATGATTATGATGACATTTCATTTGTGAACTTTCTTGTTCCAATATAAGGGTGTACTTCCTAACGTTGATTACACATTTAAGGATCCTTGTTAGATTGTCGCAATTTTTCACAAATTCAAGCAATGTATAAGAATGTATTTAAACATCTTACTTGAATACGGTTTTTTATTTTTCGTTTTGGTTTCCGTTGAATTTCCTGCACTTTCAGTGATTTATTTAGGAAATTTTTAAGGATTAGGAATGTTTTCTTTTTGAATTTTTTATTATTATTATTTTTTTCTTCAAGAAAAGAACTGTTTCCGCGGTTGGTATTTTTTAATGATTTTTTGTAAGCGACATTATGGTTAAAGTGCAATTTCCGCATCATTAAAATGTTAAGAACAAATTTTCTATTTATTTCTTAATATATGAGTACATATACTTTTATGAAAGTGATTGCGAACGAATAAATTTTGATTACTATTAGTGAAGTCATTAAGATTGTATGCAGATATAGTTGAAACAAAATAAAAAAAATGATTTTATAATTGATCAATAATGTGGCAAAATCACGTGAAGAAAAAATCAAAAAATGCTAAATAATGTATGTATAATTTAAATACGTGCATTTTTTTAATAACAAAAATAATCAATTAACACGAGATTCTATTCAAAAAATCGGATCATGGGTAAAGGGTCAGATATTTAGTTTAACCGATTACTTTAAATTTGAGTTAAATAAATTAAATTAAGTGACAGTGAAAAATCCTTAGTTAAAAATAAATTCCTTGTTTGTAGGAAAATAGACTAGTGTTCACTCCACAAGTTGGAGCCACATTCTGGGGAGTATCTGCTCCTGGAGAACAACGATTCTTGGCTATGATCAGTGATTAAAAATGCTCAACTGTGATGCGTATGTAGTTGCTTAACTGTTGCTGTGGCTACAGCAACAGTCTTTAAAATAAATGCTTTGCTGATTGCTTTGCTACTGAAGGAAACACATAGTCAGCTAAAGCAAATGCATTTCTTCTCTGTTTTTGCATTTTATTTTGTTGTTGCATCATTTATAATAAAATGTTTTGTAAATGCTGAGACATTTAGTTTTTTTAATTGCTGAAAAACATGTAAGCAAAGCAAAGATTATAGTGCTGTTGCTATTTTAAGTAAACAATTTATATCCTGGCTGTGACTTATTATGGTGACATAATAGAAAATCAATTATTTTAGAACTATATACATATCTAATCACCGACTTGTTTAACAAAATCTTTCTCTCTTAATTTCAATTTTTATTTATAATCGTGTAATGTCCTTAAGCTTTGAAATTCATTGCCTAGATATTTCACACAAATTTTTAGAAGATAGATTTTTAAGAAAGCGCTTTGACTTATTTGTATGGGAAAGAACAAGTATTAAAAAACATTTTATTAACCGACTTCAAAGAAAGAAGCAGTTTATCTATTCGTCTGAAAGTTGGTCTTTCTCAATGTTTATGCCTGAGAACTTTATCATTTCTGAACCGATTTTTAAAATTTTTTTCTTTATTTGGAAGATCATGCTTATACACTCAAAAAAAATTGAGTAATCGGTACTTAAAACAATCCAGAGCGGTGTTAAAAGTACAGTAAGTAAGGATTTTCTTAAATCAAGTACGAAAGGCTTAAATCTAGAACGAATTCATCAACCGTTGAATTCTTATTTTTAGATAATATTAAGTCTTAACGAGCTCGATTTTAAGCCAAAATAGTCTTTTTTCAGAATTCTTAGCTTAAATTGAGTATAAATCCGGCCTTGATGTGAGCGTACAATAAGATTATTGCACTTCTTTTAAGAATTCTTGCCATGATTTGAGCTGATAATAGCGTTTGGTGTAATCCAAAAATGAGATTGATTTAAGAAATACTGAGATTAAATCGAACCCAAAACGCGCTTATTGTAAGAAATTATAGCTTATTTAGTCTCGAATAAGTTCTTAATAATGGAACGACAGAGAATGAATGGATACTGAAATGCGCTTAATTCAAGAAATATTTTCCTTATTTTAGCGGAAATTTTTTATCCAAAGCGTGATTAAAAAAGAACACTTTCTTTTATATTCTGTTATTTTATTTACAAAGAAAATTTTTTAAAATATGTACATAAATAAAATAAATGATAATTTTTCATTTTACAAAAAAGATTTTTTTTAAATAAAAGTAAAAAATTTTTACATATAAAATTTTATGCAGTATATTATTCATTTATGCATTTTTATTATTTTTAAACTTGTAGTACATAAACATCTTATGAGTATAAGTTTTTAAATCTTGTGTAAGTTTTTCCGTTATTAAGTGAATATAAGTGGAGTATCAAATTCTGTAATATTTTTAACTACAATGTCACTTGTGGCAAAACTTAATAGGCTCTAAAATGGCTGTCAAAGTTTTTAAGTATTATCGATTTACATACAACAAAAACTTCCTTATTATCAACAATGATTAAATGTTTTATTTTATACAATTCAATTTCTTCCGTGAGAATTCCTAAGTAATATGACGTTTTATAACGAGTTCCCTTAAATGTCAAATCATCGCATAGTTCATATTCTTTATAACAAAAATTTTTCAATTTATTGATTTCATAAAAATAATCTATTGCAATTGCGATTTCAAAATTTAAGGAATTGCGAGCAAAGATTGGACCAATTCCAGTTTGGTGTTCAAATAAAAACTTTGAAAATTTAAGACCACTTTTATTGCTAGTGAATATGGGGGATTTCTTCGAGATGTTATGCTATTAAAATAATTTTTTGCTTCTTTATGCTTTGCTTCTAAACGCCTGCACTATATGTATTTAAGGGGCCACGTTTTTGCAGTGCTGTTGCGTAGTGCACAAGAAAATGATGTTTTTGTTTTAAGGAGCCAAACAATTCAATGTACAAAGTATGATGTTTAGAAACTAAACATTTTAATTGATCTATGTCATTCAATGAATATTTTGATTTACACAATAGATTAATTATATCCAATAAGATAAACAACAGCTGCCAATATTGATTACCAATCGGAACTAAATCCCCAATCATTAAGAGTAAGAAATGAATAAAGCAAGCTATTTCACTGGCTGTCATTTTCAAGTTAAAAGATTTCATACAGTCAATAATAAACTAAAAATTTAACAGAAATTATTAAAACAAACACAAGTTTAATATGACAAGAAATGAGAATAATTTACAATCGCAAAATAATTTAAGCTGTTGTAGTGAAGTAGTTGCGTTGAGTAAACCTGTCGCTGTCGTTCAATAAACCTCTCGCCATAATTGTAAATTGTTTTTGAATATGCAAAGCCTTTTGTTATTTATGTTGTTATATTTGTTTTATTTTACTGCGCTAAATACATTAATAGCACCAAAACCAACGAAAGTATATTTGACGAATTTTTATTACAAAAAATGTGTGCCTAAACTTTACCTATGTCAAAAACTGATAGGCTAGTTTGAGGATACGAGTAATTTATTTAAAATATTTTATACATTGGATTAACAATTTTTTCACAGATAAGAATTCCATCGCTTTTTAAAAAACGTCCTGCTTGGAAAACTTGACAAAAATGCATATATAATTTATAATAACTTTTTATAATTTTTTTTTAGCAGAAAATTTGTTTGTTTAATTTTTATTCCGCCTTATAAGTTTTAAATATTTAATATTTTATATAGAGTCAAGGTCACAAATTTTTATTTTAATTATTTATTTATTTATTCAATTAAGATAATACAAAGCCTCATTAGGCCAATAAATCTATATTATCAAAGCAATAAATCCTGAGTAAAGAATCCAATATAAAATTACTAAAATAAAAATATAATATACCAATAAAAATATAACCTATCTGTTAAATAATGTATTAAAATTACCATCTGGCACCCCAGCCAAAGAAGAAAAACCAAAAATAAAATATTAAATGTCCCAAAATAATAGCTCAACCAAAGTTTTGTAATTGCAGCTAACCCTGGAAAGTAGGCTCATTGCGAGTATACATTTATTCTTTCCAATAAGATAATTTAAAAAATAATATAATATGTTATTGTAATTAATGATATATAAAGTTTAACTACCAAAGTGAAAAAACAATTTTAAACGAAATGCGTTATTCGAGTGAGAAAAAACTCGAAGTTCTATCGGCAAATGATTCCAGATCCTAGCTACCTTAACCAAGAAAGACCGTTTAAAGAACCCATATCTTATCCTCGGAAACAAAATTTAGAAGAGAGCAAAACAGGAAGACCAACTTTTTAACCCTATAAAACAATAAAATGTTCCGTATTTCAATAAATTTCTCGAAACTAGATCCCAAAAAATTCTTCACATAGTCAGATATATGATCACGTCTTCTAAAATTAAAGACAAAGCGAACAATGGTATTAACTATTCGTTTTAGTATATTAGTAAAAAGAACTAAGGTACCAGATACAACTTCTAATCCATAAAATATATGCGGCATTATTAGCGCGTAAGCCAACCTATAACGTACATGTTGGGGTAAAAAAACATTGTTAAATTAAATTTTACGCAATATTGCATTAACTCGACCATTAATCTGGTTAATATGATTCTCAAAAGTCAGCTTACAGTCAATATAGATACCTAAGCATTTAATACATTCTACAAACAAAATTGTATGTCCATCAATTGAAATATTTAACTCAGCCTCTGTATTTCCAAACTGGATTGCCTTAGTTTTCGTGTAGTTAACACATAAAGAATTGGACGATGACCATTGTAAAAATAGTGACAAGCTATATTTAATATTAGTTTGTAGAACATCAAAATTATCTTTATGAGAACAAAATAACAAAAATACGTCATCAGCAAATAAGAAAGATTTACATATACCAGAATCAATTTCCTCAGGAAGATCATTCACATACATAAAAAAAGAAGCGGCCCAACAACAGAGCCCTGTGGCACACCTGTATAGATAGGAAGTGTCCCAGAATAACTTCCGCCAACATTAACAAATTGGCTTCTACCACACAAGTAAGAATAAATCAACATGCAAGCAGACCTTGAGAAATTAAAATGATCCTTCAACTTCCTAATCATTGTAAAGTAAGAAATAGAATTAAAAGCTTTAGATAAATCAAGGGAGATCAATGTAGCTAAAAAGTCCTTATGTACACTATCTCCAATAGTGTCAGTTGAGGCCAACAACAAAGAGGTAGTGCTATGACCACGGCGGTATGCGTACTGAGAAGATGATAGTTTATTATCAACAAAAAGTAATATTTGGTTTTTAATGATATGCTCAACAACTTTAGATTAAGCTAGCAAAATAGAAATAGGTCTTAAATCTGCTATTTCCTTAATATTTTTTGACTTAGGTATAGGAACTACACGAGCTGCTTTCCAATCCGTAGGGAAAACCGATGAACTTAGTATAGTATTAACATGATAAGTATGGAAATACTAGTTTAATGAAAGAAATAGGAATACCGTCAATCCCAAGAGATTTTGATTTAACTTTAGACAACGCTACCAAAAGATCATCCTCAGTCACACATCTAAAGGTAAATGAGCCATTAAATCCACCCAGAGCGTTAAAATCAATGACATAATCCGAATTTAAGTGAGGAGCATCTACGAATTGGGTATTAATATCATCAATATTTAATTCAGACAAAGTTTGATTCTGATGGGTAAAACCTCTACCTTTCAAAAATCTCCACATAAAACAAAACTACTGTATTGTCTATCCCACTGGGAATTCTTTTACGAACATTCGGAACAAAATTGTACAAGTTTCCCAGAAGCAAACTCAATTGGCTCCATTGAGAATCAACAGAAATCGTATTAAAGAGACAAATAAAATCAAAATTGGATATAAGTAAAAACAGTCCATCCCAATCAATTTTACTAAAATCTCTGTATTCAAAATAAAGCTGAGGAGAATCATTTTCAATGTCAAACACACCAAATATCAACGCATAATGTGACACAGATTTGCATTAGGCTTGATCCGAGTATCTTAATAAAGACGAGTCACTAATCAGAAAATAGTCTAACAAGGAAGTGGAACGGTGAGCTATGTCAAAGTATGTTGGCTTAGAATTATGACGTACTGACAATTTGCATCTTAAACACATCGATCTAATTTGACTAGCCTTAGAAGTATCGAAAAGATTACAATTAAAGTCGCCAGTAATTATAATTCTAAAATACTTCACAAGCAGATCGTGATGACTTTTCTCGAAGGCTGTAAGGTGACCAGACGGCAAATAAACCACACCAAATAGTGTACTAATACCAGAATCAGCAATCTCAATAAACAATGATTCACATGCATCTCTTTCAGAAACTTGTAGCACTATCTTATATTTCAAAGAACTCGATACATAAATACCAACCCCGCCCGCTCGGGAATAAGTTCTATCAGTCCTAACAAAAGTATAGCCAGGTATATTAAGAGCAGTTGTAGATACATAGGGCTTAAGCCAGGTCTCAGAGATGGCAATAAGTCCATAAGTTTCCATTTACTATATTTTTCAATTCCTCAAACTTTGTTGAACTTCTGCTAGGCCTTATACTCTGACAATTGATATGTGCTACTTTTAGAAATTCTGGGTATAGTTGCAAAGATTGTTCAATGTATGAGCCATTATTAACAACGGGACCAAGATTCTCATTTTATATAGGCATAGTAAAAAATGTTAAGAATCGAAGTGGGGAGCCAAATGTAACAATATATTCTGAGGAAATGCATACAAAATCTTATGATACAATTCATAACACTCATAAATAATAAGTTTGCCATCATATCGCAAAAAAAACTAAGATCACAATATAAATATGTATTTATGTTATACAAAAAATAATTGAATAATTAAGCTGCTAAGAAAAAGGGACTAGGAAGTTTGTCTTAATGACTAACAATGCTACCAAAATTGCAAATAATTCAAATAATGTCATTAAAACGAACTAAATGGTAAAATAGTTACACGAGTTAAAAGCCACAACTAGACAAGTGCTGCGTCATTACCGCCATCATACAATGCTGCACAGTCCTCAATATCAGAAGTAACTTCTTTGCCATCAGTTAAAGTTAGCTTCGCCTTCACCTTATGGAGGTTTATATCTTGTACTTAGAAATAATTTTTTGTTTCTTTAATTTTCTGCACAATGAGTTTAATTTAGATGCAGCAAGAGAAAAATGCTCATTAAGGTAGACTCTGCTACTAATATATCCTCCAATTATATCCGAAATTTTAAGAGATCTGCTTTTAAAATATACCCTCACAATCTGGTCACGAACATGGATATTATTAAATTTAACAAGAATAAGTTTTTTGTTATTCAAGTAACAGACATGATTAATATCTTTATCAGATATATCAATACCAAAAAACTTGCTTAAGGAACAAACTGAAACAATAAGATTATCTAACCCAGCAGGCATACCGTTAATAATAATATTTCCACGATTGAGCCTTCTATGTAAAATGTCATTCTCTAACTCCAATGATCAATTTATTTTTATACTGTATGACAATATATGTATATTAAAAAAGAAATATGTGTATATGTATATTTGGTATTAATTAATATTAATTTTGTTTTAGTATATACATAAAGTTCAATATAAATAAATCAATGTCAACTGTGACCGGTATATCCATCAAGTGTAATTATAACTTTTATCATTGTTGAATAGCAAACTGCAGCAGAGTGAGTAGTGCAGATATGTATGATAGAATTCATAATTTAGAGAGATTCAAAGTCACATGTACACAAAAGTTTACCTCTTTTTTTCATTTTTACTTCAAAATGTGTTTGAAACTTTGTTTACGCAATGAGTGGCAAATGATCAATCAAATGACTGTCACTTATTTATTTATTTATATTTATTAAGGGTATTGTGCTACGAGTTTATGTCAATAATAATGAGTGCAAATAAAATTGGCTTCTGTTTATCGTAAAGTATAAACCTCGGTTTTTTTATTTGATTTTACGTCATTGTTGGCTTTTATAATTTCTTTATGCAAATTTATTTAAAACAATAGAATCTTTGCTAAGTTTTTTAAGGGCACGTGCAAAAGTTTTCAGCCTTAACTTTATTTATAGACTTGTTAAACACAGGCATGAAGTGGGAAGACATTTTTTGTATGCAAATGTTCTTGAAATTGAATTATCTTTATTGAATTTAAAATCAACTGACATGTATCAAAGAAAAATCAGATAAATTTAAAATTTCTATTTATTAATAAGTCAAGTGTCAATGTTGGTTTTTTTTTTGTAATTTTCACACTGGATTGCTTACTCAAAAAAAAAATTTGATAATAATAAAAAGAAAATAAACAACAACATCCTTCCCAATTTGATAGAAATGCAGAGAGAATTTGAAGAAATTAAAATATTAAAATTTTAGTATTATTTGAAATTATTTATTCTACTTGTTGGCGTACTATTAACCCTTATTCTGAAAACAATGTTGACCTAACTAAATTAGAATTGTACACAAAGAAATTCTAAGAAATCTTTTTTTCTTCGAACTCTAATACAGCTTTAGGAAGTAATCAAGAATATACAAAAATGTCAAATCTAAAATTATTTAACCCATTAGTGGTCTTGGGCTCCCTGTGAAGCTATTTTGAAAAATCTTGACAGATAAAGTAAAATTTGTATCCTAATTCCAATTTTGTGTACCGTCTTACCCCCACGACCTACCTGGCCCGCCCGAGGAGTGTTGCAAATGTGTAATAAGAGTTGCAGTGTTATTTCACATATTTATTATTTTTCGGCAGATGTTATATTCATATTATAAATAATAAGGCACAAACACATACACTTGTTTATACAAAAGATAAGGAAAAGAGGTAAATAGTTATTGTCAAATTCTCTTTGTATGGTATGAGACAAAGCATTTTATTCGTAAGCTAACGTTACATTTTTTGCATTCCGCTCTGACTTGGCTTTCTGAGAGCACAATGACGCCTATTACATGTTCCACATAATGAGCAACACAATTGTAACGAGTACTTGCATTAGCAAAATGAGCATATCGCCGAGTAGTGAACTCTGAACGGGACTTATCACTATAAGTTTTCAATAACTGTTGCACAAAATTTTGCCGAAATTCTAACCGTGACATATTGTTTTTAGACTTTTGTTGTAACAGCCCGAATTTCGACATCTATAGTCCAAGTAAAAATTGATAACCACCACTTCTTTTTACGGACAGCTATGCGATGGGGACTTTTTGATCCATACGACCAAATCCACCCATATTTTGATTATACGCTGACACAATAGTAGGACGTCAAATGTTTATTCTTGGTTTCACCTTCCGCAAATAACGCTGAGCTCTGTCTTTTGGTTCTTCACCACAAAAAGTAGATGCTAACGAAACGTCACTATTTTCTATCTATTTTGTTAAAATTATGTCGGTACCTTAAATTTGGCGAGATACCAATATTCCTTGTTATTGATTTTCCTTTTTCCCTCCGAACTTTTTTCCATTTTCGGATTACTTTGCTGATTTTTTTCTTGGTATACGTCGGATGAAATGCAATAAACTCAAGGAGTATTAAGGAAGGCACCCAACCTTACATCCAAAACGAAGAGGTTTGCCGTTTATGAATTGCTTGCCACCATTATGGCCACAGTAAGCAATCATAGACTTGTCATATAATAAATGCTACTTTGGATGGAACTATTTGGCAAAATTTTTATTTAATCAGTCAGTAAATAGGCGCAGCTTCTACATTTTCCCACTTGAGTTGTACAGATCATTTGAAGCAAAATTAATATATTGGCCGATAGCTCTAAATTTGCTGGTTACATATTTCCAGTGTTTATCAAAATGCCTATGTAAGAGCAAATGTCGTTTTCGGTTATTTGTATGTCAGCCTGATTTTTCAGTTGTGCATAGCTGTTGGATTTCGATACTGGCATTTTTATAAACTCATCATCGTAGAACTGGTTAAACAACTTAATTGGTGTTTCATTGCAATCATCGTAATTATCTAGAATTTAAATATGATGAATATCCATTATATTTCCACCCGAGTCCTTATCGACATCATCTTCTTCCGATGCAATAATTATTTCATTAATATTTTTTTCATCGATTTCGAATTCCGCCAAATAATCTAGAATTTGTTGTAGATTTAGTCTAAAAAAATAGGTATTATTTTTCTTTTAAATTACAAATCAAGAGTGCCATCCATTTTTAAACATCGTTATATTGCATCGAGTTTTATATATAAGACATAATTTTGTTTTTTTATGTAAGGTTTTCGTTGCTATTAGCACACAGGAATTATTTTCCCACTTCTTACCTTTGACTGCTCATGACTTTGTTAAATTCTGATAAAAAAATCAAAATAGCCAAGCTACTCAGTTGCTAAGAATATAATATTATACCGAACAAATAAAAAATAACATTACATAAGATACAGTATGAAATATTTATCCAGATTTTTTTAAACATGTAAACATAGCATTAATTTGAGTGCCGTATTGCACTCTTGACCTATAATGGCTTAACTCCAAGCAAATTTTTGGAGAATTATTATTATTCAAAACTTGTTCACTCTCCAGTTTCTAATTGGTTTTAAATGAATTCATTGAAACTTATTAATTAATGGCGATTTTTTTAGGATTTGAAGACTTTGCCCACATTTCTCATCTAGTTGAAATATTTAAGTACAAAAGAAATCTTAAGTTTTCCTGAAAGATCAATATCAGTAAAAAAAATTTTAATACATTTTGGCTCTTCCCAAAATTAAAGAGAAAATTAAAAAAAAACTCACATTATTATAGTAAAAAACTAAAAGTAAAAGTTCTTTTTATTTGCAAATTATCGCCGCGTGTAAAGAGCTTTTCAAAACCAAAGTTAGAATTTATGACTGCAGTAGAAACAACCATTGGTCAGTCAACCACATCAACACTAAATCCAAAGCAATAAACACTCAACAATTATTTGTTTAAATATGTACAGTAATGTTCAAATTTTATGTTAGATAATGTCCCTTTGGGCAAATAAATCAATTTGGAATGATTTGGGCTTAAACATAAAATAAAAAGTTTTTTTTTCATTTGACTTATTGTTTATAAGTTGATATGTCGGTTTGGTCAGTTAGGAAAAGTATTTTGCGCATTGTTCAGTGTGAGAGAAGGGCGACACTAGTTTGATACAGTGGCCATCATTACTTTTGTTTAGATTGCGATGCCAATTGTAAAAAGGAATTTACACACACTATTTAACTGAATAAACTGTCCAAATGATTAAACCTAATTAAAAGTTTAAGTTTTGTGATCATTATAGGTATAATGTATTAGAAAAAAATAAAAAAATTTATTAAGAAACGTTTAATATTAATTCTGCTTGATTCCTTAACAAATAAATTAAAAAGTGAGACTAATTAGTTCGTCTAAATTACTATCATACCATCTGCATTTCATTACGAGCGGCGGTATCCGCTTTTTTTCAAGTAAAGAAAATTTAAATACCCCATTGGTCGGACATAGTATCGAAAGAGTTTTTATAGAAAATCAGCATAATCATTCCACGTCCTTCGAGGCAGCGGGCAAAACAGCACGCTTGCCTCTAATTTTTCCATATTATTTGGAACAATGAAGTTACTACAATCAAAAAACAAATATATGGGGCGAAATATAATTTTAAAAATAACATGAACTATAAAATTTGGGTCTCGCACATATTTTCCTAGTTATGGGTCTGTGAACTTTTCATAAAAAATACGATTTTGCAAAATTTTTTTATATCAATATGGGCATAATTTAAAGGCCTCTGAAGAGATATTTAGTTTTTCAAAAATGCTTAACCCATTAAGAGCCGAAGACATTTTGTTATAAAATTTTACATGTGTGGTACTGAGATTTTTTCTAATTTTTTAATTCTCAGTCACCACAATATTAGTTTTTTTTTGGAGTCGAATAAGTAAGCTATGCTTTTTTATATTAAATAAAATTATTTTTACCCGACTTCAAAATAAGAGGTACCATGGTGGCAGTGGCGAATTCATTTATTGCCGTCGTTGCAGAAAATAACAAACTACATACAAAAAAAAAAATCAGCGCCAAATTTTTTTTTTTTTATGAAGTTTGACATTTCCTGCAACGGCGATAATGAATAAATTCGCTACTGCCACCACCTGGTACATGACTAGACCTACCTCATTTTTGAACCGATTTTGAATATTTTTTCTTTATTTGCAAGGTAATGCTTACGGATTGGTCCAGTGTTAAAAACTGTTCATGATTTTAAAAATGTAAGGGTGTCCCCATACAACATACATGTTTCTTAAATGTAATATAAACCATAAAGGGCACCACTCTAAAATTAAAAACCAATAGCGAAAAGTAATACAAAAATAAATAAATAATAATAAATAAAGAGTGCCCCACAGGTAACGGAATTGTCCTATATGGTCCTTTTTTATTGAACCGTTATAAATTATCGCTTGAAAATTTGAGAAAACGCCGATTACTGTGACCGTTATAAAATACTTTTTTTCAAAGTTATGAATTAAAAGGTGCCCCTATAGTTCATTTAATTTGAAGTATATGGCCATACATTTGAACAGTTGTAGACAGACGGTTGAATCAGTATTGCTTAGTCCGCTATAACAACATATATAAAGTTTGAATATGGAGTTAAAGGGTGTGCCAATAGTTGATAAATTTTAATGTATGTGAACAAACTTTTAAACCGTTATAATTAGACAGTTGAAGTTAACTAGGAACCAATATTGCTATAACCGCTATAACCCCAAGTGTACAATTGGAATTTAGAAATTAAATGGTATTTCCATAACTGATGTATTTTGAACTATACGTCTCTAACTTTTGTAACGTATTATACAAACACTTAAAAATTAGACAGAGTTGCTTATATAGTCAGAAAAATGTTATTAACTAGAACCTGTATTACTAAGCCCGCTAAACTAGCAAGATTACTATTTGGGATTGAAAATTAAACGGTCCCCTAATAGTTGATGTACTGTGATGTATCTGACCAAACTTTTGAATAGATATAGACAGACAGCTCAAATTTACAAGGAACCTGTAGTGTTATTTCCGCTATAAGAACAAATATACAATTAAAAGTTAGAAATTATCGGGTGTCCCATGATTATTGTAATACGACCTATATGGTTCTATTGTATGAACCGTTATATACAATTACTTAAAAACTAGAAAAAAATGTATATTATTTTGTATGGTATAACAAGAAGTATTATTACATATTTCAAACTATAAATTAAAAGGTGTAACATTAGTTAATATAATTTGATGCTGTAGAACAATTGTAGACAGACAGTTGCAATTACAAAGAAATTGCATTGCTAAGTTCACTATAACAACATGTATAATATTTAAATTTGGAAGTAAAAGGGTGCTCCTAAGGTTGATATAATTTGATGTATATGAGCAAGCCGCTGAACAGTTGTAGACAGACAGTTTAAACTTACTAATATACTGTATTGCTTAGTGTAAAACAAGTATAAAATTAAGATTTAGAAATTTAAGGACGTTCCAACAGTATATGTAATTTCATATCTGTGGCCAAAATTTAAACCGTTATTTACGGATAGTTAATATTTGCAATTTAAATTTAAAAATTAAAGGGTGTTTCCATAGTCTTTCTAATTTTACCTATATGAGCCTTTTTACACTTGCTCACATCTTTCATCAATGTGCCAAGATGTTACATATTCCCCACAAGAAATACATATGGCTAAAAATCAACATCTTTTTAACATCTTTACAACATGTTCCTATCTCATTTTGTTCCTCTCATCATCTTTCGAATATTTTAGTGTCATCATTAGAAAATAGACTTTAAACTATGAAAACCAAACACTTGTCAAAAAAATACAATGAGTAAGATGGAAGAGGCCCAAGGTTATTAGTTTTAAATAATAAAAATAACTGGAAATGAGTTTTATGACAAATTCCCCATACAAATTTGTCATAAAATACGTTTTAAACCTATTTCAATACTTAATATTTCGTCAAATATGAAAGATGTTGCAAATTTAACGACTTTTTTCATTTTCATAGACGTATGCAAGTGTAAAAAATGTCCATTATTTTTTGTTATAATAAAAGTATAAATATTTAAAATCATATATAAAAGGCTGTAACATTAGTTGATGTAATTTGCTGCATATGGCTAAACTGTTAAACTGTTGTAAGCAGGGGTTTCAAATTTACAATGAAACTGTATTGGCTAGGTCCGCATTAACAACAAGTAGAAAATTTTAAATTTGGACACCCTGTCCATAAAACTTATGTAATTTGATGTTTATGATACGTACCTACATATATATGGTATGTACTTACAGTATCCTTATAATTGTTAACCTTTAAAGCTTTCTAATTAACAAAAGGTAATTTTTTCCATTTTATTTTACATATTCAAAGGCGTATTAAATTAATAACAATTTTTAAATAATCTTTGACAACAATGAATTTTGTTTGTGAAAATGAAAAATAAAATTATGCAATGCACAAATTTTCGTAAACTTTAAATACGTTTATACTTTCGTTAAATAGTATTTTCGATAGTGAATTATACTAGGACTCGTCTGCGATTTAAAATACAGTATAGAATTCTTGCTGTTTTATTTTGTGTTAAGAATTCTATGAATGTAGATAGCACATGTTGCACTTATTTTATACATTCTCAAGGAATGCTTTTTAAATTCAATTTGCATAAAATGCATTCCAAGAAAGAGGACAGTAAAGAATGTTTCGAAAATGTAGTGTACAGCATATTGGAAGTATTATAAAACATATTAATTTAAAAAATATTAATTTATAATCAGAGCTCAATTTAAATGTTATAATTTTATTTATTTAATTAAACTGTAACAAGTTTATAGGAAACGCTGCACCTTCCATGTGTTTACTAATTATTTATTGTTTTTTTTTTTTTTTTTTTTTAAACAAAAGTTACATAAGTATGTAAATTTTTGGAGAATTTTAGCCATTTCAATGAAACTTTTTTTTTGGAACAAAAATATTTTTATTTAAAAAAATATATAAATATTATTATTAAAAAATCGTTTTTATTTTCTTTATTTTGGCCAACACTACTAAAAAAATGCAACGGTGTAAAAATAAATTTTATCGATAATTGTGTTTGTTAAAAACGGGCGAGAAATTATAAAATTTTCCTTTTTCTGCAATTTTTATTAAATTAAAAAAAATACTGCTGTCGAATGTATCAATATACAATCAGCTGTTTTCGTACGAAATGTGTGATCTGTTTCGTATTTTGCTTAAGCAAATGTCATATGACGAAACTTGACGAAAAGTTTCTTTAAATACGTTATGGCGCGCCACATGTGATTTATATGTATTTGTACTATAGGTCAAGTTAGCTTAGGCCAGCTTATGCACCTAGTAGTTGTAGTTGCATACGCTAGCTTGAGCTTATGTCAAAAACCCAACGAAATGTTTGTCAAATGCTTAGGAAACACATTTAAGAATTTTATTTGACTAAAATATACTTACATAAACCTAGTAAATAATTTTCCACAGTTGCACATTTATGTTTAATTGGTACTTTTGCCAAAAACTGTTTTCTTTAAAACTAAAAGGCTTTTAAAGAATATGTAACATAAAATTCACAGGCATATTTATATATTTTGTTTATGTTCTAAGATAAATTTAATAAAAAATTTTACAATTTTTTTTTCTGTTTGTACATCGCATAAATTATACACAGTTAAAAATCTAATATTAATGTGTTACGTTTGTTAAAAACGGACAAAAAATAAAAGTTCTCTTCTTTTCTACATTTTCTATTAGATTAAAAACTAACTGCAGTATTCAAAAAAAAAAATTAAAATAGATTTGAAATGTATTTTAGGACAAATTTTTATAGAAAATTTGTCATAAAGTATAACACAAAGCACAATCACTGTTTCTGTAAGGAAAGTTCGATCAGTTTTGTACTTTGCTTAAAGAAATGACATTTGACAAAACTTGACAAACACTTTTCTTAGGACATTGTAGTTTGCCACATATAATTTATGTATTTATTATAATTTTATTTGTATTTGCACATTTGTTTATGTTTGCTTAAGTTATCTTATGCACATAATAGTTGGACCTTGACAGTGAGAAAGCAAGTTCAACGAAAAAAAAAAACGAATTGAAAGCGAGTAAGAGTGCTATATTCGGCTATGCCGAATCTTCTATACCCTTCACCATCTACGTAAATCTAGTTTAGTTAAGTAACTCCAATAAAAAAAACAAATTTTGAGGTGACAGAGAATTAAAATCTTACATATAAATGCCATCGGCTCTTAATGTGTTAAGCATTTTCTAAAAATTTTAGTATTGCCTTAAAGATCTCTATAAAGGCTTTAAAACGAAAATAATATCGATATTTCAAAACAATTCTAAAATTTCAGAGTCCCGTAACTCGGAAATTTTTTCACTTGATGTTTTTTCCCATGTTTTAATTCCCTATCGCCCCATAGATTTATTTTTTTGATTGGAGTTACTTTATTGTTCCAAATAATATGAAAAAATTGGAAGAAGATGTGGTGTTTTGCCTACTGCTTCGAAGGACATGGAATGATCATGCCGATTTCCAATAGAACCTCTTTCGACATTATATCTGATCGATTAACATATTTATATTTTTTGTGAAATTAAGTTTCCCTAGGCACACTAACACGGGCGGACAGACGGATATCGCACAATCGACTTCGCTATTCATAAGAACTTAAGAATATATACTCGTATACCTTACGGGATCGGAATTGGCCAGGCAAAAAAACTAACTGAAATATATAAACTCTATATAAAATGAAAATTAAAAAAAAAATATTTTAGTACCATCATATATGTATGCATGTAACTATTTGCTTGAAAGCATACTGTTTACGGTTTTATAATTTTTCTGTACGTACGAAAATTAAAGTATTTCATTCATTGAAACATATTTTAGGCAGAATATAAACTTAAAAAAATAGTTTATAGTATTTAACCGACTTCAAAAAAAGAAGGAGGTTATTAATTCGAACTTGTATTGCTAACTCCGATAAAACAACAAGTATAAAATTTGGATTTGGAAATTAACCCTTTCGGGACGGAGTTTTATTTTAAAAACCAAATTATATATGGTGAAATTTTTTTCATATTCTAAAAGGTATGATAAAAGTATTATGTTCTCCATACTTAAAAATTTTAAATTCGTCCTTTTTTCCTGGGACATATAATCCCAACAAGTATTTTCATGGGACATAAAACCCCAATCAGTGTTCTCGAAGAGCGATTCGAAATTAAAAAGATAACTAAAATATAAATATTATTAGATTAAGATAAAAGTTTACATTTATTTCTAACATTTTAGGAATGCAATTAAGTATTTATTTGTGGAATGGCCCACTTGTTACATAAGGCGTTGTTACAACCTGAGCATATCATCTTTGTTCGCTTTTCTATGCCAAGTGAAGAACAGCGGACACAGCGACAACGATTCTCTTGCTCTACTGGCAAGTAGTCTCCAATATTGAGGCTATCCGTTTTTGGACGTTTAGGAGTTCTACCTCCCTGGCGATTGCATTGAAAATAAAGACAAAAAGACAGTTTGAAAATTGCTGGGACATATTATCCCAGTAGTCCCGAAAGGGTTAAAGGGTGTCTCAATAGTTGATGTAGTTTGATGTGTGTCTGCTATAACAAAAAGTATAGAATTTGAATTTAGGAGACAAAAGATGTTCCTAAAAATTAAAACCTGAAAATTAAAATTTCCACCACTTTGTTTGAGCATATTGAGCATAAGGTTTTCAAATTAAAGGGTGTTACATTAGTTCATGCAATGTTATGTATATGTCCAAACTATTTAACCGTACCTCGTACAGTGTAAATATTTACTGCCGTATTCATAGAAAATAAAATAACTTTGAAATGTGTTTCATGACAAATTTTTCATACAAATTTGTCCTAAAATATATTTCAAATCTATTTTGATTTTCTATGAATACAGCAGTTAATATTTTATCTTCATAATAGCTCTAAAAAGCTCAGACGACGGATTAAAAGCTAATGTTTATTTACGTTAGTTGTATTCATCGAAAACTTTGTGGATTACAAAAATAACAAAGGTTCCTACTTAGATCTTTACTAAAATGGTGTTAACTGTTTTCCGGTGATTTTGCAGGTAACTTTTAATGGACCCCAGTTTAGCTTTCGACCAGTGTAAATTGCTTTCGATTAACTTTACGGCTTTTTGTAATAAGGATAATGAGCTTCCAAATTTACTTTTATGCTTTTCGTTAAATGCCATAAATTTTTCCAATTGAGCCTGCGTTGTAAATCTGTCAGCCATATCTTTGACGACTAATGCAACGTCAATATAATCACCTAAGCTGTAATGAAAATTAAGATATATTTCAAATTAAGTGAAAATAGTCATCATAGACTTACGCCTTAGATAGCTGCTCAACATTTTGGTCTATCAAGTCAAGTACAGGTTCAACGTTTTCATTATTGTTAGTAAACAAACTAGACAAAGCAATAACTTTGTCTTGACGACGTATATCTGTGGACATAATCATATGAAAATATCTGGAAACCAACTTCCTGTCCTTCACACAACCCAGTGACCTCAAAATCAAAGGCTTTTCAGTGGCAACAGTTTCTGTCTTGTATTTGTTATAAAGCTTGTAAAAGTCTTTTACATTGCCTTCACGCATAGCGGTACAATAGACAACAGACCGTAAATTAGCGGGCACAGGTTTAGTTTCTAAGTTTTGATTAAAATAAGATTTGGCTTTGGTAATGCATTTTGCTTTGCCGAATTTGCATGACAAATCTAAGATTATAGTTCGAGTATAAATATCAGGAACCGTATCATTTTCTCTTTCAACAAAGCCCAATTTGTCGTAGGCCTTCTTAGTGATATAACGTATAAACTTAGCAAAGTGATGGGTTTCCGTACCTAAACGAATATTCAAGTCGCTGAAACTTTTAAATGCTGATAACCATGGCAAATAATTGGTTTCGGTTTCAAGATATTCAATCACAGAAAAGGCCATGCCGTAATCAATTTCACCAGCACGAGCCAAGTTATAAACATCATCAACAATTTGGGCTCGATTTAATTCATGAATGTTATCCCAGTTGTCGGCATACAAAGCGTGACGTATTTGGGCCCAAGTCTCATTATCATAATTGACACGATAATAACCAATCTCTTGAATATTTCCTAATATCCAAGTAGTTTTATTATTAACTGAGATGGAGACTGGCCATTTTTGAAGAAAAAATTTAGTTGAGACGTTTTGAAAATCTTTTACATCACTTGTTGTGTAAGAGATAGGAACAGTGTACCATAACTTTGTATCAACTTTGTCAAAATCTTTAGATATAAAACGCTTTTGACTAACTTGTACGCTGGTATCAGTAATGCGAGAAAACGTTACTACAGGAAAGCCCACTTGGGTAGTAAAGGATTCAAAATAGCTATCAGCGTAACGGGCAAATTCATTCGGCCAATACTTTTTCCAGATGGTATAGAGATCCGAAGGAATAGTGGTGGTATATTGGCTAAATAATAAAAAGGAATAAAGGCGAGCAGTGTGTTAAACAAGAGCAAAACTTACTGTGTCTTAAGGTATTCATTCAGGGACATTTTAAATTTGTCTTCTCCCAAAATGTGTTTAGTCATACGAATAAAAGTAGCTCCCTTGTTGTATGAAATACTATTAAACATTGCTTCTGCATCTTCGTAGGTATAAGTTTGCCTATTGCTTATTGGAGTGACGCCATTTGTAGAATCAAATTTCATGACCTTTTGAACAATATCGACAACAAATTGTTGATCTAAATTCATGTCTCTTTCTACCTGTTAAGTACACAAGCAATACTGAAATGGGGTTTCATTTGCTTAAAATTGAAATTTGGATTTGAACCCAAAATGCAAGACACATTTTAATTAATAATAAAAAAATTAAAAATTTAGAGTAGTTTAAATAAATAAATAAATAAAATTTAATTATATTCGGCGTTGGTTCATTTTTTAATTTGATTTCTAAACATTTTTAGAAGGAAAACATTGTGATGAAGGATGTGGAGGCCAGAAAATGCTACATTTCATTCTGCTAGCATCTAATTTTTCTTAGTTTCTTCGGAAAACGTCCTCATACATTTGTAAATAATTTTTCTTTCTAAAAATGTTTAGAAATTAAATTGAAAAATGAACCAAAGCCGAAAAAGTCAATTTCAATTAATTTATAAGATCCACGGTTCAAATTCTGGCTGGGAAAAAATTAAAATAAATAAATAAATAATATAATAATTTTGTGCTTAATGTTTTTTTTTACTCACTAAATGTGCAGCAAAATATTGGAAGTAAGTACCAAAACCCTCTTTTAACCAGACATAACTCCACCAATCAGAAGTAACTAAATTTCCAAACCACATGTGGGATTGTTCATGTGCTATAATAGAAGCAATAGATGCTTTTGATTCTAAAGAACTTATTTTGTCATCGTACAGTAAATTTTTCTCTTTATAAATCAGAAGACCCCAGTTTTCCATAGCACCAGCCAAGAAATCAGGTATTGCCGCCACGTGCATTTTATTGTTACCCATTGAATAATATGGAATTCCTAAATAATTACCAAGAGCCTTAAGAATTTTCTTTCCAATATTATAGCAATATTCTGTTTGAGAATAGTATTCAGGCCTAACCAAAACTCCGAATTGACCATCAAAACGATCAATAAATTCGGAGACAATAAAGGCCAATGTATAAGTCGACATTTTGGGTGTGGTACTATAAACATCAGTTATATATTCGCTGGAAAAAATTTATAAGCTTTATGATTTATGACTCGATATAAATTTTAATATAACCTTACCCATCGGACTTAGTTTTAATAATACGAGTAGGACCCGTAGATTTTAAACTTTTGTGGTGAGTTAAAGAAAGATCAAAAGTAGCCTTGAATTTTGGTTCATCAAAAGAGGGAAAAACACGGCGGGCATAGTTTAATTCAAATTGAGTAGCACCGAGCCATCTTTCAATAAAATATAATTATTATTATGTAATATATTAATAATAATTTCTACAATTTAACAGTCTACTTACTTCGTAACATTTTCGGATGTTGTGTAATAACTGCGATAAAAACCTTGCATATCTTCTTCCATGCTGCCAGTATAAACATAATGTAAAATATAAGGCACATTTGCTTGCAACGATTCGTTCAATTGGTAAACTACAATATCTGTCAAAGTATTTGGTTTGGCATCCGGAAGCTTAGTTTTTATAGTAGAATCCTTTCGGTAGTATTCACCAACAGAGATTTTTAGATTTTTTATATGCAACTGAATTTCACTGATATTTTGTGCTGCTTGTATTTCGACGTAACATTCACCATCAAAAGTAAACCTTCTGGGATCAGATTCACTTAAATAAGGCTTTAGGCTAATTTTGTAATTGATGGGCTTAACTATAAACGGTAAACGATAATTGACAACTTCCTTGTTGGCATTAGCAAAAGGAGCGACACATGACAACCATATGCATCCTACCATTAAGAAAGCAACATACTGAGCCGACATTTTCTTAAAAAGTTATGTTATTTTAAAGTCTTTTTAATTCACTTTTTTTTTAATTCAAATATGTAGAATATTTACGTGAACTTAAACATCAAGTAGGCAACACAATCTGTACAAAATTTTAAGGGTCTACTAAATGATTGCCGCTGTAGTGGGTTATATTTATACAGTAATATCAACCGTTTTTTAATATTCAAATTTCTTATTGTTTATGATAAGATAAGAAGAATAATACTACAGAACTGAAGTGTGACCATGATATGCTAAGCTTTTAAATAGTTGAAAAATTACGAAAACGTAAAAAACTTTTACACAATTTGCTATAGTTTAAATTGGACTAGATGGCAACAGTAATTAATTTAAACTTTTACTACTTAGTAATAGATAGACCTTAAACATGACGTGTCTCTTAAACGACAGCAAAAAAATATGTGCAAAGCATATCCCAAAAAGTACATGGCAGTAATGATACCATACATTTTGTTTTTTGTTTATTATGTTTGGAGTGGATATACCAGGGGGTTGATATAGAATGGTTACAGATGGGATTCTACCCTGTATAGAGCACTAGGAATATTTCTCTTTTGTCGATTACTTGACAAATAGTAGAAGGCTAACTTACCTCAAATTGAATAAAAATGTATTAAAATTTAATTAAAAATGTGCAAAAGGTATGCAATTAGTCTTAAACTAACTATCGAAGAAATACTAATGGATTTTGTGAAGTTTATGCTTTTACATGTGCATGCACTTAATTGAGTCGAAAAGCGTTTCGTACATTGACATCATTAATTTCACTACGTTTTTGCTGCCAAAAAAATAAAAAACGAAACAGATCAACTTTTTCACAGAACATAACTAGAATCTCAGCAAGGATATGTTCCGAAAACGTATCGCCTGAGAATGTAACTAATTATTTTGCTTATTCTTTTCATAAAGTACTTTTTGCATCCATTTGCATCATTAACTTTAATGATGCCGGGTATTTAAAATTCGATTGTTTACTCTTTTTCCATCTCTACTGATTACTAATTAAATAATTTTTTTCAATTTCTTATGCTTATTTTAAGGAAAAAATTAACAAGAAATACTGCAACTATTATTCACTCCTACTGTTATTGCGACCTACCGATTATTGTGACTCTATTACGTGCAATTGTTTTTCATAAAAAACTTGCGATTTATTTGTTACGGTTCTTAATATACTTTGTACAAAAGACTCTAAGCCAACTATTCAAATTTCGAAAGCTTATTTGTTGACTATGCCTCTGAAATATATATCTGAAAACAACAGTGTAGAGCGTGAGTGGGTCAATTGATGGTTTAGTTTAGTCAAACAGCGCATCGATTAGCAATGCCAAAATCGTAATTCTTCCCAAGAAAAATAAGGATACCAGTAATCTCAAGAATCTTCATGCAATAAGCTTGCTACCATACGTAACAAAATATTTAGAATGTGCGTGAACAACAATTTGTCAAAATTTTGCGAAAATAATAATTTAGTTGATGATAGACAGTTTGTCATCACCTAATCTCAAATATTACCTGGAATTGGAATAAATCGCCTTGTACAGGTGCCTGTCTCATAGATTTTTTAGAAACATTTGATAATATACGGATCCCAGGATTAATATATAAGCTTCTAAAATATGGACTGCCATTTCATTAGGTTATTCTGATACATAACATGCTTAATAACAAAACCCTTGATATTCTAATGAGAATGAAAATAGTAACGGCCTACAACAAGGAACAGTAAACTCCCCAATTTTTTTAACTTATATAGTTAAGATCTTTTAGAACAAATTAATAACATTGTTGCATTTGCCGTTGACATTATACTTGCCCTATTCACAAGCCACCTAGTACGTGCTAAGTGCTAACAAAATACAACGGTGCTAGCTGTGTTGTTGGTAATTTTCATGCAAACATGCGATACAACACTTAGTACTTTTTTTCATATGTTTTTCAAACGTTGTATTTGTTTAAATGTTTTATGTTTAAATGAATTATTACTTTTGTGTTCATGTGTGAATTATATTAAATTAAATTGAATTAAAAGATATTTTTATTAGTTTTATTTATTTAATTTATTGATTTGACTGATTTATTAGAAAGTTGAAGTTGAAAGTTGCCAATATAAAAACTGTTCTTTAAGATTTAATACTGCTTTAATGACTCGATTTCTAATATTTTGTATGGTACCGCCATCACCTATACCAAAATGAGATGCTACCTTACGAACACAAGAACCATTTCCTGAAGATCCAAAGCAGCAAAGTGCAATTTTAAGCTGCAAGTCAATGCGTAGTTGGAGCCTTTCGCCAATTGTGTGAAAAACATCGTCATTTTTTATAAGGTTGAATATATAGGCAAATTCCTCTGGCCGTAGTCGTATCATATGAAGAAATCTGTTTTCATCAAAATATCTTAAAACCCATAATGATGATTTTGGTAGCCCTAAATGTATAATTCTGCGACTGGAGAGCAAGTACATTAGTTTCATCCTAAAAATGTCTTCAATTTCATCCCCACACAAAAAATTTATTAATTTACTTTTTTCTGTTTTCTCCCCCATTTGGCTTCTAAATAACAAATGATGAATAGCACTATTCTTCTTCTTATTTACTTTTTGACGTATGAAGTACAATGTACAATGGCACACTGATACAATGGTTGTTCACAAAGAAGTAAACAAAAGGTAGTATGCAATACTACCTACACCTTAGCAGAGCTTGTGAATACGGCAACTATATAATATAAGGAATATTTATGAAAAGTTAGAAAGTTTGTGTTATACTCTAGAAAAATATGCCAAGAATTGGAAGGTGAAAATCAATATTGACAAATGTGATACTATTCTTTTCCATTCACCAGTGGGAAAGTGCAAATTTAATATTAGAAGCAACTGGAAAGATTTTAGAGTAAAACCTAGCTCTTATAATAATAATGTAAGCAATCAAATGGTAAAATATTTGGGCAATGACTTTGACAAGTTTTTTTTTTACTACACAAACATATTGATTTACAAATTACGAAGGCTAGAAAGGCTTTTTTTGCGTACAGAAAGTTATTTTTTTCCAAATATATAAATCCCTCAGTTAAGATAATTCTATACCAATCTTTAATAAGACCAATACTAACTTATAGCTGCCAAATTTAATACAATGTTTCACCATCATATATGGAAAAAATTATGGTTTTCGAATGGAAATGCCTTAGAGCATGTACTTCTCTCTACACATCTCCTAGTAGTAATTTTAAGAACAACATTTCTAACAAAAATAAGTAGAATTGATAAGTTTATTATACATTTGATTAGATACCATATATTAAAGACTATCGAATGTAGGGCAAACAATTATATTATGGCTTTCTACTATGTTAGCGGAGGTTATATTGAAAAAACTCGTCAAAGTGGGTATGTACGATCTGAGGCATTTATATACCTAGATAGTCAAGAGTATATCCAAGATGAAAGAGGCATTCCTGTTTTGTACCACATATATAGAAGAGTCAATATTAAAGCAATAGACTGAAGCAAATTACAGTGCATAATAAACGATATGATACAAGCCTATACTTGAAGGATAAAAATATGTTGCCAAATATAAACTGTACGAAATATTGGTGGCTAGACAGATAGGAAATCTATTTTTTTTTTCTCTTTTACCTCTTAACTACTTTCTTTTTTTATCATTACACATTATTTAAGTAGTATTTTTCTTTCAACTGTTTTTCCTACATCAATAAATAAAAATTGCAATATACTCGTACATACATATTTTTATGGTACTCATAATCAATTTATAACTATTTAAAAAAAAATCTAGAAATTTAGAAAGAAAATTTATTTTACAAATGTAGACGCTAGCAGAATAAAATGCTGCACTTTCTGGACCGCTACGACCTTCATCAGCATACATTTGTAATATAAATTTTCTTTCTAAAAAACAATTTTTAGAAATTAAAAAAGATTTGAAAGTAAGCCAAAATAATTTCTATTCATTTATAATATTCACAGTTCAAAAAAAAATTCAAAAATTAAATTATTCTCAAAAAGAATTTATTTGTTACTAATGTAAAAGTACTGGAGTTCTCGAATACGGGACAGAGTATGTTAAGTTATATATCTGCTGTTTATTTATTAGTATTTTAATTATAAATATAAAATTGTTGTTAAATAAACGTTAAAAAAAGACCTCGATTAGTTCGTGTCTCGCAAAATCTCTCGTTCGCGATGGTAAAAGTGTTATATACCACTATATAATGACGATCTCTACTTTATACTGTAGAAAAGAACGTTGCACGTTAAGGGCCTAACCCAATTTCCTTTCATGCTTCCACCTGTACTTAACACTGAAGAGGATCCAGATTCAAATGAGGTCTTTGAAGGTTAGACGAAAAAGGACCATGGCACAGAAAAAGTTGTTTTAAATAAATTAATTGTTATAATTTTAAATAAAATTCATCATTACAATCATAAATACTATGCACAAATTAATTATTTTCAGAAAAGAAAGTAAAAAATTACAAAAATATCTTTTTAGTAATATGCTTGGGAAGCGGGGATTGGTTAGGCATTGGAAAGCGTAAAAATATTAGCAAAAAAAATTTTCGCTGGGACATTTTGGGAATGGGATTGAAGGGATACCTCCCCCTGCATATAAAAATTAATGTTTATAGTTTTAAGGTATGTATCTATTCCATTTCTTCAAATAATTTTTTTTTTACCACCAACAAAAGGGGGCGGAGCTAAAAAAGGCATTTTAGAATCCTTTAAGCCCAACTTTAAGTTCTTTGACTTTAAAACTTATAATTGCTAGATACAATGACGGGAAAATTAAAAAAAAAAGTTTTCGAAGGTAGGATTAGTTCTTCTAAGGGGAACTTTTTTCTCCTTTGTGCGATATTTCTTATTTTATAGCGTTAACGGCCGATGAACATAACATAATTTCTGTCAAGTTTTATTAATCTAGGGGCACTCAGTAAATTTTAAGAGCCAAAAAAAGCTAAGAACAAGTAGCTGTGCCGAATCTTATATATTCTTCACCATATAAAAACAAATATTCGGGTGACAAAAAATTTTAAAATAAGAAAAAAATTAAGTGCTATACATAATTTTGCATCAAATTGTTTTCGGCTCTTAATGGGTTAAGCATTTTAAAAAAAATTTTACTATTTCCCTAAAGATCTTTTAAAAAGCTTTTAAATGATACCTATATTGCTAAAAAATGTATGTCACAAAATCCTATGTTTTTACAAAAAGTTAAGAGGCCCTCGGAAAATATAGGTGAGCGCCAATATTTTTACTTCATCCTTTTTTTCTTATTTTTTAATTCTCCATCGCCCTATATATTTGTTTTTTGAATGGAGTTATTTAATTGTTCTAAATGATATGGATAAATTAGATGCCCGCTGCTTGCTGACTTTCAATTGCAACTCTTTCGACACTATGCCTGATATAATGGCGTATTCCAATTTTTTTTTTGATCTAGTGCCATGGCAAACCTGATTGTAACACTAACTCGGACGGACAGACCGACATCCCTCAATTGACTTTGCTTTGCATAGTCCCAAATTTCACTAGGCGATTCTTATCGGCTTATCAATTTTGCTTGGTGGTAAAGGCGACAAGGCGAAAGAAACGTGTACACAAGCTGATGTACTCGTTCAATTCGTTTAAATTTATATACAAATTGAAATTTGTTGCACATAAGAAGAAGAACAGCTAAAACAATAAGCTGATAAGCTAAGAATTTTGAAAACGACAAGGCTAGTTCAAAGAAGAATAAGTGATAAGTTTATTAATAAAAATTGCTTCGTGAAAATTGAGACATAAGAACTCGGAATATATATACTTTATGGGATCGGAAATCGATATTATAATTGCAAACGGAATGACAAACTTAGATATACCCTTTTCTTATTTTTTGGCAAAATACCCCTAAGTGTTTTGTATCGTTAGGCGCGTTACGGGTACTGTAGACTAATCCGTTAATAAAACTAACATAAATGTTTACAGTGCATTTTTTTCAATTACGAAGTGCAATTTTCTTTCTCTCATAGAAATAAAAACAAACACCAAAAAGTTTGAAGCCATAGTTAATTTCACTTAAAAAATCTAGTATACACTTTATTGTTGCACAAACATTAGAAATACCCTACCTCTACAATAGGAAAAAAACAATATATATATTCAAACTAGTTTGACAGTTATATCTCGAAAAAACGTCAGAATATGCTCAGGAGAACGCAATTGTGAAAACTCACAGTAGACCCATAAAAATTAACAATTTATATATGTATGCAGAATGACAAGCAATATTAACGCAAAGATAAAAGATAACGCTGAATGGAATTATTTTTATGATATTTCTACATAACGGTTCACATGAAGAATATCTTAATCCCTAAAATAACTTTAAAATACAAATATATTTTTTGGCTGAAGTTCTATCTTTTTAAAGATTAGTTAGGGGGATCTTGATAAATAAATTTAAGACAAATTTCAATTGCTGTTATTAGACATCCAGAAGACAACAACATATTCTGACAAAGCTACATTACCTCATCAGCGCTTTAAGTGTTAAAACCTACGTAAATTATATGTATGTACATACATACATACATACATATACATACATACATACCCAGTTAGCATTTGGAAGATTGTTTTTACAAAAATCACCAAAGTGAGTCATTTAAGACTACCCAAGATGACTTAAAACTGATTAATCAGTTGTGCGTTTTAAAAGAGACTCGAATATCATTCCGACAAACGCAAAGAAAGCGACTTGTTTAAAAACAAAAAGTACAAAAAGCAAATGCTTGAAATCGACTGTTTTTAGAGATATATAAAACGCAGTCTAACGATGAAAAAATGATTCAAATACATATTTTATTTTTATGCCACTTCGTAAAGAAAATAGAGACACAAATGTAAAATAATTGTTTTTAAAATTAATTTATTTGAATTTTAAGAAAATTACGAATAACATGCAACCTAATGTAACACTACGTCTTGACGAGCAATTGATTGGTTCGCACATGAACAAAACGTCAGCAGAATAGGTTTCAAACATTTGTTCGTGTTTGGCTGCGTGGAGGAAACTTGGCGATGTTAATGCTTCGACTTCTCGTTGTTTGAAAACGACATGACATCGACAACGATGGTCTACACAAGCCATTTTAATGTGCGCACATGAAATTGTTCAATGTTTGAACAAATCAATGGTTCGTCAAGACAGCGTGTAATAAACAATAAGCAAAACTGAGATTGCAATGTTTAATTTTGGGAAAATATAATAAGAAATATTCGTATAATATGTTTCGAAGAAGACTCGCATAATATGATCAAAAATTGACTCGAAAAAGTATCGTATTTGATTATAAGTACGATTGAAAACAGTATCGAAAATGAGTCGAAACCCGAGTCATAAGGGACTCGTTCAGAAGAGTCGCGGCTAGGGTACCATTTTCTACCGACAAAACATTCATTTTCGACTCTAAAACGAGCGCATAAACGATTATTTTAATCGTGTAGAGGAGTCAAAAAAGACTCGAATATGATCAATAGTTCAAAAAAATGCTAACTGGGTATATACATACTACATGCATGCATACATACAAACATTCATACATACATACATACATACATGCATACATATATAAATGAGGGCAGTATAAAAACTTTATTATATTTTAAAAGTTTCACGCTTGAACAACAAACAACATTGCTATGAAGAGTAAGAGCTCTTTTATTGTAGAGCTAATAAATATTAAATTACGAGGGCTGCTATATATATTTCTGGCCTGGCAACACTTAGTGCTGCCAAGTGCAATCTGACATTTCCATTAGAAAGTTTGTCATTTTTAAGCATGATCGTACTCAAAACGTTTTGACGTACGACCATTATTTGTGTTGTTTACAGTGACTTGAAAAAATTAATATAGAAAAAAAATGGAATTAACTCGTGAACATTTTCGTGCCATCATTTTTCACAACTTTCGACGTGGATTATCACGACAAGAGTGCATTGATGAACTTAAATCTTTTCATGACGATGAAGCACCATCCTATAGCACTGTGAAAAATTGGTATAATGAATTTAATCGTGTCCGCAGCTCGCTCAAAGACGAATTCCGTGAAGGTCGTCCAAAAACGGCTGTTGTGCCAGAGAACATTGATGCCGTGCGTGAATTCATAATGCAAGATTGACATGCGGCATACCGAGAGATAGAGACATCCTTGGACATTTCTTCCACCAGCATACATTCGATACTGCATGAACACCTGGCCGTAAAAAAGGTTTGTTTTCGTTGGATCCCGCACAATTTGAAAGTCGCTCAAAAAAAGGCTCGTGTCGATTGGTGCAAAGAAATGTTGCAAAAATACGATTGCGGTGCTTCAAAAGACGTTTATAAGATCGTCACAAAAGACGAATCATGGATCTATGCGTATGAGCCCGAAACGAAACAACAATCGACCGTGTGGGTCTTCAAAGACGAGCAAAATCCAAAGAAAGTTGTTCGTGGAAGAAGCACTTCGAAGCAAATGGTCGCCTGTTTCTTCGGCAAAGCTGGTCTTGTGGCGACTGTTTCGCTTGAGCAACGTAGGACGGTCACTTCTGAGTGGTGCACTACAATTTGTTTGCTTGAAGTCATTGGAGAAATTTGAAAAACCAACAAGAGAAGACGAATCATTGTTCACCATGACAATGCGAGCTCTCACACATCGGCTCAAACCAGAGCGTTTTGACCGGCCAAAACGTCGAATTAATGGGTCATCCACCGACTTGGCACCTAATGACTTCTTCTTGTTTCCGCACATCAAGAAAAAAATGCGTGGTCAACGATTTTCGTCGCCAGAAGAAGCTGTTGAAGTGTTCAAAAACCATGTTTTAGAGGTGTCTTAATCGGAGTGGAAAAAGTGCTTCGACAACTGGTTTGAGCGCATGCAAAAGTGTATAAATCATGCTGGAGAATACTTTGAAAAATAATAAAACCATTTTTGATTATAAATATCCGCATTTTCACTATTAGGCCAGAAATATATAGAGCAGGCCTCGTATATTAACTTTAGTAACGTAGTTAATATGATCCCTTATCTCATGGAGACATTTTTATTTTAACAAATGTAGATAAAATCAAAGCCCTGCACACAAAAAAGTTATATCACATATGTTATAAACTTGCTGCTTACTTTTTTGTTATCATAATATATAAATTGTTTTTGCAGAGTATGGAATTATGCTTAAAATATTTCACCGAAAAAAATTAAAATATGTATCTTGAATAAATTTATATGTTAAAAAGTATATTGTCAAATTTTGTCAATAGTTTTTGTACCTTCAGCACAGGTAGAAAAAAGTATATCTAACTTTGTCATTGCGTTAGTAATTTCTACAATATCCATTTCCTACCCATAAAGTATATACTTTGAGTTTTTGTGCATAGCGATGCCACTCTGTCCGTCCATGTTCATGTTGAAATCAACTTTCCCAAGGCATTTTTTGACCTAGGAAAAATTTAAATACGTCAATCGATCAGACATTGTTTTGAAACTTTAGCTATTGAACATCAGCAAGATCGGTCCATGTACTTCGAGGCAGCGGGCAAACATCACACCTGCCTCTTTCTTTTTTAATCCCTTCACCACAAAAATGGAAAAGGGGTATATCTAAGTTTGTGATCCCGTGTGTAATTTCTGTACTATCCATTTCCGACCCCATAAAGTATATAAATTCTGACTTCCTTTCCATTGCGAAGTCGATTGAGCGAAGCCGTCTGTCCGTCCGTGTTAAAGACAAACTTGATTTCACAAAAAAAAATAAGTCAATCGATCAGACATAGTGTCGAAAAAGGTGGTAGTGAAAATCAACAAGATCGGTCTATGTCCTTTGAGTCAGCGGGCAAACATCACGCCTGCTTCTAAATTTTGCATATCTTTTTTTTAAACTTTCTTTTGTATTCCTGCAGGTGGTTGTTTTAAATTTTAAGTACTTACTCAAGACTTTTTTGGTTTTATTTCCGTAGGGGTTGTCTTTGATTACTACTAAACACATAGTACTAAAGAGCAAGGACAATGCAGGAATACAACCGAAAGTTTTATGTCGTTAATGCTGCCTTTTGATGTTTGTGACCGCTGAACTGTAATTTATCTTTATATTAAAAGCGGCGCTTACAAATTGGTCCTATTTTAAGAACAGTTTAGATTATTAAAAATTAGAGGGTTCCCCATACAACACACAAGATTTTACGTGTATTACGAACTGTAAGATCAATACCCTAAAATTAAAATAAAAATGCTTATTACATGGGCTAAGCTTTAGCCCCGTTGTATCTACACATTGAAAATCTAAATTAAAGAATGCCCCAACAGTTCGCTATATTTGATGTATACAGCAGTTGTAAACAAGCGGTTGATTTTATAAGGAATTTATCCCAGCAAAAAATTTTAGAAACGGTAATCGAGTGTGGAATTAGGTATTTTTGGCGGAAGTACTTCCAAACTAGATTACCAACCTAATGATTTTAACAAGGCCCAAAGTCATTTTTTGGCCTTGACGATCAATCTGTTTTAGTTAAATTTTGAGATGAGATTTCACAACTATTGCTAAAGACAAAATCGAATATTAATACAAAAGTAGACCTGATAACGTAATAAAGTTAAAGAAGTAATCTTTCATCATCGCATTGTTTAAATCCGGAAGCAAATCTGACTTTAAAAGTTACAGATTAATCGCCAAATTTAATATTGTATAAAAACTTTTTGAAAAATTTATTACTGATCGCTTTTGTCATATAGATGTAATCCTTATTATTTACAAATCCACATGGAATTTGTGAAGGTTATTCAACTGTTATCATTCTCTGATCAACCTTGGTTCTGACAACAAATAAAAAAAAAATTAAGTGATTTATACAGATTTCACTAAGCCATTAGATAAGGCCAACCACACATTCATTCATTAATTCACATTAGGTAATTTTTATGAAAAGTAAAATTTCCTTTTTTTAAATGAACCAGGCGTTTCATATTATCATTTCACAATTACACAAATTGCGATTCCCGTTCTTTTAATGAAAAAGTGTTTCATTCTATTGTAGGCGTGAAACTTTCGTTATATACATAATGTTTATAAAATCTAAAAGTCTAATGCAGATATAAAAGCTTAGCAGTTTTGTAGCAGATTGATGAGTTATTTGTTGGCGTTTAGTACATTATCCTTTTTTCAAATAAAACTTACAAATTTTTTATATATATTTTATTTTCAAGTTTTTATTTTTTATGTCATGACTAAAAAATTCGTCGCACAGTATTCTTTGAGTCTAGCTCTTTTTTGAATAAGTAGATAATTTATTAAAATATTGTTATACGAGGGCTGCTCTATATATTTCTGGCCTAATAGTGAAAATGCGAATATTTATAATCAAAAATGGTTTTACTGTTTTTCAAAGTATTCTCTAGCATGATTTATACACTTATGCATGCGCTCAAACCAGTTGTCGAAGCACTTTTTCCACTCCGATTGAGACACCTCTAAAACATGGTTTTTTAACACTTCAACAGCTTCTTCTGGCGACGAAAATCGTTGACCACGCATTTTTTTTCTCGATGTGCGGAAACAAGAAGAAGTCATTAGGTGCCAAGGTGCCAATTCGACGTTTTGGCCGGTCAAAAACGCTGTGGTTTGAGCCGATGTGTGAGTGCTCGCATTGTCATGGTGAACAATGATTCGTCTTCTCTTGTTGGTTTTTCGAATTTCTCCGATGACTTCAATCAAACAAATTGTAGTGTACCACTCAGAAGTGACCGTCCTACGTTGCTCAAGCGGAACAATCGCTCCATGACCAGTTTTGCCGAAGAAACAGGCGACCATTTGCTTCGAAGTGCTTCTCCCACGAACAACTTTCGTTGGATTTTGCTCGTCTTTGAAGACCCACACGATCGATTGTTGTTTCGTTTAGGGCTCATACGCATAGATCCATGATTCGTCACCTGTGACGATCTTATAAACGTCTTTTGAAGCACCGCGGGATCCAACGAGAACAAACCTTTTTTACGGCCAGGTGTTCATGCAGTATCGAATGTATGCTGGTGGAAGAAATGTCCAAGGATGTCTCTATCTCTCGGTATGTCGCATGTCGATCTTACATTATAAGTTCACGCACGGCATCAATGTTCTCTGGTACAATAGCCGTTTTTGGACGGCCTTCATTCGTCTTTGAGCGAGCTTCGGCCACTATTAAATTCACTATACCAATTTTTCACAGTGCTATAGGATGGTGCTTCATCGCCATACAAAGATTTAAGTTCATCAATGCACTCTTGTCGTGATAATCCACGTCGAAAGTTGTGAAAAATGATGGCACGAAAATGTTCACGAGTTAATTCCATTTTTTTCTATATTAATTTTTTCAAGTCACTGTAAACAACACAAATAATGGTCGTACGTCAAAACGTTTTGAGTACGATTATGCTTAAAACTGACAAACTTTCCAATGGAAATGTCAGATTGCACTTGGCAGCACTCAGTGTTACCAGGCCAGAAATATATATAGCAGCCCTCGTATTATAAAACAAGCAAATATTGTAGGCGGCTCTATGTTTACTTTAAGACGTCGCTAAACTTATATTCTTCATTATTAAAAAACAACTACCACATACATACATACTAGTATTTTTGGATATGTGTATCAGTTGAAGTGCTGCCAATGGTAGTGGCAGTAGCTGTAAGCGCAGAAGTATTTGCAGTTCCTTATTATACATTTGCGTCAGCGAAAATAATTGCAGCTTCTTTACAACTTCTGTCATCATTGCTTCCAAAAAAATAATTTTCAAAACCAACTTCTGGTATTCCATCTCGATCTACCGCTTCCACAGTGGTGAATTTCATAATGCTTTTAGATGAATTAAACCTTTAACCCCACTTCTTTGTTAATTTTGTTTTTCGGAGTATTTAGCACGAGTGTTGAGCCTAGCATTTTATTTAAAAATTACATTAATTGAAACGCAAATGTGCAAAAAATATACTTACATCAAATCACTCCAATACTTCTTCCATTTTTGACCATCTTTTTGGGTACCACCAAGAGCTTTAAAGTTAGCAGCTGGTTTCTTCCACTTTTCGTCTCTATGCCTAGCACCATCCGCAGTTACAAATCTGTAAATATGCATTTTTAAAAAGATAATTTTTATTAATTTTTAAATTATTACTTGTCATGGCTTGGTTGTTCCCGCTTGCGCGCTTGCCTCTGAAGGCTTTCTCCATTTTTCACCGTTAAAATCAAAGTGTAAAAATACTTTATAAATGAACAATTTTTGACACTTATTTACACTGTTACACAGAACAAGAATCATATTACTGTGAAATTGTTAAAACAATTAGTTTCATTCCATTTGTTCTTTTCATATGAAAACATTTGAATTTATTTATAATTTTTTTTTTACTAAACAAGAATCGGAAGCTCTATGAAAACATGAAAAAACTTTTCATTTCATAGTTTCACAGAACCAGAATCGACCCCCTGGTTAATAAAAGACAATCGAAAAATGTTATTTTTAAGTAAATCGAATAATTTTTCAAGTCAAAGTTATTTTGCTGACCGTATAGCGAAATCTCGTTTGTTTAATTACTAATATCTGAGAAGGACATTTAAAATTAAATTCAAGAGAAACCTTGTTTTTCAAGGTCTACAATGAAAAAAAGAAATAATCTAAATTTTAAACTTACTTACTTTTAACACCCAAAAAACACATGTCAATTTCAGTACCAATCTCAATAGAAATTGTTAAAAAAAATCAGCATGTATTAGAAACTAAGTGTTTTTGTGTATTAATAATAAGATTATTTCCAAGGAACACGCAAGAAACTTTAAGACTTTGTTTGTATGCTAATGTACTTAAAACTCAATTATCTAAAATGAAATGACAGTTAACAACAAACAAAAAATGACGGAAATATACAATTTCAATTTATCATTAAGTCAATTGTCAAAGTATTTTTTTGAAAATTTTTAACATTATAATGCCCAGTCAAAAATTTGTGTAAACAATAAGATAAATAACGTATCTGAATTGGATAACTTACACCATATACATGTGAAAAACATTTTAACAATATATTGAATATTTGTACCGTTTTCTTTATCTTATCAAACTTACCTTGAACGGTAATGTTAACTCATTTTGTTTTCTAAAACCCACTGTATATTAATAAAAATCAAAAAGAGATAAAACTGCTATATTGCGCTAAAAATCATCACCTTTTAACAATAAAAAATAAAACAAACTGAGAAGCAGCTAAATTCACTTAATAACGCACTGTCAAAATTGAATTTTCGTACTGCTAAGCTTTGACGCCGCGCTATTATGGTTTGCTTCATACATTTTAAAAGACAGATTGAGCTATAGGCGCTAATTTCAGTTTGAGATTTAAAAAATCATAATATTTAAGCTATTAGCCTTCTTATTGTGCTTATAGTTAAGACTTTATATTTTATATGCACTGAAATTTATTATTAATGGGAAAGCTGCATTGTTTGCTCAACTGATCATCGTATCGTTAGCCAAATGTTACACGCAGAGAAAACCCATGGTTGTGATATGGTCACAATAACCATATTATGCTCATTGTAACATTGTATAGTTGTGCAGAGCAAATTATAGTTTTTTTTTTCAACAATACCTCAGTCATCATAAAAATTATTCTGTTAACATTTGACCATTATATGGTTACTGTGTTCAAAAAATACAACATGGTTGGTTTACGAGTAACTTAAAAAAATTTGATCCACAACCAAGGTTTAATAACTTATTAAAAATAATATAATTAATTTAACCATAAAGTATAGTATAAATTATTTTAATTATAAGAGTATGATTAAAATCAAACAAAATATTGTTAACGCTTAAAAGTATTTTGTCCTGGGTCTTGATAGAATGCTTTTCTATCAGATAGCTTAAGGTTCAAATATTTTTTATATTAGAGGAAATAAAAAAAATAAAAATTGACGTACAATGAATGATGAAAACAAATTAAAAGGTAAGCAAAACATTTCAAAAATAGTTGACATACAAATACGTAAATGTATGTGAGAACATAAATGTTTATTATTGTGCTTACAGCACAACTTTAAAATGCGAATATTTATAATCAAAAATGGTTTTGTTGTTTTTCAAAGTATTCTCCAGTATGATTTATACACTTTTGCATGCGCTCAAACCACTTGTCGAAGCACTTTTTCCACTCCGATTGAGACACCTCTAAAACATGATTTTTGAACACTTCAACAGCTTCTTCTGGCGACGAAAATCGTTGACCACCCATTTTTTTCTTGATGTGCGGAAACAAAAAGAAGTCATTAGGTGCCAAGTCAAGGCTGTACGGCGAATGACCCATTAATTCGACATTTTGGCCGGTCAAAAACGCTCTGGTTTGAGCCGATGTGTGCGAGCTCGCATTGTCATGGTGAACATTGATTCGTCTTCTCTTGTTGGTTTTTCGAATTTCTCCGATGACTTCAGGCAAACAAATTGTAGTGTACCACTCAGAAGTGACCGTCCTACGTTGCTCAAGCGGAACAGTCGCCACATGACCAGTTTTGCCGAAGAAACAGGCGATCATTTGCTTCGAAGTGCTTCTTCCACGAACAATTTTCGTTGAATTTTGCTCGTCTTTAAAGACCAACACGGTCGATTGTTGTTTCGTTTCGGGCTCATACGCATAGATCCATGATTCGTCACCTGTGACGATCTTATAAACGTCTTTTGAAGCACCGCAATCGTATTTTTGCAACATTTCTTTGCACCAATCGACACGAGCATCTTTTTTAGCGACTTTCAAATAGTGCGGGATCCAACGAGAACAAACCTTTTTAACGGCCAGGTGTTCATGCAGTATCGAATGTATGCTGGTGGAAGAAATGTCCAAGAATGTCTCTATCTCTCGGTATGTCGCATGTCGATCTTGCATTTTGAGTTCACGCACGGCATCAATGTTCTCTGGCACTACAGCCGTTTTTGGACGACCTTCACGGAATTCGTCTTTGATCGAGCTTCGGCCACGATTAAATTCATAATACCAATTTTTTACAGTGCTATAGGATGGTGCTTCATCGCCATACAAAGATTTAAGTTCATCAATGCACTCTTGTCGTGATAATCCATGTCGAAAGTTGTGAAAAATGATGGCACGAAAATGTTCACGAGTTAATTCCATTTTTTTCTATATTATTTTTTTCAAGTCACTGTAAACAACACAAATAATGGTCGTACGTCAAAACGTTTTGAGTACGATTATGCTTAAAAATGACAAACTTTCCAATGGAAATGTCAGATTGCACTTGGCAGCACTCAGTGTTGCCAGGCCAGAAATATATATAGCAGCCCTCGTAAAACAACCATAATATGTTGCTCTTAGATTATGGTTACCTCAACCAAGTTTTTTCTGTGCATGTAGTTAAGTTGCCTCTATGCGTAACAACCCACCAAAAAAATTTTAGAAAAGGTAATCGAGTTCGTACATGGATTATTTTAAGGTATTCTCTTTTAACTTAAAGATCTATTGTAATTACTGCTTCATTTTTTTGCGAGCTAATGTAATGTGTTCGTTAACGAGTAACAAAATATGGCAATCACAAAAGTTAGTAATTATATGGCAAGTATTCTTTGCTGGGAACTTCTGTATATAGAGAGGCAATTTTTACGATTTGAAGTTTATGTTCATAAATTTTTTTTGTACACATTTTTCATTTGGGTAATGAAATTCTTAAGTATAAAGGTACGTGTGGCGGCTTGTGCTTCAATGGTAACTAAAGTGAACGAAAACGTCATAGAAACTAGCTTCAGCACCAAAGAAATCTTATATTTTCATACTATCAAAAAAAAAAAAAGAAAAAAACTTAAAGTAAACGTTTTTTTAAAATCCTTTTTGTTTTCAAACAATCACCACATTTAAAGAGCTTTTAAAAACCAAAGTTAAAATTTATTACTGCAGTAAAAACAACCATAGGTCAGTGGCTACAAACCAATACTAACAACGGCAATGACAACAACAACACCAAAAAAAGAAAACAATAAACACTTGACATTTATTTGTTTAGATACATGTTTAAATATTATGTTAGATGAATGTCCCTTTTGGAAAATAAATCTATTTGAAATGATATGGGCTTAAACTTAAAATAAAAAGTTTTCTTCATTTGTTTTTATTCTGCCTGAAAACACTGCACAGTGGGGATTTTCGCAAAATAAATCTAAGACTTTTAAACTCTGATTAGATTTACTTAAAAGTAGGAACGTCTTTATAGAGGAGTCAGGACTTATAGCTTAAGCACGAATAATGCTACAGGCGGCCAAAGTTAAACACACTGGGCTTACAGAAATATTTAAGGCTTTTAACCTTTTGAGATTTTATCTGATTTATTTTAAATTGCTATCAGTTTTGCTAAAAATATGATGAACTGAAATAACATATAAGAAAGTTACAAGCATAATAATTTTTTTTGAACCCGAGGCGGTCAACTTTAGCCCACAGTACTTTTGTTCGTGCTTAAGATAGAACGCTTCTGAGATGCGGTTTATAAAGCTTGACTAATATGAAAGTTTCTACTAAATCTAATCAAAATTTTACATATATTGTCATTTATTTTTCGAATTTCCCCACTGTGCACTACTTTTTACAATGAGGTAGATATGTCAATTCGGTCAGTAAGAAAAAGTATTGTTGAACTTAGTTCATAGTGACAGAAGGGCGACCAAACATAACAAACAGTGGTATGTTAAGTCAATCACGCACTTAGATTTAATCATTAAATTACTGGATTTTATTGGTAAATTCAATTATTCCCTTACTACTTCTGCACATGCTATTAAGTTAATTAAGTTAATTGAAAATAAATTCTTATTTATATAATTCTTCCTTTTTGCAGACCAACAGTTCAACTTTATAAACATACATGCACATACACAGACAGAGAAATTCATATATGTGAATACCTACTCACATCCTGAGTAACAGTTCAGCTGTGTCCACAAAACCACCAACTTTGCATATCTAACTAAGTTGTTGTTTTAAAATTCCCAAATCCCTTAAGAGGCATTTAGAAAAACAAAAACAACTTAAACATGCTATTTCTTTCCACTTTCTTTTTTTTTTCTTATTAAGGCTTTCAAAAAGTCAAATATATATATGACAACCTTACGAAATGTGTTTAAGTTAGTGGTCAAGGAAAATTCAATAGCATTACAATGTCATATTTATTCTTTGTTTGCTACATTACGAGATTTTGTAAATGCCTTTTTTGTTTTTCTAACTGCGTTGCAGTTTGAGATGTCTGTTGTTATACCACTTACTACAAAAGTTGGAAAAATATGCAAGTTCTACAATATCCGTTTCCGACCCCATAAAGTATATATATGCTGAGTTTCTATGCATAGCGTAGTCTATTCAGCGATATTAGTCCGCCCTTCCGTCTTCCTTTTGAAATCAAGTTTGCCAAGGTACTACATCAGCTATTGAAAATCAGCAAGATCGGTCCACCACGCCTGCCTTGAATTTTTCCTTATCATTTGGAATACTGAAGTAAATTGAATAAAAAAGTAAATATGTGTTGCGATAGAGAATTAAAAAATATGAAAAAAACATCAAACTTGAATACAACAAAAATTTAAATACGCTATTCGTTCAGGCATAGTGTCGAAAAAGGTGCTATTGGAAATCAGCAAGATTGGTCCAAGTCCTTAGCCGCAGTGGGCATTACACCACGCCTACCTCTAATTTTTCCTTAGAAGTTGCAACAATGATGTAACTGCAATAAAAAAAAACAAATATATGGGGCGATAGAGAATTAAAACATTAGAGAAAAACATCAAGTGAAAAATTGGCGCTCACCCATATTTTCCGAGTAACGGGCCAATAAAATTTTAAAGTTTTTTAATGTATCAATATAGGCATGATTAAAAAGCTTTTGATGAGATCTTTAAGGAATAAAAAATTTTTTAAAAATGCTTAACCCATTAAGACCCCATGAATTTTTTATGTAAAAATAGTACTTAATTTTTTTCTTATTTTTCTAGTTCTTTGTTACCTCAATATTTGGGTTCTGATTGAAGTAACTTCACTAACCTAAATTTATATATATGATGAAGGTACATAAGATTCGGCATAGCCGAATACAGCGTTCTTACTTGTTTTTGTTTTTTTTTTATTACATGATATTATGTCTTCCCTCTGTTGTGTCTCTTATTATGTATTAAGTATACATATTTTCCGTTATGTTTTAAAAACACGCATATTAAACAGTCACAAAAAATTATAGTTTAAGTTTTAGTGTCAAAATATTAGGCCCTTATGATACTTCTTTAGACACAATACACAAAGTAAGTGCCATTTAAATCATACATACAGGGTTTATGTCAGGGTTTTTTCGACTAGTTAGCGGTTTCTAGCGTTATATTTCAAGTATTGGAATTTTTTAAGAAACTCCCAATAATAATCCTGGTCAGACCTTTTATTCATCTTTTATTTCCGGCGTTCATAGGGGGTATACTTTTTGTTTTTTGTTTTACTACTGTTTATATTTCTTTTTTATTATTTTTCTTATTTTCTTCAATATAGCTTAAGAGTTAGCTGTAAAATTTAGGTTTAAATTGTTTTCAGTGTTAAGTTTATTAAATGTAGATACAACTCTACTTATGTAGCCAAGTACAGGGTGCAAGTACTGTTATTTAATCTCTCTGTTAACTAACTATTTGTAAATGTTATGTACCTAAATTTCGAAAAGCAAGTTGCATAATCACCTAATAATAATGCAATTAAAATAATAAGTCCTTTTTAAAAAATGCATATTAAAAAAAACTGTAATATGAGAAAAAGTCTCTATAGGGATGCCAGAAAATTTTGATCAGAAGTCGGCAATTTTGTAGAAAAAATTCGGCTTTATAGGTACTTTAATTAAAAAAAATCAGCAAGTTAAAAAACATATTTTGAATAAAATAAACACAGTTTTATTAAAAAAAGTATTAAATAATAAATTATTATTTTTAAGGATTTACAAAATTTATGTTCAAAATCAGAACGTTTTAATATTTAAATTGCAAGTTCTAAATAAAAATTAATGCCGTTATTTAAAAATTTGTATATTTCGTTTTTGTTATGTTTTGATTCTTATATTAACTCTTTCACCAACTCATTTCAAAAAATGCTGTCTATATATAAATTCCGATAAATAAAGTTCATCGATTTTTATAAAACAACTTAGTTTAGTTTTTAGAAGCCTTTACATTTGATTGTATAGTATGTGTATATCTGTTCGCTTGCTTTAAAATATTCTGTTTATACTATAAACAATTTTAAGAATGTATTTATAACATTTGATTTGGTTCGTTTAAAATTTTTGTAATTGTTTTTGCTGTGTCGATTTCATTAAATAACCAATTAATATCAAGCATATATTGCAAGTTAGTGATAAATACATTTCATAACAAGTAAATTTAAAATATCGTTTTAGTTACGTTTTGCAACTGAATCCTATCAAATTGGACTTGTAGTTTTCATGATTTTGTATAAATTAGTCTACAGTTAACTTGTACAAACTGTGGAATAACATTCACCTGACTAAATCAATCGGAAGAAATAGTCCTGTATTATAAATTTTACACACATACGTACAACCAAAATTAATGACTTGTTGTTGCATAGATGGGTTGATTCATTTACTCCAGCGAGAACTTTTTAGAAGCTCACATGCAATTTAGAACCAGAGTTGCCACACAAGAAATTGACTTCCTACCAATAATTTTCAAAAATCCTACCAAAATCGTTCACAGCCTACCAAAAATTTAAAAATGCATTTCTTGCACATAAACTCTGTTATACTCATTTGGTTTTTTTCCGTAATTGTTGAGATGGAAGTTTATCTTTTTAGAATGAACACCCATCCCTTTCCTGAAGCCAATCAAATTCGCTCAACCATTCGGTTCTAAATTTTCTTTTGACTGTTTCTTTACAATGATCACTAAAAGTATTATATTATTTAAAAATGTTTTAAAACAAAAATTTTAAGAGTGGTTTTACCTGGTTGATGGTATGTCGTCTTCTGAAAATAAACCTTCACTCAAAAATATTGTTAATTTCAATTTCATAATATTGTTCGGATTTCTTAAGCCATGGTTATAGCTTTAATTATCTCTATGCAAAAAGCAGAGATGTTTTTTATTTCACCTAAGATAGTTTTTGAAAACAGTGATAGCACTATTCAAAGTTATTGTTTATTTAATTCAAAGTTACATTTTTTTTTTTTTTAATTATATGTACTGAATTTCTAAGGAGAAAAATTTACTATTACTAAAAAATTGCTACAGGAGGAAATCCTACCAAAAATTTAAAAAAAATGCAACAAACCAACCAAACTACCAAACCGTTTTTTAAAGTCGAAAAACTACCAAGTTTGGTCCGATTGGACCAAAGCGGCAATGCTGTTTAGAACTGATTTTTCCAACGACGTGTTTATAACAGCAAATAAGCCTAACCCTTTTCCCCCTTAGTAGAAGTGCTGACTTATTAACAGTTGTCTCTTTCTAATGTTACAAGTTTTCTAGAGTTCCAAACATTAATAAATTTTTCTAATACAAATAAAGTTACCTTGATAAAGTTTTTATAAAAAATCGGCATTTTTAGAGCGAAAATCGGCAAATAGGCATTCTGCTAAATTTGAGGTAAAAAAATCGGCAAAATAACGATAAATCAGCGGATTTGGCAGGCTTGCAACTAATTAACATTGTAATTTTCAAGAAAAATATAATTTTTTGCCATTAAGTATGCAACATTGTTTGCTATTAGTAACAATTCTACGGGAAATAAGTGCAGGCTATATTTTTATGTAGTTTGAAAAAAAATTTTCGCCGGAGATATTTTCAGTTAAAAAACAAAAAATTTTTACTCACACCTTTTGATTAAACAAAAACTTAGTTAAATTAATTAACGTTGGCTTAAGTACATGCTTTTTTGTAGCTAATTTTTTTATTTTTTTTTTCGAAAGAATATGGAATTAAACTCAAGCCAAAATAAATTTAATTCATTTGTTATATCCTAACAGTTCGTCTAAGGATTTAATAAAAATTAAATTCAACAACTAGGAATGCTATATTCGGCTATGACTAATCTTATATACCGTTCGCCATTAATGTAAATTTAGTTTAGTGAAGTAACTATCTAAAAGAAAATGGGTTAAGCATTTAAAAAAAAAAATTTGCGTATCCTGAATTGTCTCCCAACAGCTTCAAAACGATACCCATATTGATATCTTAAAAAAAGATGCATAATCGTACTTTTCTATGAAAAGCTCAGAGGCTCATAACTAAAAAAAATATGGGCGAGCGCCAATATATGCACTTTTTAATTATTTTTTAATTCTTTATTGCTCCACATATTTGATTTTTTATTGGAATTACTTCATTATTCCAATGAAGTGGAAAAGTTAGAGGCAGCCATTGTGTTTTGCAGCTGCCTCGAAAGACATGGACCGATCTTTCTCAATTTCAATAGAACAATTTTCGAAACTATATCTGATCGATTAGTGTATTCAAATTTTTTCTAGCTCATCTAGTGCCTTAGTAAAGTTGATTTTATTACTAACCCGGATAGACAGACGGACGTTGCTCAATCATTTATGTGGTTATTTGTACAATTTCCCAGCAAAAAATTAGACATTACCTTAAAAAGTACTTGCCATATAATGACTTACTTTTGTGATTGCCATATTTTGTTACTCGCTTACAAAACACATTACATTAGTTTCCAAAAAAGAAAGTAGTAATGGAACTAGTTCTTTATGTTAAAAGAGACTACCGTACTAATGGTACTCTTTATTTTCTACAATAATTAATGTGATCGATTCTCAGGAATTGATTATGAAAGTCTCATGCCTTGTTGATATCATTAAGTTGGCAATCTAGTTGGGAAGTACTTCTGCCATAAATGCTTTGCAAAAATTTTTTGCTGAATTATAGCAATTGTTAAACTGTATGTTTTTAATAATATACTTTAAGATATTTTCCTGAAGATGTCATCCGATGGATGAAGAAATATCGAAATAAATAAAAGAAAAGTAATAAAAAATTTTATTAAAATTAAATAAATTATGGATATCAGAAAGGTCGAAGCAGGAAATATAAACATTTGTAATTTATTTGTTATAATATCTAATAATTCAACTAATAATTTCATAAAAAATAAATTATTTTTTAACTCAATGTGGTACCAAACCCATAAATTTCCAAGGTTGAATGCAAAATCGTGTAGTTTATATTTTCAAATTAACCTTTTGCCTTCGACATCGCTACCAAATCAATGTTTTTCACAAAATAGTAGTTTTAAATATCATTTCCCTTAAAACTGATTCCAAATCTATATATAAGTTATTCAGCAATTTTTACACTATGGAAGTTTATTGCTTACAACACGACTTTTAGCAAACTCTATAGAAGAATTCATAGTGTGGAACCCATACGCCAGAAGTCGTGCATCTTTTTCCAAGATATTAACTCCACGTTGGGCTATCACTGTTCCATAACCATATTATAACAAGCATATTTAAATAGGTATTCACATGTTACTTAAAAGACATGTGAATATGTTTTATGTAATTCCTGCTAAGTGAATTGATATATATGTACAAGTCTGTACAAAAACTTGTTAATGCTCATGAAAAATATTGATTTTGTAGGTTGTATTTGTTCTATTAAATAATAAATTTAGTTTTAAATAAAAGTGAAGATGTGTATTTTTATGTATGAGTAAACATTTGGACCTTATAACTTTATAGTAAGAATAATTGGATTTTAAGTGTTAATGTGATAAGGATGTAGCAGAACAGTGGTCAAGCATCCACTGATTTCTCATATTTCTGACAGCATATGGTACCAAAGTGATTTATGCCTGTACAACTATTTGTGTTAGCATTCTAAAATGAAATGTTTTTCATCTGTTTCCATAGGAGCTTATTTGTTAATTTTAGTTTCTCTTTCATTTAACACTATGATATGGATCACTTATACATTAATATACATAAGTACGTTTTTCTGAATTCTGTTATTTATTTGAAACAGCACTATGTTTGTAACTATATTTAATATGTATAAAAATTTTAACGATTTTATTTTAGGATAATTTGCATATAAAATTATAAGCAAATTAAATAAAATAATTCAAATGAGAAATCACTAAGCTATGCACATTTATTATGCTGCTATTCCTACTACCAAATGCTGACTTCAACGGATACATTAGAAATAAATAAACTTAAGTAGTTATACAAAATATGTATTTAGTTTTAAATAACTAGTGGAGTAATGTTTTAAAGGTCACTTAATAATTTAGTAAGCCATATTAGCTCAAAAGTAAAAATTTACATCTGCATGTACTCCAACATAAACAAAACAAGTAAGAGTGCTACATTCAGCTATGCCGAATCTTGTATACCCTACACCATCCATGTATATCTAGTTTATTTAAGTAACTCCAATCAAAAAAACAAATATTGGGGTGACAGAAATTTAAAAAATAAAAAAATTTTGATACTGCACTTATATAATTTTACAAAAAATGGCTTAATGGGTTAAGCATTTTTTAAAAATTTTAGTATTTCCTTAAAGATCTTTTCAAAAGCTTTAAAATGCTACCCATATTGATATTTTTAAAAGTTTTTAAATTTCAGAGCCCCATAACTCGGAAGATATGGGCTAGCGCCAGTTTTTTTACTTGATGTTTTTTTCTTATTCCTTAATTCTCTATCGCCCCATATATTGATTTTTTTTTTTTGATTCGTGTTACTTTATTATTCCAAATAATATGAAAAATGAGAGATAGGTATGGTGTTTTGCCTGCTGCTTCGAAGACAGCGACAGATCACGCTGATTTCCAAGAGCACCTCTTTCGACAGTATATTTGATCGTTTGCCATATTTATTTTAATTTACCTCAGTAAACTTGATTTCTTAATGAAAAATTTTTCTACGATTTTTTCACTTATGAAAAACAATTAACATTGTAAATGCTCATAAACTAGCACTTGCGTGAAAAAAAAATGTTCTCAAATTTTCACTTTTGAATAGAAAGAAATAAATGAAAAAACCAAAATATTTCTAGCCTCTCACAGATCTATAAAAAGAAACAACGAAAAATGCCTCACTGCTCTCTCATGTGTGAGAAGTGAGAGAGCCTTTCCGTACTCTGGTAAAAAGTCGTGCAACAATTTTATTTACATTTACATTTTTTGATACAAAGTTAAACGAAAACTGCTTAAAAACTTGACAAAAGGAAACACTAGTGTTAAAACCACAAAGCTGCTACGTCGACTTTTTGCATAATTTCATATAACTTTTTTCTTTCTATTATTTTTTACACCTGACCATATTGGATATTTTCTATCAATCAAACTTTGTTATTCTCAACAGACAAATTCAATAGAGAACTGAAATTAAAAAAATAAAATACATAAAGTTTTATTTCTACTTCTCGGATAAAAAACTTTATTATTGCTTAAATCGAATGTTAAAGTTAAAAACTTTAGTTGTCTTTTTCAATTCTTCTTCTTCTTTAATTCCTATCTTGAGAATAAGTATTATTATCATATTTTCATCACAACGTGATAGCAACCTTTTTGTTTCTTAATCGTTTTCATGAAACTTTTCGCGGAAAATAAAAAAATAAAAAAAGTATAAAATGGAATATTCATATAAATATAAACCTTTGAATTGCTCTACTTAGTCTATTGAAGTTCAGCCTATATAGCGTTTTTCATTCATAATAAAAGACGAAGTTTGTGGTGCCCTTTCTATACAAAAGAAACGTTGTTTTTTATTTGCTGTGAAATTGCCTGTTGCCATTAAATAAAACAAGAACTTAAAAGTAGAAATATCTCAAACACCTAGAATATTTATTCAGTACTTTAAAAGAATTAAATTCATTTTAATTTTTAGTAAAATTAGGGCGCAGCAGCTGCACACACGCTATTAATTAAATAATTTAACTATTCTCTAAATATATTGTTCGATTTTATTATTCCTCAGGAAATTATTATTTTACTCGTTTGTGGTGCATTAATTATCTTCAATTGTTTACTTTTTTTCAATTAAGATGTTTAGAAAAAATTAACAACCTAAATTAGCGCTCGACGCACAACGTTGTCTGGCTCCTAGCTTTAAAGCTGAAATATCATACTTAAATAAGAGCGTCAACGTTGTGAGGTGAGGCAGCTGTAGTCATGATAGTAAGCACGTTGATTACAAATCAGGTTGGCCAGGGCTCAACCCCAGCGGCAACCAAAATAGAAATATATATGGTTTTTTCTCTTTCAGGGTATATACACACATTTATAATTTAAAAAGTACAGCACGCAGCCTCTTTCGTACTTCTACATAGCTAATTCGCCGGCTAAGTAAAATAAAGCTATGTACAGACGGTTGTGAGATCTTACAATATTGTCAGAAAAATATACAGAAAACGCCTAACAATCGTGTGAACTTACAATTGTTGTCTGACAATATTGTCAGAAAATTGTCAGACTTCTACCTGACAATAATATTGTCAGATATCTTACAATTGTGTGAACGCTTTTATTTGCATTGTCAGAACATTGTCAGGCATTGTCAGTATAAAATAAATTGTAACATGTTGGAAATTTTAAACATCTGACAACGATATCATTGTCAGATAAAAGTTAATGAAAAAAAGTTAAAAATTCTTAAAAAAAACTTAAAATTAAAAATTAAATTAAAATTAAAGCAGAAAAAAGAAGAATTAAAAAAATGGACAGCGACGGTTATTCACGGGATGATTTTAATGGTGGGAAAAAACTTTTGCAAGCACTTTAAAAATGTCATATAGCTCTTCAGGAACAAAGCTCGAATAGTTGAAACTGGAATACGGAACAAGTATTGTAGTGACCGACATTTTTCATGTAAATTGACTTACATGGTAATATCTTTTGAACCGTCATAAACAAACGCTTGAAAATTAGACAGAATGTAGATAGCTATTACCTTTGTAATAACAAGTATATATACTCAATATAGATCATTTTATTTTATGAACATATATGACGGTTGTAAAAAGACCATTGATATTCACAAAGAACCTGTATTGCTAAGTCCTTTATAATTGCAAGAATAAAATTCCAATAATTGATGTACTTTGGTGTATGTGACCAAAACTTTGAACGGTTATAGATAGGCAACTGAAATTTAAAGGGAACGTGTATTGATAAGTCCGCTCAAAGAGCAAGTATACAATTTGAAGTTATAAATTAAAGGGTGTGCTCATACCTGATGTAATTTTACATGTATTAGCCCTATCTTTTGAACTGGTTTATATCAACACTTGACAAAGTGTCCACTAATTTGTATGGTATATTAAGAAATATAAATAGTTAAAAATAAAAATTAAGGGGTGTCCCAATAGTTAATGTATGTACGTGGCCAAACTTTTGAACCTATTTAGATAAATAGCTGAAATTTGTTTTAAAGTCGGTTTTTTTGCAAAATAATTTTTTTGATCCTCGCTAAAAACTTAAGATGTTAGAATCGTTGCAGTTTCTTCGTTTTGATTAATATCTATTTGTTTTGATAAAAATTTATAATATTAATTTGTACCTTTTAAAATAATTTACATTAAAATTGATTAAAAAAAATTTCTATTGAATTTTTTAATTCTGACACTTGGCAATTCTTACCACCGTGTGAACTACCAATTTGTTGTCTGACAATGTTGTCAGAAGAATTTATTGACAGATAATTTTCTTACAATGGAATTGTCAGAATTCTAACAAATGCCTTGCAATCGTGTGAACTGACAATTAAATTGTGTTAACAATTTTTGTTTGCCTTATCATTGTCAGTACATTGTTACGTCTGAAAATATTGTAAGACCTGACAACCGTCTGTACATAGCTTAAGTAATAAAAGGGCTATTTGCTTCATTATTATTCTTGAATAAATAATGAAGCATTTTCTCTATCGTAATGAAGGAATTTTCATTTATTTTCAATAACTACACGTGCCCACGACTTCGTCTGCCATTTCTATTTTTTTTAATTAAAATTTAGAAAAATGTGTTTTTACATATTTATTTCAGAGTTCTGTAGACAGTGTTAAAAATTTTCCATTTACAAAAATGTGCAGTACCATCATACCGGTAAAATTGGATCCTTGCACATTTGCATCTCCATTTTTTCTACGAAATGACTTATTTTTACGAAAAAAATAATCTATATTGGAATCAAGGTTCCAAGGGACCTCCTTACAATTTGGTTCAAATCTATCCAGTAGTTTTTATGTGATGCAAACACAGACAGATAGACACACAGAAATTCCAAAAATAGGTGTTTTGTATTCCATATCGACCAACAACAAAAATTTTCCAAAAAAAATTTCATGTACAGAAATGACCACGTTTCAGTTTTACTAGATGTTTTGAGTTTTTGTACTCCTCAATTTGCAGCTAACATTTTTTTATCAGAAAAGATAAAAATGACTTTCATCACTTTTTGAGATATTTGCCAAGCGAAAAGCGATAAGATGTTTGCTCTGTTTTAGTTTCATCGTTGAAAGTAGCAGTCGTTTAGAGTATATCTTAGGGATTCGGTTCTTAAGTTGAAATCACATTCAAATTCATTCAAGGATTTTCATCATACAAAGCAGTACAGTTTCAGTTTATGCAGTCCTTGCCCTAAAAAAATCGTTGTTTAAGATTCCTTATCTAGAAAAAAGTAACTGCCAAGTCTCTAAATAAAATATTTCTTTTCTTCTGCTATTGCTCAAAACATAGTTTTTAAATTTATGTGCTGTTTCTGTATTACAGGGGATCAACTTGTTTGAAAAATTTGTATGGAAATGACTCAAAAAACTGAGTGCTTTTCATATAAATTTTTCTGACGAGTTGATCGTCTGCAGCACATTATTCTGCTACAAAGTTTAATAAGCTAGAAATATTAAAAATTGCTTAGAGATTGTCCTGAATTCGGAAGTTCATAGCTGATAGTTCAAGGTTAATAAAATAATTCTGTATAAGAAAATTGCAAACACAAAAAAGTTTGAACCTGGATTTAGTGCCCTGATAGCGGCATATCATAATGTCCCTAGACTTTACATCGTTTTGAACAACGTCTTAGTGTCACCTTTGAAAGTGTGATTATGTCTGTACATAAAACAACAACGGCTTCGCTTCGCCAGTTTTTAAAAACGTTACATTTTTCTTACATCTAATACCATAAAATATATAAAATATATTTTTAAAAATCCATGGACGTTATGACTCTATGTTGATGCTCATTATGTTCTTGGACGTTATGGCATACTACAGAGCTGATCCAGCAGCGACTTTTGTGGTCACTATCGTTCCAAAAATAAAAACGTTCCACAATTCACTTCTACTCTTGATTTAATACAATTGTAATGCTTTTTAAAAGTTATTCAAATTTAAAAATCTGTGGCATAATATATTTTGCCACGTGGGTGGAAATTAAACAGTAATTAAGTACTGATGTAAGTTTTGATTTTTATTATTTTTTTTTTTTTTGTAAAATTTTGATAGAAAATGTCAAAGAAACATGACATTAAGTCTGATTTTATATTTTACTACGACAAAAGTAGGAATTTCAGGTTCTGAAGTCCTCTTCATTTACTTCTCTCAAGCATAAATACGTAAGGACGGAATTTAAATAATTGAATGGCCATGAGAGGATTCAAGAACACTGCAGTTACAGACGGGAGATACAACACTACACTCCCCTTTAATCCGAAAAAAATTTGTTTTGAATGGAGCGTTTCGTTCCACACTAAAGAATTTTTAGATTAATTCTTTTTAAACCTTATTCAACATATTTTTTTTCTAGCGATTTAGTTGAGACAAAGACTTATTTTTTCATTTTTACCAAATAAAAAATGAAGCTGTTTTTAGTGACTCTTATTGATTCCGTGTGTACCTGCATATAGATAAAACGGTATACAATGAGCTGCTTTCAAAATGTAGCCTAGTAACTATAGAAGACTTATCAACGTGAACATAAATCTTAATATTCCTTATATAAATAGACAACAAATGGTGTATTATTATGAATTGGTAATCTAGATATATCAGAGCTAGTCTGCGAATTACGCTTGTATAAAACTTAACGAATGAATACTTTTAAATATATTTGCATCCAATTCATAAAACAGATAAATGTTAAAAGAAAAAAAAACAGGTGATTTGTAAATATATTTAAGTGGTTAAAATATATGGGCGCTTTGGGCATACTTTTAACTTGTTTTTATCCTTTCTACTTTCATTTATGTTTTCCTCTTCATTTTTTCCCTTTGCTATTTATTACTTTAAAGTTTTGTAATGATGTTTATCTAATTGAAAGTTTTACATTTTATTTCAAAAGTAATTGTTCGTAAAATCTACAAAAATGTGCAAAATAGTTTCGATTCTTCACAACAAGAATTAAGATTTAAATAATGATTTTAAATACATACAATGAATTTAAAACAAATATTTGATATTTTTAATGCATTATTCAGTTTGTAAGTGTTTCCTAAATTGTGTAGAGAAAATGAAAATAAGAATACAAATTTTTAATGTTAATCAAAAAAAAAAAAAAAAAAATCCTCAAAGTTTTTACAAAAAATTCTCTCTCTGCCCTCAAGGATTTTATGCAAAACAAGTATTTTGACCTAATTACATAACTATGTTGCTCTGCCATCACTGAAACTGCAATACAACTTAACGCAGAAACCTAAACAACTACGAGTACAAGTGATTATTGCATGTATGTATAACTGCTTGTGAACGTTTGTATGAAATAAAAATGAATGAATGGACTTGTATGCTTGGGACCTCTTTTAGTAGAAACAACGTTATTTTGCATATATACAAACATGATAATAGTTCGTAGCACTTAAAATATTTAAATAGTTTAAAATAAATTACACTCACTGACATTTTCTAAACTAAACAAAACTAATGAAATTCATGTTAATGACCGATGTAACACAAACATATTTTCCATATTTCATGTGGATAATTTTACACAAAAAACATTAACAATAAAAATTTTATGACCATTTTCTAAATTTACGAAATTGTTAACGAAAATTGGTTGACAATTATTGCCACATATATTGCCCGCAATAAATATGTAAAAATAATTCTTGGAAAAAAAAACCGACTTCAAAACAGATTCCATCTCTCTGCCTCTAACGGTTCAAAAGTATGACCACAGAAATTAGATTACAATAACTATTGGGGACCCCCTTATATCCCAAACTTTATACTTGTTCAATAGTTTGGCAATATACGTGATATTACAGCAACTATTGGGTCACCCTTTAATTTCCAAATTCAAATTATATACTTGCTCTTGTAGTAGATTTAGCCATCAGGTTCTGTGTAAGTTTCAGCCGTCTGTTTATAACGGTTCAACAGTTTAGCCATATACATTAGATTATATCAACTATTGTAAAACCCTTTAGTTTATAATTTAAAATTTTTATACTTCTTATTATACCAAAGAAAGAAGTGGAAATTCTGTTTTTATGTAACGATTCAAAAACTACGGTCATATAGGTCAAATTACATTAATTTTGGGAACACCCTTTAATTTCAAACTAAAATTGTAAGCTTCTTGTTGTAGTAGACTTAGGAATACAGGTCTTTTGAAGGTTTTAGCTGCCTGTCTATACGAGTAACGGTTCAAGGTTCGGCCACATATACCAAATTACTTTTGGGACACCTGTTTATTTCCAAATCTAAATTTAATAATTCTTGCTATAGCGGAGTAAGTAATACAGGTTCTTTGTAAATTTCAAAATCTGTCTACATCTGTTTAAAAGTATGTCTATATACATCAAACAAAATGAACTATTGGGGCACCCTTTTATTTATAATTTTAAATAATATCAGCTGTTACTATAACGGCCATAACAATCGACATTCTGTCCAATTTGCAGGCGTTTGTCTATAACGGTTCAAAAAATAGGCATATATAAGTAAATTTACATCATTTATGAGGGCAGCCTTTAATTTTTAGATTTATTTTTGTATAAATTTTTGTTATTGGGAGCTATAGTAATACGCAGTCATTTTAAATTTTACAGAAGTGCCCTTTACAATTCATAATACACGTAAAAAATATGTATGTTGTATGGTTTAAGACGGCACCAATGACTGAGTTCTGCAGGCACAAACATAAAAAAGCAACATTCAATCGAATTGAAACCTCCTTCTTTTTTTGAAGTTGGTTAAAAATGGTTGTCTTCATTAGAGATAACATAATTTTGATATTTCCTGCAATATATGTTAACATATTTATTGCTAATCTGGATGGAACTAACCCTCCGTCTTTTAATGTATTTTTAATTTAATGCTTGCTTAGCTCAATGTTCTTTTGCAGTTCAAATTCATTCTTATTGCAGCTCCTGATCTGATAACATTCTACTTGTCTAACAACAGCTGTCAGTGACATTTATTCTATCTATTTTACAAGAAACACATCGGTTAAGTAATATGCACAATAAAATTTATATCCATTTAATTTCTAATATATTCTTTTCTGTATTTAAGGAATCAAGTCAATAGGTAAGTAACTTTAGTAATAAATTACTAATTCGTTTAGTTAAATTGTACTAGTCGTTGATTAAATACTCAAGCCTAGCGGATATGTATACTCGTAGCACATATTATTTATATTAGAAATGTTACACAAAATAAATAGAGCAACTTGAGGCGCCTATACAAAAGCAAAAACAAAACAATGTTGTTTACGAAATACCATGCTTGGGGAATGAAGTAATACCCTGTTTAGACATACGTTTTAATTTAGACAATTAAAATTTTTATTGAGTAATTAATTTTGGAGTTCACACATATCCAATTTAATTTACTTAATTAAAATTTTACATTAGAATATAGTTCTGTGCAATAACAAGAAGTTGTTACTAATTGTTGTTGGCAAGTGTTTACTTCAGTACCTCAAAAGAAACAGCGAGTAAATAAGAGTATAAGATGCGAATGTTAATAAATTTGTTGCTACTTTTGTTACTGGCAAGAACAGAACAGCTGATTCTTGTTCTGTTTTATAAAATAATTTAATAAATATATAAATACTTTGAACTGAACAAAAATATTATAAAATCAGTTTAAGATAAATTTATTAACATGATTACCAGGGCTTTGTGAATTAAAAAAACTTTAATGTTTTATTATATTAAAATTTTTAGTGATTCCTTACCCTGTAATGAGTACCACTTTTAATTTTTTATAAACTATAAATTTGATATATGAACTAATTTTGTTTTCTAAATTGTGATTGGTCTTTTTTTGTAAGTAAAGTTTAAGCATGAGTTTTCGTGATCGGGACGAGCAAATCATTTTTGTATTTCCTGAATGATCTCTTTAAAAGCTTTTAAATGGTGCCCATACTGATATTTAAAAAAATATGGTGCACAATCGTACTTTTCTTAAATAAGTTCAGAGGCCCATAACTCGAAACATATGGGCGAACGCCAATGACGACTCTAGAGGCCGGCGTGGTATTTTGCCCCCTGCCTCGAAGAATATGGACCGTTCTTGCTGATTTGCAACAGAAAAATTTTCGAAACTATGTCTGATTGATTGGTATTTTTTAGTTTTCTCTATCTCATTTAGTGACTTGGCAAAGTTTATTTAAACACTAACATAGACGGACAGACGGACATCGCTCAGTCGATTAAATTAATGAACTCAGAATATAAAGGGTTATTTTAAGAGTAAAAAACTTAAAATTATAAAAAATAGCACTAAAAAATAAATTTTGATGAAAAATTTCTTCATATTATTTTCATTAACCCTTTCGGGACTACTGGGATAATACGTCCCAGCAATTTTCAAACTGTCTTTTTTCTTTATTTTCAACGCAATCGCCAGGGAGGTAGAACTGCCAAACGTCCAAAAACGGATAGCCTCAATATTGGAGACGACTTGCCAGTAGAGCAAGAGAAGCGTTGTGGCTGTGTCCGCTGTTCTTCACTTGGCATAGAAAAGCGAACAAAGATGATATGCTCAGATTGTAACAACGCCTTATGTTAAAAGTGTTTTGGGCCATTCCACAAATAAATACCTAATTACATTCCTAAAATGTTAAAAATAAATGTAAACTTTTATCTCAATCTAATAATATACATATTTTAGTTGTCTTTTTAATTTCGAATCGCTCTTCGAGAACACTGATTGTGATTTTATGCCCGATGAAAACACTTGTTGGGATTATATGTCCCAGGATAAAAGGACGAATTTAAAATTTTTAAGTATGGAGAACATAATACTTTTATCATACCTTTTAGAATATGAAAAAAATTTTACCATACATAATTTGGTTTGCAAAATAAAACTCCGTCCCGAAAGGGTTAAATTTCAGCAAATCATTATGAATAGACTTATTCTTGAACAACGCTATTAAATCATTCAAGTTTATTTTGAAAATCCGTCATCAATTCGAGCCACTACGTGATTTTTATGGTGCACATAATCGTCCGTCAAAGCAAACCATTCATCGAACTGTGGATAGATTTCGTTTATGCACATAAACCGCCAACGAATGACGCTTTGGAGGCCAACATTTCTCGTGTTATTCGTGACATACGGTCAGCAGTACTTGAAAAAGTGACCCAAATTTAGATGGCCAGAATACGTTTCGTCATGAGCACCCGCGGTGTCTATTTGCTCGAAATTATTTTTAAACATTAATGCCATGTTCTGATCTTTCGTATAAAAAATTCTTCATTACAGTTTAATTTTTTTTGTTATTTTTTACAATTTAAAGTTCTAGCGGGCTTAAAACACACCCGATATATACATTATGGGGTCGGAAATGAATATTGCAGAAATTTTACTACTTTTTATGGTGAAGGGTATACAAATCACATGCAAAATGTGTTCTATGATGGAAAACGTTTTTGGCAATACGGAAAGTTATATTACTATAAAATATATATAGAAAAGAGTATTTTAATTCTTTTAATAACATTATGAATAATTTTAATAGAAAAAAAAAACTAGAAAATCTTATACATAAATATAAATTGCTTTTCTTAAGGAAACGAAACGAAAGAAAAAACTGAAGGGTTAAGAGTAATAAATATAGATGTTTTAGTTTAACTTTTCAATAGTCGTAGAAGACTGTAAGTTTTTGTTACCCAACATTGGTCTTATCTAACGAATTGAAAATCCTGCTTGCAAAGACCTTATCTGTGTTGGTCAGCTTCGAAAGCCTTTAAAGTTCTAGCACATCTTGAAGGACACTGCTTAAGGAAGTTGGTCTGTGTGGTCATGCGGTAAGGTAGATTGCCTGCCGCTATGCAGCAAGTTCATGGACGTACTTACTAAGTACAGTCACAAAAGTGATCCAATCACCTATTGCTTCTACTGTCAGAGTTTGCTGTTCTCTGATACTAACCGGTTCAAGACTTAGGCTTTATTGACTGACCATTGACTATTTTATAGAAAATTTTGAATTCATATCATTCAAAGTCCTATTCGCTAGAACCAAAGCAAATATGCTTTAAAAGGTGTTATCCAGTTTAAAAGAAAATTTCAGTTTGAGGTTTTAATTTAGTATAAAACTAGATCGATATCCCGTATATATAATGTACTAAAGGCGTTCTAAATGCAAGACGCGAAAGACAAACTATGATCTAACAACTCTCTCTTCTTAGCGCTTGTCCTTGTTTCGCTGATACCTTTCTTTTTATGGCTCACACGTTTTTAAAGGGCAGCGAGATGGTTTAAACTCTACGACTCTTTATTCTTCACAGATTAAATTCGCGAGGTTTATTTAAACATTTTTAAAAATGTTTTTGTTTCGTCCGCCTTTATTTTGCAACTGCAATTAAAAGTTCTCATTTATCTATAACAGATTTCATCTGTCTATCTATAACGGTTCAAGAGTAAGGACACATACATCAAATTACATGAACTATTGAACAACCTTATATTCCATCTCCTATCGTTATACATATTATAGTGGACTTGGCACTGCAGCTCTTTGTTAATTTGAATCGTCTGTCTACAGCTATTCAACATTTTTCCAAATAAAAGCAATCAAATAACAGCAATTGCAGGGACACCCCTTAGTTACCATATTCAAATTATATACTTGCTGTTGAAGTAGCAATTAGGTTCATGGTAAATATAAGCAGTCTTTCTTTCAAAAGTTATTCAACAGTTTGGTCATCTACATTAAATTACATCAACTACTGTAACACCCTTAGTTTATAATTTAAAATATTTATACTTTTTATTATACCAAACAAACTAGTGGATATTCTGTCTAATTTTCAAGTTTTTATATAAAACGTTTCGAAAGATATGGCCATATAGTTTAAATTGCATTAATTTTGGGAACAGCCTTTAATTTGTAAATTCAAATTATAAACTTGGTAATACAGGTCCCGTGTTAGCCTTAAATGCCTGTCTAAAACGGTTCAAAAGTTTGGCCACACACATCAAATAACATCAACTATTGGGACGCCCTTTAATTGCCAAATCCAAATTTTATACTTGTTCTCATAGCGAAGTTAGGTATATTTCAAGGATCTGTCTACAACCGTTCTACTACATAAAATAAAATGAACTATTGGGGCACCCTTTAATTTATTATTCCTTTGTTTCGACATAGAAAAGATATTTACCAATATTACAATGGGAACAAGTTATGTATATGCATCCTCTTTTAAATAAATAAAAAAACTATTCTCTTACAATCTTTAAATCATAAAGAAGTACATAGATAGGAATTATTGAAATGTCGTTAATGCAACAAAAAATGATAAGATATTAAGAAAAAAACAAAATAAAATTACCCAAGTATTTTACAAGACAATAAAGACCTGTTGAATTCACTGAGAACAATTACATACGCACAAAACAATCTAAGTAACACATCAAAAATGTAAAGGCATACATATTTTTCTAAAAACATTATTGTCAATCTTATTAATTTCCTATGTGTACAATAAAATTGTAGAAATATCTGCAGAGAACAAAGCTTTTATACAAATCGTTTGAAAATTTTATATAAGCATTTGTACAAAAAATCTTCATTAAAAATCAAAAACATTTCATTAACATGTCAATTGAAATCTGTGAAATGCAATAAAAATACTTTAATAACTTTAGAATGATATGGATGCATACATGTACCTAAATGAACAAAAGGTGAAGTTCTATTGTTCTTAAAATCGAGAATTTTTTATCTTACATTTCACAATTTCTAATAAATAAGAAAATAAAGTCATACATGCTTATTAGATTTCCTTACTCACTTACGGAAAACTTAATTTAGAGACAACATATTGTTGTTTTACATACGAAAAACAGTTAACAGGATCGTCGCCCTACATTAAATGTGTGTTTGTTTAAGTGTAATCGTTGGGTTCATTTGTGACTGAAGTATATATCAGAGCTGTTAGCCAATGATTTGTAATTGATCGTTAAACATCATTATGTAGAAATTCCCAAATGTATTCACTTCACTGACAAAATTAAATGAATTTGAATTTGAATGCAATTATCAAGTAGATAAAAACCTTAAATGAATTCATTTTAGCTAAAATAAAGTAAATTCACATTGGCTATCACAAGTAAATTTCAAGTGTTTGCTAAATTTTAATATGTGCTTTTATGGTTTAAAAGATGATCCCATCAATGTTGAAAACACGTCATTCCTTAACTTTTCTACACCGTTTATTATAATATTTATAATGACACTACAATGTACATTTCACTGTTCGTTGCAGTTCAACAGATAGGTCCATATATAACATTATTAAGTGACTGTCACAACCAATACCTGTTATTAAAGCTGTAACAGTAACACGCACTATGTAAAAGTCAATTTAAAAGATAATACCATTTAAGTTCTAAATCATTTACTTCTTGTAGTCAAGTGAATACATTCAATAATCTTTAATTTACGAATACATTTAAATAATTACAATTTATTACGGAAAAAATCATTCTCATCAGCTCTAATAAAGACTTCAAGTCTTTTTTCGTTGTAATTTATTGACAGTTAGAGGATACTCAAAAACATACAGGTTAGATTAGGTCGTGCTGAAATCAAATGGTGTTCTTCTTGCATTGAAAAGGAACAATATTTTTAAGCCATCTGTAAGTTCAGTCAGTGATAGCTTAAACAAGTGAGAGTGCTTTATTCGGCTATGCCGAATCTTATATACCCTTCACCTACATGTATGGTGAACCAAATGTAAATACAAATGGGGATAAGAAATTTTTTCCTACCATTAAGTTTTTTTGTTCAAAATAAGCGTTTTGCTCAGGATTGTTGTCTCAGCTAGTATAATTGTGGTGGAAAAATATTTAGAGGTGAATAAGTAGAAAGCCACCTGCAGGAATACAAACGAAAGTTATAACACCGATATGGAAATAATTAGATGCAGGAGTGGTGTTTTGCTTGCTTCTCCGAAAAACATCTTCCGATCTTGCTAGTAAGTAAGAGTGCTATATTTGGCTATGCAGTATCTTACATATTATTCACCATATATATATATATATATATATATATATATATATATATATATATATCTAGTTTAGTGAAGTAACTCCAATCAAAACCAACAAATATTGGAGTGACAGAGAATTAAAAAATTATAAAAAAAAAATGAAGTACTACATATATATAATTTTACATAAATATTTTATCTGCTCTTAATGGGTTCGTTACTTGTCTTCCGCCCGAGTGCTGGTTATGGCATTTGTCCTAATTAACTCTAAATAAATTTACATCCCTTAATTGGGGGAGTTTAATTTTTGCAGTTTTAAACTACCTTAACAATGAAAGAAGACTACAGCGATAAAAAAAATTATTAGAATAGTTGAATTTTATTGAGACTTCTTATTTTTTTCATATTACACGTTTTGTTGAAATACACTTTTGAGGGGAACTTAAAACTATTAAGTATTATTTTAATTACATAACTATATATTTGAATATACGTCTTGTCGTATCTATATTAAGATACATTAATTATAAAAAAAATAATACATCAGCGCTTGCCCCTGGCACTTACAATTACCAGTAGAGTTAGATCTACCGTAAATAAACTTAAAACTAAATCCGAAAACTAAAACTTAAGCCAACACAAAATAATAAAAATACATAAAATAAAACAAAATAAAAAACTACCCGCTTTGGATGCTGGGAGTAGTGCTAGAATAGAAGTTCTGACCAGAAATATTATTAAGTTGTTTCAATTTATTTTATTCGTGCTTGATTCCTTCAAAATTAAATATTTCATGATATTCTATGAAATATTTATTACTTTAAACTAAACTAAAAAATGAAATGTATTACTGCGGGTAAAGCATATCCATATGGCCATTTCACTACTGCTCAAATAGCTCATCAGTGGATTTTACCCAAATTTTGTATAGAAAAATAGGAAGTCTTATATCAAAAGCCTAATTGATTAAATGAGAACTCCATTGAATCAATAAGACAAAAGACAATAACAACTAAAAAATGTTCTATACAAAAACACAGCAAACATTCAGTAACTATTTTTATGTTTTCAATTTTTATTTTTAGTTTTTCATTGTATCTTTCAAATACATAGAATGGTTCCCAATGGGATCCCTTATGTAGAAAAGTGAAAGAAAAAATAAAAATAGTTACTGAATGTTCGCCTGTGAGCACGGCCTGATGAGAGAGAGTGTTTTGCTATTACACGATCAGGCCAAGTTTGTCAAACATCAGTATGCGAGCAGATTTTGAGCAGTGAAGTTCGTATTTGTGATAGTGCATGAATTAGTTGCAATATGTTTATTTTAATTTATAACTTTAATAGTTGCATTTGGTTGTACTTTTTTTTAATTTTTCTAAAAACTTTTTTAAGACTTGTTTTAAATTTCTATTATTATAAAAATCACTTTTTATTTGCATAATTCCGGTAAACTTTTATATACTTTTATAAATTCTTTAAAAATTCGAATTAAATAATGTTTTTTTAGTTTATTCAAAAAGAAATATACTATTTTATTGTTTATTTGTTTTATTTAAGATTTTATTATGATATTAACAGAAGAAGATAAAACTTAAAGCTAAACTTACAAATTAAGTTATGTTTACATATATTCAACTCGCATTATCATAATAAATTCACTAACTTATTGTATTGCATTATAAAAATATGAGTGCAATATCATTTATTTAAAATAAAGAAAGTTTTAAATTGTTAATATTTTATTTTATTTTCAACCTAGCAATTAATAGGAATTTCAGTGTAATATAATTAGCTATTACTTCTAATAATGTCAATACATATTATCTTTAACTCATGCGCTCTAGCCAAGCCATCTTTACTGTTCGCCGACAAAAATGAAATTTACACTGTTTGACAAACGAGTATGATGGCCTGATGGCAAACACAAAATATCAAAAATTTTTGATTTTCATCCAGCCAGATTAATTTTAATAAAAGATGAATATCATAATAGAGTTGCTGGTAGAAAGCCGTATATTTTAAATGTGGACAGCCGAAAGAATGTTGAATCGCTTAAGCCCTTACTAATAAAATTTGCGTTTTTGGAATAAAATGCGGTAGGGAACCGCGTTTGAGAAACATAATCTTGAGTTAGTAGCTAGATTATAGAGTAAGGTTGTACGGCGGCTGGCGATCTTGGTTGGAAAGTATTTACCAACACTTGAAAAGAAACGCAAAACTAAGTCAGGAAAAGCATAATTTCTTATAAATTGATACCATAAAGTTATAATATCAAGAAGATTTAACCAGTTATCAGTTTAAATTTTTTATTTCGAGGATCCCTTTTACAGAACGGCTCGGCGGATTTGCAAATTTTGTTTGTTTTGGACTTTACATTCATAATGTATGGAAAAAATTAGCGAATTTTTTTTGCCCAGTCAGGCTCGGCGGATATTCTACACGGTTGGCAAAATACACTCCATTTGAGCGAGATTATCAAAAAGGAAAAATCAGCAACGCTTTTTTGTGATCCTGAAAAACGCCTTTTTATTTTAAACACTTGCGTTGTATATTTATAATTAGCTTTTTAAATAGGCAATTATATTATTTATTTATAATTTACATATACTTTCCTTCTTCTTAATATCAAAATACCCAATTACGGAGAAAATGTACTTCCCGCTTCTTTCCCCGGATTTTAAATTACCAAAATCGTTGCTATCTGGGCACATGTTTACTTTTAAATAGTAGTTTGGAGATATAAGTGTGTCCCAATAGTTAATGTTACCTAATTTATGTGGCCATACACTTGAGCCAAAGACTATAAATATATATTTATATTTATATATTTATTGTCTTTGCTTGAGCAGACAGATGAAATCTGTTTTGAAGTCGGTTTTTTTCGCAAGAATTATCTTAAGTATTATTCTTTAACCAGCATTATTGGAGACTTTTTTCTGACTTTGCTAATTAAAGATTTTTAGTCAGTGTTGTTAATTTTTAAGACATAAACCAATTGTAGACACAAATGTACTGTAATAACCGCTTGTTTACTTATTTTATATTTGCATGGTTTTATATAAGGTTCATGCACAGACTAAATCTTACACAACGGAGTTGCCAACAGAAATGTTAAAATAAATGTTACACACTCCCATAATCATGCACAAGTCAACATTTGTGTATAAAATATTAATTTTCAAACATTTAAATTTAATAAAATATTTTATATTGTGTCTATATTTCAATTTTAAATAAAATAAAACGATGTGTACGTACGATCGTACATATTTGAAAATTTTAACCAAAAATATTTAAACAATAGCACATAACCTTAAATTGAAAATTACAAAAAGTAAACACAAAACAAATAGGCGAAATAATATTTATTTATTAAAACTGTTTATCAGTGCTTACTGTTTTACTTAAAACTACGTTTTTTCTAATATTAAGAGTATTATTCATAACTTAGTTTTACTTCACTTAGATTTTTTTATCCATAAACTATCGCCCACTGTTGTAAATTTCTTCAATTTTGTGCTCTTTTACTAAACGTAAATTCTTAACACAAAAGTCAACAGGTGTAACAACACACAATGGCTTCTTTCCTTTAAAATGTGGACTCTGCGGTCGAACATAAAAGACTTTACGGTCCTCCAGCCAGTTTGCCATTTCATCCCAACAAGGGCACTGCCACGGATTTCCCTCCAAAGAAACTTTTTCTAGTTTTGCAAAAGTAGCGTTAGAATTCGAAAGGAATGATAAACGATTATTATCTAAAAGCAATTCCGTCACATCTGTTAAAGATTCCAAAACATCAGAAGATATTGTTTCTATGAGATTGTTGCCTAAATGTAATTTTTCCAAACGTCGCATGGGGGCAAACATGCGAACATCCAGACTGGTTAATTCATTAAAACCCAATGAAAGATATTGTAGGAATGGCAGTGAGGCAAAAGCTAAGGGATTTAAATATTTCAGATTATTCGCTTTAATAAAAAGTTTACGCAAACGAGGAAGAATATGTGAACCAAAAGCATCGGCATCTAATTGCTCTATATTATTGGATGACAAATCTAATGTATCTAATGACACTAAATTGGAAAAAGTGTAAGACTTGATTTCTTCAATATCATTTTCATAAATATATAATTTGCGTAAATTTGACAGGTTATTAAAATGACTGGAGTTTAGGAATTTTAAGCTGTTACGACTTATATCTAAATATTGCAATTTTACTAAATGTTGAAATTGCAAGTCAGCCAGCTCTTTTAAATCATTTGAGTTTAGATCCAATTCTAGTAAACGATTGAGACCAGCATAAACCTCAGGTGATAATTGTTCTAGACTATTGCCTGAAAGATTTAAATTTTTAAGTTCTTTCATATCTTTAAACGTATAATCTTCTATATTCGTTAGGGGTCCGAATGTTATAATTAATTCTTCAATTGACGGTAGACTTTTAAAAGAGTTTGAAGTTAACTAAAAATGAAAATGAAAGGAAATTAAATCGATTAATAAAATTATTAAATATTTTATGAGTCTAAAAACTAATGACAATCTGCAAAAACTGATTGTGAATATATAAACAGATTTCATCCATATGGCCATTTCGCTACTGCTCATATAGCTCATTAGTTTATTTTACACAGTAGCAGTAGCGACATGCTTTTCCCGCATAAATGTTTCATGAGAACATCATGAAATATTTAAATTTGAAAGAATAAAGCACGATTATAGTAAATTAACATAAAAACATTCCGAATAATAAATTTTAATATTAAAACTGCAATGTTTAACTAGTGCACTGGAGAACTTTCAAGCCATTTCTGACTGGGTTCTGAAAATTCTTCATCATATACTCTCACGACTGTTTGCCTTTTCTTTTCCTCTTTTTTTATCACTCACATATAGGCTCTGTCAAGTTATTTCTTTCTGAACATTAAAAATTTGTTTATCTTATTAATAAACAAAATTTGTAAACTTGAATCTGATATATCCTTCACCATATATGTAAATCTAGTTTATTGAAGCAACTGTAATCAAAAACAATCAAATATTGGGGTGACAAAGCAATAAAAATAAGAAAAAAAATTCAGTACTATAAATAATTATATAAAAAAATGTCCTCGGCTCTTAATGGGTTAAGCATTTTTTTTTAAATTTTAGCATTTTCTTAAATACCTCTTCAAAAGCTTCTAAATGATGTGCTGCACGATCGTTCTTTTCTCTAAAAAGTTTAGAGGCCATTAACTCGAAAAATATGTGCGAGCGCCGTTTTTTTCACTTGATGTTCTTTTTCATATTTTTTAATTCCCTATCGCCACATACATTTATGGAAAACGATCAAATAAACCAAAACTGCTTGTTTTTGATATGGTCAACATGACTAAAATCGTAAAAGCTCAAATTTCTAAGAAATTTATTTCTATAAAAATATAATTTTTATTTAGCTAAGTGAGAAAAGAAAGTTTTATCACTTAAAGCAGGGTCAAATGAATTTGTTTTACTAATTCGTAACTTTTCTGAAGTAATTTGACCTATATGACGCTATCTTCTAAACCGTTATATACAAGCACTTGAAAATTAGACAGAATATCTACTACTTTGTCTGGTATAATAAGAAGAATAAGTTTTTAATATTTTAATTAACAAGAACAAGTATAAATATTTAAAATTATAAATTAAAGGATGCCCTAGTATTTTGTTTAATTTAATGTATATAGCCAATTATGTGCACAGTTAGAGACAACGCTTAATTTAATTTAATTTAATTAGCATAATTTTTTTTGTATGTGGTCTTATTTTTTGAACCGTTATAGGGAGACACTGGATATTAAAACAGAACGTATACTTTACTATATTTACTACGAGGGCTGCTCTATATATTTCTGGCCTAATAGTGAAAATGGGAATATTTATAATCAAAAATGGTTTTATTGTTTTTCAAAGTATTCTCCAGCATGATTTATATACTTTTGCATGCGCGCAAACCAGTTGTCGAAGCACTTTTTCCACTCCGATTGAAACACCTCTAAAACATGGTTTTTGAACACTTCAACAGCTTCTTCTGGCGACGAAAATCGTTGACCACGCATTTTTTTCTTGATGTGCGGAAACAAGAAGAAGTCATTAGGTGCCAAGTCAGGGCTGTACGGCGGATGACCCATTAATTTGACGTTTTGGCCGGTCAAAAACGCTCTGGTTTGAGCCGATGTGTGAGAACAATGATTTGTCTTCTCTTGTTGGTTTTTCGAATTTCTCCGTTGACTTCAGGCAAACAAATTGTAGTGTACCACTCAAAAGTGACCGTCGTACGTGGCTCAAGCAGAACAGTTGCCACATGACCAGTTTTGCCGAAGAAACAGGCGACCATTTGCTTCGAAGTGCTTCTTCCACGAACAACTTTCGTTGGATTTTGCTCGTTTTTGAAGACCCACACGGTCGACTGTTGTTTCGTTTCGGGCTCATACGCATAGATCCATGATTCGTCTCCTGTGACGATCTTATAAACGTCTTTTGAAGCACCGCAATCGTATCTTTGCAACATTTCTTTGCACCAATCGACACGAGCCTTTTTTTGAGCGACTTTCAAATAGTGCGGGATCCAACGAGAACAAACCTTTTTTACGGCCAGGTGTTCATGCAGTATCGAATGTATGCTAGTGGAAAAAATGTCCAAGGATGTTCCTATCTCTCGGTATGTCGCATGTCGATCTTGCATTATGAGTTCACGCACTGCATCAATGTTCTCTGGCACAACATCCGTTTTTGGACGACCTTCACGGAATTCGTCTTTGAGCGAGCTGCGGACACGATTAAATTCATTATACCAATTTTTCACAGTGCTATAGGATGGTGCTTCATCGTCATGAAAAGATTTAAGTTCATCAATGCACTCTTGTCGTGATAATTCACGTCGAAAGTTGTGAAAAATGATGGCACGAAAATGTTCACGAGTTAATTCCATTTTTTTCTATATTAATTTTTTCAAGTCACTGTAAACAACACAAATAATGGTCGTACGTCAAAACGTTTTGAGTACGATTATGCTTAAAAATGACAAACTTTATAATGGAAATGTCAGATTGCACTTGGCAGTACTCAGTGTTGCCAGGCCAGAAATATATATAGCAGCCCTCGTATGTCCACTGTAAAATAAGTATAAAGGTTAAAATTAAAGAGTGTTACTATAGCTAAAAAGTTGTGAGCCATCCAAACTGCATTAGTCTCCGGCTCCTGTGAGATTCAAATTAACGATCTATTATTTACTAACCAGGCACTAAAGAAAACTCAGACATGTCTGTCACATTCTGCAGAACATTTTTCGAAAGAACTAACTTCTTTGTTACTTCATTAGAATTAAAACTCAATTTTACAAAAACAAAATACATTATTGTCAACGTTAGATCTTCTTACAAACACTGTTTTGTATCTAGTAGAAGTTAACTGCATAAAAGATCCGTTTAATTTGCTATTTTAAGAGCAACAGTTTCTCAAACTACCAGATAATAATAAGTTGATTGCTCAAAAATGGAGCAAAAACTAAATTGCATAAGTATCGAGTAGTGATATCTTACAGGTCAAAACATTTTATTTGCAAATAAATTTTAATTTATAATTTTTTTTTCACTTGGCCCTAAACAATCTCAATAAAATAAAACTAAATATTACACATTAAACATCAAGTGACAACACAAAGTATTTTTTCCAGTACATTAACAATTATTAATTTTGATTATCTGTTAAAATTATTTTAAGACTAGCAGTGCCCACGACTTCGTCAGCATGTCATTTCTAATTTCTTTAAGATTAAAATTTAAAAAAGTGTGTTTTTAAATAATTGTTGTTGAGTTCATAAACAGTGTTAAAAAGGTTCCGTCTACAAATATAAATTTACTGACTGTTTTGTATCGGTAAAATTTTGTGCTTTCAAACTTGTATCACTATTTTCTCTAGAAAAAAGTATTCTAAATAATCTATATATAAACCAAGGTTCTAGGGACCTCCTCACAAAATTTTATTCAAGTCCAGTTTGTAGTTTTTACGTGATGCGAACACACTTAGACAAAAATTCCAAATATATGTGTTTTGTATTTCATATCGATTGCAAACAACAAAATTTTCAAAAAATATCTTATGTACAGATCCTAATCCTGTTCCAGTGTTATTATATGTATAGATTACTGCATGGTCACGATTTTTATGTATTAATATTATTACGAATTTTTTGATTCAAAAATGCTAAGTGTTCTAAGGAAACGTTCAAATTTTGATAAAAATAAAAAAGAAAGCCAACATTTACTTAGCTATTTTAATTGAAAATGTTCTGAACCTTAAGTTAAATGGAAAGATATTTTACAAAAGCAAAAGTTTCTGTAGTGAATACATATATTCATAACTCCAGGAAAGTACTTACCTTTGTAATTAAATTGTGGCTTAATGTTAAAACTTTTAAATTTCTGTAATCATGCAAAATGATACTTCTTAGTTCATTATAATCCAAATGTAAGACTTTTAATGTTTGCAACGCTCCACCAGATCTTATCGTTTGAATTTCATTGTGAGAAAAGTTGGCTACTTCTAATGAGTGTAAATTCGAGTAAAAATTTAAATCTTCTAACGAATTCCAACTAGCATCAAAATTTTGCAATTCAATATTATCGCTTTTAAATGTTTCTGTTAAGGATTTAATTTTACAACCGGACACATTTAAATTTTTAAGATTTGGCAAATTTTCAAATCTGTTGCCCGTCAATATTAATTCACCAACTTGCGACATGTCTAAATTTTCTAAATTTTTCAAATTTTCTGGAATTTCTAAAATAGTTTTAAATAAATTATTAATTATTGAAGTAATAATACTATATACCACCTACCATCCCAGTTTAACTCTTTTACTTCTTCATTAATAATTTTTAGTTGCTTCCAGCGTTCTTGTCCAATCCATTGTAAATCTTTAAAAAACATCACATTTTTGCAAACAATGTCTTCTTTGTTTAGGGCGTTCTGAGAACACTGAAAAGCGGCATTTGCGATAATACTTGTTAAACACAATATTTCCATTGCTAATATTAATGCAGTTTTCTTATTTACTACACACAGCATTTTTTTGTATTTTGAATTTTATTAAGAAAAAGTAAACAATGACCCGCCGTGATTTGTGTTTAATATGAGACTGACTTTCCAATACATGAAGTGTTTGCTTATTAAGAACCTACAATTAAAAATTTATACATTCTCTTTATAATTGAAAGAGAAGAGGAATACCAAATAAAAGTATATATTTCTGGTTAAATTCAGTACATTCATCAGCTATATTGATTTAGGCTTAATGAGACCAGCTAAGTAATATATCTCTCTTTCTGTGTTTTAGTTTTAAAACAGAATCAACAACAAGTAAGAGTGCTGTATTTGGCTATGCCGAATCTTATATACCCTTCACCATATAATTAAATTTAATTTAGTAAAGTAACTGCAATCAAAAAGAAAAATACTGGCGAGGCAGATATTTAAAAAATAAGAAGAAAGAAATAAATACTTTATATAATTTTTCATAAAAACAATAGCGGCTCTTAATGAGCTAAGCATTTTTAAAAAAATTTTAGTATTTCCTGAAAGATCTCTTCAAAAGCTGTTAAATGATACCCATATTGATATTTTAAATAATTTTAAAAATTTCAGAGCCTCGTAACTCCGAAAATATGAGCGAGCGCCAATTTTTTTACTTGATGTTTTCTTCTTTTTCTTTAATTCTTTATCGCTCCATATAATTTTTAATTATGTTTTTTTGATTGAAGTTACTTCACTAAATTTGATTTGTTCCACATGATTATAGGCAGCCTTGGTGTTTTGCCCGCGGTCTCGAAAGACATGGACCGATCTTGCTGATTTTTAACAGCAATACTTTCGAAACTATGTCTCATCGATATATACTTTACGGGGTCAGAAATGGATATTGTCGAAATTACAAACTGAATGAGAAACTTAGATACACCCTCTTTCTACTTTTTGTAGTGAAGCGTATTATAATCAATTGTTTCTGTTCTGCAGAGCAATTCTTCTTTATGCTCAATAAAAGTCTGATTTTACTTTCTTTTCTATCACAAACAGATTTTTTAAATGGGCGTTACTAAATATTTGGCGCTCAGAATTATATGGTTTTTCCTTTATAGACAAACATTTAAAATTTACACTGCTTGCATATTACTACAAATATCAGACTTTTAAAAATAAAAAGGTTGTAAAATTGAAAGTGGTTCCCATAGAAAGACGATTTTGCCACTGTAAAAGAATATATAATGTCATTTTAAGGTATATCTGCATATATATATTATGAATCGTAACAGACGGACACTTGAAAATTATAAAGAGTTTACATAAAAAATAAAATTTAAAGTGTGCCCTTTTTATAGGGACTTTTTCCTAAAATGTTAGAGGCAGCATTGTGAAATTTTCACAAAGTGTGTGCGTCTGCCAAATTCATTTTTTTTTGCAAGATTTCATAAATGTCTATTTTACAATTAAGTTTTAAGATTAGAATATTTTCCTCTGGTTGTGTATGTTGTGCTACATAAAAATAAAATTACATTTTCTTGGAACTAACAGTTTCTACTTCTCGTGCGGTTATTAAGGTTGAAAGCCTTGAATACCGTGCAAAAACATTGATGGCCAATTTGGAGTAATGTGAAAGTCTAATCATATACTAATTATTCACTGGATATTGGTACATGTATTCTGATTCTGTTTCATTTAAAAGAGTTGAAGAAAAACTGTGCACCAATTTTCTGAATGTACATTAAAAAAATATTATTCAATAGTCTCATGTAGAAACGCTTTTTCTTTTGCTTTGGTTGTACGCCAGAATTTTCGAAAATTTTGTCAAATTTTATTAAAATTTACTCTTTTAAAATTTCAATCTTTAATAGGTAGAAAGAAGGACATTCTATTCCTTTCACGTGAGCACAAATTATTTAAAATATTAATAGTTCTATCACAAAAAGCTTTCTTAATAAAAAAAAAAGGTGAGATCAATTTATGTAGACTGTTTACTTTATTCTTATCGCATTTATGAAAAAAGATGCTCTGTCTTATCAATTGGAATGTCTTTTGTCAAACTATCAAAGGCTTCAAGCAGTCTGTTGTCTCATCGTACAAAATGCTGTTTTTAATTAAACTTAAAAATTCTTTAACTTTTGGAAGGTCTCATAAATTATTCCATAATAAAAAGGATTGTTTTAAATTTAAAACTTATTTTTTTTCGGTTATAAATTGTAAGTACAAAATAAAACGTATCAAGAAAAAAATTCCACTAATTATACATTCGCAAGCACAATAGTATAAGTAAACAACATAACTATTTTGTTTTCTTGTAGAAAATATTAATTTAGTAAATAGAAAATTATATTAAACAAACACTTTTTTCAACGCTTAAATAATTTTTTTTAACTGGAAACATTTTATTTTAACTGGTAGCTGGTAACTCGAACTAGACAATTCAGGCCATTCTTGGATATCAGGCAACCCTACATGTAACACACACAAGAACAGTTGTGTAGGGCTATATTAGGACAAAAGTGACATGTACATGTATACACATAACATGTATCCGATGACAAACTGATATGGCATTTATAATACATTTTCATGATATTTTTATTACACCAATTTGTAGTATATAAAAATATAGACTTGGTAAACTAATTTATTTAATTTTGCAAATAAGGATTTCTACTTTGACACTAAGAAAATGGCTGGTATGCACTTAAATAAAAAATAAATTTTTTTAATGTTGAAATACCATTATCTGATTTTAACCTCTCAAATTTATAATACAATGCCACATTCAAAATATTTCATTAGTATGAATACATCCGATACCGATATACTGCGACATTATCATGTTTGCAGATATATCGGTACCGGCCATATATGTTACGTGCTGCTTCTATTAATAATACAAATAGCAGTAAATGAAGTAAAACTACATTTGAAATAAACAGGTCTAGTGGCATTAAAGTTTGTGTCCGGCTAGCTCTGTACCTGGTAGTAGTAGTTCTTAACCCATTTTATACCGCACGTTAACATATAACCTACTCTTTATGCTAAATTATAACTACCCAAGAGCAGGCAAATATTTATTTTACAAAAAAACTTAACAAATCATTTTCATAAATAATGGCAAGATCTACGCCATGTTGGATACACTTGTTCCCTCCCTTACTATACACACATTTGACAACTAATATACCCTGAGTTTTAACAAAGTCATCCCAATTAATACATGACTTAATTTACCATACGAAACAACCCATTATTGTTGCTATTCCCGTAAAATTAAACTAGCAAAAATTCATATTTACAATGTTAATTCATTGAGAAATTTATTGATAAAAAAATAACAGATAATTAAGAGAACAATAAAAAAAATTAATACAAAATTATATAATTAATTGCTGACATATTTACGTTTTGAACGCACAGAGTTTAATAATTCAGTGTAACAAAATATAATAATATTATCAAACTATTAAAATAAGAGAGAGAGTTAAAAGGGAATAAGATAGAATCGGACTGTACTGAACTGTTTAAATGTATGTATGTAAATAGAATATATGTATGTACGTAAATTAATTATGAATGAAATTTAAATTTTTATAACATGGTTACTTACATAGATTTGGATGGTCTTAAGATGTTTCGTTTTCAAAAATGTTCCAGTTGGCCGGCCAATCAATGCAGGAATATTTGTAGATTAGATATTTTTTTTAAACTCGAAAATTTAGGTTAGTCAATTCATAATTAAAATATATGTTAAAGCCACATTTTTTCTTTAGTTATTGCTTTTTTTATTATTAATAGAAGCAGCACGTAACATATATAATGGCACCCAACGTTTGATTGGCGATAAAACGATACTGATCAGTTTCGAAATAATATCATACAAATCTTAAAATTTTTTATAAATAAACTATAACCATTTAGTAAAAAAACAGTTTTTTCACTATTTCAAAGCTTTTTTACTTTTAATTCATGTATGTTTTCCGTTATTTATTAATTAGCTTGAAAATAAAATGTATTTTTCAAGTATTTTTTGGTTAAACAATGAAGGTTTATTTTATACTTAAAAATAAATATTTTTTTAATTTTTTATTAAATAAGTAGTTGAATTGTAGATATTATAAATAAATTGGTTTTTAGAAATTAAAAGAAAACAATAAACTATAGCGAAAATCTATTTCAATTCATTTATAATATCCGCGGTTAAAAAAAAATTTAATTGAGAAAACGCATGGCACAGCGCATGTACATTCGTGCTTAACTCATAACAATCAATATGGTAACACAGGTTTACAAATTTTTAATGTGGAGAAATACCAAGAACACCGCATGGCTAGATAAGTTAATTGGAACCTCAAGAACACGAAAAACGCTCTAATTATTTTTTCTAAGTACCGTTCTTTAGATAACGGTACTTTTGTGTTTTTCGGTGTATGGTCCAACTCAAACCCTTGTTGAGCCCAACCGAAAAGTCTGATTGAGATAAATGGCACACCGTTAGAAAGGTAATTGAATGCCTCTTCCATCGATATGCTGAAACTTTCTATCTGACAAGAAATGGTTGAGTTATGGGACCTTAAAGTTAAAAATTTGCCTATTTTTTCAGTGTATTGGAAAATTTTTTTATTTTAACTTGGTTTTTTTTCTACGTTATAGTAAAGATCTGGATTGTTTAATTCTTTTACCAAATAGTTTATTTTATTACCAATATTTTAAGCGTAATTAGAAAAAAAACGGATGAAAAATAAAGTTTTTATTAAGGATTTTGTGGAACGACAATATTTTTATTTTCATTGCTCACATAAGAGGGCTGCTATATATATTTCTGGCCTGGCAACACTGAGTGCTGCCAAGTGCAATCTGACATTTCCATTGGAAAGTTTGTAATTTTTAAGCATAATCGTACTCAAAACGTTTTGACGTACGACCATTATTTGTGTTGTTTACAGTGACTTGAAAAAATTAATATAGAAAAAAATGGAATTAACTCGTGAACATTTTCGTGCCATCATTTTTCACAACTTTCGACGTGGATTATCACGACAAGAGTGCATTGATAAACTTAAATCTTTGCATGACGATGAAGCACCATCCTATAGCACTGTGAAAAATTGGTATAATGAATTTAATCGTGGCCGAAGCTCGCTCAAAGACGAATTCCGTGAAGGTCGTCCAAAAACGTCTGTTGTGCCAGAGAACATTGATGCCGTGCGTGAACTCATAATGCAAGATTGACATGCGGCATACCGAGAGATAGAGACATCTTTGGACATTTCTTTCACTAGCATACATTCGATACTGCATGAACACCTGGCTGTAAAAAAGGTTTGTTCTCGTTGGATCCCGCACAATTTGAAAGTCGGTCGAAAAAAGGCTCGTGTCGATTGGTGCAAAGAAATGTTGCAAAAATACGATTGCGGTGCTTCAAAAGACGTTTATAAGATCGTCACAGGTGACGAATCATGGATCTATGCGTATGAGCCCGAAACGAAACAACAATCGACCGTGTGGGTCTTCAAAGACGAGCAACATCCAACGAAAGTTGTTCGTGGAAGAAGCACTTCGAAGCAAATGGTCGCCTGTTTCTTCGGCAAAACTGGTCATGTGGCGACTGTTCCGCTTGAGCAACGTAGGACGGTCACTTCTGAGTGGTACACTACAATTTGTTTGCCTGAAGTCATCGGAGAAATTCGAAAAACCAACAAGAGAAGACGAATCATTGTTCACCATGGCAATGCGAGCTCTCACACATCGGCTCAAACCAGAGCGTTTTTGACCGGCCAAAACGTCGAATTAATGGGTCATCCGCCGTACAGCCCTTACTTTGCACCTAATGACTTCTTTTTGTTTCCGCACATCAAGAAAAAAATGCGTGGTCAACGATTTTCGTCGCCAGAAGAAGCTGTTGAAGTGTTCAAAAACCATGTTTTAGAGGTGTCTCAATCGGAGTGGAAAAAGTGCTTCAACAACTGGTTTGAGCGCATGCAAAAGTGTATAAATCATGCTGGAGAATACTTTGAAAAACAGTAAAACCATTTTTGATTATAAATATTCGCATTTTCACTATTAGGCCAGAAATATATAGAGCAGCCCTCGTACTATATTCGGGGTTGTTTTAGTTGGTAGGATTACTGCTTTTAGTTTTTATATTGTTTCTATAATATTTTTTATGACTATATTTGTCTCTTTCATCATTGTATATACGCACGGAGAGTACAATATCAAAAATGACCAGATCTACAAGGGTTTAAGTGGGACCATACATCGAATAACACAAAAGTACCGTTATCTAAAGAGCGGTACTTAGAAAAAAATAATTACAGCGTTTTTCGTGTTCAGGAGGTCTTAATTAACTTATCTAGTCATGTGATGTTCTTGGTATTTTTTGGCTGTAAACCAAATAAGAATAATTTAAAATAAGAATTGCATTCGTGACCAACCCGCACAGTGGCACATTTTGCGAGAAGGCGGTCAAAATTCCGTAACTTTTGATTGGATCAGAATTTTAATATGCGTTTCTTTAGTAGGTGGGATTTTTAACTTTAATTTTTGATAAAAAGCATAAAAGTCGACCGGCAAAAAAAGTTACAAATGGTTTAATATTCTTTATCATTATTAATTGAATTTGAGATAAGAAACGTTGTTGAAACATTAAAAAAATTTGTTTTCATATGTCCTATTCTTATTGTTAGAAATTATAATTGTTAATGGTTTGTAAACTAAATCTTGTCAGGAAACGTCAAATCTTGGCCCCCGTAATGTTTTTAAGCTTAAAAGCAACAAGGGCAAAAGGTTGTTTTTTTAAACTGCTTATTGAAATAAAAAATTTTAAATTTTTAAAAAGTTAAAATTTTTCTAATAACGAAAAGTTTTCATGAAAAAATCCTGTTTTAGTTAAAGTTTTATTTTGTTTTTAAATATTGCTATAACGATTTCGGTTCCTTTGCTTATTCGAATGGAGTTGTTTTCCATTTTGGTCGAATGTTGGACATATATGGATCTAAAAAACAAAACAAAATGGTGATAAAGTCTTCAATAAAACAACATAGTACGCTTCCAATAGGAGATGTGTCTGAAGAAGCGCAAGAAAAACGGAACAAAGACTGCAGATTCTTTCGCAAACATAGCACAAGAAATGAGACAAAATTTTATGAACCATTGAAGACATGTATCTCCAAGAGTATTTTTAATTTTAAAGTGCAGCTGTTTAATTGGCGTAATCTCCAAATTCTTTTGCATTTGTTTAGTCTGATCGATTATAAGGCCTAGCTGAAGATATGTTTCTTGAATTTGTTCTTCTTTTTTTCATATTTCTGCATTTTACTTACTGTTTCTTATAGTCTTGCCTAAAGGAGTAGATTCCAAATCATAACCCAATTTAGGAATATGCTCTATAAAACGAATCCTAGTATGAAAAAGCGATAATCCGATATCGTAAGCTTCTCTAAAGCTATCGTCGTGTATTGATTTAATAGGATTGATGCCATTTGGCATTTATACAGCTTGACGACGACTTTGTTTCTGTTAAAGCTTGTGCCACTTTTACATCAATCATTGTTAGACACATTTTAAAATTTACTTATTAGATTTAAATATTACGGGTTGAAGGTCCTGAATTTGAGCTTTTATCTTTTGAACTTCTTCAGTTAAACAACTTCTGTTTCCTTTTTGTATGCAAATTTTATGGGCCTACAATACTTGGTTTATGAGGGAGTTTCATTTTTCCATATACCAATTTTTTTTGCTCTACTAGTTGAGGACTTTAGGCTGGTAAAATTTTAACTAAGCGAAGCGGAACGAAAGATACCATAAATAAAGAATTTTCCATTACATCCCCACTTGGAAATTATAGTAATACTGCTGTTTCGAGATTTTTCAAATGTTCACCGTCAAGTGTATTTAGCAATCTCTCAGAGGTATGCTCAAGAACACATTTCAATTATATTTCTGCTAAACTCTAAGTAACGCTAAAAGAAGTTTATGGAGGCAAACATTCTTTCTTGACAGAAACTGAATGACGATACTCAGGGAAAATTCCGAAATTCTACCCATTCCTTCTCTTGCCCAGTTCCATATACTGACTTTTAGCCAACTTTAAATCCAATGCTTCGTCTGGAGTATAAAATACCTGACGTTTGGTTAGAAAAATTGCTCTTGTGCACACGAGTGCAACCTGACGCACATATAATGGGGTATAGGTGTGTAGGGGAGGTCTTGAGCTACAACACAGAGATTTATTTTTTTGATGTGATTTAACGGAAGGAAGTTATGCCTTTTAGTTATGCCCTTCAAAGTGTTTTGACATTTTTTAAAACAAAAAATTTAAAAACTTCTAAAAAACGTAACAACTTTATTTTGCGGGCACTGATAACTAATCAATTGCATAATTACAGAAAATTTTATTTTGATTTGTATCTTTTAAAACAAAAACATTATAGTAATCTGAAAATTATAATTTACTAAAAAATTTCATTTTAAAATATTCGGAAAGTCTATTTTGGATCACCCTGTTCAGTGTGTGATAGTTGGAACAGAGTTTTAAATTTATCGAATGAATAAGAAAACACTAAGATCGGTAACCACAAAAAAATGATTTTTGGCCGCCTTCTCAAAATATGTGCCACTGTGCAACGGTTGGGACAAAGCAAAAACAAATGTACAAAGGAGTTGCAGACAAGACTAAATAAGCGCGTAAGGCGCAACGCAATCTGGCCCAAAGCTTTTGCGTAAAAATTTCATACCTAAATAAGAGTGGCGACTTTGTGTCTTGAAGAAGTATTGTTAACTCATTTTATTTTATAAAACCGACTGTAAACAAATAAAACAGACATAAAAATGCTAGATTGCTTTAAAAACATTTAAATTGTTATTACTTTTAAAACACACTAAGAAAAAGCAGCCAACTTTAGTTCCTAAGACATTTCAAATACGAATTTTCCAATTACTCGGTGTTGACGCCTTAATTCCTTTTGTATATACATGACAATTTTTCACAGATAGATTGCGCTTTACGCCCTAATTTATGTTTGGCTGTAACAGGAAGAACAGTGAAGACTTAGTTTCGTTAGTGTGTGAACTTTGTCTAACCAAATTGATATTGGCACAAGTACTCCTGGTATTGTTATTTACAAAGTTATTTTGTTAAAAAGATAATGTTTACAATGTACACAACTAAGGTAGGTAGATGCCAAGAAATCTGACGAAGGACGCAGCCATTCGGAAAATGTAGCAATACATTCTGCTGGTTTCTAATTTTCTTGTTTTCTTTAGAAAACATCCGCATAAATTTGTAAAATAATTTTTATAAACTAAAAAAAAAAAAAAACGTAAACCAAAATCAATTTCAGTTCTTTTTTAATAAATACTATTTTTTTATTTTAAAAATTTTTATTTTAAAATTGATTAATTTGAAAAGAATCGCTTTTGAATTTAGTTTTGTTTAAAGTTTTTTTTAAAGATTTTCGATTTCTGTTTTTAACTTAATCAAAATTTATTAAACCCTATAGAAATGAACGTTTTCGTATTGATCTTAACCCTATTCATACTAGAAGAAGTTTGTATGTGTTTTTTATACCCTTCACCACAAAAAGTGGAAGTTATAAGTTCAAGTTATAAGTTTGTCATTCTGTGTGTAATTTCTTCAATATCCATTTCCGACCCCATAACGTATATATATTCTGACTTCTTATGCATAGCGAAGTCGATTTAGCGATGCCCGTCTGTCCGTCCGTGTTAGTGTTGAAATCAAGTTTGCCGAGACAAAAAGTAAATAAAGTAATGGCTTGCTATTTCGCTGAAAATCTGTAATTGGTGATGAAGAAATTATGTTCGTATTAGAAAAATACCCCCAGAATTACATAGAAGATTGATTATTCTTCGATTTCAAGTACAAGATTAATTAGTTCATTATTATCATGCCGAGGTAAACTTGATTTAAAAAAAAAAAAATAAAAAGATATGTCAATCGTTCAGATATAGTGTCGAAAGAGAGGTGCTATTGAGGCAGCAGGCAAAATGCCACGCCTACCTCTAATTTTTTTTAATGTCATTTGGAACAATAAATAGGGCGATAGAAAATTAAAAAATAAGAAAAAAAGTTACTGGGCTCTGAAATTTAAAATTTTTTTAAAATTTCAGTATGGGTATCACCGAATGTAGCATTCTTACTTGTTTAATTTTACTTTTCCTTTCTAATTCCTTAATTCCGTTAAATAAAATCAGCCTTTTTTGGTTTATGCGTATAATTTTTATATATAGATTTTGTATATATTTCAAAAAGTTATATTTTGAAAATAATCAAAAAATAATAATAATAATAAATATGATATATGCTACCGTTAGCTTAGTTTTGATGCAATTCAAATTAAAATTTGAACGATAACAACAAAGCAGAAATTTTCAAAAATATTTGTTTCAATTACAAATTAGCGAGTACAGTTTTAAAAACTGCATATACTTATTATGCAAATTTTATTTAAATATTTTATTAGTATAAAGTATAGGTACGAATAATTCTAATTGCTAAAATAACCGTAAGAAGTAACAAATTAGATAAAACTTAAAAGCTAAAAAATGGAATCTAGTAATTGTACGTAACATATAAAAATATAATGAAGATCTTGCTAATAGTTATTACGAATTAAAAGAGATGAGAAATGAGAACATTTATAACAAAATACTTTGCACAGACCAATTAAATGTTTGAATTAAAAGTTTTGTTTTGATCTGGCATTTTGTTTACTTATTTATTATTTTAATAATGTTGTATTATAATTTTAATTTCTTTTATTATTTAAATGGATTATAATAATTTAAAAAATATTACAAACGTACGTTGTAAATACAGTGTTTTAGTTATAATAGCATGAAATAATAATAATTTTTTTATTAGTATTTAAAGGTTTTAGACTCATTTTTTCAACTAATGAAGTTTTTTTTTTTTTTTTTGTTAAATTTTGCATGATAATGCGCTGTTTGTGATAACTGGATGGGGATATATTTTACTTTTAAAGTTTCTTAACTCAAAAGGACGTAAATAATTATTAAATATTTATTATATCTTTACCAGGTTTTTTATTTATTATTTTTTATTATTGATAAATATTAAGTGTGCGTTTAGTAATAGCAAAAACAAATAAGAATAACAACTGGTAGGGAAGACTTTCACAATCCTTGTATAGCGCATAACACCTTCGCGTTAATCTGATTACACTGCAATAATTATATCACAAATATTTAACTTCAAAATATAAATAGAGCCAAATATCCTTGCTTCCTACTTAATAAATTATCAAAAATATGAAAACTTTTCAAGTAATTGTGAAGAAACCCCGTTAAGTAGAACTCTTGCTTACTTTTATTTTTTATAAAGTGATTGTTAAAATAGTCCAGATTTACACTATATAATTTTTTGACGCTTTTTTTTTCTCAATTTTCTATTTAAGTTACAGCGTTATGCGTTACCTAAAAGTAAACATTGGCAACAGTAACATCCCCTCAAAACTCAAGCAAAATCATATTGCTTGCTCCTCCTGCTTCTCAAACAATTAAAAATTTCATGCTAGTTTCATGAAAAATTGCATAGTGTAAATGTCGTAATATTTGGTTCTCACAAGTATTTTAGAAATTGTGACTCCAAGTCATAACTCAAATCATTTAACTGTGCAAGAAGCAACTAATGTTTATTTACCTTCGAAACTCAGAAAATAGCATCCTTATGGAACACCCTTTCATTTTTAACTACATTTTATTTTTCGTTGCTGTAGAGGCCATACAAATACATTTTCCATGAAAATCAAAGGTAATTAGGTAACGATATTAATACGATATTACGAACATACGTTATTAATAGTGTTACGTTTTTTCTTCTAAAAATTGTTAAACACAATTGACGAAATTTTGCTAACACCAATGAAGTTTATATTTTACAGCACAGCAAACAGAACAAAGATGATCTAATGCAAAGGATTTTTCTACTTGAAATATTAAACTCTCATCAAAGGAAAAATATTCAGGCTCTTGTCTGTTGAAAACTTACACCCAATGAGGAAAGAAATTTTGCAAAAAGTAAAAAAAAAACAAAAAATTATTAGAAACATAAAATCTCTGAGAACTGCAAGAATTTACAAAATCTTATTTTCTAAATATAGTCGTGCAGCAGTAAAGTTATCTTCACGAAAATATTATTTTGAAAACAGAATGCTCATTCGATTAGTGTGAAAAAAGGGTCAAAATTTTTTGATATATTTAAACATCAACTTGTAATAATTATCAACCGAAAAAAATTTTATTTTATTGTTAGCACTACTATACTGCCATCACTTGAATAAACTTATATTAGCTAATCTAAGATTTTAATTTCAAAAGGCATTCTCATTATATTCTATACATATAGTAAAACAGTAACGGGGTCATTTCTGCACATGAAATATATTTGGAAAATTTTGATGTTGATGAAGAAAGTAATCGACATGGAATACAAAAAAACTATTTTTGGAATTTTTGTCTGTTTGTCCGTCTCTCTGCGTTCGCATTGCGTAAAACCTCCCGGCTGGATTTGAACAAAATTTTGTGAGGAGGTCCCTTAGAACCTTGATTCCAATATAGAGCACTTCTTTTTCCTAAAAATAAGTCATTTCGTAGAGCAAATAGGGATACAAGTGTGAACGCATCCATTTTTATCAGTTGCTTGCATAATAAGTTGAAAATGTTTACCACTGTCTACAGTACTCTGGAATAAATATTTAAAAACACATTTTTCTAAATTTGAATTTTCAGAAATTTATAAGGGACACGCAGACGAAGTCGAAAGCACAGTTAGTCGTTATATAAATAGACAAAGACAAAACTTGTTGACCCTTTTTCTTCTCTGTTTTTATCCAGCTTTGCTTATTCTTTCTTGCCGAGCTTTAGTGCACTATTTTTATTTCATCTAAATAGGTTCAGTAGTTAAGAAACAAATAACCCCTTAAATTGCTATCTCTACACACGCCAACACCCACACAAACACACATATATTCAAAACATGATAATAATAATAATAATAGAGTTGGTGGAATTTTGACCACATGGGCAACTCTAGTATTAATTTTTAAACAAGTTTGTTGTATTTTGAAATTAACAGTTGCATATCAACACAACTTAAGTGTTCGACAGGAGTCCACTGTTGTTACTTTACACGATATGTGTTTATCATATGACTTCTTTGTTTCAATATGTAAAAGATTTAGACATCCTTACAATCTTTTTATATATAACGTGTATATTTTTCTAGAGCGTAAATTCTATAAACTCTCACATATTATATCAGCTGTAGTTAGACATGTACGTTCGAAAGCAATACTAAGTCATATGATAAATGCTATTCGTGTAAATTTTTAAGTCAAGCTCTTTAGTCTTTAATAGGTATAAAGTTTTTATGTCAAATATGTTTTAATAAATGGAATACAAAACACCTATTTTTGAAATTTTTGTTTGTCTGTGCTTGCATCACGCAAAGACTGCTAGATGTTTTAAGATAAAATTTGGTGGGGATGTGTTATACAACCGTTTCAAAAATAGAATCATTTTTTTTTCGTAGAAATAAGTCATTTCGTAGAGAAAATAGCAATACAAATACCCATATGTATTGAACAGTTGTCAGCACTTTTTATTTTTGTAGACGAGAAATTTTTACACTGTTTATAGAATTCTACGATAATTATTTTAAAATAAATTTTGTAAATTTGAATTTTAAGGAAATTAGAAATAACACACTGACAAAATCAAGGAGACTGCTAGTTTATAATAAAACTACTCAATTACTATCTCAAGAATTATAAAAGATTAAACACGTGAAGATAACTTAGGCACGACGTTATACATATGGAATATATATTTTTGAAACTGTTTATAATTCTTATGCCACAATAACATCCACTTTTTTTGTCTTTTTAAGATTTTAGAGAACAGTTCAACCAAATTTTAATGCAAAATTAAAACAAGAGTGAAGAGTTCAGCTTCGTTAAGAACATCAAAATATGCATACATGTTATCGATAGATAAAAAACAAATATTAAAAAAAATTAGAATGACATTTAAGCTTGAAATGTTATAGTGCTGCTAAATCTTTAGTTTTACATTTTTGAATGCACTTTTTTATAATGTGTTTTTTCACAGAATAAAGTGAGATAACATTGAAAGAAAACAAAAAAGCAAATAAATTAATTTATTTTTTAAGCACAAGGTCCCTTTAATTTTATTTTTAATTTTTTTCAATATTTCGCTACTCCTTCAGGAAATAAAAGTAAAAAGACCTTGTGCTTGAAAAATAATTTAAAATAAAATTAATTTAAAGGATAAATAAAAAACTATATTAATAAACAAATATTTTTATTGAAATTTAAAATAAATTAAATCGTGCTATTATCCTGTTCAGAATTTATAGATTCCCTAATATTGACTATTGAAGGTGGCAATAATCACAGCAATTTCACTACCGCTTACTTAGCTCTTCAGGAAATTTTTAACACAATTTTAAATAATCTTAAAAGTTTTTTTAAGCAGTAAAGTAAAAACGAAAACCAATTTTTAAGCATTTTTTTATTTTGTTGTATCCACTATATACGGCTGACTTCTTTCGGTTCGTTAAGTGGGGTCACATGATTTCCTCAATGCACCATATATTGCCTTATATTATGCCCCAATCATGTGACTTCATAATCAATTATCACATGCGGCGATCGAGATCCATATAGTGCTAGTTTTGCCCAATAAAACGCAACTCTGGTGCGGCAATCGTGTGACTCCCCAATAAGAAAGCATATGGCGATAGAAATTATAAAAATGCGGCAATATTTGTTGTGTTTTTGTGGGGCAATAGAAGCTAGCAATGCGCGGATTTTTTCATTTTTGTAAATAACTTGTTTTTTGGATTTCAGTGAAGAAATATGCATAGTCATAGATGAGTCCGTACCAATAAATATGATGCAGTTAACCTTGACGTTATAATCACAACACCTGTGTGCGGCAATCAAATTTGACACAATGGACCAATCATGTGACTGAAGAAAATATCATTGGGACAATTTTATTAAAGTGCGGCAGTTTAGCACAAAAAAACTGGGCCAAATTGGTGCGTAAGCGGCAATCGTGTAATCAAACCTTTGTACAGATAAGAGTTAAATAAAATATTACAAAATACAACGAATTTTTACTCTAATTTATTTATTTTGTATTGTTTTGTAAATGTTTCTTATTTTGCTTATTTATCTTTTTCGAATGTTACCTTCAGTCCTTCGTTATTAGATTTGTAAAAGACAAAAAAAGCGAATGTCATCAGGGCCTGAGTTCAATCTGTGCTTTAAAAAAACATAATTCGATCTAACAGTTTAAAATGTCATAATTAAGATTTATTCAGAACGCCATGAAGAAGAAGGTTATGAATTGACACATATGTACATGCATATGTATGTGTATATGAGTGTTGATTAAATGAAACGCAATCATGTTCAATATTTAACCCTTTAACGACAGAACATTTTTGGCTGAAGCGATTTACATTTTTTTTATTTTCGAGATCTATGGTCTTATAGTAATTATGAAAAAAATTGTCCGCCTGGGCACTCTCTTTGTTTAGCAAATATAATATAGTTGCCTATGGGTTGAAACGAAATTTTTTATACCAAATTATTTAATACGTAAAGTAAAAAATACAAGAGATATCAAATCGGAGCTGTGGCACGACACCTGCGATCTGTGCTTGGTGAAACGTTGGATCAGAATACCAGCACAGGCGTACTGAGGGGAGTTTCACTAAGCTCGTACGTATGATAATAACACAGACATCCTGTTTAAGATAAAAAAGCACTCAAACGTTCGAACTTTAATTTTAATTTAGATGTTATAATTGTAATTTTTAATGGAAACTTTAATTTTCGTTTCAACCCATAGGCAAACATACTTGCCAAACATAATTTGATTAGCTGTAGACAGCTTAGAGTTTATACAAACTTATTCATTATATTTTTGATAGATAAAGGTTGAATCCAAAGCCCTATTTTTACCCCGTGGCAGCCATCGCCATAAATCCTTTTTTACCCAAATATGGAGCCTCTTAGGGAACAAGTGCACCCCGATAGGGACTTGCACTCAACCATATTATTGTTGCCATCATCCTCTTCTATAAAATAGACTTTGACAAACTTGCTGTATCTGTTAACTAGAAAAAAATATATGATCTGAAGAACCCCAGGTCAGCATTTTTGCCTATGGTCGTCAAAGGATTAAACTAAATTTAAACTAAATTTACGTGAAAAAGTAAATATATACTAAAAACATGATACATGCTGTATTGGATTTTTAAATTGTTTTGACCTGAACTTGGCCACTTTTTAAGCTTTAAACAGACTAACATGGTAGAAAAACATAAAATTAAAACTTAAAAAACAAATGAATTTTTGTGTAGAACTCTTCACATAAAAAAAAGTTTACAAATTAAGAATTTTTTTATTTTAAATCTATGATTTTTTGTTTAAATGTAACTAATTTACTAAAAGTATAGAGTTAGATTATTTTCTTGTTAAACTATAGTAACTGTTGGCTTTAAATTGTTGTGTTGATGTGATGTTGTTGTTGAATAAAATTGATGCGATTGTTGTTGCTGCTGCAGCTGCTGATTCATTTGATTATGATTGTAGTGATGATATTGATTATTTTTATTATGTTGATGTTGCTGCTGAAGCATATGTGTGTGTTTTTTAATTTTATTTGCCACCATCATATCCTGCAGACACTGATGATTTTTTGAATTTAGTATTACATTATTACGAACATTCTCTTGTTGTATTGATTGATCATTTTCAAGCTGTTGTCTGTTTAAATTCGTATTAATGAAATTTTTATTAAAATCTTCATCTTTGCTTTTATTTAATGAATTTCCTTCACTTTGCCAATGTTTCAAAGGATCACCTATCAGAGTGATTTTGACGGGTTTATATGAAGGTGTCTGCTTTTCCCAGGCAATAGAAGCTCTTCGTGGTGTATGCCTTGGCGTTGACAGTTGTTGGTTATAATTTGTAAGCGTCGTAGAAATAATTGTATGACGTCTTGTTTGATTATTGGCTAAGCAAATAGGATTTTGTTGATGATGTTGTATAATGGTAGTAGAATCACTGCAAATTGCTGGGAAATATGTGGTATAGCTAGTGTACTCTGGTTTACTTCTAAATTGAAATGAATTACAAAAAAGAAAAAAAAAAAAGAAATATAATTAATAAAATCTGACCATATAAAAAAACATACATCAAATCAATGAAAATATAAAGCTTTACTGAGTTGCATGCTTTCTGATTTTCTCTTATAATTTTTTAAACTCTTAATTAATAATTTTGTAATAGATATTTGTAGGTTAATTAAAAAAAAAAAAACAAATTACCTCAAAATTCTATTTGAAAATGCAGCATGCAATCAAAATTTTTTTTAGTTCTTTAAAAGATCTTAATTAAATATTTAAAATATAAGTTATATCACTACTTATAGGACCTAATTAATAAACTTATTAAAATAGCAATTGATTTGGACAATGTATTTTATTTTGAATTATTTTTAACCAAAGCAATGTATGCATTCTTAAGTAAAGTTTTTTTTTTTAGAATTGATTTTCTTCTGAATTTCAGTTTCATATAAGAATCATTCCGAAATTAAATTAAATTAATTACGGTACTAGCTTCAAGGTATTTAAAGTTATCTTTACCAAAAAAAAAAAAAAAAACGTTTAGACTTTATTATCCAAGTACAATTATTCCCAAAAAATAGATGGTGAAAAGGAATCAAAGTACATTGCAAAAAAGACTTTTTAACCACTGGTTCGAATTGATACAATTTAATCTACAATAAATCATGGAGCACCACTTCCCAGAACATTCAGAAACGAAGTTTTGTAATATTAACAAACGCTAACCGTTTTGTTATTAGCAAAGTAGAAGCCATGCAAAAACATGTGTATATGTACTTTTTATAAAGGATGTTTTTTTTAAGCATGATAGAACTTTAAATAACAAAAAATAACACTAACAGTTAAATTTTAATGAAAAGCATTTTCTTATTGTCTTCAGTAAACTCTGGCAAATCATTATGAATAGACTTAAAAACTCTATCAAATAATCCAAGTTTACTTTGAAAACCAGTCATCAATTCAAGCCAATCCAAGTTTGAAGCCTGTCAATTGGCCTCCTATTGTGGGGTTAAGTGAAGTCACTGGTTTATGCTGATAAACTAGCAACAATTGACGCTTTGGAGGCCAAGATTGTTGATGTTATTCGTTACATGCGGCCAGCAGTACTTGAAAAAGTGACCCAAAATCCGCTTCGTCATGAGCTGTCATGTCATGTTCTGATCTTTTGTATAAAAAAAATACGCAATGATATTAAATTTAAAAATGCTGCTGATCACTTGACGAAAAGGAGATTAGTTGTTTTTCCTTACGAGCACCGAAATGGTCATCTGCAAAGAGCTCTTTTCCATTTCAAACCTCTATAAATTGACTTATATTTCTATAATAGAATTCATTAATTTATAATTAACAAGCGATTTTCGGTGAAATTTGCTAATCTAATGGGAATAATTGTACCATAACCACTCTTCCAATCCTGCCATATTTTTATTTATTTATGCACACTATTATGGAAGTTACTTGTACAATATTTAAAGACCCTTCTCTTCGCAGTTCTCTAGGTAAATGACAAAAGTTTTTCACTTTACATGGACGGTGCTGTCTCAATCCATCGACTGATTCATTAGAGTATGCATATTTACAAGGAAGTTTCTGGTACAATTGTTCACGGCTCTACGTGTTATAATTCTGTAAACACACGATGATAATTTTTTTCTTTGTATGGGTTGTACCACGCCTACTGTTTCAATTTAGGCAACTTTTGCTCCAGCTGTGCACCTGAACAGCAACGTTACCATGCATATTTTGTAAAAGGTGAATGTGTTTGTTTTTAATCATTTTTTAACTTTGACACATCTTATGTCGGGAGCTGTTAGGCTTAGTGTTCAGTTTCTTTGAGATTTTTAAGTTACACAAAATTAAGACACTAAAGCAAAATCTTTGGTAGACTTTTTATGGATTCATGGTAATAATATCTCACAAAATATATTATTTAACTTGTTAAAATTAATACACGTTCTCATAAAAATCTTATGAAATTTCATAATAAACTCTGGCATGCGTGCAGAAAACTTATCCATTTTCAATGATTTAATTTCATAATTTATAAAATATTTTATAATCTTTGAACTTTGAAAAACAAAATTTAATATCTAAAGTCAGTAATTTTTTATTATGTGCGATTAATTAACAACTCATCTCATGAAATTGTTTTGATAAGGCGTCTCATGACACTGCAAGAAGACTAATTTGAGGTGTGTATGAAGAAAAGTTATATCTGAGATTGAGATTGACGTTTGCTAAGGTAAATTAAAATTTTATGACAACTGTAGACTGTTTTTAACATAAACTTTCTTGACATAAGAAATAAAATTCTATGGAAATTTAATTAATTCTCCTATGAAAACTGCTATTGTAGTTTCAGTTTTAATTAAAGACATTGTTTTTTACAAATCAATTGCTATTTTTTTATATATAATTCTACGGACTTTTAACCAATTTACATATTTATTTTCCATAAATTGTTATCATAAAGAACAGTTTTGAACACAAGTATAACTTAAATGTAAAATACAAATAATGTTAATTGCGCACAATAATATTACAGCCAAGAAAAAATCGCAGTATAATACCTTTTGTTCTCCATATTGTTGTAGTCTGTTATCAAGAATTTTTAATGTATAACAATTATTATAATACCAAATCATACCATACCATTTTAAAAATGTTAGCATGAAAGTATAAATTAAATTTAAAATTATTAAATTTATAATAATGATTATATAGTTTGCATGATTTTGAAAAGAAAATTTACCAAAAAATAAATCAAAATAAAATTTAACCAAAATTTATGGTGTATAACAAAAGAGGTTGATTATTTGCGAAAATGTTATCGTTTCTTCCTTTGAGAGTAAATTTGTTTTTATTTAAGCATGCAATCAGGGCAAGAAATTTATTGCATTTCAAAATTAAATTGTATGCAAATTTGAAGAGGTTAACACAGAAGAAAACCATCAAACCATAAAAATATAACAAAAATTTAACGTAACTTTTATGTTTAAAAGATGTTAACTTCAGCACGTTATACTGGAGTATTATTTTATTTTTCATTATTTTAATTTTTAAAGTATAAAATATATGATATTGAGATAATCTTAGTTATCGTAACAAATTGTTGCGAAATTATAGAAATTGTGTATAAAAGCACGAATTAATATAATTTTTTTTATAATTTTTTATAACTTTAGCTGATTAAAATATAAGAGAACAGCTTATTACTAGACTTTTAGACTTTAATTTTGTGGCAAAAATTTTCTAATAAACTTTTTTGACAACAGAGAAAAATTGTTTTAAGTTTACAGAGTTTTTTTTTCAAACCTACATGTTCATTTTTTGAAATTTTTTTTAATGAAATTGCAAAATTAAAAACTATATCAAAGAGAATTCTATTCTCATGTTTTGTAGAAAAACCAAAAATATTTGCTTAAACAACATTAAGGACAGAATGAGACTCATGCTTAGCAACGTTTTGACTAAATTTCTTATTTTTGCCATATTAACTGAACTTTAAAGCATTTTGTACACACATGTAAGTACCAACTTGTAGAGTTAAATACTTAAAATACAAATTCAGGGTTAGTTTTTTAGCAAAGTTTGTTAAAATAAAATCTTTCCCTGTCCCAAATAACTTAAGGTGTAAATAAAAAATAAATAAACTTACTAAAATATATTGCTTAAAAAGAACATATTTATTTTATTTAAAATAAGTATAAAAAAGAAAGAAATATAAACCACTCTAATCTATTATTACAAACTCTTACCTCGATAAACTTTCTGTACCAATCGCTAATATTCTTGTCTGAAAAAAAAAAAAAACGATAAACAATAAACAATTTAAAAATCTACACACACATCTCCACACAACAAAGTGGCAAAAAACACATACCCTTTCAGTTTGTGTTGCAGTGTCAACGCACTCCTTTGTGGTAATTTCGTTAGCAGCTTGTGGCGCCTTAAGCTTTTCAGCCTCTAATTTTTCAATGAGACTTTTTTGCAAACGTATTGTGCGATCACGATCATCAACTTGACCCTGTTATATGATGGTGTATTATTATAGCCGAAAATAATGTAAAGCGTAAATAAAAAACAATTGAAAAAAATTATGAAATTAATATTTTTATTGAGACGAGTTGCATGATAAAAAAAAGTTATTAATTAAAAGAGTACAACATTCAATTATTTTAAAATAAGAAGAAAAAATAAATATGAAACTAATAAAATTATGTAATAAAAAGTAAATATAAATATTTTATGATTTTTTAATATATGAAAATATGTATGTATATATATGAATTAAGTATAATAACAAAAAATATTTGTATTGTGTGTATATGTAAGTGTTTGTAAATTTTTTATACAAAAATTTAATATTTCAGATATAAAAAATTTCTATTAAAATTTCTACCTCTATATTTTATGTTAATTTTAATATCCTTTAATAAATCTGAAGCTCTTCTTCATTTAAATATAAGAAATAAAAGTAAGATTTTTATTTCGAAATAAATTGACAGCTATGAAGCCTTTAAAGGATTTCAATTGAGCAGCTATATGGACATAGATAGAGGTTTTTTACCATTTATTTATTCTACATTTGGGTCACCAAATTTTATGCCTTCATAATAAGAATATATAAAATTCCCTGTTTTTTCATGAAACAGTTGAAATCTTCTAAAATACAATATAAATATGAAAAATAAATAAGAAATCGTGCAGCAAAACCGTTTTAAGAATTCTTTTTTCGCATTTCTCTTAAAGTAACAGTTTAATTACTATTAAGTCTTGAAGACAGCAATGCGTAAAAATGTAATTGCAGAATATATATCCATGTCCTTCGAGGTAGCTTTCGAAAAAATTTTTTTTTTTTTTTTTTTTAACAGTAAAAACCTTATGGTACGAGAGAATTTCTTATACCGATTTTTATTTAAACTATTTAATGGAAAATCTGCAGTATGATGCATGTGGTTATACATATATGGTAAAGGGTATATGAGATACGGCATAGCCAAATACAGAGCTCTGCATTTACACTATGCAAATTTTCATGAAACCAGAATGAAATTTTCGTTTGTTTGCGAAGCAGGAAGAGTAAGCAATATGATATTGCTTAAGTTTTGAGGGGATGTCACTGTTTCTAATGTTTACTTTTAGATAACGCATATCGCTGTAACTTAAATAGAAAAATTGAGAAAAAAAAATTCCTCAAAAACTTGCATAGTGTAAATCTGGACTTACTTGTGTAATTCAACTTGTGTAATTCAATTTATATGAACTTAGCTTCTTCGTACATTTTTAGCATGTGGAACATTAATTTTTTATTCAGCATTGAAAGCCTTGTTGATTAGTTAATCAAATAATGTATTTAATGAAATAACTAAAGAATTAAAATTTTCGCCATTCATGTATGCGAATGGGTTGTCCTTAAAAGCACATGTGCATGATTATAATCACTAGAAGAAATTCTTAATAAATAATTATTTGAAACATTTTAATATTTAAATTTCTGTATATTATGCGGCAGGCATATGTATGTAAAAGATTTTTCTGTAATAAAGTGGACATTTTTTTTTGCAACCTCTAAGGCTTAAATTTTAAACTCAATTTAATTTTACCTAATAAGGATGACTCAGTTTATATGCAATTATTTTACAATCTTTATTTTTGAGGGAAATGTCTACGGACAATTTTCCGGATAGAAAATAATTTTTAATGCTTTTACCTGCTTTTGTAATTCAATTTTCTATGATTAAATTGTGGTAAAAATTGCGAGTAACAAAAATGTTATAGAAAAATTTGTGATAATTGTAGAAAGAAAAAATGAGGAAAACTTTCAAATGTTTTTCATCTTTTATTTTAAAACGTTCAGCTGGTGATGTTTAAAAGTTTTGTTCATAATAGATGAATATAATATTAAACTACACTATAACTTGAAAAAAATGTGCGAAAACATTAAACAACACTAGCGATTATATCGTCACTAAAAATAAAAAAATTAACAATAATTTAAATGCTGGTGTAAAAATATATTTATTCTATGAGGTTTATCTACAATACCCATTTATAATCATATCTCATATTTGTCATAGAACAATAGGTGTCTAAAACTTTACTTTGAAATAAACACTGGATTTAAGTAAGTTTCGGATCAGGTAAAAGGAATATTCCTTTAACAATTTTCTTTAAGACTTCTTTAAACTACATGAATGTTCAGATATAAAAATTATTATTAAATTAAACCACGGGAATATTTAAATAAAGTTATTAATTTTAAGTAATTTTTTTATCCTAAATAAGTTATTAAATCACCGATATTGATTATTGGGGGTAATGACACGTCTCGATAGCCATTTCGTTGCCGCTTACTTCGCTCTTCAGAAAACTTCTCACAAACATTTTATAGAAAATAAAGATTTTTATCGAAGCAATAAAGTAAAGAAAAAACAACTAAATTTTATGCAGAAAAAAAAATAATAATAAACATTGGTTTTATTTTTATTTTTACACTGTATACGGCTGACTTTTTTTTGGATCTTTTATACAGTTAGAAAATGATGAAAAACAAAATATCACAAAGCACTACGACAATTTATTTCTATGCGCGGGCATTTTGCAAATTATTAAATTTAATTAAATCACGGGAATCTCTTATTAAATAAATAAATTTTTTATCTGAATTAAATTGTTAAATCATTTCGCGGTAGCGAAATAACCATCGAGATGTACTTTCGCTTTCAATAATTAATATCGGTGATTTAATAATTAATCGGGATAAAACAACCTAATGACACAAATGTATTTCAAACATTGGCAAGTTCATACTCCTTTTAACTTGTTATTTTTCTAATCGAACTAAAATTTGGCACAAGCAAAATTGTTGTGTGTTAACCGATCCCAATTTAATGCAAAAATTCGTTCGTGAATATTACTGAATTACAATTAAATTGTATTAAAGAAGTATTATGCTCTAGTTCTGCTTTAACTATAACAGCGCATGTGAAAGTTCTAAACAAAAGATCAAGGTTTTCTAAACTATATCTAACTACATTATAAATGTAGAAATACAAAAGGATACATATAAGCTTAAAAAAAAACATTTCTTTTTATATAAATACAACCTCACAGTTTGAAAGCTGAGTCTTTTTAACTAAATTAAATATAAATGCATAATTTTGAAGAATGACAAATTATTTTTAGTTAAATTATTTTGTTTTTATTTTTCAGCAAATATTTTCCAACATTAATAACACAAGTGTTCCTAAGACTTAAAAATTATGGCACATGGGGAAAAATTGATAATTGAAAAATGGAATGATGATTTTTTGAGCGGTTTAAATTCTTAAAACTCAATTAAAAATTTGTCTGTTGTATTTCTACATTTATATAAAAAAATATATACAAATAGTTTTTCTAATACGACAACAGAATGTAATTAAAAAGCAACATAAATTTTATACCAAAACTTTAGAAGTACAAAATGAAAATGTTAAAAATTAATTTACAAAATAAAATAAGAGGAAAATGTCAAACATGCTGTAAGACATTATTTCGTTCAATATTTGTCTTAGTATGACAAAAAAAATTAAATAACAAAATTGAAAGAAATGTAAAGTATAATAAAAACATTTTAATATATAAATAGTTTTATGGCAGTTCACAGGATATTTCGTTTATTATTTTGAAATTTTACCTTTCAAAAACAAACTAAAATTGAACTGCAACTAAAGTTTATTTTCATTTTTGAAGCTTGTGGTATCATAATATTAGCTGACCTTACAGGCCTTTTTTCTTTAGTAAATAGAGCTTTTCTTTCTTTTTTCCTTAACTTAAATATAATTTAAATTTTTTTAGAAAATTATTGTTGGACACAAATTGCAATTAAAATACAGCAACCAAAGTAAAATTTCAAATAACGTGCAAATACCTGAAGATAAACCACCTGTCTTCGTAAATCCGCCAGCTCCTGTATGGGGTCATCGGTTGTTGATGATGTCAAACTTGCCAAGTCAATATCATCCAACAGCTTGCTGTCTATACCACAGGATGTAAATAGTTGTCCATTATCATTTTCGAATGGATTGAGAGTTTCTGTCTGCAAGTTAATTAAAATCAGTGTTACAATACATTTAATTTGTTTTAATATTGTATAAATAATTAGTAAAAAAGTAATTGTATTAAGAGTTACATGTTTTCTGATGTTTTTAAATATTGTCTTTAAATTTTTATAAAATAAAAAAACATAAATAAATAATAATATTTTTTTGCTCTTTGGGGTAGTACAAGGCGAATTGCCTATTAGTGGTGTCGATAGCACATCCGTTTTTTTTTGTTCGTTTACGTGTTTTGCTGGCTCGACCTATCGAAAGTGTTTATTTAGAAACATAAATGAAAACAAAAATTCAAATTTTCAAAAAACTAACAAACGTTATAAATTAAAAAAAAATAATTCGTTAAAAAATTTTTAATGCACAAAATATACATATGAATATGAAAACAATATTAATAAAAAAAAATAGTGCGTATTTTTGTGTGAGAATTTGCGGTATAAATATAAAATATTTAAAAATAGAAGCAGTAATTATAAATACAAAACCGCACAATATTATTCGCACAGGCACTAACTTTATAATTAATCTTCCCCTTTTTAAATTAACAAGGCTCAGAATTATAAGTTTTCAATAATTCTACTGTATCATAAATTTCTATAATCATAAAAAATTGGCTATTTCATTATGTTTACTTTTTCCTTTGTAAAGCAAATAATTCTGAGTATTGCAATTTGCCAAATACCTAAGTATTATAAAAAGTGTGATGGTGCAAAGGCGGTGATACAGTTAATATGTAACATAATACGAAAAGGAATTTCACATCCTATAATGCAAATCCCTTTTTTGTCTAAACACTTTGATTTTTAATTTTATTAGGGTTGTTTTGCTGCCCATAACCCAGCAAACCATTAAATGAGCACTGTGCAAAAATACTCCTAAAAATCCGCCTAGGGAGCTTTTTCTTAGCATCTTTTAAGATGGCTTATGTCATGACTTCTATATGACACTCAATGTAACAAAAAGATTATTTTCTAAAATATATTAGGAGCTCTTTAAGTTGAACCAGTTTAGAAAAAAAACGCCCTCCTTTCTGAAGGTTTTTGGATTGCAAATTATTATTATTTTTTTTTTTTGTACTCTTTATAAGTGTAAACGCTCCTTTCTGATTCATATGTTTTGCTAGGAGTTTTTGTTCTACTTGAAGTTTAGTGGTGCAGAACAAAATGAAAAAATGTTACGTTGAATTTTTTGATAATTTCAACAATTCTTATTAGATTACTTTCTCATAAAATCTAATACAAATCATAAGACTTTTATAATAGTGTAAATGGGGCTTTAAAAAATTATTTCAATGAGATCCCTCATGAAAACACTCTCATCATCAATAGCATGGCACTGCAGTGAGTATAAGAGCCAATTTACAAAGGAAAAATATTTCTCAAAAACTAGTTGCATAAAATGTTTTAGAAGTTCTCGAAGTTTCTTCATCTATGTAAATCATCAGCATCTATGTAAATCTAGTTTAGTGAAGTAACTCCAATAAAAAAGGCAAATGTAGGGGTAGCAGAGAATAAAAAATAAAAAAAAAAATTGGCACTGCATATATATTATTCTTTATGAAAATGCCATCGGCTTTATAAGTGAAGAATTTTTAAAAAATTTTTGTATTTCCTTAAAGATCTCTTCAAAAGGTTTAAAATGATGCACATGTTGATGTTTTAAAAAATTTGAAAATTTCAGAGCTCCGTAACTCGTAAAATAAGCGTGAGCGCCAATTTTTTCACCTGATGTTTTTTTTTATTATTTTTTTAATTTTCTATCGTCCCATATATTCATCTTCTTAATGGAGTTACTTTATTGCTCCAAATGATATGAAAAAATTAGAGGTACGTACGCGTGGTGTTTTGCCCGCTGCCTCGAAGGACGTGGACCGATCATGCTCATTTCCAGAAGCACCTCGTTCGACACTATATCTGATCAATTGACATATTTATTTTTTTGTGAAATAAAGTTTGCTGAGGACGAGGGCGAGGACACGGACGGACAGCGCTCAATCGACTTCGCTATGCATAAGAAGTCAGAATATATATACTTTGTGGGGTCGAAAATAGATATTGTAGAAATTACACATGGAATAACAAATTTTAGTTCCACACTTCTAACTGTTTCTTTATTGAATTCTTCTTTCCAAATATCAGCTGTTCCAAATGTATTTTAAAATATCCCACTTATTTCTTTATAGCCAAAAAACCTTCTCTTTTATCATATTTGTAAAAGCTTAGCAGATCTCTTATGGATTCTTTTCAAATTATTATAGATTTATTTAACTAACATTAATGAATATATTTTTAATAGAAAAACAAAAAAATAAAAAAATTAAAAATCACAAATAATAAAACATACCCTCGTCAAGCAATTTTCATTCTTCAAAACAAAAACATTCCAATAGATAAAAACAATATACAAAACAACACAGCAAGAAATGGTGTGAGAATTGTGCATATGTGCGCAGTTGTGGTGAAGAAAAGTGCCAGATAAATAGAAAAATGCAACAGAAGATGATCGAAGAAAATGCAAAAATAAAACAGAAAATGATAATAAATAAATAAATTTACATCAAACAGAATAAAGGAAGGAATAAGCTGTAGACAGCAGAACTTACCTCCTGCAGTATTTTCCGTAAACGTAACAATTGTTTTTTGAACTGTAACACATCTTGAATCATTGCATTCCTGAATGATTTGTCATATAACATGAGATCGTCTGAGGAGCTGTGCGTATCACGTTGATGGAAACTAGACAATCCCTGATGATGATGATGGTGATAGTGATGATGATGTTGTTGATGTGCAAGTTTACGTGTCAACGATGAATTGGCTGAAGTATTGGTTTTGTTGTTGCTGCTGTTGTTATTGGTAGACGATGCTGTTGAGGTGCGTGAAGATGCTGTATTTGTACGACGTCGACCCGTCAAAGGAGATTTAGCACTATCGGAATCGTCGTTATTTAAAGTACAATGTTGCTGCATGCGAGAACGATTCAATAGACGAGTGGCACGTGCAGGCAAATGTGCACTATAAATAGAAAAGTAAATTTACACAATCTAAACACTCTTATTCTCAAACAACAAAGTATACAGAAATTCTATATTAATATTAAATTCGCATTTAAATTAAAGAATTAATAAATTTAAATTTCAATTAGATTTTGGGAGCAGTAGTTATTATTTAATAATCAAACCAAAACAACCTAAGATATGTTGAACCCTCATGGGGAGCACTAATCGATAGCACACGTGAATCATCTACTACATGTTTAGCTGCTGCCGGTATAAAATGACTACGTTTTAAATAGTGTCTGGTGTTTGCAACAGTTGTCGGCATTTTTGTTAAAGCCCTTGGTATATTTGAATTGTCGCTAACAGTTCCTTTACTTTTGTCACTGCTTTGTGTTGTTGATTTAACGCTACGACCCTGAGAGTGTGAAGATTGCTGTTGCGGGGAGGAACATGACATTGCTGTTATACTTTGTTGTGGCCTTAATTTAATATTAATGGGTGAGGATGTTCTTGAACGTGTTGGTCCGTCAATACTTGATGTCAAGTAAACATTTTCCGAAGTTTTTAAATCAGTACGCTTACGTCTTGCACCACTTTGAGAAATGGTTGTTTTCGTTTTTGTTGTTGTTATTGTTTGCAAATATGACATATTATGAAAGGCTTGTTATTGTTGTTAAAAGGATATTTAATACGTTATTTAAGTTATTTGAGTTTATTTAGTATTTTTAAATATATTTTTATTTAAATTGTTATACTCCTTATCTACAGCTGTTCATTTTTAACTAAAATGTTTCTTGTCCTTTTTTGCTCTTGCAATGGTATGACACAATCAAGACTTGCGCATTACCATATATTCTACATAAAAGTACGTGTCTTATTGTTGGTACGAGTTTCTTCATTTAAAACGATAAAAGAAAAAAACATATGTACATAGCAAAATATTATTAATGAATTGTAAATGCCCTACAAGATGTTCGTGTGACATATTAATTTTAATAATTTAGTAGTTTTTAGACTGACAATATAAAGCAACATAAATTATTGAATAAATTGAAATTTGGCAGTAAAATCGTGAAGACTCGTATAGAGGAAATTGTTTATGTACTATGAATTCATGTTTTATAAGCACCAAAATAAATAAAATCAAATTAAAATTTTAACTAAAAATGTCAAGTGAAAGGAATCCGAAAATACAATACAATAAAAAAATAAAGAAATGGGTACTGCATATATATTATTTTACATAAAAATGACATAGGCTTTTAATGGGTTAATTATTTTTAAAAATTTTTTGTACTTCTTTAAAGATTTCTTCAAAAGCTTTAAAATGATACCCATATTGATATTAAAAAAAATTAAAATATCAGAGTCCCATCCCGTGAAAAAATTGGCGCTATTTTCCAAGTTACGGGGCTTTGAACTTTAAAATTTTTATAAATATCAATGTGGGTATCATTTTAAAGCATTTGAAGAGATATTTAAGAAAATACTTAAATTTTTGTAAAATTTTTAACCCAATAACAGCCGATGTCATTTTTATGTAAAATTATAAATACGCAGTATAAATTTTTTCTTTTATTTTTTAATTTTCTGTCACCCTAATATTTGCTTATTTGATTAGATTCACTTCACTAAACTAGATTTACATATTTGGTGAAGGGTATATAAGATTCCGCATACCCGAATATAGCACTCTTACCTATTCATCTTTATAGCGTTTTTGATCATCCTAATTGCCGCTCTAGAGGATAAAAACTACAAATTTAATTGTCAAAAAAGAAATTAATCCGCTTATTGCTATTTTTGGTCAAGTAATGAATACAACTAGTTCTCGATGACTCCCAGATTTGATGACAAGTATACTGAAGTACTTTCAAAAAAGGTAAAAAATGCAATACAATCAGCAAAAATTTCGTAGACTGCATTAAATACTTTCTGCTTGCATCCTCTCTCGTGTTGCTGATTAAAATTGCCCACCTAGATTGTATTATTGACAACCATAAGATCTCTTTTTATTTTATTGGCCACTAGAAGCTACTTGCAACTTTCCCGATATGCTATTTAACACTTAAATTCATCCTATATGCTTTCCGATAAAATAAAGAAAAAATTAAAAAGCCTAATTAAAATTGATTGGTTATACCTCGACTTCATTTTCTAACCAAATTGTAAAGTTTTTGCTGCCCAACAAAATTTTTAATTTTGTTTTATAAATATTTGTTCCCCCATAGACAAAAGAAAATTGTTGGTGTTTTTTCGTTTATTAAAGGATGGTGTAGGATGTTAAATTTGAGTCACACCTTAATATCAAGTTTTTTGCCAAACTTAATTTGATATATCTTTGCTTCAGTGTTTGACAAATTCAACTATTGAGAGGTACACAAAAGGGCGTTCAAACCAAATTACATTTCGAGTACTTCTGAATTTTTTGGTCAGCATAATCGACCAATCAAATGTCCGAAACATTTCTTTAGAAAATGTTGAAAACCCTATGCATTTTCGCACATTTCGTTCTGCGAAAAACACTGCTGTTGCTTGCGACAGTGTTGCAGAAGAGCTGTTAATCTCTTCGTCGCACCAAGCCATGTTGCCGTGAATGATATACGCTTTCGACGGATGATAACGGACTGCTTGTGGTCAGAAATTGTGGATATGTACTTGGACGATATGTGGCTCCAACAGAATGGTGCCATAAACCAACTAGCCAACACAACAATGGCAGTTTTCTGCACAATTTCAATGAACGTATTATCACATGTCGTAGCGATGTTAATAGGCCGCAACGGTAATGTGATTTGATTTTTTAGACATATAAAACAAAAGTGCACTTCAATAAGCCGTGAATAATTCAAGAGCTAAGGGATGAAGTAATTCGACACATAAACGGCATGAAACTTCAATTATGTCTCAGAATCATTGAAAATGTAGACCAATGGATAGATATATGACACCGAAGCAGTGGCAAGCATTAGGCCGCTATATTATTTCACACATAATTGTCATATATATTCTTCTATTATAACAAAAAATATTGAGATAATTCTCTGAAAACTTTTGTGTTTTACTCAATTTTTAAACTTTAAAGTCACATGTTTTTACATTAACAATAGACAGTGTTATGAAAATTATTTAATAGAAGTTACCCAACTGCAAACATTTCTTACTTGAACATTTGCATTATTTTACTGCAACACTTTAAAGTATTAGTATTATGAATAAATTTTATTTAGAGTTCATCATGTCAAACAAAAGAGTTGTTTCGTACACTCAAAAAATTTTAACATTAACTGTTTGACGTTTATTTAGGAAGTTTTCAGTAAAGTTAAAAATAAATGAAAATGTGGTTGTTTTAGGAAGAAAATTTTTATTTAACTTTTTTCGTCTGTTGTTAGAAAAACAAACGACAAAAAAATACTGATTTTCGGTGCAGTCAAAATTATCAATTAATTTTTGCCTTGTTTCAGTAAAAATGAAATTCTTAATTAAAAAAAACAGTTCGTCAGTAGAAAAGTACTATTTTACAATAGCTTTAAAATATAAAATAAAAAACATAAACTGTTGGAAAATATGTCAGTTATAAAAAATATATTTAGAACAAAATAATTTATGAAAGAAAAACATCAAAAAATATTGGTAAGTTTCTTACATAGTATTTAAAATTTGCATTATGTTTTAAAAAATAATGTTCCCTTTTTGCAGGTATTCTCTTCTAAATTCTGTAGTCTTTAGGCAGGCAGTCGTGTTGCCACAGCCCACTTGGGTCCATTGATTGGTCCCAAACAAAGGTATGTTATTCAAACTTTTGAATTACAAATATATCGCTCATTTAGTAATTCAACGTTATAATATAATATAATATAAATTTGATGAAAGTTTTATTAAATTTATTTCTTATTTCTGAATCATTTTAAAAGTTAAAAATTTTATTTGTGATTATCTTGAAATAATTTTTTTTTTTGCTAAGGCGTTCTATTTCTAAATGAGCGATATGTACTTTAATTATCGGTTGCAAACATATAAACATTACATTAGTAAATTATTTTTTCAGCATAGAACAATCCTGAAATCAAGGAAGAACAAAAATATTAAGCAAATAAAAAATAAGAAAAATTTGTGTATCAAAATAGAATAAGTAATAAAAAAATTAAAATCTTTTGATTTTTAAAATAAATAAAAAAGCTGTAGTTTTTATTGTTTTGGTAGGTTACTTTTAGAGAGTTGGAATAAAAGAAAAAAGCATAAATTTTATTATTTAAAATAAATACAGAAACAGTTATTATTAATGTTTTGGTAGGTTACATTTTGTTAGTTGAAATAAATGAAAAAACAGTAGTTTTTACTTTTTTGGTAGGTTGTTTTTTCGTGCGTTGAAATAAAAGAAAATTTATTTATTTTTACATATTTTGTTAGTTATAAAATCAATATTCAAAAACAATTGTAAATTACATTTAATTTAAATGAAATGTAAGTGGACCGTTTTTTAAATGAAAAAGTAGTTGTTAAAAGTGTTTTTTCATTTAAATTTACCTACATAATATTTTGAGTGTACGTTTTTAAAATTTATTACTCAATAATGATGGTGCTGCCGTTTTTCTAAACTAGTTTGCTTTTCAATTTAATTTTTTTTACACTTGAATTATGCAACACATATTTAATATTTTTAAACTTCATTTTTAAGAGATTTACTTTGTGAATCCTTGCCTAAGCTCCACTAAAAACAGAATAGATATAATTTTTATAATCTAAAGAGTTATTTTGAAGTGGAAATATTAAGATGTTAGAAAGAGCGTCTTTAGGCTATCAAGGCTGTGACTAAAGGTAAGCAAAGAACAAAAATATAGAAATAAAGAAAAATCGTTCCCGAACAGAATAAAATATTAAAGTATAATTACTGAAAGTGTGATAAACAAAACAAAAAGGTATTGAAGCAGGATAATAATCCTACACAAAAAATTTAAAAAAATTGTTAACTGGATCTGATCCTTTAAGGACTTTCTGAGAGCATTTGGAACTATAAAGTAAAAAATAAATACAGCAAGTGATTATACATTGCGACAAATGTATTATTTGCATAAGTAGAACTTATGCCCACAAAAACGAAAGTAGTCCACAAAGCGAAGTATTAAATTTTTAAAGTTGTTCTAAACCGAACAGCTTCTTTTAATGCATTTATTTCAGTTAAATTATATTATTAAATATTGTACTTTATTTATACATAAAATAAAACTGTAACAGGATCATTTCTAAATATAAAATATTTTTTTTTTAAGTTTTTGTTCGCGTAGATAGTAATCCATATGCTATCTGCTATCTGGTCTATCTGTCGACGTTTATGCAATGAATGATAAGTGAACTAAACTTCTGTCTTGAAATATTATTTTGGTGGGTCAGTAAATTGTGTGAATTACTAAATAGGTTTACATAAGGTCATGTTGGTAAGCGAAGATGCAGAATATATTCCTTTAAAAATGAGTTAAAATGAGGGAACCGAGCATTACAAACTTTTGATGAAGAAGAAGTACAGCTTTAATGACAAAATAAATACATAATTGAAAAAAAAAAAAATCAACTAATAATTTTATATAAAAATTAAAACAAAAACATGATACCATTGTTGATGTGATACCTGAAGACTCTCCTGAGATTTTTAATATATTATCTCTGAAATTATTCTATATATATATTACAGTGCCTAGAAAGGCCTTAAAATTCTATAGAGTATAAAGTACAGTCACTCACATTATAACTTGGGCAGACACAAGAAAAAACTTCTAGTCGCAATATCTACGTTTTAAAGTTAGAAAATATTTTTTACTTTTTTCTGTTTTATTACAAAAATTCTTTAATCTTAAAATAACAAAAACAATATATTCGAAATTCATTGTAAAATGTACACGAAAGCTTAACTTAAATAAGGTCACTTTTTAGCCTCACAATATTTGAACACAATACAAAATTAGTACTTTGTTGCACCTCCTTATTGATTCTCAACAGCTTGTAGCCTGCAAACATCAGGCCTTATATTATTCCACTCGTCCTGCAGATCAATTTTCAAGAGTTGGATTGATGTGCACTGTCTGTCCTGCATCCGGCAGCCTAATTCGTCCCACAAATGTTCAATGACATTGAGGTCGGGACTTTGTGCAGGGGTTTTGATAATCTTCGGACAGTTATACAAGAACTAATTCTTTACATCATATGCTGAATGCAATGAATGGTTTTAATGCCTAGTTTTTTAACGCTTTCTTTCAAATTTTGTTTCAAAACTGTTAAATAAATATTTTTATTCATTACACCATGAATGAAATGCAAATTTCCAACTCCTGAAGCCGCCATGCACCCCCAAACCATAACCGACCCGCCGCCGTGTTTAACCGTTTTTCTCAAATTTTTTCTTCCATCTCTTTATTTGGTTTGCGCCACACTTTTCCCCTTCCATCACACCCAAATAAATTAAATTTACTTTCATCAGTAAACAATACCTATATACAGATAATTACTCGTAAAACCATGAAATTGTTATTTTATTCCCTACTTACATTGCTCAAAAAATCGAAATCTTTAGCCATATACTGACGAGCAAAAACAAGCCGATCTTTTTGGTTTTTCTTGCTTATTAGGGGCTTCTTCCGCGCAACTCGGCCACGAAAATCATTTTTTCCGAGAAGTCTTCTTATAATTTTTACTAACTGTACCGAATAAATGATAAGGCAATAATAAACCATAATTTTGAAAACAATTGAAGAAAATAAAAAAATAACGGCATACTTAACGTTTTCATTGTGCAAAACATTGTTCGGGCATTTCAATGTGAGATAGAAAAGTTACTTTGTCTCAGTTTTTTATTTATATGCATTTTATAACGGATCTTTAAATTTTTTGTTTTTAAATAATACAGTTAGATATATTTTCTTTTATTAAAACATAAATTAGAAGTTTTCATCATGCATCTGCCTGACTTTAAATGTGGGTGACTGTATGTGACTTGGCTTATTTGTTTATTTATGCAAATAAATTAAAAATTTGTAAAGAAAAAAACTTAAAATTTAATATGTTGGTTAATTTTTAATTAACAGAAATTAACAATTAACGGCGAACCGATTGAATATCCTAACCAATACTTTATTCTTTCCATTTAATCTATTTAAATGAAAAAAAATATATATATATATGAAACCTATACTCAATAATAGTCTTTAACTTACAAATGTCATTTAAATAACTGTGAAAATATTAACATATCAAGTTGCTCATATTTTCTGTTACTTTTACTTAGAAAACGCAAAAGTATTTTTAAGAAGCCATTTTACATCACTTCTAATACGGCGCAATATGCATGCAACACATTGATCATTAACCACAAGTAGTTTTACATTTAAAGGTAAAATAATATCGAAACAGGAAAGTAAATTAATTACCATGAAACTTTATTATTTAATAACGTTTTGAGACGTCATTAAGTACGATTTGTTTTTCCATTATAATTCCAAGAAAATTCATTAAAAAAAAACAAGAAATTATCAAACAACTTAAAAGCAATAAATAGTTACCAGTATGTTACATTTATATACATCATTTTGTTTTAATTGAATTCTTTAGTGCTGGCCTAAGAAATAAACAGATTTATTTACATTCACTAGATGTCTATGAATATGGTAGCAGTGCAATGATTAGTTGATTTGTTGCTTTTTGTTAGTACTAGTGGATGCCTACTGATTTAATGTAAGTTGGTAAACCGGCTCCAGCTTGAGATCGTAATAAATAAGATCAATGTGCTTTTATGGCTTTCGTTAAGAGATATTATTTACTTCTGTTGAGTTTTATTATTCTTTTTAAAGAAATAACTGACTAACATTCATTTAGATAAGAATTGCTTAGATATAAAAAACAAGACATTCTTTTGCTTTATACTTTTTTTAAAACAGCACCGGTAGTAGCTGAGGCACTTTTGTATGTTTTTTCTTTTGTTATACAAATAAATATTGCATTCTTAAGATTTAACAAACATGATGTTTGTTAATACAATATTCTTTAAGAAATGTATTGAAATTCATCTTCTAGTCTTGACAAGTTTTAAAATTTTTTTTTATAAAAATAAAATCTTTTTTCGTGCTATTTTCTATTATTCCGATTAATTATTTAAATTACCGATATTGATTTTTGAGGGTCAAAGCACGTCTCGATGGCCATTTCGTTACCGCTTACTTAACTCCTCAGGAAATTTCTGACAAACATTTTAAATAAACTAGAGATTTTTGTCCAAACAATAAAGCAAAGACAAAAATCAAAGTTTAAGCAAAAACAACAATAACCAACAGTAATTCTATTTTTCTGTGTACGGCTGACTTTTTTTCGGCTCTTTTATGCGGTTGAAAGAGAATTGAAAATAAAATATCACAAAACACTACGATAATTTATTTATTTGAAAGGGCACTTTGCAAATATTAAAAAATGTAGAGAATTTGACGTCTCGTTTATCTCTTCTACGTTTTGCTAAAATATTTATTTTAAAATTGGACAAAAAATTTTTATACCCTTCATTTTTTTACATTTTGTTTCAACATTATCTCACTTCAAGTAACTGAAAAGTCCCAGCAAACCACATGAATCAATAAGGAAACTTTACTAGATTATTTCTCTTTAAAAAATAAGACTTTTTATACTACACCAGTTCAGCTTAAAGAGCTCTTAATTTATTTCAAAAACGACTCGTTTTTAATATTTTTTTTTTGTCTCTAAAAGAGCTCATCTATTTATAACTACCAATATAGACACATTTGAGTGTCATAGAGGAGTCATGGCATGCTCCCTAGGTATATTCTTATAAGAGTCTTTACTTGGAGTGCTTATTAAATTGTTCGCTGGGTTATGAGCAGCAAAACAACCCTGATTAAATGAAAAATTAAAGTGCTTTGAAACAAAATTCTAAAAATGAATTTGTATTATGAGATGTCAAATTCCTTTCTGCACTTTTTGACATATACATCAAGCTTTTTAAATTACTTATGTATTTGACAAGTATTAATGCTCAGTATTATAGTGCTGAACGGGCTTAAGTACGGTGTTATAACAGATATTGACAAAATTACCATTTAGCAAAACATACATCATAATAAATATTACATTGGTCACCTTAACATTTTTTTCCATAAAAAGCACTTTATTCTACACCGTAAAGTAAGTGTGTTTTAAAGATATAAAAAAAATGAAACCATCAGCACATAAATTAAGAATTTTTTAAATATGGAAAGAAATAAAAAGCAATAAATTTAAAAGTATGAGAATGAAAAATACAGATTGTTCGTGGTGATAAAATATAAAATGTTAATTTCTTATAAACAAGGTATTTTAGCTAAGATCTCAATTCGAATTTTTTAAAGAATTCATTCGTGCAACGTGGGAATCCAACGTCAAGTTCAATGAATTATTTTTATTATTACATCAAAAGTAAAATAAATGTTATTATTGTTGTACACGGGCTTACATGTTTGAATGTTTGTTAGATAGTGTATCTGTGTTAGTGCCAAAATTAAAAAAAAACATGTTTCAATATTGATCTTTACTTCAAAATAATCCATTACATATTGCACATGTAATGTCATTGATTTTTATGTTTCCTTTTACATTAAAGTCTTATGACGGTGGCCACAGAGTGTGTAAATGACGTAGCAAACAATTTAAAATTTTCTTTTCTTTTAATTCGGCATTAAATTACGCCCCGTGTAAATTTTCTAAATTAATAATTTGAAAAAAAAAAATAAAATAAAAAATAATTTTTTTGTTAACACGCAATAGTATCACTTTCACCTTCAGCGCTTATTTCAATACCTAAACAAATGAAATCAAAATGTAATCATTATGAAGAATAACATCAGCTCTTTCATTAAGTTTTTTTAATGAAAGAAAATTTAATTACTTCATAAACAAGAGTTAATAAAAACGACGGAAATGATTTTATACGTGAATTTCTCAATATATTAACTTTTCTGTTTTTTAAATGATATTTTTTTTTAAATTAAGATTATTTGAGAGTTGTATTGTATTGAGAGTTGTATAAGTTTTAGAAAATATTTCGCAAGTCGTTGCAAGCCTGTAAAAGTCAATTGCTTAATTAATCTCGCACTTCTTCTAGTATTTAAAATGCTGGGAGATATTTTAAAAAATTATACCAACATTAAGCAAAAGAGATAAATAAAAGTACAGTTTTATCTTTAGATTGTTATGATTCTATTGAAAAAAATACATGGAAAGCAAATGAATATGGAATGCACATCTGGTAAAAGGCTTCCACAACTTTGATGGCATATTGCAGCATTAAATTTTTACATTCAAACCACGTTTGGTTGTGAGCTTGTAACAATAGAGTTTTGTCTTTCAACTAATTAATGAAAAAAGCCACATTTTCCGGGGTTAAATTTTAATATCCAAAAAGGAAGAGGATACACTTTCAGAAAATGTTTCATGCAGTCACTTAATTCTTCAACGGTCTTTATGCAGTGTGGTATTACCTCTTTAACCGACTTCAAAAAAGTAGGAGGTTATAAAATTCGGCTGAATGTTGCTTTTTTTATATTTGTGCCTTCAGAACTCAGTCATTTCTGATCCGATTTTGAAAATTTTTGGTAATATGATAGATTACGCTTACAGATTGGTCCCATTTTAAAAACAGTTCACAATCTTAAAAATTGAAGGGTGTCCCCATACAACATACATATTTTTTACGTGTATTATGAACTGTTACGATTCTGTAAATTTTAAAATTACTGTGTCATACTATAGCCACCAATAACAAAAAGTTATACAAAAATAAATCTAAAAATTAAAGGGTGCCCCCATAATTGATGTAAATTGACTTATATGGGCCTATCTTTTGAACCGTTATAGACAAACGCTTGCAAATTGGACAGAATGTCAATTGCTATGGGCGTAATAGTAACAAGAATTGATATTACAAATTATAAATTAAAGGGCGCGCCAATAGTTCATTAAATTTGATGCATATGGCCATAGTTTTCAACAGTTGTAGACAGACGCTTAAAATTTACAATGAACCTGTATTGCTAAGTCCGCTTTAACAAGAAGTTTATAATTTGAATTTAGAAATTAAAGGGTGTACCCAAAATTAATGTAATTTGTTCTATATGGCCGTATTTTTTGAATCGTTGTATACAAACACCTTAATTTTATACAGAATGTCCACTACTTTATTCGGTATAATAAGAAGTATAAAAATCTTGTATTATAAATTAAATATGTAGTTGATATAATCTGATGTATATTTATTTATTTATTTATTTATTTATTTATTTATTTTGGTATCTTCTGCAGCAAAACTTAAGTCTTAAAGTAGCAAAAGTTTACAAATCGTTATTTTAACATTTATTATAACAATAGTACAAAAATTAGGATACAAAACAAACATTGTTACAACTAAAATAAAATTGCAATAAAATTAACGATAAGAATTATACATATTAAATTAAAAATACTTAATTATAAGAGGTTAAGACAAATAAATGGATGAGGTCATAAAGAGTTTTAATCAGTTATTGTTATTTCAATCACTAAATTGTAGCTAAGAATAATATTGTAAAATTTGCCTTTTAAAAGATAAGACGTTGCTAATGCTTCTAATATCCGGTGGGACAGTGTTCCAAAGACGTATTGCGAATATAAAAAATTGCCAATTTGAAATTAGTGACTTACTTATTAAGGGTACAATCGCTTTGTTTCTACCGAAGCGACTGAAACTAAGTCGATTATATAATTCTTCAGGCTGACGAGCAGTTACTATTTTATGTAGGAATATTAACACTTTAATTTTCAAAAAATCATCAAACTGGACACCAAAAATTTGTCTTGCATAAAAGCTTATATGATGATGATTTCCATACGACTTAAGCCCAAAAACATATCTTGTTATGTTATTAAAAGTAACATTAAGCCTTGACTTGCTTTTTGCATCACAGCTTCCGAAAAGCTCACTGCCATATGTTAGTACTGGAATCAGATATGTTTTTGCAAGAAGAAGTCTGATTCTTAAAGGCGTGCAATATTGCGTAGGCCATAATGTCCGGAGTATTGAAAATGTTTTCCCACAAGCGGTTGAAATATGATCCGACCATGTTAATGTGCTGTTGAATATAATTCCTAAATTCTTAGCTTTATTCACTATTTCAATTTTTTCACAGTCTACAATAACATTTGGTTTTATAGTTATTTGTTGGGATCTTTTATGGATCAGAACACATTTTGATTTTTTTGGGTTAAGACTCAGACCATTAACGGCAGCCCATGAGGAAATTCTTTTTAAATCTTCGTTAAGTTTATCTACAAAATTTTCGCTTTTGTCACTGATAAATATTTGGACGTCGTCCGCATACATTCTAATATTACAATAACTAAGTTGATCCGGCAAATCATTTGTATATACAGAGAAAAGTAAAGGCCCCAAGATTGAACCCTGTGGGACACCTCTAGTGACAGGAAGTGAAACTGATGTAGCCATTTTGGTAACCTCTACGTATTGCTCTCGATCACTAAGATAAGTTCGTATTAGCTTTGTAGATGTAGAAGAAAAATGCATCATCTTTTCTAACTTTTGAAGCAGGACAGTATGATCAACAGTATCAAAAGCCTTGGAGTGGTCAAGTAAAACCAACAAGACCATATGACCATCATCCAGCTCCTTCCTTATGCCTTCAGTTACATCAACGAGGGCAGTGATACAACTGTGTCCGGCGCGAAAACCTGATTGTTTACATGTTAAAAGTTTGTATTCATTAAGGTATTCTGTAATTTGTTTATGTAGAATTTTTTCAAAAGCTTTAGATAGATAGGGTAGAATGGTAATTGGGCGATAATCTGTGGATGATTTTGGAATAGGACGGACTTTTGCAAGTTTCCATATTTTTGGATAGGTACTGGTTGTGAATATAAAATTAAATATATGTGTTAAAAATGGTAAGATAAATGGGAGAATCATTTTAAGGAAAGCTGGATGTATTTCATCAGCTCCCGTAGCCATTGATTTAATAGAAAGGCAGCTTCTCAAAACATCTACATCGCTTACACAGTCAAAGTTGAAAAGTCGGGTTGGTGTCTTTTTAGCATCAAACATGCTGTAAAACAAGTGATCAGCATTTGGCATTTGGACCTCAATAAAATTTTTATTAATGTCATTTGGATCAGAGATGGGATTTACATGAACGTACTTCTCCTGCACAGCACCAATTTCTCTAATGGTTCTCCATATATTTTTTACATTTGTGGATTTTTCAAATTTGTTTGCGTAGAACGACAACTTAGCTTGCCTGATTGCTTTGTTAGTATTTTTCCTAGCCAAACGATAGTCTTCATATAAAGCATTCGTTAGATATTTCTTCCAACGCGAATATGCAATATCACGTTTTTTCATTAAATGCTTTATATTTGAGGTAAACCACGGCTTATTATTACTTTTAATTACTTTTGTTTGTAATGGTATAACCATGTCATACAAGGCCAAAATATGTTTATTCAAGAACCCCAACTGCTCGTCCACCGTTGAAAAATAATATAATTGGCCCCAATCTATCTTTAAAATCTCTTCTTCCAACAAATGTCGATTAGCTCTTTTGAAGTTACGAAAACTTATAGGGTTATTAGACGGTTGAATTTGAATGTTATATATCAGAAAAATAAGATCATGTTTGGAAAAACATGATGCTGATATTTGATCATACATCAAAACATTGGCCATATTAGAAACAAAAAACAGATCGAGTAAAGTACAAGCAGTTGATGAAAAGTGTGTTGGTGTGCTTATATTAGTTGGAGTAAGGCCAACAAATTTCATATTTTCGGTCAGATTTGTGTCAGATAGTAAGTTTGAGTTAAAGTCACCTGCTATTATTACTTCAGCATAAAGTGGTGTTAATTCTTCTATCGCCCTATAAAAATGAGATAAGTCAGTACGATTATTTGGTCTATAAACGCTACCGATTAGAAAATTGCTAGTCTCAAAACGTATCTCAATAAATAAATGCTCAACTTTATCACTGTGTGTGGTATTATTTGTGCTCCTGATTTTGCAAGCCAATTCAGATCTAATGTATATAGCCACACCTCCGTATCCATCTTTTCTGTCATTTCTAAATAACTTATACCCATTCATTGATACCATTGCGTTTGTAATTGAGTCGCGGAACCAAGTTTCAGATATGCATATTATATGTATTCCGGAAAACTCAAATATGTGACGAAATTCATCAATTTTGTTAAAAAGACTTTGAGCATTTATATGACAAATTTTGAGTTCTTGTTTTTGTTTACACAGTATTTTTAACATATTTGCAGTAACGTCTTTAGAACGAGCTCTATTATTTTTTGTTAAAAGCATGTAGGAAAAGCTGGGCTAGAAAAATAGCTTTAGCAACGCTTATTATAGCTACAATTAGTGTTTCTTTTATAATAATCATACAATACATAATCATATAATTATAAATTTCAGAAAAAGAATAAGTGACGGTTATAGAATTTTCAAAAAAAATATATTTAAACATTGGGTACGTTTGCAAATGGATAAACATTACGTAAATAGGATCGAAGATATTAATCTCGAAAAAGCTGCTGAAGTTGTTCTATATATTCTACATGCACGGGTTCATCAGCAACTTGTACTTTTATATATACCAAACCACGTAGAGTATATGCTGTTTTAATGCGATTTGTTTTTTTCATTTTAATCGCTTCTTGTAAAATCTTATGATTTTGTGGTGTTAAGTTTTCATTAACATATATAGGTCTATCACTATCAAACCCAGCATGTCTGAGCCTTAATATTGTTCTGTTATCTCGTCTGTACTTGGCAATCGTCTTTAAAAGGAAATTTTTTTCATACGGCGAATGCATTTTCACGATTATGGTATCATCTTTTGGTGTATATGTTTCTGTGTCTTTATAAATTTTATTTAATCTGTATACATTTTCTATTCTTGGAGTTGCTACATTTAAATTATCGCATAATGTACTAACTATGTTATGCAAATTTTCATCCTTATGATAGGGTACACCACAAATTCGTATACTACCAGCCACTACAGAATTATCTTGTTTGTTTAATTGTCTCCTTATGTTAATTATTTCTGTTTTACAATTTTTTATCTCAGAAATTTCCGACTCCAAATTGGTTACCTTCTCTTTTAATGCATTTATAGTTGTATTTTCTATTAATGTCACCCTCTCCTTTAATGAATGTAGGTCACTTTGAAGAGATGTAAATCTTTTGTCAATTTCACTCAAAAGTTCTTCTTTATACTCTTTAAACTTATCTTCAATAATAACATTTATTTGTTTGGTTAATTTTTCAAAACGACTATCCAGCATAGTTACTAGCTTAAAGGGCGATTTGCAAGCGGAAAGTCGTGATGATTCATTCACAATCCCTAAATAAGATTTATTTAGAAAGTCATTTTGGCGTATTTGTTGTGGAGTGTTTACAGTCGACATTAAATCAACGTTATTATCGGACACTTGCATGCTGCTGTTGTTTATTGAAGTTTCATTTGTTTCAAGATTTTTTATTATTTTTTTGGTGTTTCTCTTTTTTAAGTTGACAATTTTTTTACTTCTTGTATACATTTGCTTGTTTTTTAGATATATAGTATGACTATTAGTTGTTTGTTTTTTGAACTTAACGGTCTATAGTAATATTTCATTAACTTGGCAAACTGTTGAACCGTTACAAACAGACGGCTGAAATTTACACAGAACCTGATTGCTTAATATACTACAACAGCAAGTATTTAATTTGAATTTGGAATTTAGTTGCTGCAATTTGATGTATATTTCCAAACTACTAAACAGTTGAAAAAGTATAAAGTTTTAAGATATAAGTATGTCCCAATAGTTAATATAACTTAAATTATGTGGCTATATACTTGAGCTGTTGTAGGCAAACAGATGAAATCTCTTTTGAAGTCGGTTTTTTTTCGCAAGAATTATTTCAACAAATTGTTGATATAAGTATCATAAAATTTGCCTGAAGAATAAATAAAAAATACTGTCAAAGCTTGTGGCAACCAATAGTAATAGTCACCGCCTAAATTGCCTTCATTTCGAAACATGATACACACAGAAAACAGACAGGTATAAATTCGATTGATATATTCACAATTTAATTACTAATATAATAATATGATTTTTAATATTAATAATTATTAATTTTGATTAATTTTTTATATTAAAAGCTAACAAATGATATTTGCCTCCAAATGATGGTTGTAACACCATTTGAAAAAGTTAACCTGACCGATTTGTATGTTTACTAAAATCTATTCTATTAAATAGAAGATGCAACTAAATTTATTTAGCATATTATTACTGAAAACCAAATTTTGGTAGTTAGAATAATAAAAATCGATTGTGTCTTCTAAATCGAAAAATATTTGACGTAATAAAAATGAATTTTTACAAATTACACAAAAAATAATCAATATTTTAGTATAAAAATACAAGATATATTGTTAGTGGTAAAAAGTTCTTCAATATTGTTGAAAGGTAGGTCCAAAAACAATCTCACAAAGACATTTGTAAATTAAAAAACTCTTTAATGTTTAATACACTTTACTACAGCAAGACGTGCGGTATAGGATGGAAGTTTAAAGAAACTAAGTGGAAAAGAAGATTCATGATGTAAAGGGAGGAGTAGGCTGAAATCGATGGCTCGAGACATGAAATGTAATGTGTAATCTTATTCTTATAATTTACTTTTAAAATAAAAATAAATATTAAAATATTTTATTGTTTTATTTAATTCACAATAATACTTTAAAGAATAATTTTTTAAATAGTTGTGAGTGCTATATTCATTCAGTTATTACAACCGAATTCAAGATAATACACACAACCGACAAAATTCGATTGGCATCAAATTCGGTTCTCATAACGAATTTCTTTTCTCTGTGTAGCTGTTGCTAAACAACGTGCGCAAATATAGCGTGGGAATTCAAAAACTCGGAAGTATAAATACCTCGAAATTGGGTATTTTTATTTAAAAATATTAAATGAGCGTCAATTCTGTATTAACAATTGTCTAGTTAGAAAATACTTATAAAAATTTCTTTGCAAAAAAAAAAACAGATTTTAGCGGTTTAAAAGTTTGGTCACATACGTTATATTATATCAACCATTGGGACACCCTTTAATTTCCAAGTCAACTGTTTCTATGTAACGGTTAAAAAAGGTCCATTTAGCTTAAATTAAATCGATTATGGGAACACCCTTTAATTTTTATATTAAAAATGTTCTAGCGGCCTAAGCAATATCAGTTCCTTGTAAATTTAAGCAGTCTGTCTATAACGGTTCAAAAGTTTGGTCTAATAAAACAAATAACTTCAACTATTGGGACACCCCTTGATTTCTTATTCTAAATTGCAAACTTGCTGCTATAGCCGACTTAGGAATACAGGTTCTGTATAAATTTAAAAGTATGACCGCAACATCATATTAAATGAACTATTGTTGCACCCTTTAATTTGTAATTTTAAATATATATTATGTTATTACAATGGTCGACATTTCGTCCAATTTTCAAGCGGTTGCATATAACGGTTCAAAAGATAGGCCCATATAGACCATACGTCCCAAATATGGACACACTTTCATTTTTCGATTTATTTTTTTTAATTTGTGCTATTGGAAGTTACAGTAGTACGCAGTTTTTTTTAAGCGGTGTCCTTTACGACACAAAATACACGTAAAAAACGTGTATGTTGTATGGGGACACTCTTTAATTTTTAAAATTATGAACTGATTTTGAAACGGAATCAATCTGAACCCCATACCATTCAAATAAAGAAACAATTTTCAAACTCAGTTCCGAAATGGCTGAGTTCCTTAGGCACAAACATAAAAAGGTCGAATTAATAACTTTTTTTTGGAATTGGTTCAAAAGCGTTTTTAATGATTACAAAGAAGTTTTGCTACTCTCACTCTAAATAGTAACACATTATAAAAGTAGAGACCGAGATGAATACACTTTGCCATTTCCGAGAAATGTGGCTTCTGATGGCTATTTGGGTCATTAGGATCATAGTTTCTATGGAAAAAAATATGCAAGGATGATGTAAATAATAAAAGTAAATAATTTAAGAATGTGCTATTTTTTGGAAAATTAAATAACTTAACAACATTCCCGTGTTTTAAATTTAATAATTTAAGAATGATTTTAGTGTACAAATTACTACAGTCCCTATTAAACTGGATTTATTGGTCTTAGTGATAGTGTCATCGGAAATCCCTAAATTTTAAAACAGTAAAAGCATCACTCTATACAACAAATTCATAAATGATTTTACCATAATCTACAGGTTTTAGTCACGCTATAAAACTTTCGTTTGAAGATTTTGACAACAAAATCAAGGTGAATTAATTAGCAGATGTCTAAGAAAGTGAATGTATTATTTTTGCTAATAACTTAACTGCCAAACTTCTATAAAAAATCTGTGCAATATTTTTTTATATGTTGAATTTAACAGTAATGTTTTAAGCGAAAATTATCGAATCTGTCTGCGCTGTCATCGGGTAATTTGCCATGATTTGCCATGAACCAAATTCTACCAACAACCAAAAATATCAAATTTTTTATCATTCAATTTATTTTAAATGTCATTGTTGACAAATTAAAATAAAGATTTCTCAGTTCAGCTTTGTATCATTAAACCTATGAGACTTTTATGAAAAGATTGTAATTTTGTTTGTATTTTAATAATAGAAGTAACGAGCATATAATTTACTATAAGTTATAATGCAATTTAAAATATTTATAATTTTAAAATTAACGTTTGAAAACAATTGTAGGTATAATCATTAGAGATATTGTTTTTCAGCAACTTTTGGTTCATGTAGTTATAAAGTTTTATGTAGTTATGAAAATAGAAGAGTTTGTCGTACTAACTAATCCATAGACTAACTTCATAATTAAATGTAATAATTTCAGATATCTCCTGTATGTTAGTTTTTTTTTAACAAGAAAATAATTAATTAAGTAAAAAAGATAAAAACAAATATTCAAGTACAAAATGCTCTTCTCTTAATAGAAATTTGAAAAATTGCATAATTATAATATTAATCTAAAATAAAAAAATATAATTTTATATTAAGCTAGCAGTGCCCAAGACTTTGTCTGCGTGTCATTTCTAATTTTCTTACTGTCATATTCATAAAAAAATAACAAGAATTGTGTTTTATAACAAATTTGTCCTAAAATACATTTTAAATATAGTTTAATATTTTATGAATACGGCAGTTAAAATTCAAATTTAGAAAAATGTGTTTTTAAGTATTTATTGTAGAGTTCTGAAGACAATTTAAAAATCTTTCATCTACAAAAAAAAAAAAAAAATTACGAAGGTAAAGGACGCCACCCTGTGTGTCAGTATAGATCTTACCCAGCAAAAAATTAGACATTACCTTAAAAAGTACTTGCCATATAATGACTTACTTTTCTGATTGCCATTTTTTGTTACTCGTTTACAAAACGAGTAACATTAGTTCCCAAAAAAGGAAGTAGTAATGGAACTAGTTCTTTATGTTAAAAGAGACTACCGTACTAATGGTACTCATTATTTCCTACAATAATTAATGTTATCGATTCTTAGGAATTGATTATAAAGGTCTCATGCCTTGTTAAAATCATTAAGTTGGCAATCTAGTTGGGAAGTACTTCTTTCAAAAATTTTTTTGCTGGGTAATAGCATAAAGTAATATAAAAATTAAAAGGTCTCCCCATAGGTGGCTTAAATTGACCTATATGGGCCTATCTTTTGAACCGTTATAAATAAACACTTGAAAATTAAGAAAATGGCGTTGGCTGTGACCGCTACGATTACAAGCATAAATAGGTCAAAGAGTGTTATAATAGTTGATGTAATTTAATATTTATGGCCAAACTATTTAACAGTTGTAGACAGACTGTTGAAATTGTAAAAAGAACTGTATTTTAAATCAGATATATCAACAAGTATAAAATATGGATTTGGTAATTAAAGGTATAATTTTATATACCGTTTGAATCGTTGTATACAAACACTTGAAAATTTAAAATTAAAGGGTGCTACAATAGTTGATGTAATTTGACGTATATGGCTAAACTGTTGTACACAGAAGGTTGAAATTTACCAGCTGTATTGCGATAAGTAAAAAGTTAAATTTTAAAAATAAAGGTTGCCCCAATAGTTAATTAGATTTGTTAAATGTGGCCAGACTTTTGCACCGCTAAAATCTGTTTTGTTGTCGAAATTTTTGCAAGAGTTATTTGTTTTAGTTTTTGTTTGCAATTTTTAAATAAAATATAATGACAAGTGTACAAATGAGTTCAAAAATAATAAAGAAAACAAATTACACAAAACGCAAATCGTATCTCTGTTCTAACCTCCTCTATGCTTGACGAGTAAAGAAGACATCTTCTAAATTAAATTTTCATTAGAAAAAAAAAAATAAAAAAATTATAATATATTTTCTTTCTAATTAAATTATTTTTTACTGTAGATTGATAAAATGGTACATGTATGTGTATAAATTTCAATAAACATGCAAATACATTTAGGTAAAATTTCCCCTTTCACACCACAATTCTTACATTAATAAATTTTATTTTAGCAAACGTTTATTTAAAGTTAATTTTATTTTATATTCATTTAAATCGCTTTGGTTTTCTTTCCATTCCAATTTGATTTTGCTAAAAACAAAATATATTTTTTCAGTATACTTTTTTAAGTATTACAAATTCCTTAATAGGTCACAGTATTTGAGTTTATAATTCTGTAACTAGAGACGATTTTAGCTTTTCTTTGTATGTAATTAAAACAAGTAAGAGTACTATATTCGGCTATGCCGAATCTTATAAACCCTTCACCATCTATGTAAATGGAGTTTAGTGAAGTAACTCCCATTAAAAAAGCAAATATTGGAGTGACAGAGTATTAAGAAATAAAAAAAATTGTACTGCATGTATTTTATTTGACATAAAAATGCCATCGGCTCTTAATGGGTTAAGCATTTTTAAAAAATTTTAGTATTTCTTTAAATATCTCTTTAAAAGCTTTAAAATAATACCCATATTGATATTTCAAAAAACTTGAAAATTTCAAAGTCCCGTAACTCGGAAAATATGGGCTAGCGCCATTTTTTCACTTGATGTTTTTTCTTATTATTTAATTTTCTATTGCCCCATATATTTATTATTTTGATTGGAGATAATTTATTATTCCAAATGACATGATGGTGTTTTGCCTGCTGCCTCGAAGGACATGGACTGATCATGCTGATTTCCAATAGCATTTCGACAGTATGTCTGATCGATTGACATATTTTTTTTTTTTTTGGGAAATCCAGTTTGCCTAGACGGAAAGACGGACTTCGCTATGCATAAGGAGTCAGAATATATATATTTTATTGGGTCGGAAATGGATTTTTAAGAAATTACACACGGAATGACCAACCCTTTTTCCACTTTTTGTGGTCAACTATATAAGAATAAAATTTCAGTCTGGTTATGCACACGACAAAATTTTGCCGATTATAAATATAATATTACAATTCTGCTTCTGCATAGTTTGAAAGTTACTAACGCTACTTTAAAATGAGAAAAGTCACGAAGCTAAGAAATTAACTTCAACACTGTATAGTAGGGACAGAAAATGAATTTCGAATGTTTTAAAAATACAAAATTAATACGATTAATTTGAAACTTATGAAATAAAAAATTTTAAAAGCTAATTTTTTTTTGTCATTAAATAAATAATTAAATGAATGAATGATTTTTGTTTATATTGAATTGGCTTGCATTTTACTGTCTTTAATGTAAGCTGTTTGAACGTGTGGTTTAAATAATAGCTTTTTTTAATTAATAAAAAGCAAACTCTTCAAGTTTTAAAAATCCCATAAACTGATTCATTACAATTTTTTTTTGACGTGGCTGCATATCATGTAACTAAAAATAAATGCAACCTAGATGTCTGTCTGACCATAACAAGCAACTTACATATTTAAAAAAATCAAGTTTATGCAAATATTAATATTTCCGCTTTTAAACAGCCCTTTTTCATTACAGTTTTATGTTTCAATGAATTAATATTTTGTAGATTTAAGCAACGGTAATAAAAAGAGCTTCCTCTTATGACACAGCTTGCAAAAACTTTTACAAAACAAAATTCGAAATAAAATTACAAGTGAATGTGTTTTTGTTTGCATGGTTGTTGGCTTGTTGCTATAACAGCATATACGTTGCATTGCACTTTGTAATTTCTTCTTAATTTTCATAGTATATTTCCAGGGTATAATAAATTATAAGCTATAGAATTTGTTATCTGATTATACGGCATTTACACTATGCAATTTTTAATGGAACTAGCATGAAATTTTTGTTTATTTGCGAAGCAGGAGGAGTAAGCAATATGGTATTGCTTGAGTTTTGAATGGATGTTACTGTTGTTAATGTTTACTTTTAGATAACGCATAATGCTGTATCTTAAATAGAAAATAGAGAAAAAATGCCTCAAAAAATTTCATAGTGTCAATCTGGACTTACCCTATAAAGTGAATCTTTAACTTCATGTAGGTATAAGCTTGTAATAGGTAATCAAAAAATTTTGTAATAGTGTTTTGTTTATTGCGTATGTGGTTAAAACAAAAAACGCTAAATTGTACGTATGGCCGCCCTGAAACATTCAGAATAAATTTCAATTATTCATTCAAAAATCTACTAATTACACAAATTGAAAATCTCATCTGGAAATCTTTCCAAAACTTCGTAATAAATAGTACACGAAAATACATATTTTGATGATTTACTATAGATTTTATCAGTTAGTACAGCTTTTTGCTAATAAAACAGCTTTTTGCTAATAACAATATACAATTGAAATTAAGAAAAACCAATTTTTATAGACATAAAAAACTCTTCGTTGAGTTTAAGTTATTCAAAATAAAATCTTTTATTAAAATTTTGTTAGTGCAATGACTTTTAAGGCATGTAAAATTTCGTAATTTCTTTTTACTAAATATACTATAGTCAATTTAAAATTTTCAATTAAAATATTTTTATGAGGGGATTTAACTGTAATTTAATTTTTTTTTAATACAATCTGGAATTCGTGTTGTAGTAATATAATTTTTTATTTGCTTTTAATAACTGCATAAAAATCCACGATCCAAGCAACAAGGGTTTGGCATCATTTATGAAAATTAAGCATTTATAACTTGAACTGTGGGAATCGATCTCAGTGTTTAAAAAATTAACTCACAAATACTGCATGTGTGGATACTGAATGCTTATCAAAGAGCCTCACGATAACTGCATGCAAAACGTATTACAATTTAGAGTGGTGTGTGATAGGAGAGCACACTGCATTATGTTATACTCGTAATACTAGATATTTCCGGTGTGCTTCGCTACTGCTTCCAATCCAGACAGTCTTTTGATTGATTATTCAACATTAAAGAAATTTAAATTCTTTGCCTGCTCCCAGTAAAAAATTTTTGAAAAGGTAAGCGAGAAATATCAAGAAATTAGTACCATATTTTACCAACCGCATATTTTATTACAAACTGTGAAAATTTTAGTAAGATTTGTCTACTGTTGTAGGTAGTTCTGTGTTTTTGTCAAACAAACAATCAGATTTTGTGCCTTATATGTAGATCAGAGACCATAATATATAATAAATAGTTTTTCCTGACACACACATATCATTCTCATGACCAGTAAATTTTTGCAGAAACTGAAATTTTGGTTGTGCCACCAAAAGATTTTTACTAATTGCTATCAAATCTTAAAGTCATCTATAAATTTTTTACTGATCTATAATTAACTTTTCATTATCAGTAAATTTTAACTAAGAACAAAAAAATCTGTGAATTTTATTGATATTCTTGTACAATTGTATTAAAAAACTTTTTCTTTTGTGAATATTAAAGGGTCATCCAAATGTGACGCCTAGATGTCAGCACTATATAATTTTTACACGTGGCATCTTTTCAAATGACATAAGCCATTTTGTTTTATTAGAAGGTAGTACAGTTTTAACCATGGACAGGTACACATTGCAACAACGCGTTTGCATCATTCAAAGTTATTATGAAAATGGGCGTTCTGTGAAAAATACCCAAAACCAAATTTTGTTTAGTGACGAAGCTCATTTCAGAATGGATGGACTCGTCAAAATTGTCGTATCTGGGGTGATGAAAATCCTCGTGTTATTCATGAAAAATCTCTACACCTACAAAAAGTTACTCTTTGGTGTGCATTTTGGGCAAATGAAATCATTGGGCCATTTTTCTTCGAAGATGATGCTGGAAATGCTGTTACTTTGAATGCTGAGCGATACCAATCAATGTTGAGAGACTTTTTATGGACACAGTTGAATCATATTGATGTGTCTGACGTCTATTTCCAGCAAGACGGTGCTACATGTCACACAACTCGAGAAAACATAACGCTCATGCGATCTAACACCATTAGATTTTTTTTGGGGGGTTTCTTGAAAAGTCGAGTGTATGCTAACAAGCCACAAACAATTAATGATCTAAAGAACAACATTCAAGTTGCAATTTGTGAAATAACACCAGAAACATGTCGGAAAGTCATTGAATATTTCGATATTCTGCTTGATGTTTGCAGATGCAGTCATGGTCGGCATTTGAATGATATTCTATTCCACTTATAATTGTAATGGATCATACTTTTAATAAAAAAAAAAAAACAGCTTGAAAAAATTGCAACTATTTTGTGTTTTATTTCAAAGAAACATGTAGGCGCGTTTTTTGGATGACCCTTTATAAACATATCATTTACAACGATCATTATGATTTTAAAGTAAAATAAATAAGGAAATTTTAAGACCCTTTGTTATCTGCCATTAATCTGATCAAGCAAACCTTTCCAATTGCCTTATTTAATTTGTTAAAATGCTTGCTACCAAAAAAAAGTAAATAAATAAATACAATAGTTTGTAAAGTTTTATTAAAATATTGAAATTAAATTACCTGTTAAACATAACTAGTTACTACATTACTTCTACATTATTTTTACAAATTTAATAGCGCAATAAAAAAGATTTGCTTTCAGAGCTTTTTTACTGGCAATGAAAATTAGATTTTGGTAAAATTTTCTGATCACTGAGTTTTTCGGTAAAATTTCCTAATAATGAAAATTATATTGCAGTTTCAATATAAATTCACTGATAATGGGGATAAAATTTAAGTATCAGTAAAGAAATTTTACTGCAATTTTTCTGGTACTTATATTGCAATTTTTGTTAATATATGTTGGTGCGGATGTATGTTGATTATTTGAGCATGTTGGCCTATAATTATTCAAATATAATTTCAGGCAATCTTAATTGTACGATTGATAATTTTTGCTATGGTTTTCATACACATCAGCGCAAACACATTTTTAATATTAAAACTTTAAGAACTATAATAACGGGATTATATATTTTTAAGTTGTTAATACGATTAGAAAATTCAGTTACAAATAATTATTTAGGAAATAATCAAAGTAATTATGTAAAAAATGAGAAAAAATACCTTATTTTTATTCTATATTATTTCATTCTGATATAGGTAGCGAAACACACCGGGTTCTAGCTTTTTGTCGTTAATATACAATAAGAACAATGCAAGTATACTGTTACACACTTTGAATTGAATAATATTGAATTACCGATAAAGTTATGGAAATTAGTAAGTAAGAGAAGAAGCATACACATACTAATATGTCTAACTTTAATGTTTAAGTCTCAATACATTTAAGGAATAAACGGAAACCATAACTTCCTAATTTTTGTAAGCTAGCAGGTAAAATATAGAGTGGTATGTTACATTAGTGGTTACTAGCTGACTTATATGCGTGTATTAACACAATTGCTAAGTACAGAATAGTGTGTAACGTAAGTGGAAAAAATTGTATTGTTATGCAGTGTGTTTTGCTGAGAAATTTTGAAATTTTGACCGGTATCTTTACAGAATTGCAATATCGAAATAGGCAGTGGCTAGAGGATTATTTTTCCCACAGAACTGCATAATAATTTTTCGTTTTGTTTTGTTTTTTGATAAAGTAAATTTTGTGGAAATTACACAATATTGGTTTTTGAAAAGTAATTTTTTTTAAGAATCAAGCACGATATATAGTGCTATTAAAATATTTTTTTTTTCAATTAATTTAAATTTTTACTGTAATTTTAATTCACATAAAAAAAAATACTTGACAATTATACGTGCCTTCATTAAATCCATCTGTATAAAAATTTTGCCTTAACATTCAAGTGTGTAACAGGATGTAAATTTGTAATTATTTGCCTTTTAAATGTAAATCTTTCAATTGTTTATATTATTTACAGATAATTCAAAATTTGTTTACCAAATAATAAATAACTCTTACTTAATTATAAAAAATCTAGTGCCGTTATTGCGGAAAAAGAGTATTTTATGATACTCCAGCCATATAAAACAGCTGTTTAAACTTACTTTTTATTGACTTGCCATAAAGATATAGCAATAAAAGTTACTGTATATATCAATTGGATTTTGATTTTCTACCGTAACCATATAAATAAAATTGCCTATTAATTATGTATTAATTATACGGTTTTTATGCTTTTATTTTTCAAAACCACAGCATTGTATTGGTGAGTTTTAATTTAAAAAGTTTTAAGTGGTTGCCGTTGTGATGATAATGACATTTAATATAATCAAGGTTACGGGCCTTGTTATGACTATGGCATTATGGTATGGCACGACTAATTGAAACTTTACTATTTTATATTAACTCACAAAAATTGCAGTAAAGTCCGTACGAAAACTTCAATTATTACGTTTCGTATTAAAATTTAAATTACTTTTTTAAAACTAATTCAGGTTAGGTGAAAGCTTTGTCTCCTATTTTTTGAAACAGTAAATAAAAAATCTAAGGAGTTTCATAGTTAGAAAGGCCAAACAGTGCGATTTCAATATTTTTGTTTTATTTCTATACCCTTCACCACAGAAACTGAAAAAAGGTATATTTATGATTGTCTTTCTGTGTGTAATTTGTACAATATCCATTACCGACCCAATAAATGACATACAGTGAAAACTCTACTTGCGGACACCTCCCGCAAGCGGACACCTCTACTGAGAAGACAATTTCTTCAGTCCCTTTGATTTTCGAGTATGCATTCAAATTTGTTTCTCTTACATATCAATACATAATAGAATATTTAATAGCAGTGAATGCCGACCATTTCTAATCAACTATCCCGTAACGGACACCTCTCCACAACGGACAAATCTGCTCTGACTGTCGGTGTCCGCCGGTGTCCATCTGTCCGTCCGTGTTAGTGTTGAAATAAAAAACAAAAATATATGTCAATTGATCAGATATAGTGTCCAGAGTGTTGCTATTGGAAATCAGCTTAATTGGTCCATATCCTTCCAGGCAGCAGGCAAAACACCACGCCTACCTCCAATATTTTTATGTCATTTGGAAAAATACAGAAACTCTAATCAAAAAAAAATAGCACTCGCCAAGTTTTTCCGAGTTACGGGGCGCTGAAATTTTCAAATTTTTTGAAATATAAATATGGGTATTATTTTAAAGATTTTGAAGAGATCCTTCAGATAATACTTAAATTTTTTAACAATGCTTAACCTACTAAGATCCCATGTCATTTTAATGAAAATTATTTATATACAGTACCAATTTTTTTTTAATTTTAAGTTCTCTGTCACCCCAATATTTGCTTTCTTGATTGTAGTCACTTCACTAAACATAAATGGTGAAGGGTATATTAGATTCGGCATAGCCGAGTATAGAACTCTTACTCCTTTCCGTTAAATTAAAATCGTAGAAAAATGAAATAATGTATGCAAAATTAAAACTTAAATCAAATATCTCTTAAAAATCTACAATTTTGTTGTTAAAATTTTTAAACAACTCTGTAATCATTTAAAATGAATATAAAATTAAGGATCCAAATATAACCATCCTTGTTTCCTTCTATTTAAATGAATTAAACATTTAAATAAGTAATTCCTGCACAATAAAAAAAAGAGTTCAAAACAGATTTCTGCTGTCTGTCTGCAGCGGTTCAGAAGCTTAACCACATACATCATTTTACATAAACTATTGGCCCACCCTTTAATTTATAATTTTAACTATTTATACTTCTTAATATACTAGACAAAGTTGGTGGACATTCTATTAAATTTTGAAGTGTTTTAATATTACGGTACAAAAGGTAGTATTATATAGGTAACATAACATCACTTTTTGGAACACTCTTTAATTTTAAAATTCAAATTGTATAATTGTTCTTATAGCGAACTTGAAATACATGTTTCTTTTAAATGTCAGCTATAACGGTTCAAAATTTGGTAACATATATTAAATTATATCTACACTTGGGGCAACCTTTAATTTCAAAGCCCAAATTTCATACTTTATATATATTTCAACTGCCTGTCTACAACAGCAACCTTAATTTTTAATATTTATAATTGTTAGTATAACGGTTTTAGTAATTGAACGTTTGTGTATAACAGTTCAAAAGACAGTACCATAGAGGCCAATTTACGTCACCTATGGGGACACCTCTTACATTACTCTTCTACTATTGGTAGCTGCAGTGATACAAAGCTTTTTTAATTTTTCAGTAGTGACCTCCACAGTTCAAAATACACATAAAAAACATGTTTGTAAAATCGGAACACCCTTTAATTTCTTAAATTATGAATTGATTTTAAAACGCGATCAATCTTTATTAAACAAAATTTAATATCGGTTTAAAAATGACTGAGATCTGCAGGCGCAAACACTAAAAAAAGTAAGTAACATTCAGACAAATTGAAGTCAAGAAAAAAATCAAGACACCTTGATTTAAATGGAGAAAACAACACATTAATATATTGCAGCCTGACGGAGTTTACAACAGATAACAGATCGCAGAAGTATTCATTTCTTTTTCTTACTATAAATTGACAAAGTAGCTCAAAGCCAACAACTAAAATAAATTGCTTGCGCCCTTGTATTTCAAATTGTACAAAAAAAAAAAATTAAAACCAGTATGGACGTATGTTATTGAGTATTGTGGACGTATGGTATAGTGCAACAACCATTAATTATAACATTGAGATACTGCAGCGGTAACATTCTAAACCGTTAAGGAGTATATGCAATGACCAATATTCAAATACACCGAGATATAAAAGTTCCAATTATTCAAAATGAAATAAAGAGGTTTAGCCCTAGGTACATAAATAGGCTAAGCAACCATCAAAATACATTGGCAATAGCGTTACTTGATGAAACAAATGAGATTAGAAGATTAAATAGGTTTTATGTTATAGATTTCCAATTTGGAATATTATAATATTAACTATTGGATGTATCTATGTTCAGTCATATGTATTTTATATAGTTTGTTAAACTTAATGTAGTTTAATAAATCATGTGATATTTTTTAAACTACTAATTTTGTTTAGTATTGTAAAAAAGATTGTGAATAAAAAAATAAATTAATTGGGTTAATTCCGCCAGTATATATTAAACTGTTGTTATAATTTCCAGTAATAACCGTCGTCTCTGGCTGTGCACTTCGAACGTTTGGTGAGCGCTTTCGATGCGATAACATCATTTTCAAGCCACGTATTTGTTTAAACTGAAGAGATAGTGTTAAAAATAGATAGGGGTAAGAATAAAAGGTGGTGGGTTTAGGTAATTTTTGTCCGTTTAAATAGTATTATGCAGGCAGATTCCCTGATATCTGTCCTGTTTATTGGGGTAAATAGTTTAATATTTGGGTCTTTTATTATTGGATAGGTAAGTGTGACCGTCTGTGGGTGTTTTTCGTTTGTAAGAGTGTTTTAGTAATTTTAGTGGTGTAAATTTTCATGTTTTCAAGAATGTTTAGTCTTCGTCCTTTTTTACTTGGGTGTAATACTGTCATACATTCATCTATTTCCCCTGGTTCGTGTCCATGTGTGTCAAGGTGTATTGCGAAATTGGAGTCTTCCCTTTTCCTTTTGTATGATCGTATGTGTTCTGTAAATCTTGTTTTTAATGTGCGTCCGTTATCGAAAGCGCTCGCCAAACGTTCGAAGTACACAGCCAGAGACGACGGTTACTACCGGAAATTATAACAACAAAAAAATTAAAACGATTCTTAATTTAAATTACATTGCTTCCAAATCTTGCTTTTGTATTTTAAAAAATAAAATCTAAAACCTCAATACAAATAAAGTCAGCTTTATACCGTAAGGTTTTGTAAACAAATATTGGTTTTATTTTCAATTAAGTAAACTTTCCTAAATTTGAAGCTCCAAATTAAAAATTACAACGAGCAGGTCGAATAAATAAACTCAAGTAGTCAATAAACTTTACAAACATTGCAAAAAATGTGTGAATATTATATTATACCGTTGAGGAGCAGCCTTTTATTGGCTCTATATTTTTGATTTTAGTTTGTCAAAAGTTAAGGATTACTGGTCATTCCTCTGATTTAGTGACATATCGAGCCTTTGTTGCAAGAGACATAACTAAAAACTCGAACTAATCTTAGTGCCTTTAAAGTTTTAAATTATTTTTCAACTCCATGCAGGCCATTATGAGATTTCTTCGAAAATCAAAAATTTTATGATAAAGTCAAGGCTTTTACTAAGACACAGCCTGGCGCTGAAGTTCCATTCTGCAGGCTCAACTCAATAACTAAAAATTTTTAGTTGTGAACTTCCTAGAGCATAGGCTTTGTGTTACGATTTCTAAAATAAAAAACATTGAAAAAACTTCACTTTTAAAAGAAATGACAGTCTTAATTGCATTAGGAATGTTATGGCCTTTGATTTTAAATTATGTACAAAATTTTATATAAAGCCAAAAATTTAAATTTAATATATAAAAGAAAAAAGTTAACATTTTTACTTCATACTGTATTTAATCAGTCAATTGTAAGTCCCGTGGAAAAGTAAGTAATTTGTACAAAGTGTATTTTTTTTTTTTTTGTTTCTTATAACACAAAAGAAATGAAAAACTATGTAAATTTTTGTACATGCAAGTAGAAAAAAACGAGCTCATTTAACACAAAAAATATGCAAATTAAACGTAAAACGATATGGGATGGTTGATTTTGTTGTGCATGCGCTCATAGATGCAGAACAAGTTTTATCCTCAATTGTACGCTATTGCTACTTACTTTTAAAGTGTTTCTAGTTAATAGCTGTTGCTATAGCAGGTGTTATGAAAGCTAACAATCAAATAGAAAAAACAAAAAACGAAAAGTAATAACAAAACACTTAAAATTACAAATGAGCTTCTGCTTAAAAAACATCAAATTTGGAAATGTTTTGGTGTTTCAAATTTGTCTATATGTATATTTTTGTTGTTTTTAATTTGCTTGCAATTGTAAATGGTACATTCAAAACTTTCGAGTTCACAAAAATGAACTTAAGTTAATACAGTTTAGGTTTGCCTTCTTCAGTCTATAGAAAATTTTACCTTGAACTTCACTATTATAGAGTATATGATCGTAATAATATAAATTCTTTTAAGTACTTCATATAGGAACACACACATCGATCATTAGCTGCAAAGTCGTCAAACTCAAGAATGCCGATTTTTCAGGCGAGAGCTTTTTCTGTTTTAAAAGCATAAATATGTTTTTTTAATCTTTTTAATCTTTTTTTAATCTACGAAATTAGCTGTTTTTTTTTCTTGATATTGAGTTTGCTGTAACTAAGCCTTAATAATTAATATGAGCTGTTAAGGCAAAGTGTTCGCGAAATATGTAAAAAATTTTATTTTTATTAAAGCTAAAAAGGTCTAGTTTTTCCATAAGAAATTGTGCAAAATGCTCTATGAGGATAAGAAAGCTGGCAATCGCAAATGCTTGGTGGTGTACGAAAAATTGAATGTCTTTAAGACCATATTTTAACTGCATTTAATCATGCAGCAAATCAGTAAATTGTTACTGCTAATGAAATAAAAACAGCAATCAGTAAATGTTTACAGACACTCCAATCTGATTTTCATAACCTCCAAATTTTTCTTATAAAGCAATCAGCAGACAGTCAATTTTACTGATATTTTATTTGCATTAGCAACATGTGTAAGAAAATCTTTTTATTGCCTCAATAAATTTGTATAACAACATGTTTCCAAAAAGTACAGTATCAGTTAACTTTTTCTGGTTATTGAAAAACTGCAGTATTCATAATGTTTCTATTCTTAATGTAATGTATTATAAATGACACATTTACTACACGTACGGAATGAACTGAAAGTTTTTGTACTGGCAATGCATATAAAATTTCAGCAAAATTTATTAATTACTGAATAAATCAATTTACTGGTAATCAAAATTTAATTACAGCATCTATCACTAAAACTTTACTAATTACTTTAAAATAATGTAGTCATCATTAAAAATTTATTGTTAATTAAAATCAAATTACAGTATCAGTCAAATTTTCAATTTATTGGTATTGGAAATTTCCATCTATAGTTCAGGCATATGGACACATACGATTATACCACAACAAAGTAGCAACTAAAACATTCGTACATGCATATATGTACATACAAATAGTGTGTGTATGGAATAAAAACCACAATTAGCTAGTAAAAGCTGAGCAGCCTCAATGGCTGCGTTGGTAGAGGTGCGTGCTGTAAAACAGAAGAAGGACATGTGCACAACGAAAAATACAAACCTTCCGAGAGGCAAAAGACAATTATTGTGTGAAGCCTTGACAGATAATTTAGTGGAGACATCTAATTTAATACAAGAGTAACAGATAATTGTCAAGAAGCCCTTTATGATAAAAAGTAATCACGGTAGTGGTTAGCGCAGGGAAGTGTAACGGCATAACAACAAGTGTATGGCAGGACGTGTGTTGTGGCTATTAGATTAAAGGTGATGACTGGCTTGGATAAAAGGAGTAGTGGAGATGTCTGTGAATGGTTAACGTTACTAAACAAGGCATCGAGTAGTTCATGTCTCGCCGGAGTAACACAGTAGTGTAGCGTGGATGGCTGCGTTTGTAGTAATAACGCATGTTTAGTAATTACGAGACCAAGGGTTCACAAGACCGGTGTGATCAAGAAGTAGAAGATGCCAGAGAAAGCCATAAAGTAAGAAAACGTAATTTATAATGAGCCACATTGGTATTTGCAATCAAAAGAATCCGTACGTTTGTTCTAAAGGAAAAAACGTAACAATACGTACATTCTTATATAGAGTGGCAATAATGTTTAGTTGATAGTGATAGAATATTGCAAGCTTTATAGGTTTGTCATTTGAAAATTTCATGGTGACCTGACAAGAGTAGAGTTAATGCTGAGCCTTATATATCAAAGGTAAAGGTAAATTATAATGGGGAAATGAGAAGTTAACAGTGCACTCTCGCTGCGTCCACTGAAAACATCAGATGTTCATAACACATACAAACACAAATAGTCACTATTTCAAAAAAAAAAAAAAAAAAAATTAAAATAAAATTGGGATATGACGTTAATTTAATTATATTTGACAATGGTATTTTAATTTTATTTAAAAAAATAGAAGACTCTTTTAAATAAGTTTTCTCAAAAAGTAAGGATTTTCCAGGGTTTTCAATAAAGAGCAAGACTGTAACAAGAAAAAGATGGCGAAAAAGCAATGATAACTAACAGGCGTGCTATGAGGGCAGCTTTACTGATCCAAGGCCAACCAGAATCATTTCATTGATTTCGTATACTACACGGGATATAACAGATGGTGGGATGTAAGAGCAGGTCAACGATTGAGTCGTTAGATCTGTCGAAATTTGCATGTACTGTGTTTTAAAAATAAAATTTGTTACAGATTTTTGACTGAACGATTTGCATATCTTTTAAAAAATTTCATAAAATAACACTTTCTATACGATCAGAGCTACATCTTTTCTACGTGAGAGTGTTGTACATAAACATCTATTCTCTTGTATTTAAATCGTACGATTATGTAGATAGTCTGCCGTGGCCTTTAGCGGAATGTTTTAAAATGTTAACGAATTGTTGATTGCATGCAAAATTAGTTTTATCATATAATAACTGATTATATATAAAAGGTTTTTGAATTAAAACTGATCGAATTTATTAATGTTTTAAAATATATTTAAATAAAAAAATAAGAAAAAGACAAGTAGCTATTTCACAATCTAATAAACTCTTCCAGAAATGCTTGCTACAGAAAGCTCTTCGAAACTCTGATTTCTTCAACATTAATCGACTTACGGCTTTTAAAATTATATGTATATTTTTGTAGATTCAAATATAAAAACGATTTTAAATATTAAAATTTTTTAACGCAACACTTTTTTAAATTCAAACTTTTTTCACTTAACGAAAGTCTGACTTTATTTTTAAATTATTTATGCTTTAAATATAAACACAAAATGATAAAAATATAATCCTCATTTGTGTAGTAGAAATTTCTTAAAAAATCTGTTTTTTTTACTACATTTGCATTTGTTTTTTTTTTACAGAACATTGTTTACAGAACATTGACACCTTTCTAAAGGTAAAACATTGAATGGTTTTTCACCTGCTATATAAATCAAGCGGTGCGTAAAACCACGCGCATTCGTTGGTTATAAACAATTTAAGATAAACATTCTCAAACTACTTTATTTAATCTTTGTTGCGGCTTCTCTGTTTGATAACAAATTTTGTTAGTTTTTTTTTTTGCATAAAATATTACTTGTAGAACTTTTAAAATATTTTATTAATATTTTTAAATTCTAGTTTTCTTACATAAATTTTTAATAAATATAACACAGGTTAGTTAAACAAAAAATTAGCGAGCTTTTCAAACACGTTAAAGGCACTTTTTTACGCTGTAAGATCCGTCATTTAACTACTAGCAGTATGTATTCAACTGCTTACCAATGTGTGTTGGAACGAAGTGAAAATTGAATTATCATAAAGAGCGGAGTATTCATAACATATAACCCAGTAAACAATGTAGGTACGTACTGTTCGTCATTTAGTGTAAACAAATACAACCTATAAATCAGACTTGAATAAATCTTTCATTCGTAAGAACCATCATAAAATCTACTGCTTTTACACTAAAATTATAAATAATTTTAGTATTTTTATGTCTTTATTTTTAAATACCAATAAATATTTAAAGTTCTAAAAATATTGGAAATTAACTGAATTGTCAAAAAAAATTTTTTTTAGTAAAACGATAAGTAATTGTAACAAACTGTGAATTGCTTGTAAAATTGTTCGAACTTATGTTAATGACCTAATGTAAAAAAAAAACTTTTGTTTAAAAATAAAATAAAATGTATTCGAACAGAATACATTCAATTCTTTAACTTAAATCTAGAATTTAAAATGAAATTGTTTAATTATTTATATTACTACCTATACGTGTTTATTTAATATTCTAAGAATTAATTTATATTTAATAACTAGCAGTGCCCATGTCTTCTTCTGAGTGTCATTTCTAATTGTCTAAAATTTTAATTTAGAAAAATGTGCTTTTAACTATTTATTCCAGATTTCTGTAGACAGAAATAAAGATTTTCCACTTAAAAATTTAATGTGCTGACAATTGTTTTAATGCAAATATACCGGAATGGTTGGGTGCTTTCACATTTGTATCTCTATTTTCTCTAGGAAATGAATATTTTAAATAAAAAAAGCATTCTATATTTGAAACAAAATCTTCTCACAAAATTTTATTCAAATCCATCCAGCAGTTTTTACGTTATGCAAACACAAACAGACAGGCAGGCAAAAATTCTAAAAACAGGTAGTTTGTATTTCAAAATTAAAAAGAAAAATCGTGTATGGAATTTGTTTTGTTTATCTGGGTCTAATAAATGTGTTAATTAACATCTAAAAATTACAACTTATCACTTTACTTAATTTGCATATTGTATCATAAAAAGGTGAGCTCAGTTACACATAAACACTTATACACAATCAAATAACTATTACTAAAGTATTAGTTAATTCTACTCTTACCCTTTCTTCTTCATTTCCATAAATATAATTGCATGAGCAATCGAAAAACTACAAGAACATTAAAACTTATTGAACTCTGTTCCAAAATCCTACCTTGCTAAAAGAAGCTAAAACTTCTACAGAAAGAAAATCTACCTTCTTAAAAGGCATGAAATTTAAGAGAAGCAACTCAAAACTTAAAAAGGCTGTAAAAACGTGTTGATTTGGTTCGTATGTAATTAATAACTACAAAATATGTATGTTTCAAATGAATGTAAATAACCCAAATGGAAATTAATTTAACATAAACCTAAATTCAAGTAAAATTACAAATAAATCAAATTTATTTATTCAAACGCCAAACTCTTGGCAGCTTTAATAAATCTGTTAAATTGTTTGTTGGTAAAATTCTCAATTCCAGTTACCTTAAAGAGAAAAGATTATTTGTACTCAGCGTTGCCAGAAGCTTTGAAACGAAAATCATCATATGCAGAAAAAAAAATCATATTTTACGGAAAAAAATCATCATTTTTTCAATACAAAATTTTTTTTAAAAATTATAATTAAAATACATATATTAACATACATTTTATATATTTAAATTATTATTGTTAAGAGTGTACGAAGTTTTATGAAGAACTATTACTCTAATATATATAGGGTTTCATATTTTTAATGATATCTTGGTTAATTTTTAAATTATAGCAGAAATAGTTTCTTATTCGAGAGTGCTGTTGTCTAATCTTTTTCTATATTAAGTTTTGTTTAAATTGGCCGTTGAGTATATTTGTTCGACATTTGCTGAAGAAATAGGAAGACTTATTAAGTTTTGAACAAATTTTGACAACACCGGAAAAGCTGGAATGTTGTCAGTACGAGTTATTTTTGAAACTTTTGACCAAAATTCCTCACTGCTAAGATTATCTAGAGTTGTAAAATGATCACTGAATTTTAAAAAGCGGAGTTCTCTAAATTCGTTGGGTGTATTAAGGCTTAATTTTTCAATTTATAATTTTCAAAGGATCAAGAGCTCTTTTAAAAGCGTATCGTTAAAATCAAATAATTTTAATACTTGTTTACATAACTCAATGTAAAATGCCAGACAATTTTTAGTAAATTCATTTTTTTCACTTGCAGTGAGCTTTGAGCTAGAAGTTTTTTGTTTAACAAAAACACCCAGATAGACTTCGTCGTTGTGTAGAAATAGACTTTTGTTTTCAAAGTCAAGGTCGTTATTGTGACTAATTTTCACATATTCTGTTTGTATAAAATTGTCTAAAAATTTTAAGTAAAGGCGTTGCAAATACATTCTATGTATTTGACAGGATGAGCTTTGAAAAATTTTGTTTTGTTTACAACAAGCTGATACAAAACTTATCTTCACTATGTAGTAAAATTACAATGAAAATCCTACACATTTGAAATACAAAAATCATAGTTTTTATTAATTAGAAATCATAATTTAAGAAAAAAAATCATCAAATCATATTTTGGTTCAAAAATCATCAAAAATATGATAAAATCATCACTTTGGCAACGCTGTTTGTACTCACTTTTTTAGTCCATTACCAATAATACTCTAAGCGAGAGTAAAGAACATTATCGCATACAAAGCAATTTAAATTGACCTTTATATGATTGTTAATTTTTTTTTAAATTGGAATGTGCATCATAGTCTTAGACAAGAAGTTTTCATTACACGAGGTAGGCCAAAAATGTTTACCCTTTTATGCTAGTGTGGAATGAAACTGAAGAGAGGAAAATGAACATACTCGCATGCAGTACTTGGTTGCATTTTCCTTTTCACGTTACTGATCGGGGTCTTGTGTAAATTATTTAAATCATAATTTTTAAATGTCAGAATTTTTAAATGTCATTAGAAAAAAAGAGATACGATCGATGAATTCCAACTATCCTTAGTAAAGTGATTGGCGAACAACGTGGAAATTAACATCTGTTTAAAATTCAGATTTTTACCAAAATTAATTTGTGGTGTTCCTCGTATTATCAAATATTTAATTTAAGTGATATGTGTTCTCTTAGAGAAAACACATATAATTTTACATTACCCTGAACAGAATATTTAAATAAATATTATCAGATCTTTTTGTCAGAAGACAAACAATTTGTTTGTCTTTGCCGAATTTTATAAAACTGTCGTACGAGTACAATATGTTATTTTTTTAGTTTATAGTGATTTCTGTAACGTTAAAAATTGCAGGAAATAGATTCTTAAATTATTAAGCTTACACACCTGCCGCATAGCAAACTAGTATGCAACACTACATTTTGTCAAAGACAGAAACCCGATACTACTTTTACCATAACTGAAAATAAAGTTATCAGTAAGTCTACGATCTACCTAAGACAAAAGCCGTCATTAGTTTACTTAATACTACCAGTGCCCACGACTTCTTCGTGTCATTATTATTTAATCTAGAGTTTTGTTTTAGTAAATTTGGGTGTTTTTATCCATATTTTTCACGAACTATACTTTTTCACGAAATGACCTATTTTTACGAAAAAAAAGTATTATACAAATAAAAAATTTTGTTAAAACCCTAAATCTGAGATTAGAAAACAAGCCACAGTTGTAAGTCTATTCAAAAATGCTATCGCCTGCTTCGGATGGAGCGCAGTATTATAAATAAAAGGTCCGCCAAATAACTTTCTTTTTTGGAAAATGCTATAAAAAACTACTGAGTATTTTCTTAAATTTCTTTTTTTATTTGAAAGTACTATCCTTCCGGTTAAAAATGGTAAATAATAATGGCTGCCTCGGCTGGCCATGCATCAGCCTACACGATCGGTCCAATTTTTAATCACATTATTCGATTGTGTGCAGCTGTATTTCACCAATGGCTTCACGAATATTATCCTTTAAGGCGTCAAAAAATCTGTGGCTTGTCGGCGTAACACTTATCTTTGACAGCAGCTCCGAGGTGGCCAAACCACATCAGCTCTGCGGCTGATAATGCGATCTTCAAAAACAGGGCGCAAAACATCGAGTGTAGCTTCGGCTGTGTGGCTCGTAGCGCTGTCCTGTTGAAACCAAATGTTACCAATATCCTCCTCTTCAATTCGTTTAACATGGCCCGATAACGATCGCCATTGACTTGCTCATTTTCATTTTGGCAAAATCGGCATCTTCTGTAAGTCGATCGCAGGCCCACTTAGCGAAGCGAAAACGCATGGAATGGTCAGTTGGCTTTAACTCCTGAACCAACTGGACTTTGTATGGCGTCATACCAAGGTCTTTACGCAAAATTCGTCTTAATGATGTCTCCGAAAATTTCTTTTGTTTAGAACGACGGTGAAATGATGTTGATGGCGGTTCACGCACACTTTCTGCCACAGTAGCAATATTCTCGGATGTACGCACTGTTTTTGACCTTTCACGCTTTGGTTTATGCATGAGGATGGTAGTTTCTCTCACTTTCTTTTACAAGATAATAAACATACGGAGCTAACGGTGCTTCTTGTCTTCCTAAATCCGTACGCAATTTTCGCATACATTCTGCAACATTACCATTATTTTCGAAGTAATGTCGCAATATTTCCGAGCGTTGTTTAAGCGTATACACAACCATATTCTTTCAGCGGAAGGAAAAAACTAATTATCTGCCAAATCAGATACTACTTGCAAAAAAAAAAGTTAGATGGCGGACCCTGTAAATTTTAATTTATGATAATTTTTCATCATTACTAGTCATTAAAATAAAATATTTTCTTATAAATATTTAATTGGAATTTTGAATTTAATTTTTAATTTTTTTTTTTGGTTTCTATTTTATTAATATTTTGAAAAAAGATTTTGTTTTCCGGAAGTAAAAATCGATACGTTATTTCGTAGTTCTTAATACATATATATAATTAAAAATATGTTTGTTAAAAAATGAATTTCAAATTAATAATGCGTCTGGCTTAATTAAAGGAAATGAAAAGAATAAAAGTTAAGGAAAGATGAGTCAAAGAGGTCATAGAATTATTAGAAAAATGGTTTTGTAGATTTTTCATGTGATACAATTTTGAGGGCAATTGTGGCTCAACATCTGCCACAGAGTTTACATTTTATGTGGACATGTTTGTTTAGGAGTTTTATATAGTTGTCGTAGTTGAGTTTTTATTGTCGGCGTTCCGACTGCCAAGGGTTGGAACCCGCTAGTATATTATTATCGTCCAAAAAGCTAGTCGAAAACCTCGCTGGTCCCTACGGCCGCAACATAAATGGCTTGTTCAGAAAGTAAGCTAAAGACCTAATAATAAATGGTATTTATGGTTATGCTGTATATTCGGTGTAGCTAATCGTTAAACGAACTTATGTTATTTTAATAAGAGACAAATCGATTTTGTAGTTTCTACTTATTAACATTAAATATTATTCTCTTATAATTTGAAAATATTTAAACTTTCTCTTGCTATTTCTTTAAATTCTCTTTTAACTTGAAAATGCCGTTTTACATGTTTCATTTTCAACGCATTCCCTCTTTTTAGTTTAAGTTGTTCGTGTTTTTGGCTAAAAAACTGAATGGTATTTAACCTCAGGTTGCAGTTGCGAGTGTAGTATAGTTTGCTGTTGTTTGGTTAGGTTAATGTTAAAAAAACAACTAAAAAACAAAAACAAAAAACGAACATAAATAATAAACAGGTTCACAATCAATTTGTGCATAGTTTCAGATACCAACAGACAATGCCAAGTGATTGTTTGCCTTTTTTCCCCAACCAGCATCAATTCCCACATCAAACGCGATAGTTTGCTCGGTTGGCGAGCAACACGTTTTTTTTCTGTGACTTTTTTATTCCTCAACTAAACATGTTAAAAAATGTTGTTGGTAACGACACAACAAAACAATAATCCTAGCACCGCTGTAATAACAACGTTGCCATGACAAAAAGAATGCGGCACTTGTACTTTAAATGTACAAACAAAAATTTATATCAAACTAACAAAAAAGAAATAAAATATATACATACTGGAAACATACATTTATATGTAAACACAAAAAAGCAAAGTTGGAATATGAAATCACAAGAAAAAATGTATTACACATACATATACAAGCATTCTAATATGTTAAATCCCTGCAAACATTTTCAATCGCCGAATCTTCGCCCGCGAATCGCCGGCAAGTTGTGTACAATCGCGGCGAGTAATCGCGTGCGAGCCAAAAATTACCCTTAAGCGATTCGCTAAAACGCTCGCTTGTGTGCCTGTTGCGATTCGCGAATAGAGATCCGCTGGCGATTCACAACTAACGACTCGCAGGCGAATCACAAATAGAGATCCGCCGGCGATTCGCAATTATCGACTCGCAGGCGAATCACAAATAGCGACTTTCACTTATTTCTGCATAAGTATTTTCAACTGCATATAAATTACGAATTCTTACTATTAATTTAGCGGCTTCTCTCTTACTTTTCAACCGCAGTGCTTTTTTTGACAACATTTTTATTAATATATTACTTTCACACACCACACCTTTCACTGATCACTACTTATTTATTTCTTTCTTTTTGATATTTTATATTTCCGATGTATTCTTATTGCCTTTTTAACAGATCACTTGTCCAACTGAAATGAAAATTTTGCTAATTGCTTAAATATTTATTTTCTCGTTACCTCTAGAAAACAACAAAAAATAAAAAATTCCATCGAAAGTTATGAAAAAACACAGATGACTCAACTCAAATGAATAAAATACGTTGTTAGAAATTTTTCCCGTTACCGGTGTACGCTCGCGTATTCATCGCTGGTTGTAAGGCATAGGCGATGGCACGCGATTCATATCTTAAACGTAATCAAAATTGTTTTCAGGTTTGAGTGTTTTTAGAACAAAAAATGACTTCTTGTGTACGCTCGCGTATTCATCGCTTAGTTATAAGGCGTAGGCGATGGTTAGCGATTTGTATTCCCTGAGCAGAATCGCGTAATCATCGCCAAACAAACCATCGCCAAAAAATCTCAAAAATGTTTGCAGGGATAAAAACAGAAACATTCACACAAGCCAAAACCAAATTCGCACAAAGTTAACCCATTTGGATATTTTTTATTTTTCCCATTAAAAGATTGGTAAGCATGAAGGTATCGCATCAGACTCAACGAGAATGTACGTTAGGCAGGCAACTAAATCAATTGATAGAATCTAATATTCTTAAAATTATAATTATATTTTATTAGACTTTGATTGTAGATAAAAATTTTATCTATCAGCTGCTGCTAAAGACACTTTACGTGATTGATTCGAATTAATCACAAGTTTTTTTTTCATTATTATTCTTTTACTTGAATCATAAAATACTTATATTTAAATTAAAAAAAAAATAAGTATTAATATTTTTGTTTCTTGTGCCAACGTGTGGTGTGGATAATTTTGAAATAGAAAAGAAAATTTCTATAAAAACTTGCCTTTTTTTATTTGAATTATCATGCGCAATTTAATTATTTAGTTATTTTTGAAATATTAGATTTACATGCACTTCAAGCTGCAAATTTAAATTATTTAAAGTTATTTAAATCATTTACATGATGGTAGTTAAGCAGCTCTGGCTTTAACCGAATAAAAAGGAATAGGCCAGCAGTTTCGTCGACTTCTTCCAGGTACATTTAACCCATGTCCATGCACATTATGTTTGTAGATGTTATGACATTCCACCGAATATTAATATCTCTTTCAGCATCTTTGGTGTGACGTTGATGTGACCATTTCACTTCAGTTAGCAAACATTCGACTTGTGCGGAATAAATTTTGTTGTATATGCTTTGTCATGCATACTTTATTTTGAAACTTAAGCTTAAAAGGTCAAATTATATTAATTTTGATATTTTGTTTTGTTAATTCATATAGACTTTCTTATAATAAAAATAGGATATCACTTATTTTTTCAGACTTCAAAGAGTTAATCTTTTGCGGATTAAATACATTAAAAATTATTTTTTGTATTTTATTTTTGCATTGTTCTGCTTAAAGTTAGTTTCACGTCTGTTGCACCTTTTGTTGGAGAGAGGAGTTTTGTGGTGCAACTAAATTTTAAACAAAAATCTATATCTGATAGTTCACTGTCTGAGCCATGACAAAAACATTAACTTGTAAACTGGTCTTTAACTGAAGCTGTTGTAAAACAGTATTAACGGTACATTTTTCACTACCTATGCAATAAATAATTTAACAACATTTAACAAGCGGAAGAACCACGAGTGTTTTAAATAATAGTATACAAATGGATAAGAAGACTAGTTTGCCATTTTGTTACTATTTTGTTGTTTTATTACCAGTAAATTTACTGATTATTAATTTTTTTAGTATTAAACAAATTTTTCTGAAATTCTATCTTGAAGGAAATTTTTACTTGAATAATTATAAAAATAATAAACATGCCATTTATAACATACATTTTTTTTTGCTATTGCAGTAGTCAGTGAACTTTTTAAATTTCTTAATTTTTCAAATATTCTTACAACTCCATGATATTTCGTAATATTCTTATAAAATCTATTATTTAAAACTCAAAAATAAATGTTTTACGCGAGAAAAGCTTATCCCTATGGACATTTTACTTCTGCTCATGTAGCTCATCAGGGGATTTTACCCAAATTTTTTATTAAAAAATCAAGAATCTTATACCTCAGCCTAAATTAGTTAAATGAGAACTATATCCAACCATCAAAGCAATATGACAACACGCTTGTTCTCTTATTTTTCAACCGACTTCAAAAGGAGTAGGAGTTATCAATTCGACTTTCTTTATATTTTTGCCTCCATAACTCAGTCATTTCTGGATAGATTTTCCAATTTTTTTCTTTGAAAGATGATGCTTACAGATTGGTTCTCTTTTAAGAACAGTTCATAATCTTAAAAATTAAAGAGTATCCCTACACAACATATGAATCATAAGTGTTACCATTTTAAAATTAAAAAAACAAATGTGTAGGTAGATAGCTCCCATTGGCCAAAAGTAATGCAAAAATAAATCTAGAACTTAAAGCGTGTCCTCATAGGAAACGTAAATTTACTTATATGGGACTATCTTTTGAACTTTACAGACAAACGCTTGCATATTGGACAGAATGTCGATTACTTTGACTGTTATGATAACAAGCGATAATACGTGAAATTATAAATTAGCGGGTGCCGCAATAGTTAATTTAATTTGATGTATATGGCCATTCGTTTGAACAGTTGTAGATAGACAGCTGAAATTTACAGGGAACCTATATTGCTCACCCCGCTATAACAACAATACAAAATGTGGATTTGAAAATTAAAGTGTGTCCCAACAGTTTTTGCAATTTTATGTATGTGGCCAACTTTTTGAACCGTTATAGCAGAGAGATGAATCTTACAAGGAACCTGTATTACTAACCCCGCGATTTCATCAAGTTTATAATTTGAATATAAAAATTAAAGTGTGGTCCCATAATTGATGTAAATTAATCTTTATGAGTCTATTTTTTGAACCGTAATAGACAAATGCTTGCAAATTGGACAGAATGTCCACTACAGTGTTTGGAATAATATGAAATATTACTTTTTCAAAGTATAAATTAAAGGGTGTTGTAAAAGTTGATGTAATTTGAAGCATATAGCCTTGCTGTTGAACCGTTATACACAGACGGTTAAAAATTACAAGGAACCTGATTGCTAAGTTTACTACAACAGCAGGTGTAAAATTTCAATTCGGAAACAAAAGGGTGATCTTGGAAACTACTGTTGAACAGTAGTAGACAGACGGTTGAACTTAGCAAGAAACTTATTCTGCAAAAAAAAAGTATAAAGTTTGGTAATGGAGTATAAGGGCATCCTAATAGTTAATGTAATTTTGTGTATGTTGCCCTACTCTTTAACCGTTACGGACAGACAGATGAAATCTGATTTGAAGTCGGTTTTTTGCAAGAATTATATATCCATAAATGTTTAAGACATGCATTCTGCTAGTGTCTAATTTTTCCTGGTACCTTTTAAAATTGACATACTTTTTTAAAAATATATTCATTTTTATGTACAGATTGTATTTTATTAATAAAAATTTTAAATATAATTGATTTATTATTTTTTAGTTTGGCTTAACTTCGCCTTAATTGTGATTAATTGTAAAGATAGCAGTAAAATTTAAAATACAGCAGAATGAAATGCACTTTCTGGCTCACTACTACATTTATCAGCGTTCTGTGTAACTAGCTAGATATTTTATTTTAATCATTTGTATTTTAAAGCATTTACATATTTCTCTAGCGAACCCGTTAAGGTAAATGCTTGCTGGTTTGCTTAGAGTATTTCAAATTTAAAATTTACAGCACATAAAATAAAATCGCATGATAACCCTTAGAAAACTGGAAAATACAAATATATTGAACATGTTTAACCTAATAAAAATTAATTAAACAGCTATACAAACAATAAATAATTACAATAATTATTCTCGCTTTTTTCTTACAAAAATGCTGCATAACTACAGTGTAAATAAAACGATTGTAATTAAAAAAGGCCCACACGAAAATGTATGAAACAGCATGTCCTCCATTCAATTTTTTTCAAAGCTAAGTATAAAAATATAAAATAGTCATAATGAATGCAGTATTTTTGGCTTTTTGGTGAAAGATGAAATTTGTTACATGAATGTTGGGTAACATTTCTCTTTAGAAAAGAAACGTTACAATTGAAATCTTTGTTACTGTATTAAATAATTAAAATTATAAAAAATATTTTCATTAAAATTCCTCTTCAAAAATAAACTTTCACTCTACAAACTTATCATGTCATTCTTCTATGTGACCCTTAATATAGTTTCTCACAATTACTTCTTTACCAATCTTCCAACAAAACTAAAACAAAGCAAAAAAAACAAGAAAAAATCCACAGCCAAAAAACAAGAAGACCAAAAATATTATTGTACAAATTTATTTGTAAGTAATAATAAAGAAAAAGCAATCAATTATAAGAAAACCGCAACCAAATTTAACTATTAAGTCAAAAATACTGGGTTACCAAAGATACCCATTAAACACATACAAATAATAACCTTTCACCGAAAAAGTTATTTTCTATGGCTTAAAACTCAACAAACTAAAATAGCAAAACAATCAATAAGTATTCATTTGATTATTTCTAAGAAAATAATGTTCAGTGTACATTGAATGAAAATGCTTTCAGTTTTAAAATTGTAACCAAAACGACAAATTTTGGTTTTTACATTTGCATTTTTTTAGCAATCACCCACAAACCCCTACCTCTTATAGATTCTAAGGAAAATAAAATAAAAGGAATACGATCAAATGCAAGTTCGAGTTGCATGAATTAGCCGGTCGATTAATTTTATATACGAGAGCAGTTACAGTTATAAGAATGACAGCTTTTTTTAGTTAAAAAACTGATTGTAGATTAGTTTTATGTGACACAATTTTTTAGCTCAAAGAGGTCTCAACTTAAGCAAAGTCTTCTTTAATTACGGAAATAAAGAACTGTTCGACATAACTAAAGCCGCTCTTGCACGAGATGTTTTTTAAATGTACCAAGTCATTTTGACATATAAGATATATATGTATGTATATATATGTAATTTCTCATATATGTTAAAATTATTTATTTAAAGGCGACTTAAAATAACCTTTTTATGTTAAAAATAGCAGATGTCAGATCTTTTGTCAAATAAATTTAGCACGCGTTCTAATTGAAATTTTGCCAGATGATTTTGTTATCTGGCTTTTACACAGGCATTGTTTTAATAAGTTCACACATCATGTATGTGCTTTGCAGTGTGAAATCTGATAAAGCATATGCAAACAAACGCCTCGTGTGAAAACAAACAGCTTTCAAATGGACCATAGCAAGTTAAAATAATTAATGTTTGATTTTTTTTTTTTAAATATAATTTTTTATTTCATATCTTTTTTATTGTCTATTGTCTATTATTTATTAAAATTTACACTTTTATTATTTTATAGAGCCTTCACAGGGACCCGATTTTTTATCTGGTGTATTATGCAAAACGCAACTAAAGCAAAGACCTGCTATAAGTCTTTGCTTTAGTGTTTTTAAAGTAAATAAAATGGTGCTTCAGAATTTTTTTGATATTTTTTTTTTTAAATAAATTAAAAACGAAAACACAAGTAGTGCAAAAAATTTTACGAACTACAATGAAATAGTTCTTCCACCCACCCTCTTCATCTTCTTTAAATCACTGACCCTTCTTCAACCACCCTAGTATTTAAATTTCCTTTTACTTTTTGTTTTCAACTAAATTGTAAGCAGCAGTCAATTGCCAAACACTTAAATGGCTAATATGTACATTCATACATATCGCTTATATTTCCATGCTAACTTTATAAGTAAATTTATTTGCATGCTAGGAGGAATGCATTTATAAGCAAGTGTCGTACAATAGTTTTTTTTTAGAAAGGCAAACTACAATTTGAAAGTTTTCTTATTCCTTTCACTAACTTAACAACATATAAGAAATTTAAATTTATTTTGTTTTAAATATCCTATGACTAAACAAGTCTAAGAACGCCACCTTCAAAAATTGAAAGTAATAAGATAATAATTAATTTGGCATATAAAAAAATTAAGAAATATTATGGAGAATATTTTTTATGTAAAATATAGTCTCAGAAAATAATGCTTACTTCCAAAACGTCAGTTGCTTTGTATTCAAACAATGTATTGTTTTTTTTATAATACTGCGGTACTAAATGTTTGCAATGGTAATGGTATACATTACAAAATGTCGCAGATTTTTTATTAATCCATTTTGTAAGTCAGCCTAAATGTGAATGAAACCAAAAGCGAAAATTTGCCAAAAGTGGCAATATTACATTAAGTTATTTCGAATATACAGAGCCAAAAATAATTACACAGGTAGCAACCTTATACTTAATCTTCTATAATTTTATATTAATAAGGAACAACAAGATAGTGATCTGCCAATGATTTTAGAATATGTACTATTTAATAAAAACTTTACACAGAAAATTTTTGCTTTTACCCAAAGAAAATAATGCATTTTGATATTATGACAATATGATATTAATAAACTAAACAATAAATGAATAACCCAAGCAGCAAGAGAATTTTTTAATAATTTGTTGTTCCAAATGCTATTTAAGGTTTCCCTTATGGTATGAACACTTTAAACAAAAGCATATCTTCATTTATTTTTTGCTTGAATTAAGCGGCAGCAAATGCTTAATACATACATTCAAATCTTTGCTGTAAGAGGGTCATAACTCAAAATTTCAATTTTCTAAGTGGAGAATGTGAAAATGTGAAAACCAGTGTTGACTTTTTATTATAATTCTTACATTTTTTGTAACTTTTGAAGGCTCCACTTAACATCTATAATTTTGTTATATTAAGCTTAATTAACGTAACTTTTGATACAGATACGAAATAAAGTAATATGACCCAAAGAGTACTTATTTCATTATTTGAGAAAGGAATGCGTCTTAACGTATTTAACCTCACTTAACATTTCAATTCGATTTTAATAACAAAAGATACCTGCAAATGCAATCAAAATTCCATATAAAAATCAGTTTGAAATAAACAAAAAATAACATTGCTGTAATTTTACTCTGTTCAATTCATGATAAATCATGAAATGTTTCATGCTTGATGTGTAGAAACAGCAAAATGTTTCTGGCTACAATTCTTTCCAACTGTAAAATAATAGCTCTATTCACGATCTTTGTGCAATGGTCTTGCATCATAGCATTTGCAAAATGTGTAGCATATTTTACTCATTACTGTAGCCCGATTCACAATCTTGTGCAAATGGTCTTGCATCATAGCATTTGCAAAATTGTGTAGCATATTTTTAGTCTACACCAACAAAACATATGGTAATAACTAAAATAGGCTACACAATTTTGCAAATGCAATGATGCAAGACCATTTGCACAAGATTGTGAATTTGGCTTGTGTGTTTTGTTGGTGTAAACAAAAAGTATGCTACACTTTTTTGCAAATGCTATGATGCAATACCATTGCACAAAGATCGTGAATAGGGCTAATATGAAATGCATCTCGTGCGTAAAACTAAACATTCTGTTTAAACTTGGGAAAATTGTTAGCAATTCAGTTATAACGCTTGAGAAATTTAAAAACCGTACCACGATTTAGGAGAAAGTTTTTATATTACGAAAAATTGTTAGTGATTTTATGTTGAAGTTTAAAGCAAATAAGGCTTAAATTTGTTTTTAAAATAATAAGTATAGCAAATTCTATCGAAGCTCAATCTTTCAAAGAATAACTAATTTTATTGAATGGCGAGAGCATGCACTTTTCCATACCGGAATATTAGTATCGCGTCCGTGTTTAAATCCTCATAAGTATTATCGCTAAGAAATTTTTTCATACTGTTACAAAGATGCTTTATTTAAATCATAAAAAGATGTTAAAAATAGTTGAGGCCAAGAAAGTAAAACGAAATGGCGTATTGTGTTTGTTTTCAAAGCCAGAAGTTTCTACAAAACATCTTTATTGCAAAACAAAAACAACTAACACAAAGCGATGACTAAACAAACACAATACACAAACATACACACACCTGCATTGTATAACAACTAAATAAAAATACACAACATGTATTTTTAAATAATGATTGAAGGTTCTAGAAGTAAATAATAATGCTCACTAATGTGTCTGAGATAAAAGAGGCAACGCAGCATTTTCAACTACGCAATAGATGGCGGTAGAAATTTTCGAACAAAAATAGGGTATATAAAAGCAACGCCAATACGTGTTGATTCATTCGTATTGTGAGCGTCATCTAGTTAAAATCTTTTGGTACAACAATTAAAGTTGCCAGCGTGTATTATTAATCGCGAATAGTTAAATCGTTAAATAATTGATTAAATAAAGTGTTATTTAACTAAAACTCTAAAAGTTGTGTGTTTAATTATTTTGCAAATAAAGAACTCATAAATTAAACGTTTATAACTTTAATAAACGTAACAATACGTTTTCCTTTTTTTATTTTATTTTCGTTATATTTTTTTCAGTAAATGCCTTGTTTTTGTCTTGTGTTTCCAAGAAATATGGAATACAATTTTTTAATATATTTTATATAAATTATATTAAACTAATATAAGGAAAATTTCAATTTGTAGCTTTTAAATAAAAAAAATTTAACTTTCTTAACTTTAACTGTCTTTTTCTGGCAACACTGTTAGTGACAAAACTTGAAATAATAAACAACAGACACACTGATATATATACTTACATATACACGTTTACCCAGCTAACATTTGGAAAATTGTTTTTACAAAAATGACAAAAGTGTGTCTTTTAAGACTACCCAAGATTACTTAAAACTGATTAATTAGTTGTGTGTTTAAAAAGAGACTCGATAATAATTCCGAAAAAGCGACTTGTTTAAAAAAACAAAAAGTACAAAAAGCAAATGCTTGAAATTCCACTGCTCTTAGAATAATGTAGAAGACATATTTAACGCAGCCTAACGATTAAAAAATATGATTCAAATACATATTTTTTTTTTATTTTTTAATTTCCATAGAAATATGTCAACTTGTAAAGAAAATAGACATACAAATGTGAAATAAATTTTTTTCCAAATTTAGAAACATTAATTTGAAGAAAATTAGAAATAACACACAATCGAATGTAATAAAAAACAGAAAAATGTTATTTGCCATGTTTGTCTCTCAGAAAAGATAATTAGAAATCTCCTTACAATATTCTAGGAAAACGACTCGTATACGCCCAGGAATATGATAAAAATGACACGAAAAAGTATCGTATTTGATTAAAGGTACGATTAAAAAAAGTTTCGAAAATGAGTAAACAACCAGGGTACCAGGGTAGGGTACCATTTTCTCCCGACAAAATAATCATTTTCGACTCTAATACTAGCGCATAAGCGATTATTTTAAACGTGTAGAAGAGTCAAAAAAGACTCGAATATGATTAATAATTCACAAAAATGCTAACTGGGTAGGTAATTGTAATTTGTTTGTTAATGTTTTTAAAAGATTGTTTTTATTATATGCCTATGTATTTCTTAGTTAAAAATTCCGTGAAGATAATTATTAAAACAACAATCAAAGTAGTTTTATTGTAATTTATTGATTTTGGAGGAATTTAATAAAAGCCGAAGCAGAATTATGAAAATGGAGTTTTAGCAAAATGCAATGATTTTTTACACAACATAAACGCAAGGAGGTTTCCAATTTTATTTTAAGGAGCCATAATTATGCATTGGATTAGTATAGCTTAATTGCAATAAAAAAGTTATAATTGTATTTTATATCAATGTGAAAATTTTTTATTTAGAATATCTTTTATGTAATTCTCATTAATTCTGCTTAAGTCCTTAAAATATTAATTTTTTAACTGAAATATTTTTGTTTAAAACTAAATATAGTGCTAAATAAAATTGATTAACTTTAAAAAAAAACTTTTACACAAAAAAACAGTAAACACTGAGAACCTTTTTTTCATTTTCCTACTTAAGCGTTGCCATTGGATAGAATCTATATGTATTTAAAACATTTAATAAAAAATAAAATCAAAAACAGTTTTTACGTATATATGAACAGTGTGCACTTGCAAATACATAATCAGGAAAATTTATAATTTGGAAAGTTTTTTATGTGATTCTTGCTTCAAGCACAATAAATACAAAACACCAACAAAACTGTAACAGATATCTGCGCCGGTGAAATTGTTTCCTTAACTTAGTAATTGCTAAGTATAGGTTCATATTCACTCTTCTGCTGTTAAATAAAACTTAAATGAACAAATTAACCTTTTTTTAATTTTAAACATAAGCTCCATTGTAGAGTAACTCGGTGGCATGTCAAAATATCCGAGGATATAATGTCCAGCAATATAAAATCATAACGTTCATGGATATTATAGGAATATTTTATGGTATTCTATGTAAGAAACATATTTTATAAACTGGCTTGCAGAAAATCCTTGGTAAGCGAAGCCGGTGTGGGTTACACCATAGAGAACACACTTTCATAAGTTCATACTAAAAACGACACAATGCGCATGGATTATTATTAAGTTTTTTGAGTGCGACATAAAGTCCATGAACATATGTAATTCCTTTAACACTATGATATGCCACGGAGTAGCTTGATGGCTGATTACTTTACAGTATTTGAACTCTTTATTTAAAATGTCAAACGATACATAAAAAATATAAAGCTATATATTATTCATTCATTATTGCTGTTTCACTTGTGTTAGCGTAAAATGATATTTAGCATTTAGCATAATTTAAGGCGGCAATAAATATATTTTCTTACAAAGTAAAAAAATAGTAGGTTACATAACCCAGCTAAACAAATTGACGCAACAGTATTTAAATTTATTTGAACTTCAATATATAGTCTACATGAAGCTCCAACTATAATGTCCATAGGCTAGCCTGAGATTATATCAAAAATCCAACGAAAAGCCTGTAAATGCTTAGGTAACCTATTACAGAATTCTAGGTGAGTACAATGTACATGAATAAACTTTTACTACGTTTATACGCACGCCTTACTCGCAAATAAAATTATTGTGAACTGAACATTTTGTTGCATAAACGGTGAATTTAATTCAATTAATTTTTATTTGCGAATAGCTTACTCACAAAAACAATTCTTGATTAACTACAATATTTGCAAATAAGGTGTAAAATGCTGCCACATTTTTCTTTTTAATACTCCTTATAAAGTTTTAAAAAGGAATATTTTAAGATTAAAAAAAAAATTATTTTTTTGAAACAAAAAATTCTTTATACTCGTAACTTATTTTTGAATACAAAAAAAAAAAAAAAAAAAAATTAGCGAAAAGTATTTCGGAGGTCATAATTATAAAATTGTGAAATGTTTTCTGTCGACATTTTAACAGTTAAAATAAAATTGCTATCCGGTACCACTACAATGTCAAAAATATTCTTGCTATATAAACAGTGACTTAATAATTAGAAATAATTCTTTTTTGTAAATAGGGCACGTATAAACCTAATATTAGTCACTAATTTGCCTCAGTTGCATAATTATATTTAATTCGTACTTTTGAGAAAATCGACAAATAAACAAATTTTAAAACATAAAGATATTTAAAGAACATATATATATAACAACAATCACATACATATTTACATTTTCTGTTCATATTCTAATATAAATTCAATAAAAAATCTTAAAAGTTTTTTTTTTTCTGTTTTTGCATTTGTGGCCAACCATACTAAAAAATGCAACAATGCACATCACTCAAATTATATATGTATGTACACTTAAAAATTAAATTTTAATTAATTACGTTTGTTAAAAATGTTCCTTTTTTACATTTTCAATTAAATTGAAAACGAAAATTTGAACACTGTAGGTGTTCATTGCAAATTTTCTTTATGAATGTATACCACAAAGCACGATCAGCTGTTTCCTTACGGAAAGTGCGATCAGTTTCGTATCTGAAAGAAATGACATTTGACGAAACGATTAGAGGTTTTCTTAAGTACATTACAGTTTGCCATATATAATTTAATGTGTTTGCACAGTTGTTTAAGTTTGCTTAAGTTATCTTATGCACACTATAAATATTTGGGCCTTTACCAATTTAATTTAATATTAAACAGTATCTTCTGTTGCAGCTCTCTATCTCTGGAACATGAAATTTACACAGAAGATGTATTACTATATGCACCACAACAGCAAACGACGTGATATTCATAAAAATATTGTTACTTTTTAACTGTGATAGGCAGACAAATTAGTACAAAAAATTAAATGAAATGAATGAATCGAACTTGGTCGACAAGAGGGTATTAATTCAAAATTTAATTTTAATTTTCAGTAGAGGTGAAAAACTGTTTGTTATTTTTAAAAGCATATCCAAGTCCGAATACATCCTCTTAAGCAAATTCTCTTAAAAAAATATATTAATATTATCTTTTCTTAAAATTTTTGCAGATATTGAAATTGGAGTATATGATAATTTTCTGAAATTGCTCTATATGTTTTTATACCCTTCACCACAAAAAGTGGAAAAAGGGTGGAAAGTTTGTCATTCCCTTTGTAATTTCTACAATATGCCTTTCCGACCCCATAAAGTATACTCCTATATACATTCAGACTTCTTATGCAAAGCGAGGTCGCTTGAACGATGTGCGTCTGTCCGTCCGAGTTAGTGTTGAAATTAAGTTTGACAGGGCAAAAAAAAATAAATAAATATGTATTCGATAAAATATAGTGTCGAAAGAGATGCTTGATAATAGCATAAATAATAGAGATCTTTTAGGAAATACTAAAATTTATTACAAATGCTTAACCCATTAAGAGCCCATGTCATTTTTATGAAAAATTATATAAATGCAGTACCAAATTTCTTATTTTTTAATTCTCTGTTACCCAATATTTGGTTTTTTGATTGGAGTTGCTTCACTAAGTTTCGGCATAGCCAAATAAAGCACTCTTACTTGTTGATTTATCGAATAGTTTAATACAACGCTTAAAACGCGGTGCATACGGAAAGAAATAACCGAAGTGCGACGACAAAAATGGAATTTTTAATTTTTTAAATGTAACTTAATATGTACCAGTACACAATCAACCTATAAGTATTTATATTTTTTAGTCTCACTAGTCTGTACGTGCGTGGAAAGTATTATTATCTGTTGTTCCACCTGACAGCAGCATCTATAGGGTTTATTGGTGATAAAGTCTAAAATTATGTATCTAAATCATCGCTACTCACAAAGAGAAACATTCAGCTCTCTCTAGAATGCTTAAAATATAAAAAATGCCGAACTAGTCCCACTCCGCTAGAAAGCTACTATATGATACTTTTGTGCGTGAAGCACACTTTTTGTGCCAATTATTGCTGCCGTTTGCCAATATCAAAACAAAGCGTATGGATCTTTTTTACAAAAAGTTTTTAGTCTTATTAATTCACTAAGATTTCTTAAGCTTTTTGGCGGAAAATAAAATTAGTTTTTTAGAAATTAGAAAAGCAGTATCAGCTTAGCAATAAAGTTGGTTTTGGTATATTTATAGAATTTTTCTGGTAGAAATCGTTTTGGTCCTTGGGTAACGCTTCTTGTAATATTCACCAAGAGAATAAGAAAATACTCGAACAACTTCGTTAGCTAGGTAATATTGATGAACAATTCTACATTTTTAATGAAACTTGCATGAATTTTTTATTTGTTGATGGTGTAGTAGGAGGGGTAAAAAAGATGCCTTCTTGAATTTTGAAGGGATGTTATTTTTGCTTAAGTTTTTTTAATATAACGAAAACGCAAAATTGCATTAAAAAATGGCATAGTATAAATCTGGACTATATCAAATATATTGAAAAATTTACTTTAGGAAGAGCTGTAAAAAAATTCCAAAAATCAAGTGGAGGTCCCTCCGTTTCCTCTCTCAATAAATGGAGCAAATTTTCCCTGGGTAGTACACCTAATTCTGAAAATGCCATGGGAAAATTACATTTATTTTAATTCGTTAAGATTTAATTCTGTGCAGTTTCTTCACAAACTACTTCTATGCACCAGTGATGTATACTTAAAATTTTACAAAAATAAAAAAAGAGGGTTCGTGTCAAAATTGTAACTAACAGAGCCGCGATAGCCAAATTATTCATTCTGTGCAGTCCTCTCAGGCATTTGTGTGCACGAAAATATATTAGAAAGGGGAAGTTCGTAACTGCATTGGGTGTACTAAAACCTATACTTAAAAGAAGATGAAAATGAAGAGAGTTCAATGCTAAGCAAATTCTATCTGCCATTTTGAATTTTTCAAAGCTAAAATCAGATTTCTTTTTAGCGACCCAAAAAAATCCGTGTAATAAATTTCAAGCGAATTCCATAAATTTTTAAAAAATTTTTCGCGTTATTGGATCCGCGATTTAAAATTTTTTAAAAACTGTTGTCAGATTCATATTCTGCAATCCTAAAAACCTTGTGGTACCTAGTTTTACTAAGAGTTTTCGAATCGATATTAAGTAAATAATTTTGCCGCACTTAATTTTTAATTCATGCCTGTGTGAATTGCTGAAAGAAAACAAAACTTACGTAATATCCTTGTCATTGTTCTTTGTTGATCGAGTACGCAAAATGGAACTTAATTCTCTCATAACTCCACCGCGATTGAACTCAGACAACAATTCATTATCATCGATATTATTTAAATCGGAACCACTGCGACTCTTAATCGAAGCAGATCTTTAAATAATTAATAAAATATATTATATTAAAATTGAATATAGAAAACCCCAAAGATTTGCTCACTTGTCAATTGAATCTATGCTACTGGCAACATCAAAATCCATCATAAGATCATCCGAACAAATAGACTCACACGGAGATAGAGTATCTAAGGAATCTGCACTCTCCATAACTGCTTTGCGTAAAGAAAGTGGTGTGCGCAAACTTAATTCCATAGCTTGATGCAGAGCACTACGTGATTTATTTATAGAAGCTCTCATTGAACCCATACTCTCCATTAAAGTCGGTGTATCGGTTTTATCTCTACGAGATGTACCACTCTCACAACCACCATCCTGGGATTCTTGATTAAATAACAGAGCTGGTTGATCTGCTATTTCATCGTCTATTAAATTTCCACAATCCGATAATGACAAGGAATGGGAAGCATGTGTTGGCGTACCTGGTGACAAAGGACTAGCCAAATCCAACTCAGGGGATATTTCATCAATATCCTTTTCCTGCAACTCTTCGTTTATTTTGTGTTTCTTTTGCTTACAGGGAGCTTCCTCAGATTCCGTGCTACTCACTAGACTATCAGTAGGCGATGTCTCATCATCTAAAAGAAATGTACTGCCCTCTAAGGCCATTTCAGCAAATTTTGTTTCATTTAAAGTACCACAAATTGATTTTGGACGTTCGCATCTATCTGTTTCATTCTCGTAAATTACAAGATTCTTGCTAACTTTTGCAATATTATCAGTTTGATCATTTACATTGAGCGGTACAGGTTCAGAGATTGAGGCTAAAAATAATATAAAAAATTAATTTAAATTTACCTAAAGTTCTACAGCACTTGCACGTACATATTGTACTTATTGGTATGTCCGTATTTAAGGTAACGAGATCATCATCATTAAGATCAAATGATAACCTTGTTTCATTTTCCTTGCGAATATTTTCTATCTTATTGTCTTGTTTGTTACTGTCTTCACTACTGCTGATACTTAAATTACTGAAGTCATTTGCGGCTAACGATTCACCTGCATTGCACCAGGAAGATATCACTGAGCTGCCAGGAGATGAAGTTTTACTGGAGCAAGTGTTGATATCTTTAAACTGAGATTCCTTAAGTTAAATAAAATAGTAAAATATTTTTTTAGGTAAATGCTTCTAAACTTACTTTTCTTCCTTTTTCTGTGGCCGATCTATCCAAGTGCAGTTTTTCCTCATCCACAGACTCGCTGTCCTCCTCTGATGGCTGTCGGTTAATACAATTTGTAACAGCCTGATGAAGGGGCTTGACTTCAGCTACAAATAATAGCTTATGTTAGTAAATAAAAATTCAAGTTTCATACTTTATTAATACCTCCACTAGTGTTTTCCTTGTGCTTTGCAACGAAATTTCGTAACTCAAACGATTCTCTACTTAACACCGTGTTAGAGCGTATTAAACCACTTAGCGGCAGGGGTGCCGTTTGGTTTTCAGCTGGCAATTTTGGTAAAGCCAAGGGCTCTACTATCGAACTACTCTCAATGGAAAGTGAATCATCTAAATCTTTAACCTCAAACCTATGACGACCATTCATCACCATTTGCAAGTTCCTGGGACGACTTCGACTACGTTTGGGAGATGCCGTACGTTTAATTGATCCAGCGCCACTAGATGTTGAACTATCCAATGCCATATCTAGACTAGCAATACCGGAATCTGCAGAAATCTCGCGACTACCACTAAATGAACGTCTTGTGCTATTCGTCATATGTTTGGCCTGTTTAGCATCCAAACGATGTGTGCTTTGCGTAGCCGCTGGCTGTGTCATCATTATTGGATGTCGACTTGATGAATGATCTCTGGGACGCGTACCTGCACCCATTGCTGTCGATAACGCGTATGAGTTATTGACTGATGTTGTAGGTGTTGAGGCATTAATACTAATGGCCACAGCAAATTCTGGCTTTGGCAAGCTTACAGTTTGTAAAGTAAATTTTGAATATGCAGTTGCCATCGATGTTGCAGATACTCTTGGTGTTGGACGTACTCTGCATTAAAATAAAGGAAAAAACATAATTCAATTAATGGCTTGGTTAATGAAGGCATGTTTATTTTTAACACCACTTACATGATACTATTTTGGTATTGGTTGGCACGAGTACTTCTGTTGCTGCTTAATGTTTGTGCATTAAGTGCCGGTTGTTCAAAGAACTGACGTCTATCATACTCAATAGTGCTATTTTGTTTTAAATTAAATGTTATAGTTTTTGTTTGAGTGTTTCTGGGTGCTTCGCCTGTTTCAGTATCGCTTTCATTTGAGGATGATGTTGTTCTGCCAGCATGTGCACTTTTTGAACGACGTTTTACTTAAACAACATAAAAATTGATGAGAATTGTTAAAAACTTTACATACAGATGCCGATATGGAATTAAATTAAAAATATTTAAAGCACAAATTATTATGAATTTACACTAGACTTGTGATGTAATATAACTTTCAATAACTTCTAATTGCCAACAGTTAAAATCCAGCTTAGTATTGTTTTCTAAGCTTTTAAGGAAAAAATATTCCACCAATGAAAAGTTAAATTTTTTAATCTAAAATGAAAAGTATAACCACTTGTTTCTTATATCAATAAGACTAATAAAGTATCATAAATCAATTGAGATAGAAATTTTTTAGAGATGTGTATACACTGACGCCTATCGTTAGCTGAAACTGACCCTGTTAAAGAGGGAATCATATTAATACTTAAAGGGAAGTGGAAGCAAGTTAAACAGTTCTTATCAATTAAAACTTGGATCGAATCCATAAATGGATGTAGGGCGAACTATAATATTTCTTTACAAAAGTTTAACAATAGAGTACTTTTGTAAGACGCCATGTTGGCATAGGAAATATTTGTTAAGGAATAATAGCAAGTAGCTTCACGCAGAAAAAAAACATGGTTGTGATATGGTCACAATAACCATATTATGTTCTTTGTAACAAAGTATAGTTGCGGAGAACAAATTATAGTTATTTTCACCAAAACTTTAGTCACGATAAACATTTTTTGTTAAATTTCAACGATTATATGGTTACTGTGCACAAAAAATGCAACATGGTTGGTTTTAACTTAAAAAAATTTCAACCACAACCAAAGTTTTATAACTTTTTAAAAATAATATAAAATATTTAACCACAATATATTATTATTAATCAAAGTATGGTTTAAAGCAACAGAATAATGTTTGCGCTAAAAAATATTTTGTTCAAGTTCTTGACAGTTCAGTAATTTTTCTGGTAGATAAAATTTGAAATTGTTTTTTATAAAAATAATAATAAAAATTTATGTACAAAATAAATAATTAAAAAAACAGCAAAATATAAAAAGAAATAAAATGGGAACCAAAACAATAAAAAAAAGTTGAAATAAATATATATGAATGTATGTATTGTAAGCATATACATTTTTATTTTTGTGTTTGAAGCACAATTGTGTAATCATTTATTTGGGCTTATAAACTATATTTTTGTATAGCTGTTTCTTGTAGCTTATGCTCCAAGCATTATTATAAGCAATTAATTGATTTTTTGTGAATTTATCTTTCTAAATAATTTTTATGACAAATCGTAAATGAATAAAACAATAAAAAGTCTTTTATATCTGGAAAATGTTAACCGTATAATGTTTATATTTGAACAACAACAATATGGTTGCAAATGTAACAATACTATGTTTTGTTTGCAACCATATAATGCAACCATAATATGTTGCTCTTAGATTATGGTTACCTCAACCATATTTTTTCTTTGCGTGTTAGTCATATCTCCTTTACTCTACTTAATTCTTACAGCAGACTTTAGCGCTAAAAGAAACGAATGCACAGCCTTTTACGCAAATGACATTGCAATAATTACCTCTGGAAAAGTCTTTAATTCAATTGTTAAAATTATGGGGAAAGGACTAGTTTACGCTGATAAATATTTCTAAAAATGGAAAATAAAAATTAACGAATGAAAAACACAAGCGATTATTTTCCCTTTTAATAGATCGCCAAAGAGAATACCTCAAACTACATTAATAATATAAGAATCAACAATTCCACTCTCAGATAACGTAAAATATCCTGGAGTTGGTTTTACTAAATTTTAAATATTTAGACAGCATATTTTCATTCTTGTGATAAAGCATTATAATGTTGCTAAGCCCTTTACCCAATTCTAAATAAAAAGTATAAATTATTCCAAAAAAAAAAAAAATTTATATTATACAAAACGTATATTTGCCTCTGGTAGGCCAGGTATGGTCTACGAGATGCTCAAAAATTTACTTTTAAAAACCTCAAATCATTCAAAATAAAAAAATCTCAAAGCCGTTTTTAATCTACCTGGAAGATTTTCATACCATTGTTCTATTACATAAAAATTTTAACCAAGAAATGTTTAAATCTGTTATTGATAAATTAACTACAAGATCTGAAGTCAGATATAGGTCTTCTAATATCGAAACATTAAGAAATTTGTGAATCTGTTTTCTTTTTCAGCAACTTTGGTAAGGAAGATGCATGTAAGAGAAAACACGACAAAATAATTTCTTAAAACTTTAAAGAGTTTTTTCCTATCTTTTCCTCAAAAATACACGTATTAATAAATTATATTATTTATTTGTTACATTACTAAAAGTAAACTCTCAAACTATGTAGATATTCACCCCTATCGCGAATTTTTTCACATTTTACTGAAAATCAAATTCCTCCCCTTATCATGAATTTTTTCTTTTTGCGTGAAATGTGGAATTTTTTCACTGTTTTGTTCACTTTGATTTTGATAGTGGAATTCATATATAAATAAGTAATTTTCATCTAACAAGAAGTTTTAGGTATGTAAAAAGTAATTTTAGGGTAAAATTGGTAAATAAAATTTAAAGTGAAATTCTTCTTAACAAGATTTAAGGTAACAGGTCAATTGCCTCGATATATGCCATATTATATATATAAGCTTTGGAGGTCCCTAACGCCGAATCTAAGATCCAGTCCAAAATTTTTCACCTAACATTTTTAGCTTAAATTTGCATTTTATACCCCGTAGACAATTTTTTTTTCATTTTTGCAAATACAATATTGAAGTTGTGGAAAAAATTGTTCACGTGAAATTCCCGATACGAATTTTCAGTTCGGGTGGATTAAAAATTCCACGTGAACAAAAATTTCACTTTTTATTCACGATAGGGGTGATTATATTTATTATATTTTTTAAATATTGTATAAAATAATTTAAAATGTGTGATCTGAACTTTATTTGTAAGCTCGCTGTTTTTGTTTACAAATTTTGTCAATTTTTATTACAAAATTTATTGTAGAAATACATTTAGATTTTTATTACCTTCTGTTAATGAATTTTGATTATGCTGATTATTTTAAAATAGAGCTTAAATTTTAAAGAATTATAAATTAATAAAAATTCCGAAGTATTGGACTATTAAGAAGTAACGCAGGATAAATTTAATACTACCAACGATCTCGATAGTACTTTTGCATATATTAAATTTTTTATAATACTCACAGTGTAAAAAACAGTATTCTATTGTTAGAGAAGAAATAATTATGCTTGAATCGATTACATCAGTGTTCTTATAGTTCGTTAACACGGCAAAATGAAGCACCTGCATCGGTCCCCTAATCATGATTGCGAAGCATACTGTTTACACGACACAATTTAAATGCTTCGTTTTGACTTTCTACATAAACTCAAAGAATATGCAAGTTTTTTATTCTAAAATTTAATATTTCGTTTCCTTTTTTTTTTGTTGCAATTTATTAAATTTTATTTTGTAGTTAAATTATTTGTTTTTGTATTTACACATATTCACATTTTACATTTATATACAGCTTGTTCAGATAAGCTTGCGATAAAAATTAGAGATGACAGAAATTTTTCATGCTTCGCAAGTAGATTCAAAGTAAATAGTCTTAAAATAACATGCTTTGCTCTCAAGAGCATGATTGGGCTATTAATCATGATTAAGAGAGCGAAGCAAGAATGTCGGGCAATTTATGTTAAATTTATGTATTTTTTTTCTCTGCATAACCAACGAAATTACTTTATTATTGTAAAATACAGAACTCCTCGCTGTTGTATTTTTTATTTGGTTTAAGTCAAAGTGCATTTATTTTACTAGGTAGTATTGTCCGCCAGGTGTTTTTTTTACTTATTATTAGGTGCATTCTCATGCTCAACTTTGTTTTGTGTACGCATATGTCTACCAAAAGTGTTATTATTATTAAAAACTTTTATTAAAAAAAAAAAAAAAAAAAAAACAACTGCATGTATGTATATTTTGTTTGGCATCTTGTTTTAGAATAGAGAGTTGTTTTTTAGTTTTCCCGCATTTTTCGAAATTTTTCACTAATAATTGGTAATAAGTTTTGTTTGCTCTTATTTTTTCGAACTTTTTTATTGTTTTGAAGTTCGAAATGTCTAAAATGTTTATCTTTTATAAATATATATATCGCCGTTTGTTTACTATTTGAAATAATTATCGCATTTTCAACGTCACAACAAAAGTAAAATGCCATATTGTTTTTGCAATGTTGTATTTGTTGTAGAGACGCCACTTTTTAGTAAAATAATACCTCGATTTAGTCGTGCAATAAAGTGATAAAAGTTTTATCATAAACGACCGTGTCGATTGAGAAATTTAACTTAAAAAAACACACTCTCTTTACCTAGTGAATTTTTTAGTTTTAGTCGGTGTAGAGAACACAGCGGGATTGGCAAAATGGTACCTAAATATTTTCGAACCTTCTATAATCAGTTTATAGATCAGAGTTCAATTTTTCATTCGAAATAACGCGCCAAGTAGTGGCAAATGTTTCTGTTCGTAATTTAAAACATTTTATCGATAACTTTTGATTTTAAGGGTTTATCAACAATTCTAGAAATGAATATGTATTCTACTGAGTTAAGGCCTATAACCTCATACAGTCGCTTCTAAGATTAAAAAGCTATTATTTGTAACACTGTTTAACGGTTAAAAATGGCGTACAATGACATAAAACATTGAAAAGGAAAACTAGTACAAATATTTCCTAGACTTGTTAGTTAAGCTTGTAACCGTAATAATACTGAACCCACTTTTATGTATTAGTATTCTCATAATAATTTACGTAAAGTTTCATTATATTGTTGGTGCACGGCTATACAACTTTTTTCTTAAAATAAATAAGTATGTCTTGATGCTCAGATTTGCTATATAATTTGTTGCCTGCTAAATCAACTTTATGTGAGTTGTTTGTTACATTATTATTATTATTATTTCTAAAACACAATTAGCGTGTCTTTTGTTCAAGTCATCTCTCATTTTTACGTTGCTAAAAAGTATTTCTAGCAATATCTAATATTTTATGAAGATTTTGAACTTAATTCGAAATACACTGTAACTATATGACATGGCTTACAAACTGCTCATCCCTTTAAGCTTAATAGAATTAAATAGTATTTCATTGAATGAATAATTAAAGAAATATTTATTTTTTAAGGCCACTTACAATTGCTTATTAATACACCCTTTGTATTATTTCCATTAGTTGTATAATTGTTATTTTCTACATTATCATAGGACTCCCTTTGTTGCACTGATGTTATATCTGTAGAAGAGGGTCTATAGGTACCACGGAAGCCAAAACGATTTCCAGCTCCTGGTAATTTCACATTAACACCACTACCAGCAGAAGTAGTTTGATTTGTTTGTATAGTAGCAGCTGCTGCAGCTCCCATTTTTTCAAAAAATACATTGTTCAACAAATCTAAACAAATAAAAAACAAGTTTTTTAATTAAAGTTATAAAAGAAAACACTCTGAAATAATAATAAAATCTAATAAAAAAAATCCAGTATGTAACTTACCATCACCTGCATTTCCATTATCATCTCTACTGAATTGTTTCTCTGTGCAAGTTTCTTTGTTTGTATCTATCACAGCTTTACTATCCACCGCATGCAATCCATCATTAGCATCACTAACCTCAGCATTGTCTCCATTACCACTGTCGTTGGCATTACATTTATCCTGTTTCTTTGAGTGTTTGTTATTGTCCCCCTTTATCAGTTTTCTTAGCTTTTTTGGTGTTGTATTTAGATTTTTGCGAAAGCCGAAAGACATCGCAGTTCCTTTTGTTTGAACTTCGCCTGCATTGTGCTTCTTTGCATTCTTTTTACTTTCTGCTTGACCCTTTTATAAAAGAATATATAAAAAATAGTTAAATTTTACTTGTATAAATGAATATCAGATTCGGGACAGTGATATTAGCTTTTAGTTTTTTAACTTTTGTACAGCCCATAAAATGTAGTGTTTTTTAAACAAAATTTCCATACCTAGAGCTAAGGAAATGTTTAACCAAGTCTAGTATAAGGATCCATAAACTTTTATCATTAAGTCTGTATTATTTTTTCATGTTCTTCACATTAGTATTATAAATGCTCGGTCCCTTCATTTTAAATTATTTTAAAAGGAATTTTATTTTGCAACTCCGCATATTAACATGACTTTAACAAATAGTTCATAAAGCTATTCACATAATTTACTGTCACCCACATAAATAATATTTCAAGACAGGGTTCTTATTTCAGTTATCAGATATTGTACAAACGCAGGTCATATTGTTAAACAAAGTTTAGAATTGCCGTTGTCTTTGTTGGCCGCAGTCTTTGGTTACAAAGTACTGAACGTTATATTATGTGAAACAAAAATGCTACATCTGAATTGCCGTCTAAACTGTATAACATGAATGTGACTTTATTCCTTCCAGAGGCATCACAGTTACTTTTCCTCTGAAAATATCGAAAAATCGGATCTTTTTATACAGCTTGTAAATATCTCAAAAAATGTCGTGTAATAAAGGTATATATAAAAATTATCAATTTATATATGTGTCGTTATTTTATCGATAAATAGCTCTTGATTTAGATACCAAACCTTAATGTTTACGATGAAAAATTTTGCAACAAATTACGCTTTAATAGTTCACACTACAGACTTTAGTATTTAAATGTCAGTAGTATATTTAAAAAAGAGGTGCCACCTGTTTGCATGTAGGAGCGGTAACAGAGGCGCATGTGTTTTTGCACATATAATAATTCGTGCAAAAAAACCGACTTAAAAACAGATTACATCTGTTGATCTATAACGGTTCAAGAGTACGGCCACATATATCAAATTACATAAACTACTGGGACAGCCTTATATTCCATCTCCAAACTTTATTTCCATTTAATTTTCAATTTCAAAATAATTTACTAGCTGTTGTACTAGTAGTAGACTTAATAATCACGTTCTTTGAAATTTTAACCGCATGTCTATAACGGTTCAACAATTTGGCAATATGCATCGGAATACATCAGGTATTGTAACACTCTTTAATGAACAATTTAAAATATTTATACTTCTTATTGTACCAGGATTTATTAATACAAGTCCCTTGTAAAATCGGACACATGCATCAAATTAGGACGTTTTATTTTCACATCCAAATTTTATTTTTGTTTTTATAACGGAGTAGGCAATACAGGTTCGTTAAAAAATTTTAAGCTTCTGTCTAAATATGTTCAAAAGTTAGGCCATATACATCAATCTAAATGAACTATTGGGGCACACTTTAATTTATAATTTGAAATATTAATACTTGTTACAATAACAGTCATAGCAATCGACATGCTATCCGATTTGCAAATATTTCTCTATAACGGTTCAAATGATAGGCTCATTTAAGTCCATGAACATCAATTATTTAATTTCTAAATTCAAATTATAAACTTGTTGATATAACGGACTTAGCAATACAGGTCCATTTTAAGTTTAAGCGTTCTGTTTTTAACGGTTCAAAAGTTCGGCCACATACATCAAATATCATTAACTATTGAAACACCCTTCAATTTCCAAATCCAAATTTTATACTCGTTGTTTTAGCGCGGTTATCAATTTAGGATTCTTGTTAATATTATAATATTATATATATTATTATATTAACTATTGGGAACCCCTTTAGCTTATTATTTTAAATGATTATACTCGTTAACGTTCATAATTCTGTTTAGTTTTCAAGCGTTTGTCTATAACAGTTTCAAAGATAGGCCCATATAGGTGTATTTACGTCACCTATGGGGAGATCCTTTAATTTTTAGATTTATTTTTGCATTACTTTTTGGTATTGGGAGCAATAGGGATACGCAGTTTTTTTTAATTTAAGTGTGGTGCCTTTTACAGTTCAAAATACACGTCAAAAGTATGCATGTTTTGTGGGGACAACCTTTAATTTTTAAGATTATAAACTATTTTTAAGAGGGGACCAATCTGTAAGCATAGTCTATCAATTTACAAAAAATTTTTTAAATCGATTCAGAAGTGCCTGAATTCTGCAGACACAAATATTAAAAAAGCAACATTTAGACGGATTTATGATGATGATATTGTTTTCGTTACAATGACTGTCCGTTTCTCAAAGCTTTCTATCTCTGGATAAGAAGACTCTTAAAATTTTCACGGAAGATGTATTACTATAGCGTACTATACTCTAAGCATATTCCACAAAGGACGTGATAATTCATAAAAATAAGCTTAGAAAATAAAGGCTGGTTTCAGTAAGTTGTGAATTTGACGAAAATTACCTTATCATTCAAAACCTTATAGACAAACGCTTAAAATTTGTACAATGGACGTACTGGTATGTCTGCTAGAAGACAATAAAATAAAAATTAATTAAGGGTATCCCCATACCAACGTGATTTTCACAGGTACGATCTTTATTTTTTAAGCCATAATTAGCTGAGATTTTAAATTTTTTTATTTATGTTTTGCTAAATCGCTATAATAGCAAGTATAAACAATTAAAGTAAAAAGAGTGCTTTTCCATAAAAATGACATCCACCTTTAAAGATCTCTTGAAGAGCTTTAAAATGATAGTATATAGTTTTTAAAATTTGAATATTTCAGAGACCCGTAACTCGGAAAATATGGGCGAGGGCCAATTTCTTCACGTGATGTTTTTTCTTATTTTTTTAATTCTCTACTGCCCCATATATACATTTATTTATTTTTATTGGATTTACTTTACTGTTTCAAATGACTTGAAAACATTAGAGGTAGGTGTGGTGTTTTGCCCGCTGCTTTGAAGGACATGGACCGATCATGCTGATTTCCAATAGCACCTTCTTTGACATTTTATCTGATCGATTGACGTGCACTTGACTTCAACACTAACACGCACGAACAGATGGACTTCGCTTTGCATAAAAAGTCAGAATATATATACTTTATGGGGTCGAAAATTGATACTGTAGAAATTACAAACGGAAAGACAAACTTAGAAATACCCTTTTCCTTTTTTTGTGGTAAAAGGTATAAAAATATGCGATCAGCAACGTCATTTTTACAGGGTCTTCCTTATTTTAAATTAACACATGGTATGCTTTACTATGTCCGCTCTAAGAAGTTCCTAAAACTAAATTAAAGGGCGACCAATACTTAGTACGGTACTCTTTGTGTATGATTCCACCTTTTAGTTTGCTAATTTTTTATATATTCTTGAATTAAGACATACATTTTTTTTCTATTCATTGGTATTGAAACTAAAACAATATTTGGATGATTTTATAATGAAGACAATTTAATATTGCTTGTGGCGTACCGTAGGATACGTATATCTCGCTATTGAGATTAAATTTGGGAACACTTGCAAAAAAGAAATATCATATTTCGCGACGTACGCGACATTATTATAACATCTAAGGTAAATAATAAAAAAAATACCACTTATCGAACTTTATCTTTTCTGTTTTCAAATAAATGCAGTTCATTGCTATTGTAATGTGCACTACCCTAATAATCAATTTAAATTGTTTCTTTTGCTTTTCACTTTTACAAAGTATGTCTTTTCCCCTTTAACTTTAAGCTAATTAACTTATTTTAATTTACTTTTTCAGTTAGCCGTATTAATTTAATTACATCCAAGTTTGACAATCACAACGCAACACATTTTTAGCATGTGAAACATCCCTACACCGGTATTTTATCGCCTTGAGCACGACAACTCCGAATTTGATATCCTAGAGCATAAAATTATTGTTGCATCTAAAATTAATGACTCTCTTTGTAGTGTTATTTAAAAAAAAATCTCTCTGTTTTCATTAACTGTAAAGTTGAAAAAAAATTTTTTTTTGGCAACAAAAGTAATAATTTCAAATTTGTGAATATGCATGAATGTGTGTATGCATAAGGAGAAATCAATATTACGTACGTTTCGTATACTAAACTCACTTGTACGAGTATGTAATGGACATCCAATATTTATTTTTAGGCAATAAGTAAAATAGAAAAAAAGGTATTTAAAGTCTTGAAATATTTACTTCAGTACGGCGTCACATGTTAATCCTGCAGAACAACTGGTGACTAAGAACACGTTTTGGGAAAACATATGTTAGAAATAGGCATACCAAAGCGGTATAAATTTAAAAACAATAACAAAAACGACAACAAAAGCAATAGAAAAAACAAATATCTTAACGTATTGGAAAACGATTTTATTGGAAAATTGTGGAAAATGTTGCACCTGAAATAATTCACAAAAAAAAGTGGAAATTGTTTGTGGATTACAAAATTTTCTCGATATCTGTATACTACAACATTTTCGTATATATGTATGAGTGTAAATATAAATTTTCGTCTAATGCGTATTCTCATTCCTAAATACAATTAAGCCGGACTTATTGGTTTTGCATAATTTACCATTTCGTCTTCTGTGTCGAGTGCTGATGTTATTTCGAGAATTTCAACGACGTTATCATTTAACAAATGCTGCTGCTTAATATCAAGCGCCTCGTATTCTTCTAGATCGATGACGAGGTTTTCACATTCATCCATCTTGTAGGTAGTTTTTTATTTTGTAGCCCCCTGAGTAGGCGGGCCTTGTTATATTGAATTTTCAACTTTTTGGCTGTTTTTAACAATAACAATATTTTTTATTTCTTTTTTTCTGGTTTATTTATCCCAAAACTTTTCAAAGATTACTTAAATATCCACTTAGATAACAAAGTTATAAATGTTGTTGGACTTAAAATTTAAACAATGGAACTAAATAAAAAAAATTTCACGCTTTCTATGCAAATTCAGCATATTATTTCAGTTTTGCTTCTTTATAATGGCTTTTGTTATGTTTTGGTTATTTTTAAGAACTTTTAAATCTGTTTATTATTTATGTCAATGAATTTTCATCTTATTTTTGAAATAAATTTAAAAAATTTTTATGTACATATACTTTTTTCCGTTTTTACAATGACCGTAACGTTTTAGCTCTTCAGTATATAAAATCTTTGTGACACTGGAAGTCCTGAAATTTTCTTAGCACTGCAATGTTTGCCAGTGTGGAAGACAAAATTTTCCATAATTCATGCGCAGTATAAAGAAGTATAAATTACAAATAAAAGTTGACAGTTAATATTAGTGGTGGTTAATATAAAAGAAGGGCCGATACTAAAAGCGACATCTGTTAACATATGATACCTCCAAAAAGAGGGTTGAAATAATGACTATGTTGTTTAAGGCTAGAAATAGCACAATAATTTCAGGTTTACTTCGCTTATAAAACAGCTTTAATATAGTTAAGCTTTTCAATTATTTTCAAAAGTTTTTACTTAAGTTTTCTAAATTTTTTTGTAACGGTCTTATAAAAGTTTTTTTTTATTAGTTATGTTGCTTATGATGTTTTCTTTTGCGAAAGCAAAAGTTTCCCAACAACCATTTAACAAGTTTTGTAAAATGTGGCTAACAGACTTGTTTAATGTGCAGTTTTTGTATTACGAACGTCCGACTGGTCGAAAAAAATTGTATAATAATCACTCAAAATATTGAGTGCTTTTCATACAATTTTTCTAGACGAGCCACTCGCTTGTTATATAGAAACAGCACAAAAGTCTCTAAGAATGAGTGAACCACCGGAAGCGCTTGAGTAAAATTGAATAGAGGCTGCGACAAGGTATTTTCAAATAATATAATTTATACACCAGTCGCAATGCCTTCTATAAGTGTGATAGTAGTGGTAATGTATGTCAGTTGGTATGTATAACAGCTAATAAACAATAACTTAAATCCTTAACAAAAATATTTAAATTTCATAACAGGATAAAGTACTATATTCGGCTATGCCGAATTTCGTATACCCTTCAACATATCGCACACCTAGTTCAAAAGTGACTCAACTCAAAATGTTAACTTTTCAGAACTTAAAAATAAAACTGTTTTTGACCTGAACAAAAATGGTTTAAAACAAAAACTTTGGACTATATATATAAAAAATCCATACCGATTATGATATAAAAAGTTCTTTTTATTTGTTTAATATTTATACACTAGATAATGAACAATTTAATTAAATTTAGAGTTCTGTCACTTTTGAACTCTGTGTGCGATATACATATGTAAATTTATTTCAGTGAAGTAACTCAAATCAGAAAACAAATATTAGGGTGACAGATAATTGAAAAGCAAAAAAAAATTGGTACTGCATTTATATAATTTTACATAAAAATTTCGTACTTTTCTATGAAAAGTTCAGTGGCCCATAACTCGAAAAATACTGGCGAGCACCAATTTTTTTTACTTGATTTTTTTTATTTTTTTTTCAATTCTCTGTCGCCCCATATTTTTTTGTTTGGAGTTACTTTATTTTTCTAAATGGTATGGAAAAATTAGAGGCAGGCGTAGAGTTTTGCCCGATGACTCGAAGGGCATGACTTATTTTTGCTGATTTTTAATAGCAACTCTTTCGACACTATGTCTGCTCGATCCGCGTATTTAAATTTTCTCTAGCTCATCCATCTAGTGCCTTGGCGAAGATGATTTAAACCCGATCAAAGAAGAACAGACGGGTATCGACTCAATTTTATGCATAGCGACATAAGAACTTAGAATATATACACTAGAGGGGTCGGAAATGGATAATCTAAAAACTAAAAACGAAATGACTAAATTAAATATACCCTTTCTCCACTTTTTATGGTGAAGGATATAAAAAGGGCCATACCGTCTGACCATAATTGTAGCCCGTGACCATAACAATATTCAGTCGTTGATAAGTGGTGCCATAGCCATAAATTATCCACAGAAGACATAAACTAAAATTCCCCAACCCAAGACAGCAAACGTGAAAAAAGACACAATAAAAAATATAATACAAATAATACCTCAAAAAAAAAACAATCAAAATTCAATTGATATCTAAGGTAACGGGTATGGCAATATCACCAATAACCGAATACAGTGTTTAGCATAAGCTTGATTTCAACAGCTGTTTCATACGCTTATAATTATGGGACTTCCAACTGAACCTTAAGAGAATTAAGATTTTGTTTTATTTGTTGACCTTGATGTTTTCGAGTAACTTCGAGTGCGATAATGTTGTCTATAACATCGCGTTAACATTTAACTTAATTAACTTCCCAAAGACTATTTAAAGCTTAAGTTAAGATTTTAAAATTTCTTGGTCTACTATTTTTAATAATGTGATTATTTTGTGGGCGTCACTAATACATTTTTTCACGTTTTTTATACGTAGGGGTTTTACAGACTTTATAAACAAAAATAAAATAGAAACTCTGCTATAAAATGAAAAGCTGAAAATTCCTTTTGAACTGTAGTTATCCTCCCCACCTTACCGCACTGTGAATTTTCCTAAGTACCCAAAATACCCTTGCATAGTGTACCCTACGCCGTTCGCCCCATTAAAAGACGTTTGCATTATTATTGTATAAATGTTTAAAATTAGTCAAATAAAAATGAAATATTAACAATTTGCAATAAGGAATGTTTATCTCTATATATAAAGCACAAAATGCATTTGTTTGTTGGTTTGCTTATTTGTCGAATAACTACAGCTGCCTCCACCAGTGGACCAATCTTCCTGGAATTTTCAGGGTTTCTTATCAGTAAAAAAATATTACTAGAGAATTAAAATAGGTGGACTCGTGACATATTTCACCAGTTACCCCATATCACACAGCAGTAACCCGAAACGCAGACTGGATTAGAATAGTGGGCGTGTTACACTTTTATAAAATGGCATCACATAGAGCCCTGCATTTTTGTACTAAAAACTTCCTTATTAATGTGCATAGTGTTGCGAAATACTACATCAATTGGGGCATGGTACCACCCATACAAAGTGCCAAGTGGTGTACCTAGGGAACCTTAAGGGGAAGTGCCTTAATATTTCGTAAAAGTATCTTTCATATTAGGTTGCATAATGAAATTAATACTGTTTAATTGGAAAGGTCATCAGGTAATGATTATTAGGATAGCGATAGCGAAGTGCACCGGATATAGCTAGTGATTTACATATGTTTTTATTTATTTATATTATTTACGTTTCCAAATGAAAATTATTTAACTCACTGTTTATGTTGCACATAAGAACATTCTTTAGTGGCATACAATAGAAATTTTATAATTATCTGGTAAAATTTGTAAATAAAACAAATGAGCATTTTATATTTATATCCGTGAAATTATTTTTTGCAAAATTTTGTATATTTAAAAATTATTTATGCACAATTTTTGTTTTTAAGGAATAATTTGTTCTAATTCTTTTTTTTTAACTTTTGTAATAGGCAAAAACTCTAAAAAAAATATATGGCAACATTTTATACTTTATTTGCAAATAAAAATATAATTTAAGCTTTATACGGTAAAATTTTCTAATCACAATATTTTTATTTCCGAATAAGACGTGAGGTTTAACATTGTATATATTGGGTTCACACCAGAGTTCATCTGTAAATGAATGTTTTTGGATTTGTTCTTATAAATAAACAGTGAAACTATTTCTGTAAAAAGTATTTATATATTGCAAACTTAGGTTAAAAGATAAAATAGTAATAAATAATTAATATCGATAAAATAGTATTACAAAATAAATGAAACAAAACTCGTCACTCAAATGCTTGCATAAATTTAGAAATAAGGCCCTTTTTAGGCAATACATCAGACTGCTATATCAAATTTTATGTGTGTTATTAGTTAGTTTTATTACGCTTATTACAACAACACATCAAACTCATCCCATGAAACTTAATTTTAAAATTGTTTTCGAGAAGAAAGAACGTATAATTGCTTGGCGGCATTATGTTTTAAGAATGTTCTTTGTTTTTAAAAATACATTTTTTAATAATACGAATAAAGTCAATGATTGTTGCATAGCCATGTTAATGGCGCCCGCAATTAAAAATAAGCAAAATTGTTTGTTGCTAGAATATTAACTTTATGAAAGAACCAAGCACAATTGACGTTAATAATTTTTAATAGATACTTTGTAAATCAAGAACAATTGTTTGCCATCAATAGGATTTTAGAAACAATTTTAAAATTTGGTATTGCAACCTCAAAATTTGTAAATTGATAATTCACGTTTATTAGTTAAAATAGTGATCATCAATTGGGGTTTTTTTAAATGCCATCAATTTTTTTATAAATGTGGCTGATAAACTTTAACTTCCGTATTCATATAAAAATAAAATATATTTGAAATGTATTTTAGGACAAATTTGTATTTTTTCAGAAAACACATTTAAACTACTTTTTTATGATTATGGCATTAAATGTTTTTTCGTTTATTCTTGTTTGTGTCTTATTTTTATATGGTATTTTTTTTAAATCGATTCAGTTAGGGTTTTGCATTCTGCGTTACGTTTTCCTTTTAAAGCGTTAAGAGACGATAAAGATTAAAGGATGGTAAAGCTTTGCTTCCAGGTATCGCCTTGATATTTAAAGTTACAAAAAGAAAAACTCTCTTGTTCCAATATGTTATATAAAAACCCGTATAAGGCTCCCAAAGAGAAAAAAAAATTAATCAGCGTTTTTCACCCGCAAAAAAATAAAACATATTCCGTCTTAAGCATTTTTTGCTCCATTTTTCCCCGCTTACAAAATTTTTATATGTTTAAAATATTAAGATTTCTTCTGTATGATATTTCAAAGATGACTATTATTAAGAAAACACATTTTATTATTTATTTATTTTAATGCAATGTTTTTTAACTTCATAAGATTTGATTGGATGTTGTTTATTTACTTGCCTTTTAAAGTACTCATTTACCGCTGGTATTCAAAAAAATTATTTTCCATTAATTTAAAGGCTCTGTTTGGATTTGAACTTACATTTGTGATCTTCCGTTAAGCTATCTCTGTACCAAGCGGCTGCTTATTATATTAATATTATTGTAGTAGATTAGTTTTTTTAGGAAATAAAAAGTTGAACTGTGGATATTTATATGAATTAAAATTGATTTTGGCATAAGTCAATTTTTTAATTTCTCTACGAGACGAAATACACAGAGAAGAGTGAAAAAATACTCTTATTTATGTGTGGATTTTGTCTAAACAAATTAATATTGATATGAATTCTATTCTAAGAATACTGATAAAGGACGTTGCGATCCAAAAAATGCAGCATTACATTTTGCTGGTGTCTAATTTTTCTTGTTTTCATTTATTTCATCGGACGGCATGCAATTGTAAAATAATTTTTCTTTCTAAAAAAGGTTTTTGAAATTAAGAAAGTAAAAGTGCTATATCTGGTCGATTGATATATTTATTTATTTTTCTTTTTTTGTGTAGTAAAGTTTGCCGAGGCAAACTTGCCTTGTGAAAATTAATCGCACTTTTAAGAAAAAATAGTAAATAAATAAATAAAAATACAGATACAAAAGCATTTTTAGCTTCAGGTCTTTCTTTACCAATAATTTCTCGAACCTGCGCCAGAGTTGCATAAGCATTAGCCCGGCTGGCAAATAATAATATACGTTTTAGCCCAAAGGGGTACTATACCATTGATGTGCTCAGAATTGTAATAATATTCGATAGACAAATAGAGTTAATTAAAATATAAAGTGCTAATAAATCATATATGTATGTTTTTTTTAAAGATTAGTGGCGCGAAGCTTGTATCTAGAAATTAGGCGAAACGTTGCTTTGGACTTAATTTTTTCATTATTCAAAATTACAATTAGTTTTTGATAAAAATCAGCAACTCGGTATTTAAATACTCGTACTCATTAAAAGAATTACTTGTTTAAGAAAGCTTTCACACCATCTTACTTTTAACATTTTCCGGTAACAACTACACAGTATAAAGTTATCGAGAGTCAAAATTTTATTACTAACTATTGAACTTAAATTAATTTTGGCTTAAATTCATTTTTATACTTTTATGCAACACAAACAGTGGAAAAGGTTTGTCATTCCGTGTGTAATTTCTACAATATTGTTACGAAAGTAAGATATGGCAACCCCTGTTGTTGTTTCCGTATGAGCGTGGTAAATTAGTACATTCAATTAATGGTGTGTGTATAGAATAATACTACAATTAGCCAGCTGAGCAACCTCGATCGTTACGTTGGTAGAGGTGCGTGTTGTAAAACAGAAGATTTTGGTTTCGATCCCCGCCGTCGGACAAGCGATCAACGAAAAATAAAAATTGTTATAATGCAACTAAAAATTAATAAACAGCAGTATAAACTTCCAAGGCAGATAATTTATTGGAGATGTCCAATTTATTATAAGAGCTACATATAATTGTCAAGAAGCCTTTTATAATAAAAAAAAGTAAGAACAGCACGTGAATTGTGGCTATTGGTATGGCAGACGTGAGTTTTGGCTATTGGATTAAAGGAGATGACTGGCTTAGCTAAAAGGAGTAGTGGAGATGTCTGTAGATTGTTAAGGTTACTAAACAAGGCATCGAGTAGTTCATGTCTCGCCGGAGTTTGTAGTAATAACACATGTTTAATAAATACGAGACCAAGGGTTCACAAGACCGGTAGGATCAGGAATTATAGCCAGAGAAATTGTGACGTATATTACGCATATATATTTTTAATGCCGGTTTTTAATAGCTAGTTTTATTCTATCGATCTGTCCACACTTTATTTATTTGTATGTAGATATACGCTGTAAGATTCAGTTGCTTATTCATTGTATCACTAATAATTCTTAATCAGTAGGTATTTTAGTTGAATAAGTATGCTAGGTTTGGAAGGTTTCGGGGCGACTAAGGAAATGGGAGAGGAAAATTATGGTCACTTGCCTTGGCTTACGGTGTAAGCAGCGGCCTGATGGCATCTACCGCAAGCCATCTTGCAAATCAATATACAAAGCAATAGGCTTCGATAGAATTGACTCGTATATGGTAGGGTCGGCTATAAAATTTCTTGAGAGGGCTCAATCCCTTGAAAACAGTCTTCTTGGACAGTGCTTTGAAAGCGCAAACAATCTGAGGACCATACGATTGTCTAACTACTTATCACCGATAGACCTTATGACATTGAACGGAGCTGGCCTCCTATATGAAAGTGCAAACCTCTTATATTACCATAGGAGAATAAATACCTTAGATATAGAAAATATGGTGTATAACACTGCCCAATAGGCTATTCCTATTCTTTTGTATATAACTTTATTTTCTTTTGTATATAACGCTATTTTTTCTTCTTTCCTGCCTTACTATAAGGTTTAGTTTAATATTAGAATTAAGCACAAATGCCTCCCTATTTACCTTTTTTTTGGGGAAATTTTAAAACAAATGTTGTACCTACAGTAAACTTAACTTTAATATTATTATAAGTGGCCATGCTGCAAATACTTTTATAAAATATCTTGGCAAGTCCTTGAAAAATACAATAGTATGTAAGGAATAAATAATTAATTAAAATTACTTTTAAGAAAATATGTACATCATTAAAATTTTTTGAAATAAATATACTATACTATACTATACAAAATTTTCAAAAAAAAAAAAGGTTTCGGGGCGATTCAAAGTAGACAGGAATCTGCCATAATTAAGTGTGAATGTGAAGTGTGTTTAGTGTGCTTTGGGTATTTTATATCGCCTTGAACAGCGGCTTTAGCTTATCGCTTCAGCTGACTGTTTCGGTCACAGCGGCTTCGGCTGACTGTTTTCCGCAGCGGCTTCGGCTGACTGTTTTCCACAGCGGCTTCGGCAGACTGTTTTCCACAGCGGTTTCGACTGACTGTTTTCCACAGCGGCTTCGGCTGACTGTTTTTCACAGCGGTTTCGGCTGACTGTTTTCCACAGTGGTTTCGGCTGACTGTTTTCCACAGCGGCTTCGGCTGACTGTTTTCCACAGCGGTTTCAACTGACTATTTTTCACAGCGGCTTCGGCTAACTGTTTTTCACAGCGGCTTCGGCTAACTGTTTTTCACAGCGGCTTTGGCTGACTGTTTTCCACAGCGGTTTCGGCTGACTGTTTTCCACAGCGGCTTCGGCTGACTATTTTCCACAGCGGTTTCGGCTGCCTGTTTCCCACACCGGCTTCGGCCGACTGTTTTCCACAGCGGCTTCGGCTGTCTGGTATTTATAGTTAAGTTAGCATTGTAAGTAATTTTGTAAATATTGTAATATATTTTATAAGTCTTTGGTGATCATAAAGATGACCATCAACTGCTGCTACTCCGACTTAGTTTAATACATCGAGAAGGCGAAAGTATTCGACGAGGATTTCCGACAACTTCCCGTGTAAGAACGGACATTTCAGACTAAATTCAGTATCACCGATGCTGCTATGCATATTAAGTCGAAAACACCCGATAGATTGCGACAATAAGCCCGAATACTACCGACTGGCTTTAGTATCATCCGACCTGTCAGGAATATAAGCCGAATGCTATCGACTGATTAAACCAGCTACTATAAGCCGAGTACTCCCGACTGATCAACGTAACGCCTTAGCTATTAGTAGCATTACGGAAGTAAATAATTGTATGTGTCAAAGCTGTAAATAAAGATATATGTATTTAATCCCCAGAAGTGGGAAAATTTAATCGAGTTATAACTTAAGGTTTTTGTGGATCCGTAAGTAACCCTGGACAACCCTGATCAACCTCAGCCGAAGACAAAATCCACGTTACAAAATCCGTAAAGTCAGAATACGGAATTTATAATGAGCTACAGTGGTATTTGCAATCAAAGGAATCCGTACGTTTGTTCTAAAAGGGAAAAACGTAACAATATCCATATCCGACCCCATAAAGTATATATTCTGACGTCTTATTCGTAGCTAAGATAAGATAAAGTATCAATATGGGCATCTTTTTAAAGCTTTTGAAGAGATCTTTTAGGAAATACAAATTTTTTTTTAATGCTTAACCCATTAAGAGCTGATTTAATTTTTATGTAAAATTTTATATATGCAGTAATAAATTGTTTCATTTTTTAATTCTCTGTCACCCCAATATTTGCTTTTTTGATTGGAGTTACTTCACTAATCTAGATTTACATAGATGTTGAAGGGCATAGCCGATTATTGCACTTTAACTTGTTTTTACTAAAATTCCTTTTTTGCATAAAATGATATTTATTTATTACCAGATGTATAAATGTAATATTTGTACATAGCATGTTTACAATATTTTTTTTTTCCTCTATATGCGAAATAGCTGTTTGCAATAATTTTTTTTTAGTGATAAAGCAATTACGAGTATGTATCAAATTCATTTATTATTATGTTTTAAGCATAATTCTAAGTAAAATTGTTAAAATAAAGTTTATACCTTTTAGATTCTCTAACACCTCATAAAAATGAATCTGCGTTTTCCCAAAGTATTTAAATCTGAAATTATTGTACAGTGGACAGACATCTATAAAGTGGACAGTGTTCTCGTCGACATTTTAATTGGAAATCGAGCAGAGCGCATTATTGTTTTTTCCAAATGATCTTGCATTAAGGTCCAATAGACCACCCCTTGCTCTTATAATCTAGCTTGTAGGGTAAGATGAAAGATGAGTAATATGAAGTTGCCTATCATAGTATTTTAGATAACGAAATAAGTCATATTGAAGAGAATTTTTGCCTCCGTTCATTCTTTTTCACTAAATTTAAAATATCTCTCCATTAGATATATATATAGGGTTAGTCAGGTCAGCTGGTGTATACTGCGGCCACACACATAGGTCGCACCATTTTTAAACTGTTATGTGTGGTTTTTTATATAAAAATTTTTAAAAATGTTTTATTAAACGAAAAGTATTTAATAACTACTGTAAACGGTTAACCTTAAATAGTATTTTTTTTTTATAAATTTGAACGTAAAAAAAAACATAATAACATTCACTCTTCCAATCCAGGCAGATTTTTAATTGATTATTCACCATTGGAGGTACCACGCCAACTCTTCCGCTATAAGCTCTTTTTAAATTCGTAAACTCTATGCTTCAATATAATATTATATTTTTAGAACAAAATAGCATGTTTATAATATTTATTTATTTATACAAAGAAAAAATTTAATTCCTAAAAATTTCAAATAAAGTTTAATTACCTTTAAATCGACATCTGAAGATTCTAATGCACAATCATCAGGTGTAAACGGGTTTTTCGATTTTTTCTTAATTTTGAAATTATGTTTATTTCTATCTTCATTTTTAATTATACGGGAATTATTTAATGAAATAATTTTAGCTTTGGGTTTATCATCTGGTTTCTGTTCCTCTTGTTGTTGACGCGAAAGTAGTTTAGTCAGAAAAGGCATTGTTTCATTAAAATAATAATTGTTATTGTTGTTGTTATTATTAGCATTGCATTTTTTAATGTTGGTGTTATTACGAATGCCATTACAATTGACAAGATTGATATCGCAATAGATGGCACTTCCTTTACTACCTCTACTATTGTTATTATTATTATCATTGCAAGACGATGAGCATTTAATAATAGTTATATATTTGTCTTTATCTTTAACGTTATCCTCAGAGTCATACTCATTGTCAAAATGGTCGTTATAAACTAGTACAGACTCTACGACGTCACCATAATCATTGTTGCCTTTATTGTTGATGATGTTGTTTTTATGTTTTGTGTTGCGGTGAACATCATCAACCGCATCATTTCTCTTGTCATCATTGTTAACAATCTTCTGCTTTTGTATACTTTTTTTAACTGTCCAATGGTCTAATGAATGTAAACAAGTGTTTTCTTGGATAAAATCGTCTTTACAATTTTGCTGCCGTTGAAATTGTTCTTCTTGTTGTGGCTGCTCTGTCTTTTGGCTGGCACTTGTACCGATGACAATAAAGTCGCCACCATTTGCGGTAGTCTTGGCATCATAGTAGCCATATAATTGATTCTTTTTCTCTTCCTTAAGTGCAACATACTCAGAACTTTCAGTGAATTTACTCAAAATGTCGCTGGCTGTTGCCAAATCTTTTTCAGATAATGCAATCGTTAAACTTGTAGGATTCTTCGATATACATTTGCCCATAGATTCTGCTCTTTATGATGCTGCGCTTAATCTTTCCATACAACAAACTAATGACAATGTTAAAGGTGTCAACCTTTAAGGTAATAATATAGAGATAAGTTTCCATATATACTTATGCCTTTATATTGCAATCAACATTTATTCCTTTTGTTTGCTTAAGAACACAGTGGAACCTTTGTGAAAAATTAATCTAAAAAAATATGTAGAAAAATGTTTTGAGTTATATTTTTTTTTTATAGTTTGAGAAATTTAAATAAAGTTAATTTAACTGAAATGTTTTTTTTTATAACTTAAAAAATTATTTTACAAAACATTATAAAGTTTAGGTCTGCTGCAAGTTGCTTAATAAATTACACTGGCTTACAGCCAAAAAATACAGTTTTTTAGATAACGGTACTTTTGTGTTTTTCGGTCTATGGTCCCAACCGAAAAGTCCGATCGAGATAAATGGCACGCTGTTGGAAAAATAATTGAATGCCTTTTCCGTCGATATGCTGCAAGTGGCTGAGTTATGGCACCTTTTTGGTTTTTTTTCAAAAATTTTTACCTTGATTTGGGTTTTTCTCTACGTTGTAGTAAAGATCTGGAATGTTTTTTCTTTTACCAAATAATTTATTTTATTACCAATATTTTAAGTGTAATTTGAAAAAGAACGGATGAAAAATAAAGTTTTTATTACGGATTTTGTGGAACGACAATATTTTTATTTTTCTTGCTCACACTATATTCGGCGTAAATTAAAAAAAATTAAATTAAAATGGCGAGCGACTTCAAGTATTGTATTTTTTTTCGGATGGATCTTCGCGAATGAGGAACCAACAATAGTCCGCCATCATTTGTTCATCCCACCAGCCTTTGTAACATCTTTTGATTTCTTCCATTTCCTGGTGAAATCTTTCACCTTGTTCATCACTTACGGAGCCCAATTTCGTGGGAAAAATATTCAAATGAATAAGAAGTGTAATTTAGGTGACATATTTGAACCGTAAAGTTAAGAAGAATAAATTTTCAAATGATAACGGCATTTTTAATATTCATGCTTACACTCAACGTTTACCAATAGCATTGAATTTTTGCAGTAATGTATCGATCTTCTCAGCGTAATAAGGACTTCTGTAGTTTCACCGTACAGAGCCCGAATTTGAGGTCCATCAAATAAACCAGCTTCAATGTTGCTAGCTGTGGCTCTCGAAAATTTTTGTTTAAGGTTATTCATGCCAAGACTGTCCGTTATCTAATAAACGGTATTTAGAAAAAAATAATTACAGCGTTTTTCGTGTTCATGAGGTCCCAATAAACATATTTAGCCATGCGGTGTTCTTGGTATTTTTCCAAATTAAAACTTTGTAATCCTGTGTTATTAATTTTAGAAAAACAAACAAGGTTTTGGTGTACTTTCATTAAAATGGCAGACACTTTTCCTTCTGCATAGAATATCTTAAGCTACGCTGATTTTATGGACTTACAAAAAAGAAGAAGATTATCAATTCGACTGAATGTTGCTTTTTATGTTTCTGCCCGCAGAATTGTCATTTCTGAACCGATTTTCAAAATTTTTCTTGTATTTGAAATGTGATGCTTACAGATTGGTCTCATTTTAAAAACTGTTTATAATCCTAAGACTGAAAGAGTTTAAATCTAAAAATTAAAGGGTGTCCCCATAAGTGAAATAAATTGACATAAATGGCCCTATATTTTAAGCCGTTATAGACAAACGCTTGTAAATTGGATATAATGTCGATTGCTATTACCGTTGTATTAACAAGTATTAACATTCAAAATTATAAATTAGAGGGTGCCCCAAAAATTAATATAATTTAATATATATGGTCATACTCTTGAATAGTTGTAGACAGTCACCTTAAATTTACAAAAAAAAACAACAAGTATAATATTTGGATTTGAAAATTAATAACTGTTGTAAAAATGAATGTTATTTAACTTATATGGCTGTATCTTTTGAACAGTTTTTTATAAACAGTTGAAAATTATACAAAATATCCACTTCTTGGTTTAGTATAATAAAAATTATAATTATATTAAATTATAAATGGAATGGAGTTACAATAGTTGATGTAATTTGATGTATATGGCCAAACTGTTGAACCGTAATTTCATGTATATTGCCGAATTGCTAAACAGGTTTATGCAATCCCTTGAAGTTAAAAAAGAGCTGTAGTTCTAAGTCCACTGTAACAAGTATAAAGTTTAGAGACGGAATATAAGCGTGTCCCAATAGTTAATGTAATTTGATGTATGTGACCATACTTCTTAACAGTTATAGACAGACAAGTGAAATATCTTTTGAATTCGTTTTTTTGCAAGAATTATAAAATGATTCGATTGTTAATTAAAAAATAAAAACACCTGCCTATTTTAATGTTTATGGCATATTTCATAATAGCTAACGAATACGTTCATTCGTTCAAGAACAATCTTCTTTCGCCTAGAAAGAGAACGAAGAAATTCGCATTCATTTTAGTTTTCAATTGAATCATTCTTTTAAATAGTTGGGAGCGTCATATTCGCTCAATTATTTGAACCAAATTTCAACTAATACATACAAACTGTGATGTGGGTGTAGGGGATTTTTTTTAACAAAATTAGATTAGATCTTTGTGGTTGAGAATTGATCAATTTTTTGCGAAATTTTAAAATGCTTTTTTTCACATTAATTTTAACAAAATTTGTAAAAGATAAGTGCTTTAAACACAATTGAAGCAAAGTCTCAATGACTTGTAGGTTATTATTTTGAAGATTAAATTGTAGATGCTATTCTCAATTTTATGACAATTATCATTAGTTTTTAATTTAAAATTATAAGAGTCTTTGTGATGCAGAACAAAAAAAAAGAATTTACAGTAGTTTGTTGTTTTTGTTTTGTTAACCATTATTACAAATATGATTGTCACTCGATCGGGTATAGTGTTGTAAGGTCAGGAGTTATGGTTGTGCCATTAAAAGTGAGGAAGACATGATTTTTTTACTTAAACACTTTTTTACAACAATCCAGCAAAGATTTTTTGAAAAGGTAATCGAGTGTGGAATTAAGCATTTTAAGCAGAAGTACTTCCCAACTAGATTGCCAAGTTAATGATTTTAATAAGTCATGAGACTTTTATAATCAATTACTGAGAATCGATTACATTAATTAGTGTAGGAAATAATGAGTACATTTAGTACCGCAGTCTCTTTTAACATAAAGAACTAGTTCCATTACTACTTACTTTTTTGGTTACTAATGTAATGTGTTTTGTAAGCGAGTAACAAAATATGGCAATCACAAAAGTAAGTAATTATATGGCAAGTACTTTTTAAGGTAATGTCTAATTTTTTGCTGGGAAACGTTAAACAATTTTTAAAATTCTCCTTTTTTGCAAGCATATGAACTATTTCCTCTACAAAACAAATCTGTTAAGCAAATTTTTGGGCAAATGTGTGTACTAATCAAGTGTGAATACTACTTTGTTTTTCTATGGGAAATGCTTGTATCAAAAGCCTTTTTTTCGACAATGAATGCAAAAAGCAACAAATTTAAATTATAAAACACTTTCAAAACAACTGTATTTGTTGCCTAACGTTTGATCCACTTTTAGAAATGGTTACACTTATTAACTCTTGAAATTTGTAATAATGGATTGATTCCTGAATTCGATTGTCATAACAAATCTCTTTTGTCTGTGAAGTTTAATCAAAATATTTTTGGAGACTTCTTATAATTGCATACTTTAAAAAAGCAAATATAATTTTTTATCAATTCCTATATGGAAAAATTCTGTAATAGGCTATACCCATTTGCATCACTTTCTCCCACGGCTGCTAAAAGACTGCTTTGGCAAAAAATCAGTTGTAATTAATTCTTATCTGTTTCACCGTTCCAAACCTTGGTCTATTATAATTGCAAGCATTGCCTAATAATCAATATTACTTGCAATTTTCCCACTACACATTTCTAAATGTGTCCATGATTATTTCGTTGCTCTTTTTTAATTTTTGTGTGGCCCATAAGAAAAACGTTTGCAGTTTCTTTTAAACTATTGTTTTATAAAATAATATTCCAAACACACTATAATATACAACATACTTATTTACAATAATATAAATTTAAAGTCTAGATACTTTTTGTTCATATATACAAAACCGAAATAAAGCAAAAACAAATCAACCTAAAAACGAAAATGTTATTTCGTTTAAGATTAAGACTATTGTTTAAATATTTTCTTTTACTTGGCTGTTGTATGTTCATTCAATTTTAATGTCTTGAATTTCAATATTGGCGCTTTGAATCAAACACCCTTACAAACATAAACTTTAATACCAGCAAATGTATTTTATAGTTTGAAGTTGCTATATGCATTAAGTTGTTTGCTTGCTGTTGTATTTGTTGTGGTAAATTGATAAGAAATATGTGAACTTGCGTTTAGACATACACACATGCATGTACATGTTGTGTGGAGTGATATTATTGGTATTTTACTTTATATTAAGTATTGGTTTATTGTTATTTGCCAAATTCTTGAAATTGTTCAATTTTAAATTTTATCCGCATACACATGAACAGAAAAGGGAACGAAGAAAATTATGTTGGCTTGATTTTTTTTTCTTCTTGTATAAAACATTGATTTCATTCGTTTTAATTTGTGGAACAAATTCTATAAATAAAAATATATTCTTTTAATGTTTTATCTTTAACGTTTAAGAAGTGGATGCTTCTACATATATCTATACATCATATATGTACTTATCTATACTTTTTTTTAACAGTTTTGTAGCTTTTTTGTCGCTTATTAGGGCATTAGACATCGATATTAATTTTTTCAATGCCAAAGTAAATAAGAATTAGAGCAGCTTAAAAAAATTAATTTTTCTTAGTGATGAATTAATAATGAATACATATTGCAATTATTATGAATAATATTTTTTTCTCATAAAAACAAATTCATTTTTTTAAGGGTTCTGATGAATTTCGATGCAGATACACCCCAAACTAGGTGACAACTTTAAATAAAATTAAGCCCATGTCAATTTTTTCTTACGCTGAAGTATATTCACTTTTGTCGTACAGTGTGATAAATATCAAAGCATTAAGTTTTAATTATTACATGTTATAAATATTATTGGGAAGAGTAAATAAAAAATTAGTTTTACTACTATAGTACTATCACCAGCTTAAACTTTTCAGTACTAGCTAGGCTGAAAAGTATAAAATCTTTGCCACTACTAGGTAGCTAGTACTGAAAAGTGATGCTTGTATTAGGAAATAAAAACATTTGAGTGTTGCCTCTGTTTAAAAAAATAAAAAAATATATAGTGCGAACAGTTTTGATATGCTCCAAAACCAATTTCTTTACTTGATGTTTTTTCTTACTTTTCAATTTTCTATCGCCCCATATATTTGTTTTTTTTTTTGTATTAGAATTTCTTCACTTAACTAAATTTGTTCCAAATGATATGCAAAAAAAATAGGCCTGGTGTTTTGCCCGCTATCTCGAACGAAGGACTCGGATTATAATGACTTTCAATAGCAAAATTTTCGAAACTTTGTCTGATCGATTGTCGTATTGAAGTTTTTTCTAGCTATGCATAAGAAGTCAGAATATATAAATTTTATGGGGTCGGAAATGGATATTGTAGAAATTATAGATGGAATAACATACTTAGATATACCCTTTTTCTACTTGTGGTGAAGGGTATAACAAACGACAATGCACTTTTTGACGAATGAACCAAGAATAAATGAATTTCTAATGCCTCAACAACATGCTTACAAAAATTTAAGTTAAAGCTAGTAATTTTAAGTACTTTTTAGTTTTTATTCACACATATTTTCAGCAAACACTTGATAAACTAGCTTGAACTAGGCAACAAAAATTACTAGCTTTATATGAAAATTTTATTCGCCTCACAACTAGTTTAAACTTTAGATTTGATAGTTTTAGCTACAACTATATTGCTATTTACACCGCCCATGGACAATGCGTACGTGGATAAAACAAATCTAACTAATCCTGACAAGAATCAATTGAAAAAAAAAAAAGAGAATCCACTTTTAAATTCAAACACAGGTACATACATATATAAACACTAAATGCTAAAAAAGGCAAAATCTATATTTTATCAGTATTTAAGAAGTATTACAATACAATTGTGTTCGTACAACGAAAGCTTTTGTTGCTCTTTAAAATAGAGTTACAAAAATGGAATGAAATATACACAGGCTAATGCAAGTGTTATAATTATGGAATAAAAATGAGACGATTATTTATTATACAATGTTTGGTAAAGGTTATAAACACATCCGAACGTAGATCTTTATCCACATTATGCGTTTTCCTGCAGGGGCTTTGTTGATTTCTTCAATACAATCTTGAATGTACACACATATCTGTGTAAATAAGTGGAAATCTCGGATGAATATACGTTTTATTATATTGCGCTTGATGGTGTTGTGGTCTGCAATAAAAAACCTTTCGTTAAGGTGGTTCATTTGAAAAAGTGTTACTTTATAAAACTAAAAAAAATCAGGTTTGTGACGGAAATCGATCGATTTGAAAACATTTATTAAAAGTATAAAAATATTAGAAATCATAATATATCATACATATTTACATATATACATACATATGTTTAAATGCTTTTATAATACTTCCTTGAATACAGTGTTAGAGGCAATGTTATGATCATCGTTAACTTTTTGCCCGTACGAATCCTTAATATAAACAAAAAAATCTTTTAGTAAACGGCATTATGGCAAATAGCGGTATTGCCAGAATGGATTTGAATATATACTGTATTATGTAGAACTGCATTACCATTAAGCGACCCTGTATTACTACACTTGAACAAAAACGTATAACCACTGTATTATCATGCAGTTCTATATAAAATATATTTTTTATCAATGAAAATATTAATTTTTTAATTTCTAATTATTTTTCGACATTAGTGTTAGAAATAAGCTTTAAAATTAGATATCATTCATTTAATTTGATGCGGTGGTATGGGACATATTTGCAACCGACAAAAAAAAGTGCTTTAGAAATAATATATATATGATGTATAACCACATGTACCATACCCCAGATTGCCCATTGAATAGTTTAAATAAAAATCGGCACAAAAAATTCCTTCCTACCATAAAGTTTTTTGTTATAAATAAGCTTTTTTACTCAAAAATTGTATGTTTTGCTTTGGGTTGTTGTCCTAACAATCTGCTGCTCTTTTGTCTTGGCAAATTTGATTTCAACTCTTACGCGGACGGCAGATGGGTATCGCTCAGTTTACTTCGCTATACATAAAAACTCAGGGCCGGAAATGGATTTTGTAGAAATTGCAAACGGATTGAGAAACTGAGATATATTTTTCTCCACTTGTGATGAAAATATAAAAATATTTAAGCATAGATATCTTCAGAAATTTTGTTCAAATATTTTGGAAATTAGTTTCGTACTCAAAAAGAAACATATGAATATGCAGTAACCGAACACTAATAAAAAACTGACATAACAATAATAAATTTGATTTAAAGGTGCCTTTAAATTATTTGTTTTTTACATATGAAAACTCGCATGTAATTCCTCATATATGTCAAATTTTTAAGTTTTACGTACGGCTTAAAATTTTCGTTAAAACATACATGCAAATTACGTGTGACATACAACGTAATTTGTTGTTTAATTTGTTTGCTTTGGTGAGCGGTTCTGTGAAATATAGCTAATGCTTATAAAGTTGTCATATTTCTTGGTCATTTAAAAAAGGCAGGCTTTGTCATATAAAAATAGAACACGCTGTAAATGAAAACTTGTGTTACGGATCTTACGAGGGCTGCTCTATATATTTCTGGCCTAATAGTGAAAATGCGACTATTTATAATCAAAAATGGTTTTATTGTTTTTCAAAGTATTCTCCAGCATGATTTATACACTTTTGCATGCGCTCAAACCAGTTGTCGAAGCACTTTTTCCACTCCGATAGAGACACCTCTAAAACATGGTTTTTGAACAGTTCAACAGCTTATTCTGGCGACGAAAATCGTTGACCACGTATTTTTTTCTTGATGTGCGGAAACAAGAAGAAGTCAGTAGATGCCAAGTCAGGGCTGTACGGCGGATGACCCATTAATTCGAAGTTTTGGCCGGTCAAAAACGCTCTGGTTTTAGCCGATGTGTGAGAGCTCGCATTGTCATGGTGAACAATGATTCGTCTTCTCTTGTTGGTTTTTCGAATTTCTCCGATGACTTCAGGCAAACAAATTGTAGTGTACCACTTAGAAGTGACCGTCCTACGTTGCTCAAGCGGAACAGTCGCCACATGACCAGTTTTGCCAAAGAAACAGGCGACCATTTGCTTCGAAGTGCTTCTTCCACGAACAACTTTCGTTGGATTTTGCTCGTCTTTCAAGCCCCACACGGTCGATTGTTGTTTCGTTTCGGGCTCATACGCATAGATCCAGGATTCGTCACGTTTTTAAGCGTCTTTTGAAGCACCGCAATCGTATTTTTGCAACATTTCTTTGCACCAATCGACACGAGCCTTTTTTTGAGCGACTTTTAAACCTTTTTTACGGCCAGGTGTTCATGCAGTATCGAATGTATGCTGGTGGAAGAAATGTCCAAGGATGTCTCTATCTCTCGGTATCTCGCATGTCGATCTTGCATTATGAGTTCACGCACGGCATCAATGTTCTCTGGCACAACAGCCGTTTTTGGACGACCTTCACGGAATTCGTCTTTGAGCGAGCTTCGGCCACGATTAAATTCATTATACCAATTTTTCACAGTGCTATAGGATGGTGCTTCATCGCCATACAAAGATTTAAGTTCATCAATGCACTCTTGTCGTGATAACCCACGTCAACAGTTGTGAAAAATGATGGCACGAAAATGTTCACGAGTTAATTCCATTTTTTTCTATATTAATTTCTTCAAGTCACTGTTAACAACACAAATAATGGTCGTACGTCAAAACGTTTTGAGTACGATTATGCTTAAAAATGACAAACTTTCCAATGGAAATGTCAGATCGCACTTGGCAGCACTCAGTGTTGCCAGGCCAGAAATATATATAGCAGCCCTCGTAGTATTTTTTGTCATAACTTAAAAAAATCATAGTTCCGTCACTAAGTATTATTAAATTTTTAGCAGATTTTTGTTAGTTTAAATATAATTGTTAGTGGCACTAAAGTTTGCAAATTTTAGCGTTTTTTCGGCTAAATAGCTGAATGCTATTTAGCTCCAAGATTTAGGAAGACATTTTTCTTTTTTTTTGCAAAAATCTATCAATTTAATTGTAAGGATAATAGTAAAATTAAGATACCAGTATTGTTGAACGCTATTTAAATTTGGTTTTTCATTTCGCCCGTGTTAGTAAATATTTTGTTCAAAAGTTTAAAAAATAATCGAATATGATAACTTATAAGGAATAAAAAGTGACTCGTTAAATTATAATTATTGAAAAAATTAAAAAATATATGTACAGATTACAACAGCATGATAATGTAATTCTTGGAGAAATAATTAATTCTCAAAGGAGCTACAGCTGGTGTAACACCTCTTACTTGTCGCATTTTGGTTGACAAATTGAAATTATAGATTTCAATATGGCTACTTCTTTACCGGATTTCTTAAAAAAAAACTTGTCCTGGCTCTCAAAGAGCCAGATTCAAGATTATTAACTGTTTATAAGAGACATACTCTCACTATACTGTTAGCCTCGTTACCAAAGGCATTTTATTTTAATTAAAAATAATAATAATAATAGTAAATCATTAATAATTAAGTTTGGTACGGGTTTCTGCATTCCTATTTTTAAGATATTACATTACAATCTTAAACCTTTCTTTGTTAATTCTTCGTTTTGTAATCTACTATTGTTTTGAAAAAAGGCTCAATAAATTTAACTTAATTTAACGTAGATACCACTAAAATGAAATGCACTTTCTGGTTCTCTACAAACTCTCTACAAAGTTGAATTAAATTTCATAGATAAGACAAATTAAAAAAAAATTCTGATTGAGCAATTTTTACACTCAAAAAATTTTAACATTAACTGTTTGACGTCTATTTAGGAAGTTTTCAGTAAAGTTAAAAACAAATGAAAATGTGGTTGTTTTAGGAAGAAAATTTTAAGTTAACTTTTTTTTGTCTGTTGTTAGAAAAAAAAAACGACGAATAAATACTGATTTTCGGTGCAGTCAAAATTATCAATTAATTTTTACCTTGTGTCAGTAAAAATGAAATACTTAATTAAAAAAAAAGTTCGTCAGTAGAAAAGTACTTTTTACAATAGCTTTAAAATATAAAATAAAAAAAACATAAACTGTTGGAAAATATGTCAGTTATAAAAAATATATTTAGAACGAAATGATTTATGGAAGAAAAACATCAAAAAATATTGGTAAGTTTCTTACATAGTATTTAAAATTTGCATTATATTTTAAAAAATAATGTTCCCTTTTTACAGGTATTCTCTTCTAAATTCTGTAGTCTTTAGGAAGGCAGCCGTGTTGCCACAGCCCACTTGGGTCCATTGATCGGTCCCAAACAAAGGTGTGTTATTCAAACTTTTGAATTACAAATATATCGCTCATTTAGTAATACAACGTTATAATATAATATAATATAAATTTGATGCAAGTTTTATTAAATTTATTTCTTATTTCTGAATCATTTTACAAGTTAAAAACTTTATTTGTGATTATCTTGAAATAATTTTTTTTTTTTAGCTAAGACGTTCTATTTCTAAATGAGCGATATGTACTTTAATTATCGGTTGCAAACATATAAACATTATATTAGGAAATTATTTTTTCAGCATAGAACAATCCTGAAATCAAGGAAGAACAAAAATATTAAGCAAATAAGAAATAAGAAAAATTTGTGTTTCAAAATAGAATAAGTAATAAAAAAATTAAAATCTTTTGATTTTTAAAATTAATAAAAAAGCTGTAGTTTTTATTGTTTTGGTAGGTTACTTTTAGAGAGTTGGAATAAAAGAAAAAAGCAGTTAATTTTACTGTTTTAGTAGGTTAAATTTTATAAATTAAAATAAATACAGAAACTTAATGTTTTGGTAGATTAAATATTGTTAGTTAAAATGAATAAAAAAATAGTATTTTTACTTCTCTGGTGGGTTTTTTTTTCGTGCGTTGGAATAAAAGAAAATTTATTTATTTTTACATATTTTGTAAGTTATAAAATCAACATTCAAAAACAATTGAAAATTACATTTAACTTAAATGAAATGTAAGTGAACCGTTTTTTAAATGAAAAAGTAGTTGTTAAAAGTGTTTTTTTCATTTAAATTTACCTACGAGGGCTGCTATATATATTTCTGGCCTGGCAACACTGAGTGCTGCCAAGTGCAATCTGACATTTCCATTGGAAAGTTTGTCATTTTTAAGCATAATCGTACTCAAAGCGTTCTGACGTACGACCATTATTTGTATTGTCAACAGTGACTTGAAAAAATTATTATAAAAAAAAATGGAATTAACTCGTGAACATTTTCGTGCCATCATTTTTCACAACTTTCGACGTGGATTATCACGACAAGAGTGCATTGATGAACTTAAATCTTTGTATGGGATGAAGCACCATCCTATAGCACTGTGAAAAATTGGTATAATCAATTTAATAGTGGCCGAAGCTCGCTCAAAGACGAATTCCGTGAAGGTCGTCCAAAAACGGTTGTTGTGCCAGAGAACATTGATGCCGTGCGTGAACTCATAATGCAAGATCGACACGCGACATACCGAGAGATAGAGACATCCTTGGACATTTCCTCCACCAGCATACATTCGATACTGCATGAACACCTGGCCGTAAAAAAGGTTTGTTCTCGTTGGATCCCGCACAATTTGAAAGTCGCTCAAAAAAAGGCTCGTGTCGATTGGTGCAAAGAAAATTTTAAAAAATACGATTGCGGTGCTTCAAGAGACGTTTATAAGATCGTCACAGGTGACGAATAATGGATCTATGCGTATGAGCCCGAAACGAAACAACAATCGACCGTGCGGGTCTTCCAAGACGAGCAACTTCCAACGAAAGTTGTTCGTGGAAGAAGCACTTCGAAGCAAATGGTCGCTTGTTTCTTCGGCAAAACTGGTCATGTGGCGACTGTTCCGCTTGAGCAACGTAGGACGGTCACTTCTGAGTGGTACACTACAATTTGTTTGCCTGAAGTCATCGGAGAAATTCGAAAAACCAACCAGAGAAGACCAATCATTGTTCACCATGACAATGCGAGCTCTCACACATCGGCTAAAACCAGAGCGTTTTTGACCGGCCAAAACTTCGAATTAATGGGTCATCCGCCGTACAGCCCTGACTTGGCATCTACTGACTTCTTCTTGTTTCCGCACATCAAGAAAAAAATACGTGGTCAACGATTTTCGTCGCCAGAAGAAGCTGTTGAAGTATTCAAAAACCATGATTTAGAGGTGTCTCAATCGGAGCGGAAAAAGTGCTTCGACGACTGGTTTCAGCGCATGCAAAAGTGTATAAATCATGCTGGAGAATACTTTGAAAAACAATAAAACAATTTTTGATTATAAATATTCGCATTTTCACTATTATTTTGAGTGTAGAAAGTAAAAAAAAAAACAGATCCATCTATTTCATCATTTGATGAGTTGGCAACCCTGATGGCAGGTGAAGGATTCATATTTTATTATATTTTTTTCTAATGCTTGATTGTTAAATCAAACTATTTGTTTGAATTTAATCTGTGCACTAAAATAGTATGTAAATGTTCATATTGTTAATTAAACACAAACAATGGACATAAATAACGGTAATAATAAAAGGACTTTTAAATTCACCACTTTTTTTTGTGAAAATATTATGGTATTTGTTGCTAGTTGTTTGAAAATAAATATTTTGAAGGTACTAAGCATAGTTATTTTAAATAATGTTTGAAATTATTGACCATGCACTCAGAGAAAAACATGATTGTGATACGTTCACAATAACTACATTATGTTATTTGTAATAATGTGTAAATGCGCCGAACGAATGAAAGTTTTTTTTACCAATATCCTCAGAAATGTTAAAAATTTTTTCGTTAACATTTAATAATAATATAATTACTATGCACAAAAATGCAACCTGGTTGATTTTAACTAACAAATATTCGAATCACAATTATAGTTTTATAACTTATTTAAAATAATATAATATATTTAACCAAAATATGTTTTTTTTTATTTTTTATATTTATTTATTTATTTGTTTAACTGTAGGTATTATAAATGAGTTGAAATTGATTTTGTACTAAGTTAATTTTTTAATTCCTAAAAATCTTTTTTTTTTATAGAGAAAAAATATTTTACAATTATATGCGGAAGTGTTCCAAAGAAAACAAGAAAAATTAGACACCAGCAGAATGTAATGCTGCATTTTCTGAATCGGTAGATTCTTCGTCAGCATTCTTCGCATCTATCTACCTTAGGTTGTGTACATTGCAAACATCATCTATTAAACCAACTAATTTTGTAAATAAGAAAGCTCATAACAATCAATATGATACTTTGTGTACATTTTACAATCCCAAGGGCAGTAGATAGTTTAAAAATATGTATAAACAATTTAGTTCATTGGTAGAGCGTACTTGGCGGATTTGCATGTAGTTAACTTAAACAAAGCAGCAGTAAATTTAGTAAGTACGAATATAGCTAACGAGATTGTTAATATATATTCAGCTATGGCGGATTTTGTAAATGTAGGGTGACAGAGAAATAAAAAATTAAAAAAAAGTACTCTCTTGCCTCCTAATGGGTTAAGCATTTGTAAAAAAATTGTTTATATCCTTAAAGATCTTGTCAAATGCTTTTAAATGATTCCCATACTGATATCTTAAGAAATATGGTGCACAATCGTATTTTCTATGAAAAGTTCAGAGGCCCATAACTCGGATAATATGGGCGATCGGCGATTTTTTCACAATTTTTTTTTGCCCCATATATTTTTGTTTATTGGAGTTACTTCACAAATCTATATTTGGTCCAAATTATATGAAAAAATTAGACGAAGGCGGGGTTTTTCCCGCTGCCTCGAAAGACTGATCTCGCTGAATTTGAATAGCAAAATTTACGAAACTATGTCTGATCGATTGGCATTTAAATTTACCACAGCATACATTAGAAAAATTCTATTGCTTTATTTTGTAGCCACCTTATGTATTCAAAAAACAAAGTTATGTTAATAAAAAAATTTGAAACAAAAACAGCAAATGATATTTATGAGCTTCTATTCACATTTGTAAATATTATTTTATGTTTGTGTTTGAATGTATGATTTTGGTGTCAATAATTTTAAATTCTCTAAGCTTTAAATGGATGTCTTTTCTTATTTTATGCAAGTTAATGTGTTTACACAGCAACAGTCTGAAAGGCACAAAAGGACAAGTTACATCCTTTTTTGTACATCTTTGAATTGGTTATAAAGATGATGGCAGTGGTTGTTTACTTACTTGGTGCCAAAGGCGTATACTTTAATTTTACGTTTACATTAAGGCATGCATACAAGCGTACAAATATTCACAAGCAAAAGTATGTGAATGTACTGAATTGAATTTATAGTCTGTGTAAATTTGTGGGAGTGAGGAGATGAAAAAAAATAATAATAATAAAAATCCTTTGGGTATTATATTTGTCAGTTTAAGTGAGTGTTACAATATAAGAAACAAAAAAATATATATACAAATATGCAAGTGTCTGCTACATGCTTACGTACATATTATATAAAAAGTTTGCATGTGGGTATATAGAAAACATAAATGTTGATGACTTTTCAATTAGGTTTTATGACTTTCCTTTTATTTTACGTAATGGATATACAGGATTTAAGTTATACAAATAAAATACACCTACGAGGTGGCCCCTTCAAATTAATTCCCCACAAAGACATAGTATGTGTTCCACAGATTTTTTATATAATGAATTATATTATTCTTTAAAGAAAACTCTCAAATGGCTGGAGAAAACGTTAGGTTGGATTTCTATGTTTTTTTAATGAGAAATAATGTTAAGATTCGAAGCAAAAGAAAAAAGGGGAGCATACCAAACAACGTTGGAAATAACGACTGCGTGAAAAAAAACAATTGCATTAAATATTATGTCGCATTCGCTTTATTTTTTGAGCAGACCTCATATGCAAACTTGTGTGTTTTTAAAAGATTTTGCATCTTGATTTTTCATAGCGATTATGATGACCATAATATTTAGTACAAAAAGAAAAAGTTAAAGACTGAAGAAGCAATTTTTTGAGAAATTTTATTTTAGAAAACCACCACATTTTGGTGCCTTTTCCCAAACCCCGTGGCAAATAAACAAAATTTGATGGTAAAATGAATGAACGCATCGTACAAAGATCTTCTGTCAGATCCCAATTCAAAAACACTTTATTTTTAATTGCGTAAAATTATAGCTGGTGGAGCTGTTTAAAGACGACAGTTTTTTTTTTAGTAAAAAAAGGGGTCTTAAAAAAATACATTTTAATTGCACTATCTGAAACATTGCCGTTTAATCAATAATTTTTTGGTATTGTTTTAAACGTACGATTATTTTTTATAAAAAAAAAACTCAACAAATGTTCAGCGTATGCCACTTCTTTGGTAGTCGCAGTTATTCAGGCACCTATAATTATATAATTTTTTACAAATAAAATAAATCATATCTAAGAATTGCCAAAAATGGTGCCCATATTTTTTGAGCATATTTGAACTTAGGTCTTATGTTCGGTAAAAGTGGAAAAATTGTTTTGATTGATGATTTTTTTTTTCTTAACATGCTTGATGGGAAATTTTTAAATGTAATAACACTAAGTTCATTAAAGAATTAGCATATATAATTCCGTGAGAAGAAGAATGTTTTGACAAGAAAGCAATACAAAAAGAAAAACTATCTGCACGGAGAAATTGTAAAAAAATTAATTTCTGACTGCCGAGAGCAGGGGCGCATGGAAATACTAAAGATGGTAGTATGTTCAGAGAATTTTTTGAAAATGATGAGATAACAGCCCTAATTCCTGTGGCCGATAAAGGTTGGCAGTTATCCAGTTATTACCCTAGAGAAATAAATGGTAAATTGCCCAAAGTTTAACGATTATGCATCAAAAACTCCGTAACGTTTGGCTCAAATGCACACTAGGAAGAAACTTACTGCTACGTTACATAAGATTTTGGCTTATGGTAAAAATTTACTTAAATATCAGTGCTTACCGATTGGAGTGTTATCGGAAAATGCCCAGGAATGCACAAACAAAGACTGCAAACAGTTTAGTTACAAGAATACTCGCAAGATTTTACAGATTAGACAGAATGAGGATTTTTCAATATTGGAAAAACCAAACTATAGCTCCATTATCTAAAGTTAAGTATTAGATATTGCTCCCAATATTAATGACTATTTTAAGGGAAACTAACTACAAAAATAATTATACCAATTAAAAAAAATATATAACTTAATATTATTATTTATTATATAGAATTAGTATTAAAAATATGTAGTATCTGTTACACTAATAAAAAATATGTTAATTTAATTGCGCTTGATTCCTTAAAATATAAATATTTTATGATATAAATATTTATTATTTAAAAACTAAAAATTTAAATGTATTACTGCGGGGAAATCATATCCAAATGGCAATTTTACTACTGCTCATATAACTCATCAGTGGATTATACGCAAAATTTGTATAGAAACCCAAAGAGTTTTATGTCAAAAGCACAATTAAAGTAAATTAACATAATAAAAATTTCAAATAATAAATTTCCTTTTTGAAAAATATAATATTAATTTAACATGTTTTATTAGACTTACTTATGGGATTATCAATTGAAGCACAAGAAGTTGTGTTTTTAACCGACTTCAACAAAAGAAGGAGGTTCTACAATTCGACTGAATGTTACTTTTTTTATGTTTTGTGCCTACAGAACTCAGTCATTTCTAAACCGATTTTGAAAATTTTTGATAATATGATAGATTATGCTTACAGATTGGTCCCGTTTTTGCGTGTATTATAAACAGTAAAGGACGATTCTGCAAAATTTAAAATGACTGCGTATTACTATGGCTCCCAATAACAAAATGTTGTACAAAAATAAATCTAAAAATTAAAGGGTGCCTCCATAATTGATGAAAATTTACCTATTTGCGCCTATCCTTTGGACCGTTACAAACAAACGCTTGCAAATTGGAAAGAATGTCGATTGCTATGTCCGTTATAGTAACAAGTATTAATTCCAAAAGGGTGCGCCTATAGTTCATTTAATTTTATGTATATGGCCATTCTTTTTAAGAGTTGCAGACAGACGCTTGAAATTTGCAACGAACCTGTATTTTTAGGTCCGCTATAACAACAACTATAAAATTTGGGATTGGAAGTTAATTTAATTTCAAATATGTGACCAAACTTTCGAACCGTTATAGACAGAACGATGAAACTTAAAAGGGACCTGTATTGCTAAGCCTGCTATATCAACGAGTTAATAATATGAATTTATAAATTAAAGGGTGTCCCATAATTGATGTAGATTTACTTATAAGGGCCTAATTTTTGAACCGTTATATTAAATGCTTGCAAATTGGACAGAATGTCGATTGCTATGGCCGTTATGATAACAAGTTTTAATATTAAAAATTATAAATAAAAGGGCGGCGCCAATAGTTCATTTAATTATGTATATGGCCATAATTTTAAACAGGTGTATATAGACGATTAAATGTTAACAAGAACCTGTATTACTAACTCCGCTACAACAACAAATATAAAGATTGGTTTTGGAAATAAACGGGTGTCTCAATAGTTAATGTAATTTAGTGTATGTGGCCGAACCTTTGAACTGTTATAGACAGACTGCTGATATTTAAAAGGGTCCTGTTTTGCTAAGTCCGCTATAACAAGAAGCTCAGAATTTGAAGTTAGAAATTAACGGGTGTTCTCAAAATTAATGTACTTTGTTCTATATGGTCGTTTTTTTTTTGACCCGTTGTGTACAAACACCTGAATTAGAGACAGAATGTCCACTACTTTGTTGTGTATAATAAGAAGTATATAATCTGATGTATATGGCCAAACTGTAGAACCGTTATGGATAGACAGCAAGTATATAATTTGAATTCAGAAAATAAAGGGTGGCCCTATAGTTGCTGTAGTTTTATTGAACAGTTGAACAAGTGTAAGGTTGGAGATATAAAGGTGTCCCAATAGTTATGTAATCTAACTTATGTGGCCATATTCTTGAACCGTTATAGGCAGACAGATAAAATCTGTTTTAAAGTCGGTTTTTTTCGAGTATTATTTATGCTTTTTATTATACTCTTCACCATAAAAAGGTAGAAAAATTCTGTGTGTAATTGCTACAATATCCATTTCTGAACCCATAAAGTATATGTATTCTGACTTCTTATGCATAGCGAAATCGATTGATATTAGAAATATCTTTGTAACTTTAAAAATTATTATTTTTGCAGCGAAACAAATACTGTGATTAGTGCCTTTGTGGTCCTATGACCATGAAGGTTACTTACAGTAGCTCCAAGCGAAACTCGTACACCTATGAAAACAAATTTCTTTATGTTATATATCTAAAACTAAATAGGCTAATAAAATAAATTTACTTAATTTTAGTACAAAACTATGTACTTAATTAAATATCAGAAAAGAAATTTTGAATATATCAAAATAAAATTAAAATAAATATTTTAAAAAGTGCCAACTTTCGACGCCAAAGCCAAACTCGTACAGTCTTATTTATTATTTAGCAACATTCTTTTAATTTGCATATAACTTCGGGATATTTCTTAAAAATAATTTAAAAAAATTAGGGACTTTCACTATTATTACCTTTTTTATTGTCATTTATTTGATTTTTTGTTTGAAAGAGTTACAAAAGAGAACAAAATGGGTAGACAGAGAGGACAAAATTCTGTCGAAGTAAGAAAATTAATAATTCAACATCATAATAATAATAAATCGCTGCGATAAATATCTGAGATAGTTGATAGAAGCCTATCAACAGTGCAATATATAATAAAAAGGTATAAAATGGAAGAAAGGATTGCGAACAAGAAGAAAAGTGCAAATAACAAAATTTTCTCTGCTGGAGACGAGCAATATATTTTACGTCAAATAAAAAAGAACCCATTTTTAAGTGCTCCGAAACTCGTAGAAATTGTTGCGAAAAACTTAGGAAAAAAATGTTGCCCATAGACCATAGGAAACATATTAAAAAGGGCTAATTTCAATAGTAGAAGGACAAGAGTTAAACCTCTCATTAATAAGAGAAATCAAAGAGAAGGTTACGATTCGCCAAGGAACATGAAACAAAGGATTTTGCATTTTGGAAGCAAGTATTATTCACAGATAAAAGTAAATTTAACTTGTTTGGTTCAGATAGAAGACCTTATATATGGAGAAAATAAAATGATGAGTTCCTTGCCAAAAATATGAAACCAACAGTTAAGCACGATGGTGGGTCAGTAATGGTTTGGGGATGATTTTCTGCATCTGGGCCCGGTGTTTTACAATTTACCGATGGTACCATAAATCAGCATATGTATCTGAACATTTTAAAAGAAAGTTTGCCATTTTGTAAGCAGAAACTTTATCCTGGTGAAAACTTTTATTTTTACTAAAACAACGACCCTAAACCTAAGGCTTACAATGTGCAATCATGGCTACTTTATAATTGTCCACATGTTATAGATACACCAGCCCAGAGTCCAGACATAAACCCAATCGAAAATTTGTGGAGCTATCTCGATCGTAAGATTCGTAGTTATAAAATAAGTTCTAAGGAAAACTTGAAAACAGCTCTTCCAGACGAATGGGGCAAAATTTAACCAAGTTTTTACGAAAACCTTGTGCGCAGTATGCCAAAAAAATTAAAAATGGTGATAAAAAATAAAGACATGCACACCAAATATTAATATTTAAAACCAACAAAATAATATTTGATTAAAGTGTGGTGTACGAGTTTGGCTTTGTCACAGAAATTACTATTATTTTATGTTTTTATTAAACAATTTTTTGTATTCAATAATAATTAGTTCTTATGTTTTTTTAAATTTGTTATAAAATGAACTAATAAAATAAATACAGTTTTATTTGTTAAGAGCTTCTTATTTAGTGTTATAAGATAGTTTAAAAATACGTTTCGCTTGGAGCTACTGTATCTTTAAGCGATAGGAACCATAACTACTTTCCTTTATATATTTTTATATATCTTTATTACTTTTAAAGTCATAATGTTTGTAACGAATATAGTCAAAAGCAGATACTGTGCACAGTGCTAATTATCTATAGTGAAGCTTAAGGAGTCCTTGTCTTTTTTCAGATGCTTTTTAAAATATTTTAATACCTTTATTACTTTAAAATATAATTTTTGAAACGAAAAAAGTCAAAAAGCAGAATTTTTCCTATTTGCTTGTTGCGGCATTTTATTTTTGCTATTCTCTAGCTCACATATATTTTTGTAAACTGATCCGGAGTAATATTCTGTTCAATATTCTGCGTGTTTGTAAATATTACAACTGTATCGATGCCTTAATGAACTAGTAACATTGTTTGAACCAAACTTATAAAAAAAATAACGCCTCATTAATAATCCACTTTGTTGTTATTGCTCAAGCATTACCATTAAGTTTATATTGAAGTAAATTCATATTTAATTACAACGGACAAAGCGGTGCAAAAACTTTCATTAACAAACATTTTCCTTTTCAAAATTTGGCCCTTTTGCAATCACTTTATACGAGTAATATTACATTTACGGGCACAATTTCTAGACACAAGAAATATATAAAAATAGGCACTTTCTGTAAACTCGACCATTTTGCTATTTGTTTAAAAACTGTCATTTTTTATCAAATTTCTCAAGTAAAATTTATCTAAAATCTTCTCTTTGTGTTAAGTTTACTCTCGATGAAAAATTATTAAAATCTCTTCACGTTTTCTAAAGTTATAAATAACCACTGAAACTGTTTTACATCTAAGTTACACAACTTTGACTCCCTGTAGAACTACACTGTCTTAAAATAGATTGTGCCAAAATGAAGTAGTCAAAAAGTGTAGGCTTTTTTCGAACTAACTACAATTTGTTTCAAGCAAATAGGATTTTGTAATTTTATGTTTTTTATCACTTTTTATTTTACGCTATAAGCCCACGCATAGTAAATTAAATTACTGAATGCAGCCTGCTTCAGATGCTTCTTAAATAAATGAATTTTTTAATTTATTTTCCAAGCACAAGGTCTTTTTATTTTTTATTTTTTCAATATTTCACTACTCCCTTGTGTAGCATCATCAGAAAAAACAAATATTTATTTGAACATAAAACAACCACAAAAAAGTTATAAAAAATTTTTTTTCCAAATTAACATAAAACAAAAAACCAAAAAATTATTTTGTCATATAAAAAATGTTTGAAACAAAAAATAAAGTACAATACGAGTATTATTTCTTATTTATCAAGTGTCTACGTTATCTGTGTCTGCCTTAAAATTAATTCTGTGTACTATTGGTGTATTAATTATATGTAACATTTCTAACATATAACGCCGTTTATAATTGTTTTCTGTGAAACTGTGATATTGTTTTACTGAAACATTTTCAAAATTAGGATAGTGATTTAATCTTGCACAATGAGATGATAATGCAGTTTTTTGTGAATTAATATTTCTATATCATTGACCAGATTTATGACTAGCAATTCTAGTTTTTAGTTTATTTTTTGTTGTTCCTACTCGTATATATACTTTGTTACAAATCTCGTTATATTTTTTGTTACAAAAAATTTAATAGACTAAATTTGATAATTCTAGATTCGGTATTTTGTCTTAAGCTTTACTAAATAGTCTTTTTAATGTATAGTGTGTTTTGTATGCCATTCTATATTTATTGCAGTTAAAAATTTTTAATTTCTCTACCCGTTCTGATATTTCAGGTACATACTCGTAAATCAAAGACTTATAAATTTTTGGTTCAATCATATTTTCTGTATTAAAATTATTATTATTTAAATTATTCTTATTAAATTATTCTTATTTATATATTATTCAATATATTTCTAATATTTTCCTTCTTTCTTTTTATGAAACTCAATATCACTTATCCTTTCTATCAAATTTTTAGCTGCATTTATTATAATTCTTTTACTGTGTTTAGAATAGTAATTAATGATTCTGCCAGAATCCGTTGGTTTTTGATACCAATCTATTAATAAATTATTTGCACTCCTTATAAGTAAAGTATCTAAATATGGAAGTTTTGAATTACATTCTATTTTTATTGTAAACTTAATACTAAGATGAAGTTCATTAAAAGTTTTAAGTAAAGTATCAATGGCATTTTCAGATATTATACAAAACAAATCATCAACATATTTAGTCAATCACTGGTTTAATACTAAGCTTTTCAATATATGTGTCTAGTAACTTCACAATAACAATATCAGCCACGATTGGAGAGGCAGGAGATCCCATCGGTAATCCTTTCTGTTGGTTATAAAATTTACTATAATATTAAAAATAACTATTATCTTCTATATAAAATTTTACAATACGGAGAAACAAGCTCTTTTCTATATTAGTATGTCGCTCTATAATATTCCATTTTTCTTCTACATCTAAGGAAATCAATTTTTCATTATCTTTTACTTTTTGGTTCCTAATTTTATTTTTCGATTCTACAGAATTTTTTATGTTATACTTTTAATGTTCAGTTATCTTTTTTAGAATATTAGTTATATATTTACAAAGTTCATAAGATGGGGAACTTACACATGAACAAATTGGTCTTAATGGAAAACTATCTTTGTGAATTTTGGGTAGACCGTACAATCTAGGTAAAAAATAATATTAATAATATTGTACTTTATTTATTGTTTTAAAAATTTTTTATATGCCAAAATAATTTTATGATTTCTCGTTTTATGTTAGTTTGGAAAAAAAATTTTTATAACTTTTTTGTTGTTGTTTTATGTTCAAATAAATATTTGTTTTTCCTGATGATGCTACACAAGGAAGTAGCGAAATACTGAAAAAATAACAATAAGACCTTATTTTTATTAAAAAAATAATAAAAATTGAAAAATTTTAAAATACTGTCTTAAAATTTTATTTATATATTATTATTTATATTTAAATTTTATTTTAGTATGCTGAGTGTTGCAGAATAAAATTCCTTTAAATATGAGTTTAAATGAAAGAACCGAGCTATGAAAATAACAGGTTGGAAAAATTTTGATGAAGAAATAATACAGATTTAATGCCCGAACAAAAATATAATTAAAACAAGTAAGAGGGCTATATTTGGCTATGCCCTTCACCATCTATGTATGTAAATCTAATTCAGTAAAGTAACTCTAACTAAAAAGTAAATATTGGGGAAACAGAGAGTAAAAAAAACTTGGTACTGCATGTATATAATTTTGCATAAAAATGACATCGGCTCTTAATGAGTTAAGAATTTTTTTAAAATTTTAGTATTTTTCTAAAGATCTCTCTAAAAGCTTTAAAATGATACCCATGTTGATATTTTTAAAAATTTGAAAATTTAATTTTTTATTCAATTAGGATTTGAACTGTGGATATTATAAATGAACAAAAATTAATTTTGGTTCTAGTTTATTTATTTTAATTTCTAAAAATATTTTTTTAGAAAAAAAAAAAATTATTTTTATAAATGTATGCGGAATTTTTCCAAATAAAACAAGAAAAAAAGGTTCTTAGAAATTGAAATAAATGAACTAGAGCAAAAATTAATTTCGATTCATTTAAAGTTTGAAAATTTCAGAGATCCGTAACTCGGAAAATATAGGCGAACGCCAATTTTTTCACTCCATATATTAATTTTTTTGATTGGAGTTACTTTACTGTTCCAAATCACATGAAAAATTTAGAGGTGGCTGTGGTGTTTTGCTAGCTGCCTGGAATGACATGGACCATTCATGCTGATTTTCAATAGCACTTCTTTGGACACTATATACGATCGAAGGATAATTTTTTCTGAAATTTTGTTATTTTAACACTAACACGAACGGACGCATGGACAGACGGAAATTTAAATTTTTACCAAAGTATATTTATATCAAGTACATGCAAGTCTTCAACAAATACAACATTAGAACAACAACAGGCATTTTGTTTGTTTAACAAGTTCCCTGCCACGTGTACCGAAAACGCTACACACGAATTTGTTTTTTGAATTTTAAATGTTTTTGTCGAAAATCTAATATGTTTTAACTATCCAATGCGAAATAAATTTATTTTTTTTATTGTTATTTATCACATTTTGTCCTTTTAGTATTTATGATTATGAAAATAATATTAGTTCTTTTTTTAAAAACCGTGCGCCGAAAATGGTACACGTAGCCTAGAAATGACACATCCTTATATACAACTTGACAGGGAACGTGTTAAAATCATGTATTAAGTAAAAAAAAAAACAGTTCAGAGCCGGCAAAGTGCGTAACATTTTATCATTTTTCTAACTAAAAAATTAATATGAATTTTACTTAATTATTATAAAAAAAGTAAGATAATGAACTTATAACGCTAATATTAATGTAAATTTAAACAAGAATTCAATAAAAGGATGTTCAATGCAACTTGAGTTGGAAAAGTGTAATTTCAATATTTCGTTTACCATCCCTGATAGAATATAATAAAAATGAAAAGAGTCAGTTAAAAAAAACAAGAGAAATGTATAGCAAAATAAAAATTAAAATAAATTTTGACACAAAACATGAAAACACGCACGCCAATAAAATTATCAGCTGAACTGCTACATATAATTGTTATAGATACACGTTGATTCTTACTTCGTAAAATGTAATAATTTTTTAATCGCAATATAAAGGATTTTTGTTTACAAAATTTTGATAACAAAAAAAAAAAATAAATAAGTTTAGTACTCGCAGTAAAATTCGTTTTGTGCAGTAATTTTATTTTTAAAATAAAATATGTTTTATAGAAAGAAAACCATAAATTGTTTTTCTTCATTGGTGAACCCGTCGAACAAATTTTTTTTAAATGGAGAACAATTGAAAAGGAAGAATTGGCGGGTCATAAGAAAATGACTCTTCAAAAACTGGTCATCATTGCAGTTGCAAGTGACTTCCCAAAATACAGATTATCGAAAGTTATCGATTCTGTTAATTAAAAACTTTCATAACGTAAACAAAATAATGCAATCTAACGTAACAATTTCCACAATATTCTTTGATTTGTGTTCTGGTTTAATACTTCAAGCTGTAGCTGTTATTGCCTTAATTTTTGCAGAGTTATTAAATTTATTTGTTTTCCTTTTTTTAACACAGATAGTTTGAATTCACAACTATTTTAAACTACCAAAATTTTTTAAACAGTAATTTTTATCCATTTTTTAACTTTACGAACAAATTTTTGTGATTACAATAAAAATAATGTTTTATTTATATTGCAAGCAATGAGTCTTATTTTTTGATTTGTTGTTTTTTTATTTTTTGAGCACCAGTAGTAAATATTGAAAAAATATATAAATAATAATTCTTGCGAAAAAAAGCCGACTTTAAAACAGATTTCATCTGTCTGCCTATAACAGCTCAAGTGTATGGCAACATAAATTAGGTTACATTAACTATTGGGACACACTTATATCTCCAAACTTTATACTTTTTCAACTGTTTAATAGTTTGGCAATACACATCAAATTGCAGCAACTATAGGGTGACTCTTTTATTTCCAAATTCAAATTATATACCTGCTGTTGTAGTAGGTTTAGCAATCAGGTTCTGTGTAAATTTCAGCCGTCTGTTTGTAATGCTTCAATAGTTTGCCCATATAAATTAGATTATATAACCTTTTTAATTTATAATATAACATTTTTATACTTCTTATTATATCAAATCAAATAGTGGACATTCCGTCTAAAATTAAGGTGTTTGTATACAACGGTTAAAAAAATACGGCCATATAGAACATATTACATTAATTTTGGGAACACCCTTTAATTTCTAAATTCAAATTATAAACTTTTTGTTATAGCGGACTAAACAAAACATGTCCCTTGTAAATTTCAGCTGTCAGTCTATCACGGTTGTAAAGTCCGGCCACATACACCATATTATATCAACTATTGGGACACCCGTCTATTTCCATATCCAAATTTTAAACTTCTTGTTATAGAAGAGTTACTAATACAGGTTCTTTGTGAATTTCAATCGTCTGTCTACAACTGTTTAAAAGTATGGCCATTTACCAAATCTAATGAACTATTGGTGCACCCTTTAATTTATAATTTTAAATATTATCAGCTGTTTCTATAACGGCCATAGCAATCGACATTGTGTCAAATTTACAAGCGTTAGTCTATAACGGTTTAAAAGATAGGCCTATATAATTAAATAAACGGTAATTATGGGACACCCTTTAATTTTTAAATTCAAATTATGAACCCGTTGATATAGCGGACTTAGAAATGCAGGTACCTTTTAAGTTTCAGCGTTCTGTCTATAATGGTTCAAAAGTACGGCCACACACTTGAAATTATATCAACTATTGGAACAACCTTAAACTTCCGAATCCAAATTTTATACTTGTTGTTATAGCGGACTTAGCAATACAGGTTCGTTGTAAATTTCAAGCGTCTGTATACAACTGTTCAAAAGTATGGCCATATACATCAAATTTAATGAACTATTGGCGCACCCTTTAATTTATAATTTGTAATATTAATACTTGTTACTATTACGCGCATAGCAATTGACATTCTGCCCAATTTGCAAGCGTTTGTCTATAACTGTTTAAAAGATAGGCCCATGTAAGTAAATTTACATCAATCATAGGGGCACCCTTCAATTTTTAGATTTATTTTTGTATAATTTTTTGTTTTTGGGAGCTAGTAGTCATTTTAAATTTTACGGAAGTGCCCTTTACAATTCATAATACACGTAAAAAATATGTATGTTGTATGGGGACTCCCTTTTATTTTTAAGATTATGAGCTGTTTTTAAAACGGGACCAATCTGTAAGCATAGTCTATCATATTACCAAAATCTATCTAATCTATCATATTCAAAATCGGAGCAGAAATGACCGAGTTCTGGAGGCACAAATATAAAAAGTTCAACATTCAGCCAAATTGTATACCTCTTTCTTTTTTTGAAGTCGGTTAAAAATTAAGACCTATTACTTACAAAATAAATAAAATATAATTAATTAAAAAGGTCAAATGTGTGAACACAAAATTGTACTGCGCAATTACAATTAAATTAACTTAATTAAGAAAACATATCTTAACAGGGTATAAAAATGTCATCGGCTTTTAATGGGTTAAACATTTTTAAGAAGTTTTATTATTTCCTTGAAGATCTCTTCTAAAGCTTTTAAATGATACCCATATTGATATCGTAAAACGAAAAACAGTCAAGCGCAAATTTTTAAACTTAATGTATTTTTTCTTATTTTTTTAATTCTGTTTCATCGCATATATTTTTTTTTTTTTTTATTGGAGTTACTTCATCGTACCAAATGATATAAAAAATTAGAGCCAGGAGAGGTGTTTTGCCCGCTGCCTCGAAGAACACGGACCGATCTTACTAATTTTCATCAGCAACATTTTCGAAACTATGTCTGATTGATTGGCACGTATAAATTTTTTCTAGCTTATCTGGTGCTATATGTCGGACGGACATCGCTAAATCGTCTTCGTTATGTATAAGAACTCAGAATATATATACTTTATAGGGTCGGAAATATTGTAGAAATTACTTTATGTGGTGAAGGGTATTAAAATAATAATTTGAAAAATCGTGATACTATTTTTGAACGTGCAAATGCAATCAATTTCTGTATTTGCGTCCCTTTGGTCACACAATTGATAGATTAGATCTAACGGCTCTTTTAAAATTTTTATTAGATTATCATCAAAATTCCTATAGCGATTACAAAATATAATAAACGAGGCTTTAATATATTCAACAGGGCCTAAAAATTTCTTAAAATTCGACCTAGGCAATGCCAAGTACAATATGCTAAAAATATATATATATAGAGTATAAACTGTTTTTGTATGTTTGAGTGCTTTTGTCGGAGAACTGTAGCTGCCTACACTAGTGGATCGATTTTCCTGGAACTTTTGCAGTTTGTTATCATAATAGGATTCTTTTCTTTGATATTTTATGTGGGCGTGGATCTTTTAATTGGTAATAATTTACTACTTTTCCCCACAATATGCACAATATTAAATCCAATTTGTATTTGCTTAAAAAACATACGTGATAAAAAAGCATTAACACAACATGCGAATAAACTTCATAAACTTAAATTGTCACTCAAATTTAATAACTGATATGTGTCTCGTAAAAACTAAGAAAAATTGTTAAAACTTTTATTGTTGTCAAAAATAAACAAAAGCTCTTGAGTTTCTGCTTATTCATTTATTTCTTCCTTTTTTTTAACGCAAAAGTTTTTGTTTTTAAAGAAAAACTTTTATTTTTTACATTTCGCATTCTTTTTTTGTGATTTGCTATTCGTTGTATGTATGTATGTGTTATTGTAAGCTTTTTTATGAAATAATCAAATATGAATTGGTCTTATTTTCACAATTTCAACTGAATGCTCCTGGGACAATTGTAGCTCAATTTAAGTAAGATTAAGTGTTTATAGTTGGACAAATGAACTGATTTGATTTTGTTAAAAATTGTTTTACCCATGGCAATTGGTAGCAGATAAAATGTTTCAATAGCAAGTAGTTTTATCCTAAAATAGGTTTATTCCTTGTGAAAAAAACTTTTAATGTTGTAATTTTAAGTATTAAATGAAAGTTAAAAAAGAAAAAAAAAACTTTAATTTCGCAAGAGACTTGGCGTGAAAGTGTTTTCAACTCAATTTTTGCTTGCGTCAAACTCAAGCATCAATTCAACAAAATGTAATAAAAAACTACCAGACGAACTCGCACTATCGACTCCGGGGATTATAATGGATTTTCAATAGAAAGCTAAAACCGTCTTTAAATTGCTCTTTGAATGAAAGGTAGAAACGCGTGGGCAAATGTCAGTTTAGATTTATTCAAAATCAAGTAAGAGTGCTATATTTGGCTATGCCGAATCTTTTATACCATTCACCTTCTACGTCAATCTAGCTTAGTTAAGTAACTCTATTTAAAAAAACACATTTAGGGGTTACAGAGAATTAAAAAATATAAAAAAAATTTGTAACTGCATATATATTATTTTACATAAAAATGACATCGGCTCTGAATAGGTTAAGCATTTCTTTTAAATTTTAGTATTTTCACAAAGATCTCTTCAAAAGCTTTAAACTGATACCCATACTGATATTTAAAAAAATTTTTAAATTTCAGAGCCCCGTAACTCGGAAAATATTGGTGATCGCCATTTTTTCACTTGATATTTCTTTTCTTATTTTTTAATTTTCTATCGCCGCTTATATTTATTTTTTATTGGAGTTACTTAATATTCCAAATGACATGAATAAAATAGAGGTAGTGTGGTGTTTTGCCTGCTGCCTCGAAGGATATGGACCGATCATTCTGATGTGATCGAGGCAAACTTAATTTCAACACTCACACGGACGGACAGATAGACATCGCTCAATCGACTTCGCTATGCAGAAGAAGTCACAATATATATACTTTATGGGATCGGAAATAGATATTGTAGAAATTACACACGGAATGACACACTTATATATACCCTTTTTCCATTTTGTGTGGTGAAATATATAATTAAAGATCATCTTTTTTGCTAACAATTAACCAAAAATTGAAATTACAAATGTAATACAATATGATACGAAATATAATATGACATTAAATGATTAGATGGACAACACTAGAGGATTATGTCTATAAAGTGGAAATATATTTGTTTCTTAAGTTCACAAGATCATAGTAAAGATTCAGTTTATTTGAATTCACCCTTTAGAGTGCTAATAAAGATGCGTCAGAAAGGTTCTACAAAAAATGTAAATAGTTTCGAATTTCTTATATTATTATCAGATTTAGAGTTTGGCATTCTAGAGATTGCTTTAGCAAACGAAAAAGTTCGTTGTTCTTTTGTGCTAGATATACACGAGGCAACATTAAAGAAAACATGAGCATATTCCACTTAACCTTCTCTCGTGTGTACTGACGTTTCTTTTTAAAATTCAAGCATCAATTAACGGAAGTTTTTTTATATTACACGTTTCCTAACATAATGTTCCCTCGTTTGTATTGATATGTTTGTGTTGTTTAGTTGGAAGTAGTGTTGGCGTGAGGGTTATTGTTTTCGTTGTTTAATGCTTTATTATATATAAGCCTTTAAATATAATTTCGATAGCTTTTCATCTTGTTTTGGTTTTGTTTTTTTCATTTTAAAATACCTGTTTTTTCTACTTCTTGACACAATATTTCGTCAGTAAGAAAAATTGCCATTATGATTCTGTTTTTTTTTGCCTCTACAAAACAAAGAAACACAATTTCTAGACAAAGTTCCATTTGATATTTCCTCGTGTGTATTTATTATTGTGCTTTAAGGTTTAGTCGACATTTAAAATATTGATGTTCATCCATAGCACAACAGTGATAGCTAAGGTCAAACAATATTGTAATGCCCTTTGGCTTAGTCGTAAATAAAACACCGACGAAGGCACTAAAAAAAATTTGTAGATGATATGTGAAATGTTTTAATAATACTACTGGTAATACTACGAGTATGCATTAAAAATGATCTTTGATTATTTTCATAAGAACATCTATTTAATGAGCAAGGACAAGTTAATTAAGGTCACCTGAAAATAATTTAAACAAAGATTTATGATTTTAATATTTTACGGTTGTATACAAAACTTTTTACAACAAAAATAATATAATAATTTGTTACTACTTGAACGAATTTCATTCTAATTAAAACAGTCTTGAATAGGTACAAACCATTTTTCGAGTAAATCTACTTTAGAGAAGTAACTTTAATCAAAAAAACAATTATACGGAACGATAGAGAATTAAAAAATAAGAAAAAAACATAACGTAAAAAAATTGGCTCTAGCCCATATTTTTCGAGTTGCGAGGCTCTGAAATTTTCCAATTTTTTAAAATATCGATATGGGTGGTTATCATTTTAAGACTCTTGAAAAGATCTTAAAGGAAATACTAAAATTTTTTTTTTCCATTGTTCCAAATAATGTAGAAAAATTTGAGGTAGGCGTGGTATTATGCCCGCTGCGTCTAAGGACCCATGTCCATACCGATCTTGCTGCACCTCCTTTGACACTATATCTGATCGATTGGCGTATTTAAATTTTTAACACAGACACACAAACGGACATGACATCAATCGACTTTGGTACGTATAAGAACTCAAAATATATATACTCTATTGGGTCGGAATTCATTTAAGTCTAAGATATTTTTATAGATTTATGGAAAACTGTTTTTTAACACAACCAAACATTCGTAACAAATTTTAGTGATATTGAAAAAAAAATTAGCTGAAAAGACACAAGCTCCAAACTACTTTATTGTATAGGATATTTTTTTAATTATATAATAATAACATTGAAAATGAAATATTTTTTTGGTAAAGTTAACATTAAAAAGTGTTTTTTACTACAATGAGCACTTTCAAACTTCGAAAAACATAAAAAATTATAATATTGTGAGATTTTTTTACCACAATTGTAGCAGAGCTAACGTTAAAACCAGTAAAAAAGTATTTAATGCTTCGAACGTTAAACACAAAAAAATATATATAATAAAAAATTGTTTTTAAAATTTTTGAGCACTGTTGCAGCATGTACAGCGAATTTATATTATATATTTCTTTTAAATTAATTGTTCAATTCACAGAATACTTTACGATAAATTCTTATTAAAAAACTGTAATCAATAAATAAAAAAAATCTGAAATTGAAAAAATGTAGTAATTATTCTGGCGTTTTAAGGAACTTTACACATTTTTTAATATTTCACATTTTAACTTTTTAACACCTATACGATTTTCCTCAAATGAAAAATATTTTTGTGAGTATAAGTTATACGTTAGAATTTTATGTTTAGCAAATAAAAATTGTTATATCATGTAAATATATTTAATATATATGTTGGAGGCACGCTAGCCTAAGGTAACTTCTAGTGATTTTCAAGGGGATTTTGAATAAAATACAAGTGTTTCAAAAATAATTCAATTTATTTAACAAATGTATTTATATTAAAATTCTTCTTGGTTTGAAACCACTAGGAAAATTCAATTTATTATAAAAATTAAAATTATCTGGAAACTGCCAACCTTATGTTCTGGAATTTACTTAAAGAAATAAAATGGCAGTTCGATCACGCTCCTTAAATGCAGCTATTTTAGAACTTTTCTGTTTTCGTTAAATATAAAAAAATGACAATAAAAAAAATGCTATGATTTAAACGGTATTGCCCGATTGATTGCCTAAAGTTAGGGTTTTTGGTAGTGACCGTAACAATATATTTTATATATTTTTTTTATTTTTAGATCATTGATATCCATTCAAAGCACAATTGCGTTCGCTGAAGTCATACTCGTTATTATACTCTTTTTTCATCGTTGACGAATGCACACTGCCCATAATTGAGTGATTATATGCGAAGAGTTTTACGATACATATTTAAAGAAAAGACGGAACGTGTATTACAGACAATTGTTGACTTAAGTTCATTTTAATTTTGTTTCCTAAATTTCAATTAAGAAGGAAAAATTACACTGTCCAACAAATTAAGACTTTTTGGATGCAACAGAATAGCAACCCCATAATTCTGAAAGGGTGTGTTGAGTAGATCATTTTTGTAGAACAAACTTATGGTCCAGCACGTCTGAGTTTTTTTTTACAGTGGGTCAAAGTTTTCATTTTTTGGTCTGAGGGAGCATTATACTGTATGAAAAAAATGCTGTAAGTTAATGTCTGAGAGAATTCTTATGGTCTGAGTAATATTGTGGAATTGTATGAGGATTATTTTTGTGGAAGATCTTATCCCTCGAACTGGTCCCTTTATGGATCAATTTGACCCTTTTTTCGAGAAAATCAAAAAATATCCTTTAAAAAAGGACATTTAAGGATTAATATTGTACGAAAATATTTGCCGGAAAATTTCAGTGGGGGTCACCAAAAACACCATTGTTGTAAAAAAAGCTCTTGACGCCTAATTAGTAAAATTCTACACCAACATATACAAAATAGGTAAAAACAGCACAGCCCTCATTCATACTTGGTTCATAAAAATCTGTATGATTATACTTTCTGGTATGATACTAGAACATCATCTACAATTTTTTGAAGGAAAAAGCATTAAGGAATAAAAATATAAATTATATTCGTGGCTTAACCGACGATTAGCAGAAATCAAAAACAATTGTACGATTTAAAAAGAGAATAGCGAAGAAATCTTTGATTGCGTGTGAACTTCGTTTATCCAAATTTTGATAATAAATGGCTCTTGTATTATAAGGTAAAAAATTATTTGGTTAAATAGCACCTTCAAGTGCTTTTAGATATAAACTTTTTAGGCAGTCAGATAAATGAGTAAGTCCCAGGTATGGTCTCTGGACAATGTTTTCCAAACATACGAAATAAAATTGTATTTCTTACCCTTAATTTAGAAAAGAATATCATATATTAAATTAATTGCTGCAATATTAAATTAGTTAGTTAAATAGATGATGTTTACAATGTGCACAACCTAAAGTAGATCAGTGATCGGTTATGAGTAGTGGAAAAGCAAGTGGAGTTGAATCATGACTCTTATTTTTTTGTACTTATACGCATTCATACATTTTTCTGAATCACTAAACACCAAACATCTCAAATGTTTGAACTACTCTGAGTATTCATACTTAACAACATGTATGATGTTGATGATTTAGACTCTCACTAACTCATTATATGCAGTCAATACAAAATAAGTATGATTCGCTAACGAAAAATAAAATACTCTGTAGAAGGTTTGACAGTGGCGTGTGGGATGTTTTTTTATTATTTCAGTAGAAGGTTTCACAGTGGTGTGAGAGATGTTTTTTTTATTATTTTAGTAACTTTAAAGGTTTTTAGAATAATGTTTAGAGGAATGTTTATTACTTTCACAATGCTTCGAAGTAGAACCTTTTTAACTCTTGCATATATAATTCAACCAAAAAGATTTTTACGTTTAAAAAACTGCTTAAAAAACAAAAGCTGCTTTGAAGAAAATTTCTTCTATTTCGAAAACATTTCTATGGGAAAATTAATTTTCGAGAAAATTTAATTGAAAATTTTTACGTGGCAACGTTCTTAGTGAAAGTTTTCCTAGGAAAATTTTTTAGTTGAAACTTTTAAGTTTTAGGCAGAGTTTAAAAATACAATAACGAGCCCTATTACTAGTGGTTTTTAAAAAAGAAAGGTTTGTATTGCTGATTATACATTTTATTAGTTTTCATTTATTACATTTTCATTGATTATTACACACTTCTATATTGATAAAAAAAATATTTTATATTTTTATTTTTGTCCCTAGATTTTAATGTAACAATCGCCGTCCTTTTGTAAAGTACTAAAGAATAGAACCGTAAATTTTTCTTGAGTGGCTTGAATGAGTTGTAAGTATTCAGAGTATTTTTCTAAAATTATAAATCTTAACGACATACTTCACGAATCATACATATATGAGTTCGATGTCGACGTAGTACTCATAATCATACAACTTGTATTTATGAATCATTTTTATAGTGAGTGCGAACAAATCTGAGTAGTAAAATTTAAATGATGTATACTCACTTGAATTTAAAATTTTGTAAGTGATTATGAATAGCGAAAAAGCGACTTATTGCCGATCACTGAAGTAGATAGATGTGAAGAATGCTGGTGAAGGATGTAGCGATTCAGAAAATGCAGCATTACATTCCGATGGTGTCGAATCTTTTTGTTTTCTTTGGAAAAATTTCTAGAAATTAAAGTACAACATAAAGTTAAGCCGAAAATCAATTTTAATTCGTTTATATTAATAAATGTTAAAAATAACATAATCAAGAAATATTCCTTGTGTAACTCAAAAATAAAGGAAAATAACTATTAGGAATAGGTAAGTTATTATAAATCATAATGCAAAAGAATATTTGTGCATTTAAAATGCATGATCGTCCGTGCATAACTATCAAAATTTTCAATACAAATTCAATGCATGTTCTTCTGAACGTCGCACAGTGGCGCCATTTGAGTTTTTTCGTTGCAAAAATCATATCTTTTGAACCGAATAAGAGAATTAAAAAGTTTAAACAGCATATGATAGATAACTGTTCAGTCTATGAAATGAGCGTTGGAAAGGGGGCTACGCTTTGTAGGGGCCTACTTATGGGTTATCAAAGAGAAAATTAGTAGAAAACTCAATTTTATGGTAACTAAAAAAATTTTTTTTTACATTTTTAAATAGTTTTTATTTTTTTTTTCTTTAGGGTTTTATGTTTTAAATTATTACCCAACAAATTAAAAAAAATAAATTTTTTAAAATTAATTTTTTCAATTTTCTGTAAAATATTCATCACAAATCGTAAGAGAAGATATATCTAAAAGACTAAGCATTTCTAAACTATAATTATTTTCTAACTCTTTTCGTGACTTCACATGCCGCAGGGAAGAAATAAGTGGATCGGAATATGCTGCCAACATGTTGAAGAGGTCCTCATTTTGCCTTACCCTTGATGTTTTGAATGTGTTCTGCAATCTATATTTTTTATAAAATTTGTTAAGAGACTCCTGTGCTTCTTCAGAAAACTCTCCAATTGGCAAAGACTGGAACTCAATTATATTTTTGCCATGCGCTAATGTTTTATGGACGGTCGGGGTCAACTTCTTCTGTGGATACATTTCTGCTAAAAGAGATGCAGTTTTCGACGCATATTCTCCATATTTTGTAGAATTGACATTTTCTTTGCAGTTTAAAACATCCAAGATCGTTCCCAATCTTTTCACGATTTGGCTGTCAATTCCAGTGATTATAGTTACTGCTTCATAATTTTCAAAAAATTTCCTAGAAGTGTTTCCATCGTTTGAGTTACCATATCCGTGCTTGGGACAGTCTACTTTTAGTGCAATTTGTTTAAAAAAAGCATCCTGTATTTACTTCTTTCTGATCTTTTCCTTATCCTTTATTGATGTATTTTCATCGAAGTTTTCCTCCTCTTGTGGTAGGGTATACGCCAGTTTTAGCAAGAACTCCATACACCTAATCCTTGCGTGCAATGGTGACATACCATATCCGTAATTCTCTTCATTTGTAGAATCGTGTAAATTACCAAAGTTCTTCTGACTCTTTTTGCAAATCGGGCATGACATTGTTGATTTTGTTCCTGTCAGTTCGTTTACGACTTTTCCATCAACCATGGTCAGGTGGAACTCGTAATTGCATTCAATATATTTTCCTTCTCCAATTTGCAGCTTTGTAGGCTTAATCTTGCTTATTTGTTCTTCAATGTCCTTCACCGTGGTCCTTATCAGTTCTGCCGATTCCCTTGCAAACTGAAACATTATTGGTCGGCAATAATGCACTGATGACGGACGTGGATTTCTCCAGTGTAGGGAAACATCAGATTTTAGCCGCAAAGGAACAACAGATGCCATAAACATATTTCCGTCCGATATTGTAGCGTCATCAGAAGATATCCTTTGCTTATAAACGCTTTGTCCGGATGATCCATCGCAGCCTCATTTGCTGATAAATGTCAACTTCTCAGGAAGAAATTTCACCTCATTTTCAGGAAGACTCTCCAACAACCGTTTCACTGTATGGCCCATGAGATCCTGCAGATTGGCTTTCGCAGAGACTTCCGTAAACTCCGTATGCAGTGGTCGAGAATTTATTTTGGCTTGCATAATATGCTTGCGTACGGGTAAAACATCAGCGCCGTGTCGCGTTAAAGATGCCCGCAGTTTCTCATATTTCTCTTTGGAAAGTTCTAAGTCCATAACAAGGCTAAGGCTTCTTCGGAACCATACTTTTTAATGTGTGCGTTTGTGGGCGTGGGACTGCTTTCCTTAATCCTTTTTAAACGCAGTGGGCTTGCATCAGCAACCGATTTGGTTATCTGAGACCTAAGTCTTTCACTATCCTTTGTATATTTAATAGCTAGCGCGTCCGATAAATGCTTCGTGGTCAAGTCGTTGGTGGCATCGGCAAGTTTCCTCTTTCTTGTGAAAATTGAAAACTCCTCAATAATTTTTTTGGCCTTCCTTTTGCTCCTCTGGTTGATGTGGTGGGTTTATCTACTGCCAATATAGCCAGGATGGTGCCTTCATTAAGTTCTGAATCGTTCGATTAGATTTCACCCATTTTCCTTAATATTTGCATGTATCAGATAAAAATTATTTTTTATAATTTCGCTTCTCTCAATATTTCCGTATAATCTATCAAGTTCTTCTAAAGCAGCTTCCGTGAAAAACTTTGGTGCGGTTGACTTTCTAAACAGTTCAAATAATTTTAAATTGTTCAACGCCATGTTTTCAGTACTTAATTCTTTAATGGTTTCAGTAATTGTTGCGCCAACTTTGAGTCGTAGACTTATCAAGGCATTGTGCTTATTTTGCAATATATAGGCTTATGCTACTATGCCTAAAAATTTACTACTACAAAAAAAATTTAAACAAAAATTTACTACTAAAAAAAGCTACTATCAGTCAAAACATATAAGGGATGGACGCCATACAATTTCTGCAACCCTGTCTTTTTAAACTTTTTTACCTCTAGAAGCCAAACGGGTACGTACGGGCAGATAAAACCTTTTGAATTATGTAAAGAAATAATCAAAGAACATGTTTTGCGAATATGGCAAATATAGAAAAATATAGATTTTTTTTATTTTCCGTCAAAGTTGAAAAATAGTGAAAAAACGGATAGTTTTTAAATAGTGATTTACCAGGAGAAACACAAAGCAAACAGGTATTTTTTTTATCATTATACATTTAATAAATACATCAATCAACACAAACAAAAAATATGGCGATTCGTTACCTATTTTTCGTGATATTATACCTGAAATCGCAACAAATTTACTAAAAATTGTGTGTTTTTTTAAAAAACGGAAGTCGTTCACCTTTGAAGGGTTATATCTTCTAAACTAAAAACGTGATATTATTAAGAGTGGCATATTTGAAATCGTTGAAAAGTTTCCTATAACATAGGTTTATTCAGAACTTCGTAGGCGCTCATAAAAATTTTGGTTTTTGCAACCTCGTTTGCTCTACGGGCGCCACTGTGTGTCGTTAATCGTATCCATGAAATATAATTGTATATGTGTGATGTTAGAAGGCAGAAATATGACGGGAAAACATTTAGTTAAATGCAATTACTTGTTAGCTAAGCGAAATCCTCGAGCTACTGTGATTGTTTATAGTAGGGTATTCAACCAACTAATGTATATTTTAAGGTAAAGAAACCAACCAGCTCAAGCTTTAACAATCGATCTAGAAAATTCACAAAATGCTGGCATTACAAACATAAGCTTGAAATTTTAAGTGAAAATTAGAAATATACAAAGATCTTTTTTTTTAGAAATATTTAAATTTAATTAACGTATCTCTGATACATATTAATATCATTTAAAATAATTAAAATTATTAATTGAGGGCTGATGGTTTAGTAAAGTTGTATTAAAAGTTGTTATTTGCGTGGCATATATAGTTATTCCTATGATGCTACTCAATTCATTAATTTGTTTGTACTTTTTCCATCAAGAAGAAATAATGGAAAGTAATATTGCACATAAAGCAAAAGACACAAGTTTAAGGGAATCCTACTTCATATGCAAAGATAAATACATTTCAGCTAAGCATTAATCCTTGTGATTTATGTGCATAATTTTAATTTGAAAATTGCATTTATGTATTTTGTATATGAAATCTTAAATATCAGTTATGGTGGTGAATAATATTAAATGCATAAAGCTCATCCATTTGCGTAAGTAAGTGTGCATACATTTGCCTTGGTTCAAGCTGGTATTATATACATACATTATACAAAAATAAATTTACTTATACATCATGAATTATAATTTCTTACATTTACTTGACAATATCTGCTTTTAATTAAATGAGAAAACATTAAAGCCAATAAAGTTAAAAGACTGATATTACTTTCGCAAAAGTTATGTCTTTTATTTGAAATAATATATTAATTAGATAACATTGATTATTGAGCAAAAGTTTCTTTGAGTAAATCACAGACAATAATTTTAAGTTATCAGGCATGTCACACATTTCGATCAGAATGGCTTTAATTCCATATTAAACATTCCGATTGATTTTGTTTCACCTTCGTATAGCGTAGATGTCGACCTCAATACATCCTTATTCCTTAGTCTCTGAATCCTGCAGTAGTTCGCCTATCGTGGCAAGCCTGTCGGCCTGGCCTTCACGCATATCGGTCACAAGTGCTACAGACGTGCTGCTGTCGAATGTAGAGTAGAGTAGTTCATGAACGACCTAATTCAATTAAGCTACTCACTTAATTAAACTATATGCAGCGCTCTGTTTACTGAGCTCTTTTAGCTCGGCTACTGAGCGCCTTTTCTAGTTCATCATTATTTATATGCAAATAAATGTAAAATTAAAACTGTGCGTAAAACCTTAAAACTTATTTTAGTACAATTTAAGCAAAATCATCCTTTTGTAATCAGCAAATATTTTCTTATGAATCAATATTCTTTTTTTTTTAATTTTAACGGCTTACAAAATTAAGTGAGATAAAACTACATACTTAAATATAATTACTCTTAAATCTATCACTAGACACAAAAAATTTTATGATCTAAAAACAATTGAGCTAAACAGATCAACTAGATTGTTGATGTTATAGCTCACAAAGTGAATTTTGATCTTAGTGAAAGAATTAGTTCGTTCTAATGAGCTGAGCAAAAACGATCGCTCACTTTAAGAAGCTGATTAACCCAACTAATATTGTATCATGTAGTTTATTATTAATTTTTCCATTTTCACAATATTTCTTTGTTCGTAAATGCAAACTGAAATGAGCAAATTCAAGAAAACGCAAAAGCAGTGGCAGTGCAGAATAATCATGTTATGCACCGCAGTGATGCATTTCCGGCCTATGTTTCACTATTTAAACATCTTTGACAATTGAAATTAATATAAGGTGTCCGCCGGGAAGGTATATCACTATCCCAGCAAAAAATTAGACATTACCTAAAAAAGTACTTGCCACATAATGACTTACAGTTGTGATTACCATATTTCGTTACTCGCTTACAAAACACATTACATTAGTCCCCAAAAAAGGAAGTAGTAATAGAACTAGTTCTTTAAGTTAAAAGAGATTACCTTAAAATACGTACTAATGGTTCTCTTTAATTCCTACAATAATTAATGTAATCGATTCTCAGTAATTGATTATAAAAGTCTCATTCTGTGTTAAAATCATTACGTTGGCAATCTAGTTGGGGAGTACTTCCACCAAAAATACTTAATTCCACACTCGATTACCTTTTCAAAAAATTTTTGCTGGGTTGTTTTGCCGCCATTTTGGTAAACGTGACGTAGACAAGGGGCAAATTAATTACGAAAAATATTCGATAATCTACGACTTTTAATCGTCAAAACATTTTATTAAAATCAATTGTCGATAAGAACGTTACGTGAAACTTTCGGGAGAAACAACGTGGCAATAAAACGCCTATTTATTTATCGTGTAGTGAATGATTTCGAAAAAAGAGGATTTGTAGGTGGTAGGCTCAAGCATAGATCAAAACGTACCGCCAGATCGGGTGAAAAAACTTCTGCCGCTGAAGAAACTGCCGTACTTAAGAGCTTGGTCTTTAAAGAACAACTTTTTCAACAATTTTGCACAAGGATTTGCATTTCTTTCCATTTAAGATTAAGTTGACAACAAATGTTAGAACCCCGATATTCATGAAAAAACCATAATGAGTTACAAGGCACATTTTCATTTGGATGGATATGTGAATAAAGAGAATAGTCAGTTCTGGAAAAACTCAGATTATTCATCAGTGATTTTTGCATCCACTAAAGGTGACAGTCTGGTTTGCAATTTGGTTATTAGATCTTACTTCTTTGAAAATGAAAACGGCGCATCGGTAACTGTGAATGGGGAGCGATATAGTGATATGATTGAAAATTTTTTAATGCCGCAACAAGACGGTGCCACATTGCGTACATTCAGGATTACAATGGAATTTCTGCGAGACCTCCTTCCACAAGAAGCTATTTCAAGGAATGGTGATGCTGATTGGCCTCCACAGTTGCCTTATTTGACTACACCGGACTTTGTTTTTTGTGGGGCTATCCGAAAAGCAAATGGTATGCAACAAAATATTTGTGATTAAGAGAATGACATACCGCGTGAAATATGTGATAATATAATGATAAATTTGCTCAAAAGGGATCGAGGCTAACATCTACGGACATTTATATGATATTATATTTCATATATAATAGCCCATAATAAATAAGCATTTAACAATGTAAGATCCATTCTCTATCTTTTAAACAAAAATTATAAAAAAAATTAAAAACAGGTTAACCAAACATTAACTTAATATCACAGTAGCTTAAGTTCAATGCTACTTTATTTTGATCTGTTTGAACAGAAACATCTTTGGGCAATTTTTAGCAGTTAAATTTGTTAACTAAAAACTATAAAAAACTAATTTTCAGTGTAACCGGTCTCTTCTTATCGTTACTCACTTTTGAGTTGACATTACGATTTTAACCCTCAAATTTGGATGCAAAAGGTTTTTTTTAATTAGTTTTATTTTCAATCATAATTAAGCAAGAAATAAAATTAGCTTCACTTAATTTGCTTTCTATAAATTACTTTAAAATCAGCTTAACTTAAGTTGATTAATTTTTATAAGTTACTAGCAGTGAATACGACTATGGCTGATGTCAGAGTGCGCGCTATAAGCGAAGCGATGCTAGAAGCACCGAGTATACAGAGGTGTCACGAGACTATAGTCGTCTCGTTTTTTCTATGCATCTCTTTCTTGGCATCCTATCGACTTCAATTTTGTTTTGATTTGTGTTTCTGGCGCAAGAAAAAATTAAATGTTTTATTATTGGCAAATATAAGGGTGGGTTTTATGAAAATTTATAAAATTAAAAAAAAAGTGATACTTATATGTTTTTATTTCATCAAGTTATATTTATATTAATCATTTGACGAAAAAGTTATAGTTTTTAATTGTAACACGTCCAAAAAAAATGACACTGCATTTCTGCCACAGGTCAGAATTTCTGCATTCAAAAAACACTGCAGATTTAAAGACTTTTTCACTTCTTTTATCTTGTAAGACCACAGCATATCACATTTTTTTACAAATTAAAAATACTTCGTAAAGGATTTCTTTATTTACGCGAATAAACAATATTTTTTTTGTGGCAAAAACTTTTTTTGCTGTATGTTTTCTTGTAAAATATCTAGTTTTTGTTTTGTTTATTATGCCTTGTTCATAACAATATAGCACTATATTTGTCTCTTTCTTGAGAACCTGCAGAAAACCTGATTATATTATTTTCATATGCCAAGGGTTCCACCTCTGTATGCTTAGTGGCTAGAAGCTATTATATTCTGCTATACTTATTCTTCAGGATGTCAGAGTGGATACTATATTAAACAAAGCGACTTGTTGTGTTTTTAAAATACTTTTATTATTCCGTCAATCTTTTTTGTTAAAAATGGATTCAAATGAAGAATTTTTTTATTTAAAATTATACATATAATTTTTTTTCTAGTAAAAAGAGAGGAATCCACGATTAAATAAAAGTGGGAAGGAAAAAGGCGAATTTCACACGCACAAATAAAATAAACAAATGAAAAATGTTAAACTACAATGTAAACAAACAACAAAAAGAATAACGAAGCGATGTCATGTTATAAATCATTTCACAACCTGCTTTGTTGCTTTGGCTCTTTTGTACTTTCGCTTTGACTCTGACATCTTTTAAACATTGACGTAAGAAAACAAAAGCAGAAGTTTGTAGCGCATTGTAGTGCGATATTATAGCATCGCTTATAGCGCGCACTCTGACATCAGCCTATGTCACCATGCCATTTCTAATTTTCTCAAAAACTTAAGTTTAGAAAAAAGCGTTTTTAAATAAGCAGTGTTACAAAAATAAAATATGCTGACAATTGTTTTAATAGCATTATTCCGGTAAAATTGGGTGCTTTTACATTCCACATTTGTATCTCTATTTTCTTTCCGAAATTACTTATTTTAACGAAAAAAAAATGTAAAAAACCATTTCTAATGGACCTCCTCACAAAACTTTATTAAAATCCTTTACCAGTTTTCACGTGATGTGACATTTAGATGGACAGACAGACCGTGAAAAAATTTCAAAAATAGGTGTTTTGTGTTTCAGATCGATTACAATAAAATTATTTTCAAAAAATATTTTATGTACAGAAATGATTCTGTTACAGTTTTATTATATGTATAGATTTTAAAATGACCTTAAAGTCGCTAAGTGACTAAATTAAATTAAAATTAAATTTTCTATTTTTAAAATAAGTTTGCATTTTATTTTAAACAACGAAATCTGAGCAACGCATCTCATTGAAAAAAAAAATATTAACTTTATTTTATGGCGGAAGTTCCAATTACCCAACAAAAAAGGACAAATGACTTCCTATGACTTTAATTGAAATGTTTTGTTGTAAGTAATAAAAAATTCTAACAATTGCTGATGTCTTTATTTTCTATTATTTTCAGTCTATTTCAGTACTTGTATCCTACAAATCATGACGCTGATGTTGACGGTTATGATGTTGATTATGTTGGCAATGACAGAAAAAAAGTCAACTGTCGCTTTTTTAAAGTTAAATTGTTAAAACAAAAGAAAAAATGAAATTACAAAGCTAAAGTAATAAAATAAGTCTTCAAATAAAGTATAACGAAGTTGGATAAACTATTTTTCAATTTGTTATTAAAAGTTTGGTGCAAGCAAAAATTTTCAAACAAAACAAAGCAAACAGATTTTTTTTTAAATCACACTTTTCAGTAAACACAATCAAAAAATTAATAAGAATAATGAACAATTTTAACTTTTTCTAAGGTTTTTCGCATCGATAAAGCATTAAGTATAATATATTCGTGTATAGTATAAATGAATAATCTAAACTGCATAGTAAACATTAGAGTCATTAAAGTATTTGTGCAAATATTTCGTCCTAGGCTGCGGGATCTACACGCAAAGAAAAAACAAGGTTGAAGTAACCATAATTTAAGAGCAACATACTATGGTTGTATTACATAGTTGTTAGCAAAACATAGCATTGTTACATTTAATAAAAACATAGTTGGTCCTGCAACCATACTGTTGTTTAGCTTAACAATAACATGGTAAAGTATAAACATAATTAGGTTTAAATATAATCTTTAAATGGTTAAATTAAAGTATCATAATATGGTTGAAAATGTTGTATAATTGAATTCAAAGATTTTCTGATATAATAGACTTATTAATTTTTATTGTTTCATTTATAAATGATCTGTCACATAAATTTATTAAAAAGCATAAATTCACAAAACAAAAATTCTTTTATTTTTTTTGTAATATGTAAGTACGAGTAATAATTAAAGGCTCTGATGCAAAAGCTATAGGAATTATTTATACAAGAAATATAGTTTATAAGCCCAAATAATGGCATCTTATCTTCATTAATTCCTACGTAAACATCCACTTATGAAGTAACAGACACCACATTTATCTAAAACTTTCAAAACGTTATTCTGACATCTGCGGTGATATATTTTGATACATAATAGCAATTATTTTTGTATACAATATAACATCTCTACTTAAAAAATATGTAAATTGTTACACAATTGTGCCTTAAACACAAATATAAAGAATTATATTTATTTCAACTATTTTGAAAAAAATTACTAAACTGATAGAAAAGCATCTTGTAGAGACGTAGAACAAAATACTTTTAAACGCAAACATTATATTGTTTGCTTTTAATCAACTTTGATTAATAATAATTTATAATGGTTAAAAATTTTATATTATCTCTAATAAGTAATAAAACTTTGGTTGTTGTGTGAATTTTTTAAAGTTAAAACAAACCATGTTGTGCACAGTAACCACGCTATGTTAAAATATAAACTAAAAATGTTTGTCGTGACTGAAGTTTTGTTAAAAACAACTATAATTTATTCTCCGCAACTATACACTGTTACAAAAATATAATATGGTTATTGGGAGCATAACACAACCATGTTTTTTCTCTGCGTGTATCCATATACATCGCAGTTAAAATACTATTTTACCAAATATTTGATTTAGATACTGCGCTAGAAAATCCACGAAGGCACTCCCACACAACAAATATATTTTCTGCCAGTTTATCTAAAATTGCTTTATCATCCGGGCTTTAGTTAATTTAGTATCTTCAAAATTAAAGTTTAACAGAAATCTGGATATACTGTATACAAAATCCTCACTTTAACTACTGGTAATTTGTAATCAAGGGATTAAGTGTTACTATTGGCTTTTTTAAAGCAGACGAGAAGATATTTAATATATGCTTTAAAATTATGAGCGAAACAAACATATTCGTTTAATTATTATATTTTAAGACAAAAATCTAGACCTGTTAAAAAGATTCTATTTTTTTACAAAATAATTTTTATTTATATTTTTAAATCGGCATTACCGATTTTAACCAAATTTAAAACGTAAAAAGATTCATATACAAAAGATGCAACAGACTGTAGTTGTTTTCAAAAGTAGGGGCCTAGAGGTAAATATGGATAAAGCGTATATTATAAGATAATAATAAAACAAAAGGGAAAGTGAGCAATTTATAAAAATCTGGAGGTACTAAAGGTATTAATGATAAAAATAACAAATTAAATATTAAAACGTCAAATAGAATTAATGTCGCAAGTTTATTATTATCAAAAAAGGTGATAATTACAAAAAAATAAGATCTTTAATAACACAAAGAAAATGTATCAACAATTCACAAATTTTATTTTAATTTGTTTTCATTATGTCCCAAATTGAAATTGTGTAAATTTCAAAGACCAACGCAGTTCTAATGTCTTGTTTGTAAATTTCTGAAACGGTGCAAGAGATACTTGACTTCATCTGATCTTGTTGTCTATGTCACCTTTATCATGCAGAAAAAAGAACACAACTCTTATGTATGGAGCGGTGCTTTAAACATTAAAGTCTATGGACATTATGTCCTTGTACACTATGACATGCCACCGGCGATAGTAGGGTATCCAACCCTATGGAATCACTAAAGCATCAAATCAATGTAGTATTTTAATGTGACTATAATGATATGTGCTCTGATAATATCAGGGAACTTCTTCCTAAGAATCCTGATATCGTTCTCGCAACACGTTTTCAGCGACTGGTCTTTTGGCCACTGAATCGCACCAAGCGTTAAAAAAAATCGTTTTTTAGCGGAACAGTTCGTTTGTGGAATAATCTCTCTTCAAAGGACTTTGCTGGCACTTTCAGTATTCAAAGAGTCAAATCGAATGTCCACAACAGTGTTGCCGTTTAGATACATTTTTACATTTTTTGTAACTTTTTAAGGCTGCACGTAACATTTATAATTTTGTTATATAAGGCCAAATTTTCGTAACTTTAAGTACAGACACGAAATAAAGTTGTAATACTGAAAGAGTACTTTATTCATTACCTGAGGTAAAAATGTATCTTAACATACTAATTGGATTTGGATTTTAATACAAAGGTTACCTGCAAATACAATAAAAAAAAACAAAAACGTTGCTGAAGTTTTACTCTGTTCAACTCGTGAAAAAAATCTTTCTGGCAACAATTATTTCCAACTATGAAATAAAATGAGCTGCATTTGTGCAGGAAACTAAGCATTCTGTTCAAACTTTCGAAAATTGTTAGCAACTTTAGTTACTTCGCTTGAAAAGTTGTATTTTAATTTCCTTCATTAAGTGCCGGATTAGAATAGAGAAAAATTGTCACTAATTTTATGTTGAAGTTTTAGGCAGATAAGTCTAAATTGCTATTTCTAGAATAATAAGTGTAGTAAACTCTATCGAAGCTCAATCTTTCAAAGAAAAAGGTAAAACCGATTTAATTACAAAATCCTACAAGTTAATTATTTCATTAAATAGCGAGAGCAAGCACTTTTCCATACCGAAATATTAGTATTGAGTCCTAATTTAAATCCTCAAGAGTATCATCGGTATGACTTTTTTTCTTTCGTTTTTATTATACCCTTCACCACAAGCAGTGGAAAAAGGGTATAACTAAGTTTGTCATTCCGTGTGTAATTTCTACAATATCCATTTCCGACCCCATAAAGTTTATATACTCTTACTTCTTACGCATAGCGAAGTCGATTGAGCGTTGTCCTTTTTTCTCTGTCTGCCCGTCTGTCCGTCCGGAGCTACTTCACTAAATTAGTTACTTCGCTAAACTAGATCTACATAGATAGTGGAGGGTGTATAAGATTTGGCATAACCGAATATAGCACTCTTACTTGTTCTTTTTTATTTTCGTTTTGTTTTTGTTCAGTAAGTAAATTTGTTGCCTTGTTATTTTCCTGAAATATGGAATAAAACTTTTTACTTTATTTTATATAATTTTCATTTAATTACTATTTATTTAAGAAATATTTTAGAATGTAACTTTTAATGAAAAAATTTTTATTTTTTGAAGGAAAGGCGTAACTTTGGTGTCTTTCCCTGACATAACCATAACCTAATTTCCTAGTTCTGGCAGAACGCGTTGCATAAGTAGAGGTCGTCCCTTGAGTTATGCTGCTATTAAAAAAATTAGCTTTGAGTAGACTTTCCAGCTGGTGTAATAAGCCAGTTATAAAAAGCTGCGGGAGCAAAATTTTTCTAAATTTGCAAATAATTTTTCTTTCTTAATAAATTTTATATTTAAGATATATGTGAGCTTAAGCTGGACTAAAATTATTCATTTGGTTAAGATAAGCTTTCTTGTAAATTTCAATGAATTTTAAATAAACCATTGTTTTATTGTAGCCTGTCTACACATTCAAATTTTATGAATACTGGAGCAAAATTTTTCTTGTTCTTTGAAATAAGACATTGTGAATGAAATTAATTTAAAAACTCTTAAAATTTTTTTACAAATAATAAATAAGGAAATATTGTTTCAACAGCTATTAACATATTATTCAATGATAAATAAAAAGTATAATAACATGAGGAAATGTGCAGGATATTATTTTTCTTTGAAGGACTAAATGTATACTCAAGTATATACTCAAATATACTATAATTATGTACAAAGTTGCTTAATATGCGTTACATCAATTATGCAACTGCTAGACGAAATATTACAGTTTATTAGGCAAAAAATTCATTAACGTATAAAACAAAAAATTGTTTTAACACTTATTAAACGTTATCTTGTGTACAAATTTGTAATGAAAAGGTTTCATTGCTAGTCCTTTACAAAATTACTCCCTTTGGTGGAGTAGATTATTGGAGTATGAGAAGTAATACGAATATGTTAAGTATATACGATAGATTTGTAACGCATACTTAAATATTCATCTGTGCACATGTATTTTTTCATACATTATTACTTCATTAAAATTATGAAAGAGTACAAAACAAACTTTTATAAAAGAAATTTCACTTGAACTGTTCTCGTACAGTGTTGGTCAAATATATAGTGGAAGAAAGTTTAAAGTTTTTAAAAATAAAATTAATTTCCTATACAACATGTACACTTTTTGATTGCAAAAATAAAAAAAGGTCACTATAAGAAAACAGATAATTTTGAAAGGTTTTTGAATTTATGATACCAAAAATTTGTTTCTATATAATTATTCTCTTCCATATGTAGACAAATACATAAATAATATACACCGCTGTACTAGAAAAAGTTAATTGAATAAAAACAGAAGAAGGCAAGACTTGCACAATAAATGTATATACTTAAGCTTAGAGAAATGTTAAGTAAAAGAAAAAATGCTACTTTAAACAAGACGCAACATATGCATCCCTATCGAGCAATTAAATACACTCTTGAAACTTGTGTATACATTTTTTTATTTCCTCAGAATCTTTTATAAACCAGCCATATGCCACGTTCGTTATTCATACTAATTACACATTTTTGCTTATAGTGAATATATGAACACAGAAGAAATTTTGAAGTACATACAATACGATACTGTTTTTAACGTTTATTTAGTGCTTCGAATGTATTTATACATAAATATATTTTAACGAGTAATCATGTTGAATCATGTGTTCGTTTTAAGTACAACATAATTCGAAGAGGTTAAGCAAAATGTGCCATAATTATGTTTAATTAATTTTTTTACTCGCTTGTTTACATGTTTGAAAACGATACATAAATATTACAGTCATTAAACTACCGATAAAAAAAAATTTTAAAGAAAGTTAAAGCTACATTATTTTTAGCATAATATGTTTATATTGTTACAAAGATGCTTTATTTAAATCGTAAAAATAAATAAAAACAACAACACGGGTTGCCAGATCTTATTTTCGTAATATTATTAACAAAAAGAAGAAGATTATATATATTTATGTTGCAATTTACATTAATATGTCTTAAGACATATACTCCAAAAGAAAAGAATTATTGAGTTTTTTAGATTTTGGCTCTAACTAAAAATAGGTTTAAAGAATCCACAAAACAGTTCAAAGATATGCTAGCATATGAAAAAACTGCATCATTTCAAAAATATTTGGAGAGTCTTGATGTTACACCATCCTCTAATTACTCTTTGTGGCGTACTGCTAGAAAGCTTAACAGCTCTTTTATAGATATGTCCCAGGCTTTGAACAAAGTGTGATATGAAGGCCTGTTTGTAAAATTGGAATCATATCTGCCAGTCAATATTCTGAAGCTTATGGAAAGTTACATAATTAGACAGAAGTTTACTGTTACAGAATGAAACTACATGAGTCCTCTCGAATCTATCGCCGCCGTTGTGCCACAGGGCAGAATAAATGGTCCAGTTTTATTTTTAATTTACACTTGTGACATGCCTACGAGTAATAATACGCATACATCTACATTTGCCGATGATACAACCTGTCTTAATGTGCACGGGAATCCTCGCGTAGCATCTCAAAATCTTCAAGAGCACATTACCCAGCTGGAAATATGGTTCAAGTTATGGAGAATAAAGGTGAACGAACAAAAATGTATTCATATAACTTTTACCCTGCGAAGGGATACTTGTTCCCCCATTCGAATCAACTACCAAATTGTTCCGCAACATTCACATGTGAAATACCTTGGTATACACCTTGATCGACGGCTTACGTGATGCAAAGCTTACTCAGATGAAGCTTAAATTAGCTCAGATTCATTGGCTGATTGGTAGAAATTCTATTCTATCTAGATTGTAAACTTTTATTATACAAGTCTCTTTTAAAACCGATATGGTGCTACGAAATTCAGCTATGGGACACTACTTCAGCTTCTAATGTGGATCCAACGTAGAAAAAATACAATTTTGCGCTTAATAACATCAGCTCCATGGTGTGTCAAAAATTCTAAAAATGTCTCTAGTGACTGCTAAAATTGCTAAATACGCAGGAAAATACTTATCAAAACTCGAGACCCATATTAAACTTTAGTGGACACATCCGCTTAAAAAAGAGAGTTACTAAGGCTCTAGTTGTCAAGGATTCAGTTGAAGCGTCTAAATACTAGTGTTAAAACTGTGAATCATTAATTTTTTTTGCCACAAAGTTTATGTCTGATATTGATCTGGCCTAATTAATTATTTCTAGATTTAGGACTTGATAACTTATGTTTAGTTTATAACCTGAAGATACAATAAATTAATACGTACATTAAAAAAAATTGTAAATATTGTAATTGATTGACCGATGTGCGTTAGACCGTCCGTTTTAGTGATGAAATCAAGTTTGTTCAGAAAAAAAAATAAAATAAATATTGTTGTAAAGTTTTTCGAGTAAACGAGTTTCGTTAATTTGTTCGTGGGAGCACATACCAGATGGGATATCATTAGTGGATGAGTGACAAAGCGGAGATGAGAAGAAGAAATATAAAAAAAGTAGATTGATATTTTCCGAGTAACGGGGCTCTGTAATTTTCATATTTTTTGAAAATCAATATGGGTATCATTTTATAGCTTTTGAAGAGATCTTTCAGAAAATACTAAAGTTTTTTAAAAAGCTTTTTATGAAAATTATTTATATGCAGTACCAAACATTTTTTATTTTTATTATATATATTTATATTATATATCTATTATATTTTTATGTTATTATGTTTTTTTTTTGTTTTCGAATCTATACCCTTGTATGCCTTGTTTGCAAAGAAGTCTAAAAGATTTTTTTCTGGGTAACTCAGTTCATCAAACGCACTGCCAAAGTTATTGGACAAACACATGGTTCTGGCCAGGCATAATTCATTTTTTAGCTTTAATTAACATACTTCTAGTTTAGGTAGATACCTGTATTTCCCGGTAGCCGCCTGTATATCGTTTCAAAAAAAATTGCAATAGCTAAAGTCCCCCGTCGATCAAACACATATGCCTGACCAGATCCCTATACGAGTACAATTTGTATAAAATAAATTATTATTTTACACATTTTGCTTTACTTTTCTGCAAATACAATGCCGGTTGTTTTTTTCAGGTTTTTTTTTGTCAACCTTGTTTTTTATATTTGGGGTTGTTTTTCTGTGAATTCAATGCCGATGTTTACTTCTAGATAGTTTTTGTGTTTAATTTTCCTCTTAAATCTTTATTTCGTTTGTCATTTTGGTTTTGACCTCAGTTTGTTTATTATTGAATGCTAAACATACAATATCGACAGTCCGAAATATAAATTTTTTTGTGCGTAAGCTAAAGTAAAATTATTATTATAGCAGAGGATTTGTGTACTATACGCGCTTGCGTACAGCCATCCTTACTGACAATTTTCAACAACAAGTATCATCAGCGTTTCAACGTGATTTCGCACTCCACAGCTTGGAGTAGCGTACGTTGGCACCATTAGATCCAGCAAAAGGAGTCTTACCAATGAAGTAAAAAAAGACAGCAAACGGCCAGTGCTTTCAACTGTGTTCGGTTTCTATAACAATCATATAGCACTGTGCAGCTACGTTCCAAAGAAGAACAAAGCAGTAAATCTACTATCCACTGTGCACTACAACAAGAAAGTTGAAGGCGTATAAAAAACCCGGAAACATTCCTCCACAAAACGGTCAACCAGACGTTGGCCGTTAGCATTTTTTTGCAACATGATAGAAGACATGGGATTAGCCGCTTACATCGTAATTAATGAAAATAAAGAAGGAACCAGAAAAGAGAAGTGACGATTGTTCTTTAACACGCTGAGTAAACAATATGTGTTTGCTGACATTGAAAATTGCATGAGCAATAACCATATTTTGGAACAACTTTCAACACGTTTGGCTATTGAATCTTTCCCTAGAAGGAAAGCAATATGCTGCCTAACCAACAAAGCGGCTCTAGAACACTGAATTCAAGAAAAAATTGCAGAATTTGTCTCACGCAAGATGAAAAGCTGCGTAGGAAGACACGTTTTTACTGCACCAACCTGTGTGCCTGTATGCCAACAACATTCTAAAGGTGGTTATGCTTGTTTTTTTTTGCATTTCAGAAAATTAATATAATAAATTAATTAATAAAATTTTATTTAGGTTTTAGAATATGTGTTTGACGGGAGGTTAACAGCAAAATCTTTTTTTTTTTTTTGTGAAATTTTAGCTCAAGTGAATTTTGCTTTTTGTGATCTGGAAAACCGTAATAATTTCATAATTTTATAAGAACGGTTCTTTATGTAGGCGTTTAGTAAATTCACGGTTAAGTCTTAACCATTTACCTGACCGATCTAAAATGTTAACTTAAACATTGTAAACAAAAACATTGCTGAACATCGCCGTGAAAGTATACTACTTTGTTTTGCCACCATTTTGCTTAACATTAATCTTGAGAGTTTATATTCGGTAGCCGTGAAGTAGACACGTGGCTAAATTTATTATAAAAAATATTCTCTAAAACAACGTCTCTTTACCGTTAAAACATTTTATCTTCTACAAGAGCCTTTACGCCGCTGAACATATACCACTGAGATGTTACAGCTCGCCCATGACAAGCTCGATTTTCATAAAAAAACATAATAAGTGACGAGGAAAATTTTCATTTGGATGAATATGTGAATAACTAGATTAATCGGTTCTAGGCAATAAGAAAACGGTAAAATTTTTCACCAGTACCTTTGCATTCATTAAAATCGACAGTCTTGAGTGCAATATGAGCAGAAAGAATCATTGGACATTACTTTTTTGAAAATGAAAACGGAGTAACTATAACTGTGAACAGGGAGCGATACAGTGATATGATTGAAAACTGTTAATTTCCACAACTGCATGCTTTGAGTTTGATTAACATGTTTTAACAACAAGACGGTGCCGCATCGCATACAGCCAGGACTACAATGGAATTGCTGCGAGACGTCTTTTCACAAAACGTTTTTTCAAGGAATGGTGATGCTGATTGGCCGCCACAGTCGCCTTTTTTGATTTCACCGGACTTTTTTTTTGTGGGGATATCTTAAAAGCAAATGATATGCAACAAAATATTCGTAATGTAATTAATGAAATTCCACGTGATATCTGTGAGAATGTGAAAAATATGCTCAAAGGGGCTAACATTTGTAAGGCTTACAGAGGCAGACATTTATCTGATATTGTATTCCATACATAATTGCCGACATTAAGTACAACATTTATTACTATTAGATCCATTCTAGAAACTTCCTTACATGCATAGTTTAGCGAAATACTAAATGAATTGGGGCAGAAGGCAGAAGTTTAGTAACTGTAAGGAAAAGGGTTTTAAAATTTTGTACAAGAAACTTTCATATCATACCGATAAAAAAACTGCTATTGGCGTAGCAAAGCGTACCGGGAACAGTTAGTAACTCATAAAAAAAAATTGTTCTGATTTACCCTCATTTTTTGTTTCATTTTGCTCAAATGATAATTTATTTCTCTCGCTTTTTAAATTTACGCTGCATTAAAATTACGTATTTTTTACGAACTTCTTGTATAACAAAGTACGTTATAACCGAATTTCATTGTACAAACATAACGATGTATTTTGAGACATTTTAAGTGCATGGCTTCTGTATTACTTAAATTTGTAAACGAATGTCATTTTGAAATGTTGTTGTACTAACAACAAAGATTCAGCTTGTAGGTGGCAAAAATGTAATTTTATCTTCAACTCTTTTATAAAACGTTAAATATGATCTTTTTATCAATGGCAAAAATTTAAATGTATGTAGAACAACATAATAATATTAATGCTAGATATCATCTAACTACTGAGGTATGAAAATAATAATAATGCTCTGTACTAATAACACACTCTAAGTAAGAATGGACAAATAAAATTTAATAATAAACACATTTACACAGTTGTGTTGTAATTAATTTTTGAAATTTTCTTTTATGGTGAACGTTTATTCTTATTAAGTTTGCATACTTTCGTTAAAACCTTCGGTAAAAGATATTTATTTAATATAGCTTTTTTTGGTTTAATATTTATTTAGTATATTTAATAAAAGTATATCCCATAGTAATATGTTAAAAAAAAAACATTAAATGAAGTTAACAAATGTAAGAATTAATATTAAAGTGCAGCTAAATTGCAATTAGTTAAAAGATCACTGCTTCATTTGTTATTAGACAAAAACTAAAAAATAAGTTCTTCAGCCTATCAATTATATGCACATAAGAGACAGAACTTATAATAATACAATATTTATTTTTTAACTTCTGTTTACTTTAAAATATAATTTTTTTTGGTATTATATATTTTTAGTCTCTTTTTTTTTTAGCTTAAAAAGCTTATCGAACATATGTAAGTATATCTTATGTATTGTCAAATTATTCGAGTGGAAAGTTATTCGAATAAATAATTGTTATTATATAAATATTATTAGAATATTTAAATGAAAAAAAGAATTTAGAAGTTTATTTGAATAACTTTATAAAATATAAAAAAAGAAATACATATATTTTAACTTAATGTTTTTTATTAGAAAATAACAGCCCAGTTCAAAAGAAAAACAAATAATTTATAAACGAAAACCAAAATATTTAAAATATGCAAGATTTATCATACTCTTCACTATCTGAATAAATCTAATTTAGTAAAGTAACTCCAATCAAAAAAAGCAAATACTGGGGTGACAGAGAATTAAAAATTAAAAAACAAGCTTGTACTGCATTTATATAACTTTACATAAAAAAAACATCGGCTCTTAATGGGTTAAGCAATTAAAAAAAAATTAGTATTTCCTTAAACACCTCTTCGAAAGCTTTAAAATAATACCCATATTGATATTTTAAAAGATTTTAAAATTTCAGAGCCCCGTAACTCGAAAAATATGGGTGAGCGCAATTTTTTCACTTGATTTTTTTTTCTTATCTTTTAATTCTCTATCGCCCCTAATATTTATGAATGATGATATGAATAAATTGAGAGAGGGAGAATCTGAGTGACAGAGAATTAAAAATAAGAAAGAAATTAAGTATTGCATACATAAAACTTTACACAAAAATGTTATGGACTCTTAATGAGTTAAGCATTTAAAAAAAAATAGTATTTCCTCAAAGATCTATTCAAAAGCTTACAGATGATGCCCATATTGATATCTTAAAAAATATTGCGCACGATCGTGCTTCTGAATAATATGTTCACAGGCACAAACTGGGCAAATAGGCGCGAGCGCTCAATTTTCACTCTCTCTATTTCGCATATTTTTGTTTTTTTTTTTATTGGATATACTTCACTAAACTAGATTTATTGCAAATGATACTTTAAAATTAGAGCAGCTTTGCCCGCTGGCTCGAAAGACATGCACCGATTTTGCTGAATTTCATAAAATTTTCAAAACCGTTCCACACGCCGACAATTACGTATTTTACCTTTAGTTAGATGTATTAAACTATTACTCACACAGCGACTGCAGCCATCTACAGAAATCATAAATGCTCAGTAGTACATCGATATGTTGACCAGGGTAATAGATTCTTCTTGGAATTTCCGGTGGCAAGATTTTTAAATTATAGTATATATTTAACTAAATATCACTAAGTTTAAACGCACGTCTTTTTCGCAAATGAAAATACATACTTTGAATGGAAAATTTGCCGTATAAACGTTAAATGAAGTTTTTATCTGCAAATAAAGTGTAAAATTTTGGCACTTTTTTTTAAGTGTTTTTACCTATAGGCCTCACAATAATTTAAAAAATTTAAATCTTGAAGGGAAAAAATTATTTTTTCAAGCAAAGAATTGTGCATAAATAATTTTTTTAATATAAAAAAACGGGTGTATTTTTAAAATGCTTAAATGTTTTCTTCAGAAATTTTACCAGTTTAATATAAAATTACTATCCGGTACCACTAAAATGTCAAAAATATGCTTGTGCATAACCTGCTTTATAAACAATGAGTTAAAAAAATAGAAATAATTAAAAAAAAACTTTTTTCGTGCTACCTCCTACTATCCCGATTTGAAAATAACTTTTATTTATTTTTTATAAAGAGAAGTAGCACTTCAGGCATTAATATCTACTTCATTTGTAACCGTGCTACGTTCTTTAGGAAAAGGATAGATGATAGAGAAGACAGGTGGTGAAAGGAGATAGTTATAGCAAATGTGGTGCATATAAATGCAGTTAGTATATAATAACATTGTCACACAAACCTTTCGACCTGAACTCAATTAAACTGAAATAAATAATCAAAAAATTCAAAACAAATTGCGTTGAGACGATAAATATTTCCATCAGATTAGAAAGCAGTGAGATAAAACTACAATTCATTTATTGAACATTTTACAGTCGCAATGTCTCTATGTTAGCTAAACACTCGGTAATGATTATTTAACTAAACACGATTTATGTAAAAAAGTTTTTCCATTCGTTTTATTTTTCTAGAGTTTTTTATGTGTATGTATTTTGTAAATATTTATAACATTATTTTCCCTTTAAATTTCGGAAAAATCGATTAGTTTTAAAACGGTTGTTTTGAAAGGGTGAAAATGAAATTCGCTTATTGTACCCCAGATTTAAGATTAATTATTACTTTTTTAGGTTTAATAAGCTACAGCCAAAGAAACATTAATTTAAGAAATAATAATTTACTTTGTAGGAATACAATATTTAAAAGCAGTACTTGAGCATTTTCTGACAATTTTAGATTAAAGATTTTTATTAAAAATTCTTAACAGTTTCTTCCATACTTTTCAAAGCATTCAAGTTAAACGAAGCGTGTAAAAAAACACTACTCATAGCGGTAGTATAACGTACATTTAAGCTTGTAGTACAAAATCTTCAAAGAAATAACAATATGTAAATTTTTTTAAATCATGTTTAACTTAACAATTTAACGAATTACATACAAACATATATAAAAGACAATATATTGAGCAAACAAAAGCCCCTCTCAGTTCGTATTATTAATATTTTCACGCACTGGATAATTAAGAATTTTGTATTTAAATGTGATATCTAGTCAGAATTAGTCAGTTTTCCGACTTTAAAGACAAAATTTTATACAGAAATAGCGGAATTCATTTTCTGGATCACTACATCCGTTTCAGCATTTTTTTTAATGTGTATTATACAAGGTAGTCATATAACAGATTATTTTTCTGGTATTAAATTATAAAAGTATAACAACAGATTATTTTTCTTTTTACACAAATATTTAGCGGTACCATGAAATAACTCCCAAATGAATAACTAAAAAAATAAAGAAATAACTCCCAAAAAAAATTCTAAAATCCCATAAAACTTGGAAGTTTTTTGGATGTTATTTCATAATTTTTCATAGCGAGTTATTTAATTTTTATTGGAGCATCGGCTGAAAGATTTTCTCCTCTATGGTATTTCGAACACCGGCTTCGCTTATAACACGTTTTCTCCCTTCAACCTTCACGTATGGTATAAAAGTTACACCATTTTAATTATTTAAAGAGGTTTTATTAGGAGTCACCTAATGAAAGCTATTTAATTACGACTTATTCCATTATCTTAGCTACAGAGAAAACTTTTAGTCAGCAAAGGTGACTACATAGGCCGGGATGGTTCAATGATCTCTATATGGTATATGGAACAGCGGCTTCGCTAACAAAATATTGTTTGTAAAGCCGGCCTTTAGTCATATATCTATGATATATTATAGTAAAGATATCAAAGTAAACGACCTCTCTGTTATATCGTTTAAGTTTTTGGGTCTTACTTCATTTTAGCATTGGGAGTTATTTCGTTTTTTATTTTGGGAGTTATTTCATTTTTGTTGGCACTTATTCATTGGAAGTTATTTTATTTGGGAGTTATTTTACGGTACCTCACATATGGTAAATAGAATAGGAGAAATTACAATATTAACATTATACCTATACTTACTTTCTAAACATAATTTTTTTAATATTTTTAGCTACACTGGCCAACAACAAAACGTCTATTGCTTGTAACAAAAATACATATGTATATCGTTTTCTATGAAAACATGTAGAAACTTCGATATTTTTGTTATAATCATATTAAAATTTTTAAAGCTTAACCAGATTTATAGTACACAGAAAAGAATAATACTTGATATCAATGATTTTTTCTTCATAAATATTTCATTTAAATGAACTTTATATGAAGTTAGCACATAGTACACATACCGCATACGCTCGTAGTCATCTACGTATTAGTTGTTGTTTTTTTATATTGAAAAGATCACATGTAGTCATGAGAAGTCATAACTCACGAACCGTCATAAGCGTCGACCGATTTCATACAAACTTTAGATTAATCCACACGACTATACGAGCAACCCGAATCGAATTCGGTTGACCGATCGTGTTTATAAAGTCACAACGTACTTGCAACAATTTTTATATAAAAAAGTGACATAACGTCCATGACATAGTATCACCTATTAAAGTGTGATAATGTTGGCACTGAAAATATCAAAAGCTTCGTTTACCAAATATTTTCTGTAAACCCTTTCGCCGGGCGCATGTACCAACACCAGTTTCCAAGGAGTTAAATAGGACACTGCTGGTAAAATAGAGCACTGATTTTTTTTAATAATTAACGTAGGCGTGTCAGTTCCCATACAAAGTAAATGTTTATCAAAAAAAATGCTCTTATAAATACGCATAATGGCTGGAAAGGAATAGTACACGTAGTATCTCTCATACAAAGTGAATAACTACTACCGTGTAACTAGAGAACTATAATTTTTGGACTAGTGATATTTTTTTACCAGTATCCCCGTATCAATGAACAGTGTTGCCAAAACAGCGGTTTTCCCGCTAGAACTGATGGTTTTTTTTGGAAGTTAAAAAAAAACCGCTAAGTGTTTGTTTTCAGCTCAGAAAAAATTTTTTGGCTGGTTTTTAGCGTTTTGTAAGCTACAATAAATCTTAACAAAAACTTTCTGTTTAGCCAATGGAAACTGTCATTTCAGATTACAAGAAAATCGGGACATTTAAGAAAACCAATATATTTTTAGTATATAACGTATTTGGATAAAAAAGGAAACGTATTTAGAAAGAAAGGATATTCGGAAATAATCGGAATAATTTTAAATCAGCTTAATAATATAAATGACGGGTTGACGAACATCGCTCAATAGACTTCGCTATGCATAAGAACTCGAAATATATAAATATATATATATATATATATATATATATATATATATATATATATATATATATATATAATTTATGGGGCCGGAAATGGATATTGTAGAAATTACAAACGAAATGACAAACTTAGTTATACCCTTTTACCACTTTTTGTAGTGAAGAGTATAAGACTAAATTGTTCATAAATTAACTGCTTATGTCAGAGTTATTTTTCGACTAGTTGGCGGTGTCTGGCGTTTTTTTAAAGTAATAACTAGTGGAAATTGGTTCAATAATTTTGGCAACACTGTCAATGAACATAGTTGATATGGTGGGCATAGAACCCTCTATACGAAGTGAATAATTGTGAACCTAGAGAACTACAATAGGTGTAGTCTTGAAATGTTGCACAAGTAAGTCTGCTGTTAATGCGCACAGTTGGTACCTTCCACACAAAGTTAAAAATTATATTCAGGATGTGATTATGTACCGTATTTTATACACACCTTGTCTTAAGAAATTAGATATTTTTTTATAAAGCTCCAATTAAAACATAAGATTACTTTATTCTAATTTTAGAAGATCTACTTTTATAAAAAAAGTCACTGTTTAACTATATATCCTGAGACGAAATATTTGTTTCTGTTAAAGGGGTAATAGTAGGTTCAGCCGTAAACTCATTTGTATGCAGGTACGCAGTGAAGCAGTTTTAAATGTGCCTCTCTCTCAAAATTAGACAAATCAACTTTTTACAAGCAAATTTGATTTTTTCGAATGAAATAGTAAGAAAAATTTTTTACTATCTGTGAAATAATTCATACTTAGGAATAACAATCAATTATGAAAACACTTCAAAGCATTTATGTTCAAATTATTTTTTATGCAAGTAAATAAAAGGAAACAATCAACAATTACTTTTTTGATTTTTAGAATAAATGCATTTTAATTATAAAAATTCATTTATTCTACAGACAAAATTAATGTTGAATGAAATACATTATCGCGTAAATAAAAAGAGTAAATTTGATAGCTGTAACACATTTTCATACTAATGAAGTATCAAGGTTTATAAGATTTTTTTATTGTTAATTTTTTAGTATTCCTCTACATTCCTAACAGGAGAATTATCAATGCTCCATATTTCTATTTAACTCGATGTTTTTAAAGAATTGTAATTTCGAGTGAAGCGTAAAACTTTTCTTCAAAGTGCGCAATTGTTTAGAGAACATGAAGAGTCAGTATAAGAAAAAAATGGCTTTCTGGATCGATATACCCCTAAAAAACAAAACTAAGTCAAACTGAATGTTAAGAAAATTCGCACGTCTTTGACGTGCCCTATGAATATCATTTATAGGCTTACAAGTTAAATATTTGTTTTTACCATTATTTTTGCTATTCGCATTTTAATTAAATTTATTCTAAGAAATATCTTTTACAAGTATTTTCGTGGTGTAACCTGTTTTAACTGAGAATAACAAAGTCGTATCACGCCTTAGTCATAACATTTTCTAAAGTCGCTGTTTCTCAATTGCGATCGATTTGGAGTATGGGACTTGTAAAAAGCCACTTAATTAATTTTAACGACCATCCAAATGTACATAGATAATTATTTCCATTCATTATAACTTGTTTCTCCTATTTGTGAATTCAACGATAAAAATAGCAAACTATACCAACATGAATGCAGACACAGAAAACAAAATGATCTAGTGGAATTTAAAAATAATTATATCATTGTTATTTATTCAACTACTTACGCAATGTCTTTTAATGAACAATCCTAACAAAAGCCAAAGTTTATCTTATCAGTTAAAACTGTATTCGCATAATCAACACAATGCTTTTAACAAAATTAGTTCAAAATTTGGTTTAAATTAAAAATTCAATATTAACTTTTTATTCACTATATACATTTTAGATATATCTCAACACTTAAAAAAATATTTTATTCCATTCCTTTTTTAAATTATAGAATATACTTTTCACTTTGTATTTGGGATTTAAAATTTTTTTATGCACGTTTTATTTATGGTATATTAACCATATCTTTGCTTTATTTTAACAAACAATTATTAGTATCTCAAACACTTTTTACGACAATATAACGTCAACTGACTCATGCGTTTATTGTTTAACATTAACAAACTATTGTTGTCTGCGAATTGTTTTATTATGCTACTGCTGCAACGGCTTATAACTAGTATTTGTCACATTTACTTTTTGGTATTATTGTTGTTTTCTTATTGCTATTTATAACCAAAGATCGTAGTCAGTGTAACCAGATTAATTAATTTTGTTTACTCCCAATTAAAGTGATATTAGCTTTAAGACTGACTTATAATTCTGTGTTTGTGTTGTACAAAGATTTTTGTTTTATTATTTTATTTATTTCTTATTTAATATTTGTATTGTGAAAGTCAAGTTTTCAATATTAAGTAAATTTAAATTTAAAAAAAAAATATCTCCTGAAGAAGTTTACAAAAAACAAATGAAACGTTGTTTACATTTGAAAACAAATAAATAACTTACTATAAAAATTTAAACTCTAAATTGATCGTAAAGAAAATAAATAGCTCGATGAAATTCTGATTTGAAACTAAAAGCCTTATAGGAACTGTCCCTGTAGCTAGTTAAACTGAGAAGTTAAAACAGCCTTGTTCGAACCAGTTATAAATAATTAAAACCTATAAAACTTATTAAAGCGAAATAACTTAATTACAATTGGTGTCTAGTGTAAAATATCAATAAAATTGGAAATGAATTTTTTGTCAACAAATCCAGCTGTAATTTTCACAACTAAGCAGATGGCTAATATTAATATGCACAGAGTTTGCGACCCAGTAACAAAACATCTAACCTAAAACTCTAATGGCAATGGTTCAATAGGTATTCAGTTCCCAGAACATCAGTTTCCGGTCTTTTAGAGTCTCTGCAAGTGCAGGAAGTTATGGCCACATTTAGCTTCTGTAGTGCCCGTTTTAGTGATGGATGCATTACTTGAAAGGTTAAAGACTTTATAGCCATATACAAAAAAAATAAATGCTCAAATGAAACAAACGAAATAACTGTTTATGGGAATTGAAAACTGTATATTTTGTTACTATTTGTTCAAAAAAAAACTTCTGAAATGATTATTTACTTTGATCCACTACAACACACACGCTTTTTATTATTTCAAAATATAGAACGTACGACGCCCATCGTTACGAGTATGGCCCTTGAAACGAGATATACAGCCCAATTATGAATATTCTCACGGAATTTCTTTCCCACGGAAAAAATTTTCTAGAGAAAAGATTCCTCCAATTATGAATTCCGTGGGAATAAAAATATGAAAATGGGACATCACCGTAATTTGAAGGGAGTTTTTTTGTTTATTTTCATATAATTTTTATTTTATAATTTATAATTCCTACTTTTTCCCCCGAATTTTTTTCCCTTTCCGCAGTCAATCGAAAGGGGGAAAAATTATAATTGGAGAAAAGGGAAAAGTGAAAGAACTCGCACGGAATTTCTGTTTATAATTGGGCTGATAATATATTTTTAATTTTCACAAATAAAATTTCGTGCTCTTTTATACAGTTGAAAGAGGATGAAAAATAAAATATCAAAAACACTACGATAATTTATTTCTATGCACAGGCACTTTGCAAATTATTTAATTAATTATAAAAAAAAATTATTTATAAAAAAAAACTCGGCCGTATACAGCGGAGAAAGAAAAATAGAATCATTGTCGACTATTATTGTTTTTGCTTTATTGTTTGGACAAAAATCTTTAGATTATTTAAAATGTTTGTCAGAAGTTTTCTGAAGAGTTAAGTAATCGTTAACGAAATGGCCATCGAGACGTGCTTTGACCCTCAATGATCAATATCGGCAATTAATATAATCGGGATAATTAAATAAAAGAATAGCACGAAATTTTATTTGTGAAAATTAAAAATTTAGAGATATAATATATTTCAAAGGACGCAGCCATGGATTCTATATAACTTTCAAGTAAGAGTGCGATATTCAAGCATGCCGAATCTTATATAATGTTCACCATCTATGTAAATATAGTTAAGTGAAGTAACTCCAATCTAAAAGCAAATATTGGGATGACAGAAAATTAGAAAAGAAATAGTACCAATTTTTTTTATATATAATGTTACATAAAAATGCCATCGGCTCTTAATGGGTTGAAAATTTAGTATTTGCTTAAAGACCTCTTCAAAAGCTTTAAAATGATACCCACGTTTATATTTCAAAAAATTTGAAAATATTAAAATTTTAAATTTAAGAACCCCCTATCTCGGAAAATATGGGTGAGCGCTATTTTTTCACTCGTTTTTTTTCTTATTTTTTAATTCTCTATCGCCCCATATATTTATTTTTTGATTTGAGTTACTTTATTGTAACTGCCTCGAAGGGCATGGGCCGATAATGCTAATTTCAAATAGCACATCCTTCGACACTATATCTGATCGATTGACATATTTATTTATTTGTGAAATCATTAGCACTAATACGGACGGACGGACAGACGGACTGACGAACATCGCTCATTCGACTTCCCTATACGCAACAAGTCAGAATATATGTATATACTTGAAAATGGATATTGAGAAATTACAAACACAATGACGCACTTATACGAGTATATACCGTTTTTCCACTTTTTGTGGATCAGCACCCATAAAAATGTAATAAAATCTTAATTTTTTTTTTTTGTAATTTTAAGACGCGCGAAGACAAATCTCCCTATTAAACTTTCTTCAACAAATTGAAACATTGATAAGTAAGCAAAAGCCGATTCTGAAGTAAAAGGAATTGAATTAAGTAATTTAATTTTAAATGTGGCATTTATAAAATCAATTAATTTATAAAATTTAAGTCATATAGTCCCTTAAGCGGCTTATAGATTTGCCCCAGCCAATAGAAACTGGTGTTCCTCACGGACACATCTGCGAAGACAAGTACATATTGATAGATATCACTAAAAAAGTTTTAAGTTATTTCTTCCTAGTCCACATAAACTATTTACAACAAATATAATAGGAAAATTTTCAATATGGCTACACTGATGGCTTTGTGTTATTCCACATTTGGTTAATTTGATTTTTTTTCTTATCAAGGTAAAACAATTAAGAGACTTTTTTTTAGTATAATTAAAAAAGTGAGAGAAGTACTTAAATGAGTATATAATTTGTTATTTAACTATTTGTTTATTTTAAACATTCTCTTTTTAATGCAATACAATTTCAGTTAATGACGTCTTACTGACGTCTTAAGAAAAGAGATAAGAAACTTATTGATGTTTGTTTTTTATTTCTTTATCACAATGGTAGCATAGAACGTTAAGGTATGAATTGTGTTCTTTTATTAATGTCTAACATATAGTTTTTTAATACACATTAGGTGTGACAGTATCAAAAGACTTCGAAATAACTTGAAATAAAATAAATTTCTGATGCAATAGCGCCAAAATTCTTGAGTTCGAATCTTCACACTGAATTCTTTAGTATCCAGAAGCGTCCTTAAAGATCTCTAAAAATTTATATTATTAAAAAATTAATATTTCTCAATTTTCAAAATCACTATTTCTCCATTCGTTCAGTTTGTTACCTTTAGAGTTAGGGAGCAGTTTGTGAAGATATCTTTGTTCCTTAAAAAATAAATTGTTCAATTCACTTAATTAAACATGTTAAAATATTTTTTTATTAACCGATTTCAAAATAATTCTTGCAATATACATCAAATTAAAGGAACTATAGGGTCACCCTTTAATTTCCAAATTCAAATTATATACTTGCTGTTGTAGTAGATTTAGCAATCAGATTATTTGTAAATTTCATCTGTCTGTCTATAACGGTTCGAAGCCACTTGTCACATTTGCATTATGTCATTAACTTGCGTTACCCTGTATAAATCAAAAATGGAAATCAAGTTAAAATGTTTTTGTTGTAACAAAAAATTCTGGTTTAATTTAAAATAAATAAGTAATTTACAATTAACATACCATAAAGCTTATAGCTAAACTAAACTTATATCTTAACTGTATATATATAGACTGTATATATATACCTATTGTAAGCTTTTATTAGTTGTACCAAATTGTGTTTTTTTTTACTTTTTATACCCTTCACCACAAAAAGTCGAAAAAGGGTATAACTAAGTTTATCATTCCGTGTGTAATTTCTACAATATCCCTTTCCGACCCCATAAAGTGTACATATTCTGACTTCTCAGGCACAGCGAAGTCGATTGAGCGATGTTCGTCTGTCCGTCCGTGTTAGTGTTGAAATCAATCAAAAAAAAAAAAAAATAAACACGTCAATCGATCAGATATAGTATCGAAAGAAGTGCTATTAGAAATCAGCATGACCGGTCCATTTCCTTCGAGGCAGCAGACATAACAACACGCCTACCTCTAATTTTTTCATGTCACATTTTTCGAATTACGGTGCTCTGAAATTTTTATATTTTTTAAAATATTAATATGAAGCTTTTAAAGAGATCTTTAAGAAAAAAGTTAAAATAAATAAAATAAAATTTTTTAAAAAATGCTTAACCTAACCCCAATATTTGCTTTTTTGATTGGGTATATAAGACTTGGCACAGCCGAATATAGCACTCTTAATCGATATTTACTTACTTTTACTACTCCTAAGCACTTAGGAATTTCTGGTAACGTAAGCTTGCAAACTAAAACTCATCTAACTGTAATATTGTTTTAAAAAGTACTTTTAAATTGATTTTATTATTTATTTAAAATGTGTGTATGTTATGCAGAAAGACAGTAAAAAACTTTTTCAAACCAAATGCCTAATACATCATTTCTTATTGACGTACATATGTATGTGTTCGAATATTTATATACACAATAAAAATAAATTTAAAAAAACGCAATAGGATGCAATTACTGAATCTAGAAATAAATTGGTTTTGAAGTTCTTTCATTTTTTTATTTATAAACATATTTCACCTGTAGCAATAAACTTTTAAAGTTAAATATATTGCTCCTTAAACGCAAAACTAGTCATATATGAAAAAAATTATACTTGGTAAAACCGAATTAAGGTTTTTAAATTGTTAGGATATCAATAAAGGACCACGCTGAGACTTCAATTACAGCTCGTGTTAGGCTTTAGATACACTTGTGATTTTTTTTACACATGAACAAATCGTTATGACTTACTTTTGGTTAAGCAACTCCAGCATTCTATGTTGTGTTAAAAGAACTACATATATGTATATGTTCATAGTATATACGTATGCTCTTAAAAAATAAACATCCTTAAATTGTCAGAGAATTTGTTGCACTTAGCGGTAGTTCTCAATTGATTGTTACTAAAATGTCAAATAAACTACACAAGCAGATTATCAGATATGTATGTACATTTTTTTATTTGCGAATTCTTGTGCAGTTCGTTCAAAATTATTTGAAAAAAATAATATTGCAATATTTGCTCAATTTATAATACCTTTATATTGTTCAATGACTTGCATTATTGAACAATACTGTTTGTAACTTTCCTTGAAAATGTTTATACATTTTTATACTTTCACGCCACACCATTGACAACTCATTACTTTCTTAAAAGTCATATGATTGACAAAAAATTAATCGCTTTATGCTCCCTACGAGCATAACGAGCTTTTAAAGAGCTTGTCAACTTGCCTTAACAATTAGTTAACAAGAAGTCTATGCATAACACGATTTCCCTGAAGATAACTTGACTAGTCCATACACGAATGTAATTTATATTCCATAAGGGACTAGGACTAGTCTAAAGGTAATCCAAGTGTATAGAAAAAACATGATCCATTTAACATTAGCTATTCCATTTCACTTACAATGTTCCACGTAGCCCAATATTATCTGCAGGGTTAGTCCGCTATTTAGTCGCTATTCAATTCAATCAATTTTTTTATAAAGCGAAATTTTTTTCCAAATGAAAAAGTCCTGGTTCTTGACATTTATACTTGTAAAACTTTGTATTAAAAAGTTTTGCACTTAAATGCAAGTCTAAAATAAACAACTGTATCAGGCTGCTGCATTTTGTATATCAGAACATCCTCCTATAAATACGTTAAAGAGAGAGCTTGCATGCGCACAGAAAGTAATCGTTTTTGCAATTTAAAAATCAAACATTTAGATAAAACTCTACAATCAGTGAGAGGAGTGAAATTTTAAAAAAAGTAAATTAATTTTATTAACTAAAATACTTCGAAACTAAATTCAAACATGGTCACATTTTACTGATTTGTTCGTCGTTCGCCGGCGTAGGAAATAAAATTAATTCTATTGCAAAGTTCGCCGCGTATAACTAATTTCATCATGATAGGTGTATAAGGCTTTGATTATGTTAATTAGTTTTGCGGAACAACCTTAATTTCTAAAGCTCCCCATATTTTTAAGTACAGCGTTGTATTGTACTCGTTACAATAGTTTGTTATGAGGCGTAGGCTATTTATTTAATCTAAACAAGAGCGATTAGGGTTGAAGCCAGCTTGTTCTTTTCGGAGGTGTTTATGCAAACCCTCGAGCATACGGTTAAACATTATCTTATTAAATACCTTACAGAAAGAGAGTCTCAGTACGATACCTCTTCAGTTATTGCATGTTATCTTTTTCAGATATTTTAATTATAAGATTTCTTTGCATTCCTAGGAAAAGTTATCTGTCATCCATATTTTTCTTAATCAACTCTGCAGTATTTCAAAAATAAAAGTATTGTAAGGAAAGTATCAAGTTTATGTGCCGAACATGTTTCCAAAATTAGAATGCCGTTTTCTCTTCTATCGCTCTGGATGTTTATTTCTATTATTCGTTCAAAGCTATCATTTTGGTGAGCAATGCGTGCAGTTAAGTCACACAACAAAATAAGGAAATACATAGTTCCTATCAACTTTATGCAGAACGTGATTTAGTTGTACTTTGATAGGCGAGTAACATTGGACGATTTTAATTTTACCGACACTGCTGTTGAGCTGGGCTATTATAATTTGTTCAAAACTTGCCGACCAGTTTGTTAGGCAGATATGTGGTCTGTGACTTTTAAAAATACCTACTCTACGTGAATGAGCTTCTCCTTCTTTTCGCCCAGAAACCAGGATACGGTCACCCTAAGAGCTTGTAAAATCTCTGCGGCCATTCCATATCAATTCGCTAATACCTAGTCTTTTACATTCTGCTGACAGCTGAACTAACTTTCCTGTGTAAAACAAAGTATTACCAATCATTTTTGGAGGCATGCGGGGTTCATCGTCATAATATCAGTTGGTTTTGTGTTTCTTCTTCTGTTTGTTTGTGTTGTAATCCTGCATTGTTGATGAAAAGCGGCCTCCAAACTACCTTCTCTACCGTTATGCTAACCATTTTATGTAAGAGCATAGCGGTTGTTAATTAAAAGATTATACCGCCTTTTATTCAGAAGTCAGAGTCTCATCTGTGAAAACACGATCGGCCATATGAAGCCTGAGGTTGACGTTTGTACAAGAGAGGCTATGAGTGACGCGTCTAAAGCCTTGGAAAAATAAAGCAAATACAGTTAAACCTCGATTAACAGGGGCTCTAATAATCGGTTACATCTATTAACCGGCCTGAGGTTTTTTTTTTTATTTTTTCCCTCTATTATCCGTGCTGTTTCTTTATTATCCGTTTTTTAGATTAATACATTTATTAACCGTGGTTTACATCTATTATCCGTGCAGCATTCATATGTGTTTTATTATGTAAATCTAAATCCGGTGTTTGCCCTTTTTAAGTTTATGTGGCCACACATAAGAACATATTTGCGGTTTTTGTCATTTAGTAAGTGAAATTTTATATGCTTACACCTGCTGTGGAATGACGGCTTCTTTAAATGGTAAATTACCTTAAGGGTATGAAAAATTCCTTCAATTAACGGCAAAATTACTTTGATTTTTGGCTACGACAAAAATATATCTGTTAAATTGCTGTTATTGTATATTTTAATAAACCCTCCATTAACCGTGTATTTTGATAATCCGGCCTGGTGCCGCACCCACGAGAGCCGGATAATCGAGATTTCACTGTATTAAATAAAAAATTCATCATGAAATTTGGCGGGCTAAAAAGCAATAAATTTAGCTGAAGTTACCACCCGCAGGTAGTAAAGCAGCAATCCAAAGAAGTCTATAGATGGTTTAAGTCGACATGAAATGGAGATAGAAAAAACTTTGGATCTAAATTCAGTGTAGTGAATAAAACGTACGAAAATTCTGGAACGCTTCTAGAAAATTGCTAGTTTCGCTACGATAACAAGTATAAAACTTGGAATTGTAAATTAAAGGGTGCGCGTATAGTTGCTGTAATTTAACGTATGTTGTCAAACTTTTGAACTGTTATAGAAAGACAGCTAAAATTTACGAGGAACCTGTATTGCCATGTCCTGTATAACAACAAGAATACAATTTAGAATTGGATATTAAGAGGTGTTGCCAAAAATAATGAAATTTGATATCTATTACCAGTGCTGCCAAAACTATTGAACCAATTCCCGCTAGATTTTACTTTAAAAACCCTAGAAACCACTAACTAGCCGAAAATACAACGCTGATATAAACCGCTAAAAAAATTCATAAACCATTAATTTTTATACCCTTCACCGAGGCAAACTTGGTTTCACAAAAAATACATAAATATGTCAATAAATGAGATATAGTATCGAAAGAGGTGCTATTGGAAATCAGCATAATCGGCCCATATCCTTCGAGGCAGCAGGCAAAACACCACGCCTTCCTCTAAATTTTTCATGTCATTTGGAACAATAAAGTAACTCCAATAAAAATATATATATATGGGTGATAGAGAATTAAAAAGTAAGAAAGAAACATTACCAGAAAAAACTGAAATATCAATATGGGTATCATTTTAAAGAGATTTTCAACATAGAGCCGATAGCATTTTTCTCTAAAATAATATATGTATATGCAGTATAATTTTTTTTATTTTTTAATTCCCTGTCACCCCAATATTTGTTTTTTTGATTGGAGTTACTTCACTAAACTAAATTTACATGGTGAAAGGTATACAATTTGGCACAGCTGAAAATAGCACTCTTACTTGTTTAAATACTAACTGCCTTATTCACAAAATATGCTTTTATTATTTTTTATGATTATGGCAATAGTTGTTCATCTCTATTTAAGATTTTGATTATCTATACATATTAGTTTCGCTTTGAGAACTGGAATAGATATTAGAGGTTCCAATTAAGTTTAAAAATTTTTTCGGAACCATGTAATCGTAGCAGTATTTGTTATGCCAACGGAGACCATATCTAAAGCAACAAAGTCATTATAAAGAGGAAAATAAAAAAAATTGAGGAATTGACATACTTAACGGTTAAAATGACTAAAAACTCGTTGCACTTCTGGATAAGACCATGTCGTGCATAATAATCGCAGGGTCAGCTAGCTCTTTGAAAATTTTATTTCTAGCCCAATTTTTATATTCAAAAACTGTGTAACAAAATATGTAGTATCCATTTGATTATTCCATTTTATAGCATTTATATTATTATGCTGATTGAAAATTGTTTCTATTATTTCTGGGCTATAATCCAGTTGTTCTAAATATTGAGAGGCATTCTGTTTTTTTTTTTTTTTTATTTTTTGTGTTATAAATACGTTATTTACTGATAATTTATCAGTTTTTTCTAAAATGTCCCGATTTTATGGTAATCTAAAATTACTGTTTCCATTAGTTAAAAAAAGTTTTTATTGGCCCAATAAAAATATATTTCTAATTTACTTTATTCGTGCTTGATTCCTTCAAATATAAATATTTCATGATATTCTCATGAAATATTTATTATTTTAAACTAAATTAAAAAATGAAATGTATTACTGCGGCGAAAGCATATCCATATGGCCATTTCACTACTGCTCAAATAGCTCATCAGTGGATTTTACCCAAATTTTCTATAGAAAACTAGAAAGTCTTATATCAAAAGCCAAATTGGTTAAATGAGAACTCCATTGAATTAATAAGACAAAAGACAACAACTTAAAAATGTTTTATACAAAAAACACAGGAAACAAAAATAGTTTCTGAATGTTTGCTGCGTTTTTTGTATAAAACATTTTTAAGTTGCTGTCTTTTGTCTTATTGGTTCAATGGAGTTCTCATTTAATCAATTTGGCCATGTATGGCCATGGATCTTCAAATTGTCTTAGAGCTGAAGCCTGTATGGGATGTGGTGGAGCCCATGATTACTCAAACTGCCAACTTAATAAAACAACAGAAGATGGTCCTGTTACATACAAATGATTCAATTGCATTAAAAAGAAATTAAAAAATGTAAATCACCGTGCTGACGATCCTCACTGTCCTTCAAAAAAGGAATATTTACAGCTCCGACAAAAAATTACTACTAGCAGGCGACCAGTAAGGCAAGTACGTCATGACGACATTGTTTCTATTTCATCAGAAGGTATGCGGGATGAGGCAAGGGGTTACGAGATGCCATCTTCTTCTCAAAAAGGATCAGGTAAACGTCAAACTAATGTTTCTTATGCCTCAGTAGCTGGGTCAAAACAAAGAACTCAACAAGACGATAATTTGTCAAATGAAAAAATTTTAGATATTTATTTCGAAGCCTTAGATGCATTAGTAAGAAAAATATAAAACCAGGTATGATAAAATGAGAGTGCTTGGAAATATGCTTACATATGTTATATAAAAAGCCAATATGGAGCCTAAATGTTATGCATTGGAATGCCCAGGGCATAACGACTCCAGCCTCGATAATAAAACTTTATCTTGTATTACATCAAAAACAAATAGACATAGTTTGCATAAATGAAACATTCCTCAAAGCTAATCACAATTTTAAATTAAGAAACTTTAAAGTCTATAGAGAAGACCGTACTACACATGGTGGAGGGGTTTTGATTGCAATCAAAAACTCCATTCCCCATGAACGCATTTCAAAATATCCAACAGAAAAAGTCGAAAATGTATCTATAATAGTTATCATAAATAATAGACCAATAAGATTTACTTCTGTTTATTGTCCAAACTATACAAATGATTTTATTATTGATATAAACATTTTAACCACAGCTACAACAGATTATTTCGTATTCGGAGATTTAAATTCTCACCATACAAACTGGAACTGTTTTAAAAATAACACGGCATGTAATAAACTTTTTAATCATCAAATGACCTATACCGTTACTATATATATTCTCCAAATTCATTCACTCGTTTCGGTCAGTCGTCCAGTCCGACAAGTCCATCTGTTCTGATCTTCTTCTCACCAATTCCGACTTAGATTTTTCACAACTGGAAACAGAACCAGAAATTCTAAATTCAGATCATATACCAGTGACTTGCACAATATTTGGTTCTTTAACAGAAAACTCCATTAAAATTCAACTCTATCATAACGCTAATTGGAAAGAAATAGGAAACTGGATAGATAATGAGTTTAGAAAAAATAACCTTCAAGGCACTGAGTTATCGAAATCAAATGTGGAAGAAACATTTTCAAAAATTATTTACCTGGTACAAGAAGCATCTAAACAAATTCCACTTGGTAATTCACAAGTCTATCATAGACAACTTTCCAGTCAAACTTTATTTTTAATTTCGCAAAGCAATAAATTTAGGCGAAAACTTCAACGTTCAAATAATTGCTCAGAGAGAAACATATTTACTTATTTATTAAAACAGCTGACCACACTAATAAATTTGAACATAAACAATGATAGAAATAACAGCTGGTATCAATATATGCAAAATCTGCCAACGGGTAATAAAAAGTTTTGGATGTTGACGAAAGCAATAAAAGGCAATAAAAAAAGCATTTGCAGTTTAAGAATAGAAGCCCTTGTAAAGCATAGCAATAAAGAAAAAGCTGAAATAATTTCGGAAGTTTTCGAAAATTGTCACAGAACAACATGCAATATGACTTCCCCAGTAGATAATATTGTAGAAAAACACAGACTGGTTAAATACTCAAAGTATCACAGATGACATGCAGCAAAACTTGACGTCAGTGGAAGAAGTAAAATTCTTCATAGGTTCACTGAAAAACTCAAAAGCACTTGGATTGGATGGAATAAAGCCCATTGCATTGAAAAATATGACAAATACTTTTTACACACTAATTACTCAAATTTTCAACTGGTTATTTCCCAAAAATTTTTAAAACAGCCAAAGTAGTCCCAATTTTAAAACAGGCAAAGGATGCAAAATCACCTAGTAGTTATCGTCCAATAAGCATGCTGAATTGCTTAAATAAAGTCTTCGAAAAAATCGTGTTACAAAGAATAAATGAATACACTGAAACTAATAGCATAAAACAAAAAGAGCAATTTGCTTTTCGAAAAGAACATTCAGCTGTGCACCAAGTAAAGAGAATTGTAAACTCTATTTCAAATAACAAAAGTAACCGAAAAAGTACTGGAATAGTCATGTTAGACGTAGAAAAAGTCTTTGATTCTATGGCTTAATTTTTAAACTCCATAAGTTCGGTTATCCAATTAACATGCAAAAGATGGTAGAAAGTTTTCTGAATGAGAGATCCTTTGTAGTGAATATTGATACTGAATACTCCACCCAGCGCAATATCCCTGCGGGAGTTCCCCAGGCTCGGTGTTATCACCTGTTTTGTACTCAATATATACATCGGATTTTGAAATACTCAAAGATCAATCAGTTACACTATACGCAAACGACACTGCCATCATAACAACATGTAAAGTTTCTAACGTTATAGTCAAACGAATGAAAAAAAGGTCTTTTACATGCTCAAAAATATTTAAGAAAATTGAAAATTAAAATAAATAAAAATAAAACTCAAACAATAATATTTCCCTTCAATAAATCACCGAAAAGAATACCCTAAATACCACTATCTGTGGAAGGAGTTAAAATTCCTCTCCTTGATACCATTAAATATCTTGGAATTGAAAGATAAAAAACTGACTTTCAGACATCATATTCTAAGAACCTGTGAAAAGGCAATTAAATGTGGAAGAGCCCTTTTTCCATTATTAAATTAATAATAAATTATTAAAGAACCTGTGAAAAGGCAATTAAATGTGGAAGAGCCCTTTTTCTATTATTAAATCGAAAATCAACTTTGAATTATAAAAATAAAATCTTACTGTATAAAATGGGCATAAGGCCTATTATGAAATATGAGTGTCAAATTTGGTCAAATAGATGTGCCAAGACTTATCTAAAGAAGTTGCAAATAATCCAGAATAAAAATTTAAAAATCATTTTTAATTTACCCAGCAGATACTCAACAAGTAGACTGCATCAAAATTTTCAACAAGATTTGCTTAAATCAGTAATATCTAATTTAACACAAAGATTTAAAGTTCGAAATAGAGCTTCAAATTATGATATAATGAGGAATCTGTAATATTAATTTTTTTTAACTTCAGCAATGAAGCTGATTGAAGGATTAATTCAGAACTTCTTTAAATCTTTACTAGGTTTTTCCCTATCTTATTTTCCTAACACTGCGGTAATGTAAATGCTTAATTTACGATATTTTTACATAATAAATTAAGTTCATATTTGTTGCAAAACTTAATTAAGTAAGATCTCGAAAAACGTAATTATTGTAAATATTTTAAATGTATTTATAATAGTTAAAAAACTTAAAATAACGACGGTGCACTAAAGATCTACAATATGTACAAACACATGAAAGAATAAACAAAATCGGTTGACAAACAGAAGAGAAAAAGGATCCCGAAGTTTTGTGCTTGTAAATTTATATATATTTAGATATTCCAATATTGTCTAACACTCATAATAGTTTAATCTACAAATATAGACTTCTTCGATTTCCATCTCAGTCAGACGATGCATACTCTTGCCTTGTTCCGTTTGGAGCACAATGACCGTGCTTAAGATTCTACCGTTTCTACATAGAATTATGCTTTTAAGTCAGGCCAAAAGTGTTAAGAGGTATCACCTTTAAAAGTATTGCTCCAACTTGAAATCGTCTTCTTTGTTGTGTTTCTATATCGTTAATCCGCTTAAATCACCCACTCGCCGATAGCGTTACTACAGCCAGTTCTTAAATCTCCACATCATTCTGGTTAGTCTGTAGTATATCTGATATTCGACAGACTTAATACCGACCTGATAACATTAATAGAGACAAGATACTACTGCAGGAGAAACTTATATTTAAATTTATAAACAAATTGGTTGCAATTAAAATTTGTAAATCTTTTTTGAATTACGGAAATCAAAAAAAATATTAAACCACTTAACAGTATATGTCAGTCGGCTAAGCCGGATGTGCTTAAGATATTCATATCTTTTAATCTATTATTTTGATTATGTTTGCATTTTCAAATCCAGTCACCTTTCGTAAATTCATAATGAGGTGTTGGTTTGTCAAAGAATATATTTGCCCACTTTCATTCATATGTATTATTGCATTTTAATGTATTTTTCTTCTTTTTTCGTTTAAACATGCAACATCATTTAAGCCAACGTGACATACACAGTGCACAGTGCGGTCAAAATAAAATAATTTAAAAATAAATAACTAATTTCTACATGTTTACCTGTAAAAAAAATATCATCTCTACTAGTTGCAAAAAATTACATTTTGTTTTTGTAACTTTTAAATTTACCAAATGTTAAATGTTCTTCTACAAACAACGGTCAAGATGTTCAGAAATTGTAGACCTGTATCCAAAATAATTTCTTGCTAACACACTGTACTGTGCATATTTTATAGCACGTAAGTATAAAACATTTGTACCTACACCTTTTTTTATGAAAAGATTGAAAAACCATTCATTTTTTAGTGCGATATATTGTAATTTTTAACACAGCAAACGGCATGATAAAAATCTTGTTGACAATTGCTGGAAGAGGTTTTGCTATTCAGCAATAATTATTTTATGATGCTCTACATTTGTGTAAAATATGCATTTACGAACACTTAAAACGTTGCTTAGTTTAATACAGTATGTTGAATTTCTGGAAATCTCGTATATTTAAAAAAATGTAAATTTAAAAAAAAAACTAAATTTTAAATTGTTAATAATTGAAAACCTTGAAGGAGTAAAATACAACAGTTGGTTTCGGAAACATCAGTTCACCGTAGAGGTCCACAAATATAAAATGTAATGTGCTTCTGAAGTAGAATTTAAAGATATACAAATCATACCCAAAGGAACACATATACACAATCATACGATTTAATCACATATATATCTGACAGAATAATTTCATACTTTAAAAATCATTTCAAAATGCGTTGTAGGTTTTCTTTTTTTTCTCCCCATCTTAAAAAAATCAACTCTGATCGCATAGAGAAACACATTTTATGAATTATTTCGAAAGACTATAAAATCGTATAAATCTGCCAAAATCCACCCTGTCATACTTTTTGAGCAAACATGCAGTTTTTGACAGATGGTATGTCAGTGATTGATAATTAATCCTGGCCTTAATCAGTAACCACATAGACAGAAGCATTCTACAATACTTTTAATGAATTTCCATAAAGCTTACACTGCTGATTTCTAGTGCTTCTTTATTATGTTGTTTACTTTTGTTTTCATACCCTTTACCACAACAAGTGGAAAAAGGGTTTAGCTAAGTTTGTCATTCCGTGTGTAAATTCTACAATATCCATTTCCGACCCCATAAAGTATTTATATTCTGACTTTTTATGTATTGCGAAGTTGATTGAGTGCTATCCGTCTGTCCATCCGTGTTAAAAAAAATAAGTCAATCGATCAGAAAGTGCTGAAGGAGGTGCTATTGGAAATCAGCTTAATCGGTCCGTGTCCTTCGAGACGGAAGGCAAAACACCACACCTGTCATTTTGAACAATAAAGTAACTACAATCCAAAAAATTAATATATAGAGCAATAGAGAATTAAAAAATAAGATAAAAAACTTCAAGCGAAAAAATTGGCGCCAACCCATATTTTCCGAATTACGGGGCTCTAAAATTTAAAATTTTTTTTGAAATATTGATATTGGTATCATTTTAAAACTTTTGAAGAGATCTTTAAGAAGATACTAAAAATTTTTTAAAAAATGCTTAACCTATTAAGAGCCGATGGTATTTTCATGTAAAATAATGCATATGCAGTACAAAATTTTGTTAATTTTTTATTCTCTGTCACCCCAATATTTGCTCTTTTGATTGGAGTTACTTCACTCTACTAGATTTACAAAGATGGTGAAGGATATATAAGATTTGGAATATCCGATTATATTACTTGTTTAGCTTATTGTCACAGTACTAATCGCGTAAGGGATAGTTTATGTTAAACTTGCCGGTTATGTGTTGACAAAGATTTCATTTCTATTAAAGCAATATATTAAAATTACGACTGCATTTATGTTTACTGATGATGATGATGAAAAGATATAGTGCCATTTGATGTAAAAAATTACATTGTAAATGAAAAATTATAAATATATTTCTGTTTTTTATGGCTACACTTTATCATTATTATCATGCGTACTATTATAGCATTGTAAATGAAATAAAGAACACAAGTTTTATGAAATTTGTTTATTTTTAAATCTTAAAATTTTGAAACAAAGTTTTTAACTAAAGAACAAAATGAAAGACGAACCCTTATTTTCTCTATTGATGACACTCAACATAAATATTTAATAATGGAATAACGTAATGTCCATGTAATTTCTATTATTTTTCGGTGTAATTTCCTTAAAAAGTTTTTTAGGGCCAAATATGGCCAGTTGCAGCGATTTTTTCTTAAATAACTGAGTTTCAGATCTTCAATTTGTTTCTGAAAAAGTATGCAATATAATCGATGCATCGTATTAACTTTGCTCTACTTTAGCCTAAACCTTTCTTCTTCTAATCTGACAAAACGGTGACAGTGATTTTATTTGATAAAAAAGAAGATATGTTTATAACCAATAAAATTGTATTAGTCTTAATGTCATTACGTAATATTATTAGATTGCAAGTTGGAAAACGTTAATAACCCTTTCGCTATTTTGTTGCCATATGGCAACAGCCACTTTTATGTCTAATATTTTTGTTCATATTTAATATATCTGAATTGTTTCTTGTTGATTATTATTTTTTAATATCTAAAGAAGACAAAAAATTTTAAATTTGGACATTTTAGATAAATTTTCATGAAAATAATTTAAATCTAAATAACCTTATATATACTCCACAATTTTCAGTAAAAAAGTTGACTTTTTGTAAAATTTTTTTAAAATATTATTCCAAAATCTTAAAAAGATATTTTAATAAAAAACTAATAAAAACTCATTGGTTTATGGGATTTCGCAAAAAAGTATGGTTTTTAAGCCCGCATAAGTGTGTAGCGATTTTTTAAAATCAACCTGTTGCCATATGGCAACAAATTTATCTTACGTATATAATTGATCAATAAACGTTACTTTTTTGTATATGAATTTCACTTGTGTTTTGTTAACCATCATGACAAGACGTATGAAAGAGAGTGATATTGAAAAAATACTGATAAATTTTGAGGACTCAGATTTGTCAGATATTGATGATGATGATCCAGAAGATATTGATGTTTTACAAGATTTAATAGAAACTCTTGACCAAAATGACTCTTTTGTAAGAAAGGAGTTAACACGAGAAAATATCTATGAAGTTAATCTGGCCAATACTGAAATCGAAATAGAAGAACCTGTTGAAGATGAGTTTGTTGTGAAAAAGACTGAAGACTTCCGTTGGAGAAAATGTCCTTGGGCCACTCCAGAAACAGATTTCAACAGTGAGCATCCTCTTCAATGCCAAAAAACTCCTGTAAAGTATTTTTTGGAATACTATACGGAAGATTTTATTGACGAAGTAGTTTTAGCGACGAATCAATCAGTTATGATTAAAAACGGAACCTCATTCAATCTTTCTCGGGAAGAGTTTTTAAAATTTCTTTCCCTAGAGATAATGACTGGATCAATAGGGTATCCCAGACTAGAAATGTACTGGAAGAGCCCTACAACTATTCCAGCTTTTACAGAAAACATGGCAAGGGCCCGATTTCATTCCATTCGCAGCAATTTAAAATTTTCTGTGAATGACGTAGCTAATGACAAGCTGTACAAAGTTCGGCCCATAATAAATATGTTTTCAAGAAAGTCTTACATGATACCAAAAGACGAAAACCTTTGCATTGATGAAATGATGATTCCTTTTAGAGGTAAAACTGAGCTTAGACAATATATGCCTAAAAAGCCCATAAAATGGGGCATAAAAGTTTTCTGTTTGTGTAGTTCATCTGGCATATTGCACGACTTCGAAATTTACCAGGGCAAAAACACAATTTTATCTGGTACAAAATTGGGATTTTGCTCAGATATTGTTATCCATTTGGCAAAGACAATCCCTGAAAAACAAAACTTCAAACTGTTTTTCGATAACTACTTTTCTACTCTAAATTTAATCTTACTTTTAAGGCAAAAAGGGATTTGGTCTACTGGAACTATAAGAGCCAATAGAATAAATAGGGTCCCACTGAAGTCAGAGAAAGATTTAAAAAAAGAAGGAAGAGGCAGTTATGACTTCCGCATAGAAAGAGAAAATAATTTATTTATTATAAGATGGTTTGATGGAGGCATAGTTCAAGTAGTGTCTTCAATATATGGTGATGAACCGCTGAATGAAGTTTCGAGATTCTGCGCTGAAAAGAAGAGAAAAATTACAATACCTCAGCCCCATGTAATTGCAATGTATAATAAAAGTATGGGCGGAGTGGACAAGCTAGATTTTTTACTTTCGCTGTATAGAATTTCGATAAGATCCAAAAAGTGGACCCTCAAGGTATTCGACCATTTCATTGATATGGCTATATGTAACTCTTGGCTTGAGTATCGCAAAGATTATGAATATACCAACGGAAGTAATAAAGGTTACATGGATCTCTTAAGTTTTCGAAATGACATTGCCGATGGGCTTTTAGCTCAATCCAAACAAAATACTTGTTCCCGTAAAAGAGGACGGCCGAAAAATTCCACAGGAGGTGAGGAATTGGATAGCCCGTCAACCTCAAAAAAGGCCTATGAAAGAAAACCTTCTTCTTCTGTGCGATTCGATGGAAATCAACATTGGCCAGCTTATATAGAAAACAAAAGCAGATGCAAAAATAACGGTTGTCAAGGATATTCCAGGTACAAGTGTTCAAAATGCAATGTACATTTATGTATGCCGAACAAGGATCGAAATTGCTTTTATGATTACCACAATCTATAAATAAATGAATTCATTTGCTTATGTTTTTTGTTATTTTATTAATTTTTGTAGAAAACTTTCTCGTTGTATGAATTATTTGATTTAAGTTTTATTATATAATTTAACTTTATTTTTTATTAATATAAATTTTTTATCGTAAATGAATTATTAAAATATTATTTTCTATAAGTTTGAATAAAAAATTCAATAAAATTGTTAAAAAATAACTTTGACTTTTTATATGAAAAAATTTCTTTAAAGGAGATGAAAGCGTGAATTTTCTTATACTTTGAGAAAAATTGTTGCCATTTGGCAACAGTCTTAAAAACCCACTTCGAAAAATTTTTTAATTTTTTTTTCTTTTGATTTGAATTTTTGTTATTAAAACTATTAAAAAAATATAAAAATAAAATTTTTATTGTCCTTGAGTAAAAATATGTAGCGAAAGGGATAACTTATAAGGAATAAATTCACTTCTCTTTAAAGACAAATTTCAAAACGAGTTATACATTAAAGTAACAAGGTGTACTCGTATAGACTAATTATTTGCCAATTTCATTGGCATTAAAGGTTTAAGTTATGTTTTAATATTTTCAGGAAAAATGACACAATATAGAAACATATTTTTGTTTTTGTGTAGGTAATTAGCTCTGCTAACAGGAGATGTTAGATGATTTTAGATCTTAGACATCCTGTTTTACACCCGTCTCATGTAGAACTGATAAATTTAAAATTTTTAAATAAAGTTAAGGTTTATTAATTTTACATATGTTAAGTTTATTTTTAAGCATCAATAATTATAATCATAAGAATTATTTTTTATTCAATTATAGTTAGTAATTAAATAATTTCATTAAAATTTCTTTGCCTTTAGTCAAAGCAATTATTATTAAAATAAATTCATTAGCATCAATATAAAATAAACTGGTTTTTTTTGAAAGTGGCATAAGTCCATTTTTGCATATTGTCCGGACTTACACTATGCAATTTTTTGAGTCACTTTTTTCTCAATTTTCTATTTAAGTTACATTGTTGTGCGTTATCTAAAAGTAAACGTTAGCAACAGTAACATCCCCTAAAGCAATATCATATTGCAAACTCCTCCTGCTTCACAAACAAACAAAACGAATTTTATGCTAGTTTCATGAAAAATTGCATAGTGTAAATGCCGTAATGCTGAAATATTCATGGGTTTGCGTTTGAATCAATTAAGAAATATTGGTCAACTTAAATGAATTCGAGTAATATTTTTTACATTAAACACCTTTTAAATTTTATTAGAAAAAAATAATAGTTATTAAAATTATTTAAGAAAATCCCCGATTTTTTTGGCTCCACGTAAACTTATACCACTTTCAAAAATAACATTTTAGAAGACAATAGATATTTATATACATGAATAACCTAATTTATTAAGATTTTGTTTGGATTATTTTAAATATATAAAAATGCAAATTACTTCGTCTTTAAATAAGAAAAGTATATCTTATACGTAGTTTTCTTTAACATTAGCATACTGAAGTAGGCAAGTGCCCGGTCGTTCGTTTCAGTGACCGTTCTTTTTCGGTCATTTATCAAAAACTGATTCATTCGCTCAATTTGTTCAATCGGTCAATCTGAACGATTGAACTGATTTGAACAACAATCCTTATTGTACTCGTATGTGATTTTCTTGTCTTTTTATCAAATTATTGTTTTGATACAGAGGTGAAACCTTTGGCACATAAAAAACAATATAATCAGGTTTTCTGTAGGTTCTGAAGAGACATATATAGTGCTTTTTAATTATGAAAAAAAAACAAAACAAAAACTAGATATTTAACAAGAAAAAAAAAGCACAAAAATTTTTTTTCCGCAAAAAAAAATTATTATTATTTTTCGTAAAAATAAAGAATTTAATTATTAAATTGCTTAAAAATTTGATATGCTGTAGCTTTACGAGATAATTTAGCTTCTTTTTCTCTGTGCAACTTCTTTAGTTTATTTAAAATCATTTTTTTTCTTTAAATATTACTAATTTTTCATTAAAAAAGAAAGACTATAATAAAAATAATTTTTTTAAGACTGTTAATTCAAACAAAATGAAAAATTTACTTACGTATATATACATATACAGTAACTTCTTTTAATACACAAAAAATCAACTGAAATAAAAGAACATGACACAAAAAAATAGAAGAAACTACTTAACGAAAGTGATCCGTGCACCATAATATATACAGTACACTATTGAACGAAAGGTTAAATATCTGGCTCATTTCATTCAATTAAGTCATCCGTTCAATTTAACCCGTACACTATTAAATGACCGAATCATTCCGTTCACTTGATTTATTCGGACAATTTAACTCGTTCGTTCGCGAAAGACACAGTTCTATACTGAAGTATTTATGGTGAACAGACGGTATATAAGGTCTTCCTTTTGGTCTTCCCTTTTTCTAAACAAAAAAATTTTTTGAATGGAACATTTTCTTCCACACTAATTTTATAAAAAAAAATTTCGTATGTTTCATTTTTTAAACCTCACCCAACATATTTAAAGGCAGTTTAAAATTTCTCTGTCCGTATGTTTTCTTTCTTCGTTTTGCAGTCTACGAAATAAAAAATGAAGCTGTTTTTTCGGCAAACCCTAATTGCATTATAATAACCTTGAGCAGTTTATAATTAGTCTTTTTCTTTAATGCTGTTTCTACAACTGCAAAATATCTGTCGTTTTGAAGAAATTAATAAAAGATGTTTGAACTAAACCTATTAGAAATGGATATACTCCACTTTCAAAAGAAATATTTGTGCGATAGAGTTGTACAGCAAAATTTTTTGGTTTATTTTATGTGAAGATAAAACTCCATTGAAATTCTGATTGTACAATGGAGACAAGGAAATCTCTAGCTCATTAATACAACCGTTAACTTAGTTGTTTGAAAAATTGAACTTAATACCACTTTCAAAAAACCCAACTCAAATGGTAGTTAAATTTTTTAATGGTAATAATAAAATAACATTTTATTTCAAATTCTTTATAAGAAAGCTTGAAAGTATTTCTGTCAAAAGCAGTATTGAGTTTCACTGCAGTATATATAACTGTACATATTTATAATTCAAGTTTTATTCATCAGCAGCCATATTAAAGATGACGATTTTGTAACGTTTTTTATGACGGAAAATCAGAGGTAGGAAATAAATGCTTGCGAATCTTGGCCTTCAGCTTTGAATTTATTAGATGTTGATATGGAATATTGGATTCCAAGTGCAGATCTTATAAAGAATATAGATGTACAGTTTTAAAGAAATAACAATAATATTGTGTAATTACGTACACATACAAACAAAAATAAGGAACCAGGAAATCCCGACTATACATACTAAAACAACATTTTATATATCGCACTTGATCAACAATAGGGTATTAACTCAAAATTTTTTAAATATCACCTTTTCAAGAAATTAGCTAACAACATCAATATCTATCTACTGTAAAAATTTCAACGTATCCCGTTTACTCTTTCATCTCGAAAACCACTTTGAGACAAAAAGGTATTATTTCGAGTTAATACAAAAGTTAACATGGAACTGATTCGTAAATTTTTATAAAAAAGGTATTATTTTGAGTTGAGTCTCTTTTCAATTTGGTTTTATTTAGAGTTGATACTGTCTTGTTGATAAAATTTGTTTCATTTATGATCGAAAAATTTCAGAAAAATGGTATTAACTCAAAAATTGATTGTTTTTGCAATACTTGCACAGATTTCTAGGGAAAACGATGTAAATATATTTTAAAATGGAATTTGCTTCCTGTGGTATATTTGAATTTTTAAATTCTGTTAAAATGTGGCCACAAACAGTTTTTTGACTCTACTGAAAATTTTAAAATTTTGAGTTAATACCCTCTTTTTGATCAAGTGCGATATGTATATAAACTATTTTTTAGGTTTTTTATACCACATATTATATTTTTTATAATAAATAACAATATAAAGTTTTCGTTTTTAAATACTATAAAAAGCGTTGAAAAAATTAAACATTAAGGGTATTCACGATGGTTATTGTGCAAAGTTGCATATTGTTAATTTGCTGTGCATATAAAGTGAACGTACATTTTTGTAAACGTATAATTTTGTAAAAAACATTTTATTTGTCTAAAAAAACTGACAACTAATCAAAAAGCAAAAATAAATATACAAAAGAATTCAAAACATAAAATCAAAAATTTTTATTTGCTATTTAACAATGCCTAGAAGCAGCGAGAAAAAAAATTTAAATTTTTTAATTTATAATGGGCTGAGTTACCTTGACCATCTTTTATTTGGTTAAGCTCTTGGTCTTCTTTTAGCCGTGTAAAGTTTATTAATATATTTTGAAGAACTCATTTTTAACAGTTTAATTTTTAGTATGAATTTTTAATTATATTTTTTTCGCTGGATATAGTGCTCACAAAAAAAATTTTTTTTTTTGCTTTTCAAAAATATGTCAAAAATTTTATTTACTTTATTTTGAAAGTGAGCAAATATGCACAACTTTTATTGCTCAAGGTTTTATTAGGGCAAACGAAGTAAATTAAGTAAATTTAAAATACATATATTTTATTGTTGTACTGATAAAAACGATGCAGATTTGCTCCAATTTGCACCGTTTGCACAGTTTGCACAACCCATCGTGAAAACCCTTATTATATGTAAATTGAAAAAGAAATGTTTTTTGTAGTTATTAGGTTTTTAAAATATTTTTCCCTTTTTCCGATAAATCCTACTTAAATCAAAAAACCCCTTTTTTGCCACTTTTTGAAAATTTCCAACGGTCGCACTGACTGAAAAAGCATGTATATATTGTGAGGAAATAAGTATGAAAGATTAAAAATAATAATTATATTTCGTGTCCATACAAAGCAAAAGAAATGCACAAGACGAGTTATAGAGCGAACAACCAATAAATGCTTTGGGTTGTGTGTGAACTTCGTCTTACAAAATTATATTGATTAAATTAGTTGGTTAAATAGATGATGTGTACAATATACACAATCTAAAGCAGATACGTATATGCAAAGAATGCTAATTAAGGATGTAGCGATCCAAAAAAAATGCAGCATTAAATTCTGCTGGTGTCTAATTTTCCTTGTTTTCCTTTTAAATATTTGTAAATTATTTTTCTTCTTAAATTTTTTTTTTATATTAAAATAAATAATAAACTTAAGCCGAAAACCAATTTTAATTTATTTATTATATAATATTTTCATATATATTAAAAGAAATAAAGAAATTAATGCCAGCAATTACAATTTATTCTTGTAAAAATATCAATATGTTTAAACAATTATAGATAATAAACAACTAATTAGATATACATAGGATTTTTAAAACAAACACAAAACTAATATCTTTATCTCAATTATATACCACATGTTAAAAAGCTCTTGGGTAATTAATTTACAAACACAAGCTTATGAATTAATTGACCATAATTTTAATATAAATTGAAATAAAAATATTACCCATATAATAGTCTTTACATATAAGATTATTTAAGTACTTTCACTTATCCTGACAATGATAATATTATTCAAAATTACACACATTCTACAGATTTCTTAAGACTTTTAATTATTGTAAAAATAAATTTTAGTTCATGTTATTAAAACAAGTACCTTTGTAAGTACCTCTCTATTATACAAGCAATTTCTCCAAGAAAATTTCAATAGTAATAAAATCTTTTGAATTATTCATTATTAGATGCTGTAAAGTCTTTTTAAAATCATAAAACTATTTTTTTAATATAAAAAATGTCACATTTGTGGTAACAAAGCACATTTTAAAAGGAGATATTCAAAAGATGTTCGCACAAGGACATTTTATTCACTCTACTTCTATAGAAAAGTTTAAGCATAAAAGATTACATTTCATAATTTTAAGCACAAGCCAACATCTTACAATAAAAATATGAAAAAGTTTAATGTTGAGCCTCTGCTTATGAAACCACAAAAATTACATTTGAATACAAGTTAAAAATGAAGCTTAAATGTCTATACTTTATAAGTTCTAAGAAATTTCCATTTTTGGTAAAAATATTTAACTTAAAAAATTCTTGATTCATATCAAATTATTTTTCAAGTGTTTTACGAGTAACTCTAAAGGCAATTCGCTTTTGAAAAATTCGGGTGAGTTGTCAAACAGTTACCGTACAAGAATAAGCAATTTTGACATTAGCAATTAATAAAACTAACAATTACCTCACACAAGAGGGAACTAGAGAATTCAATGCCGAATGTTTTGTGTTTTAGTTTATTTTTAATAATATCTTAATGTCGCTTCCGTTGCGAATAATGGCTTTGTTTAGCTATCAGTGGTTAATAAGCTTTTTAAAAGCAGCCCGTATTTGATTATTAAGCGAGCTTCATACAATATCCATTTCTGACCCCATAATGTATATGTATTCCGAGTTCTTATGAATAGCAAAGTCGATTGAGCAATGTCCATCTCTCCGTCCGTGTTCGAGTTGAAATCAACTTTACCAAGGCACTAGATGAGCTAGAGATAATTTAAATATGCCAGTCCATCAGATGTAGTTTCGAAAATTCATTCCATGTCCTTTGAGGCATCGGGCCATACCCATATCATTTAGAACAATGAAGTAACTCCAATCAAGAAAACAAATATATGGGGCGATAGAGAATTAAAAAATAAGAAAAAAAAAAGACATCAAGTGAAAAAATTGGCGCTCGTCCATATTTTCCGAGCTATGGACCTCTGAACTTCATAGAAAAGTACGATTGTGCACCATATTTTTTAAGATACCAATATGGATATTATTTAAAAGTTTTTAAGGTAATACTAAATTATTTTAAAAATGCTTAACCTATTAAGAGCCCTTGACAATTTTTTTTTGTAAAACTATATATAGTACTTAATTTTTTTTTCTTATTTTTTAATTTTCTGTCACCCTTTTTGATGTGAGTTACTTCACTTAACTAAATTTACATATGTATATGTGTACCAGATTCGGCATAGACGAATATAGCATTCTTAAAATAAAACAACTAATCTTTTGTAATAATCGATTTACGTACTTTCTTGTGTTTATTTATTAAAAATTTTTAAGAAAAATAGTGTAGATCTGAGTCAGGTTATAGTTATTTAGTCGTAAAATGTTTTAAATATTTAGTTTAAATATATAATTATATTGTTTTTAATTGCCGTATACCCTGTTCAGACATACGTTTTAATAAATAAATAATACATAAAGTAATTTACGCAATAAAGGCCCTAATTCAATTGATTTTACCATATAAAAATTAATTAATAAATTTATCAATTAGTACTTAATTGAGTGATCAACTTATTAAGTTTCCTCATACAACCCTTGTGAAGTGTGTTCAGTGAGGAAAAAGTTTATACAATAACAAAACTAAATGCCATAAAAATGAAAAATAAAATATTTTCAAATTAAATGAATTGAAAAATTTTTGAAAATTTATTAAAGATTCAAAGCTAGCGTGCAGTCAGAACTTGATCGTACTGATCCATATTTCAAATAAAAACAAGCAAACTTTCTTTTAAAGCCGAACTGCTCTTCATTCTTCCAAATTTACAAACACAAATTTCTAATGTAAAAATTAGGTCTGTTCAATAAATTTCCGGCAGAAACTAGCAACGATAGAGTAAAAAAATGTACAACATTACTATTCCAAATAAAAAAAAGGAATAAATGCATTTTTGGAAAAAAAATAGCAAAGTAAAGGCAAACTGACGATAATAACAAACAACCATAAAAATAAATATCTAAAACAGTAAAAAAAGCGCTGTTCGATGCTTAAAGCATTTTGCTAGCATTTGGAAGAGCTTTGTCATTGATTGTGACCACCTTTTTTCGAATACTTTGAAAATTGCCAAAATTTTCTCAGGTTTCTTCTGACTATTATACAAACTTTAGCTTCAATTCAAAATATTTTGTATTTAAAACCGAAAACTATAAATATTATGTATTTTATTTTGTGCTGTGTGGTTGTAAAAAATTTTAGCTGTAGATAGTCGGTTTTGAAATCGACATACAAATTATGGCAAAAAAGTCACAGCATTTTAGTCTAGCAACTATGTAAATATTTTCGAGGAAGTGCTAATAAACACTATTATTTCAAAGTATTTAATATTTATTAACAGAACAAGAATCAGCTGTTCTGTTCTTGCCAGTTACAAAAGTTTTCACAAATTTATTAACATTCACAGATTATACTCTTTTTACTCTTTCGCTGCTTCTTTTTAAGTACTGAAGTAACCTCTTTCCAATATTAATTAGTAACAACTTCTTGTTATTGAACAGAACTATATTCTACTGTCAAATTTTAATTAAGTAAATTAAATTGGATATGCGTGATCACCAAAATTAATTAATTAATTTAAATTTTAATTGTCTAAATTAAAACGTATGTCTGTCAATAAATTTATAAAATTTGTAAAATCGTTATACATTCTCTTCAGAGGGTCCTCGTTAGTTTAATTAGTCCAAAACCTCAACCGAGCACAGTTCTGCAGCTTTAATGAGTTGTAACCTTGACAAAAGAAAGTCTTGTAGAAAATGAAAGCAAACCCCATGGGGTCTAGTTTATTCGCCGAGGGTAAAAATCAGGAGCTGCTTTTGTACATTTTCGATGACTTCGGAATGTTTTTTATAGGGTGCCTAATTAGGACTTCATATAGTAGGCGTTTTAAGGTACGTTTATCGAGTTTTCATAACGTAACAGTCATTTAATTTGTTAGTCTAACGTTTTGTTTTATAAAGAATCGATTTGACAGTACTCATCGTAAAAAACACACATTTTATTCTATTAATAAGCTCAAGTAGCGCTTGTATCTTCATCATGCAACTTTCAGCTTACAAATAATACCTGCAATCCTATACAGTGAAAGAATAGTAGAGGTCCGCCCAGAACTTTGCCTGGCAATGTAGCATATAACGAAGGAAAGTTAGAATTATTTTAATAAGGCTAAGTTAGGTACTGGCAGGCATAAATCCGGCTCCAGCTCGTCGGCTATTAGGGGGTGTTCGTAGTCCTGATTTTAAAGCTAGAATGAGTATTTATTTGAAATTGGTGTAAATAATTTTAATTATTTTTTTTTTCTTTTTAATTTACCTTTTCTTAAGAATTTTATAAAAATTTGGCATTTACAGTTGCACTTTAGGTTATTTTTTTAAAAAGAATCTGACCAGTTTTAATACTTTAAGTCCACGTGAAAAATTGATGCCATAAGTTTGACATTACTTCTATTTAAAGCTTATTTAAAGAACTGGGAGATTGGCTGAATTATGAGTGGCGTGATTAACAAATACAAGTACAATAGATTAGTAGTGAAAGCTACAATTTCGTAGCGAGTGGGGATTTAAAAATATATGTAGGTCAGTAAGGGAATAAATAAGGCCTATTTTATCATTAATGGTAGATTTTTCAGTTAAAGTTTAAATAACCCCTTTTTTTACTGCTAGCGCCTGTACAGCAAGACCCCAAAGCAGGTCACGTACGGAACGCATATAAAAACACATAGATTTTAAATTTAAAATATCACACAATCTTAGATAAATCGACTCGAATAACTTGAGTCACATTTTACCACTTGCAGGTATGCTTGGTTCACAGGTTTAAAGAAATATTACAATTTTGACTAATAGTCATGATTTTGAATCTTACTGGACCCTATAAATAAGAGGAAAAAAATCTTGGGAAGTCTCGGTGTTTTAATTTTAGAGAATAACAAAAAATATTAACTTTAATCTTCTCGGAATCGTTTTAGTTAGAATGGATGCGATAGGTCTTAATTAAAACAAGTAAGAGTGCAATATTCGGCTATGGCGAATCTTATAAACCCTTCACCATAAATGTAATGTAATGTTATTGAAGCAACTCCTTCAAAAACACAAATATTTGGGTGACAGAGAACTAAAAAAAAAAAATAATTAATTATATTAAAATGACATCGGCTCTTAATGATTTAAGCATTAAAAAAAATAAAATTTCCTTAAAGATATCTTTAAAAGAATTTAAGTGATAGCCATATTGATATCTTAAAAGTACTATACTTTTTTTTAAAAGAGTCCAGAAGCCCGTAACTGGATAAATATGGGCGAGCGCCAATTTTTCCACTTGATGTTTTTCTTATTTTTTAATTCTCTATTGCCCCATAACTAGATTTGTTCCAAATGAAAGGGACAACTTTAGAGACAGGCATGGTGTTTTGCTGTCGGCTGCCTCGAAGAAAATGAACCGATCTTGCAAAATTTTCGAAACTATTTCTGATCGATTGGCGAATTTACATTTTTTCTAGCACATCTAGTGAGTGCATTGGCAAAGTTGATTGAAATCGTACGGAGAGTAAGACTTCGCCCAATCGACTTCGCTATGACTTTAGAATATATATACATTATGGGGTCGCAAATAGCTATTGTAAAAATTACAAACAAAATGACAAACTTTTATAGACCCTTTTCCACTTTTTGTATTGAAGGGTATAAAAAGGTAAACAAAATTGTGTGTTTTCATTTGAAATAATAAACGATTACTTTCAAAAAGTAAAACCAAAATCATATATGTAATTTAAAAAAATATCTGTCCACTATTTCCTTATTTAAAAGAACACAATCTCTCCTTTCTTCATATTAAACTTTTATGCCAAATAAATCCTCTAAAAGTACTATTTGTTGCTTTAGACACTCTGCGAAAACTAAAACAAAAAAAAAAAAAAAAAAAAAAACAAAAAAAAAATAAACAAAAAAAAAGAAAAAGTAAAATACAAACATTTATGCAATAGTAGTTGATGCATTGCAGTTTTTACTTAAAAATTGTTTCTTAAAAATGGGTGGCTGGCTGGCTGGCTAATATTCTTGTGACTTGGCAATAGAGGATATACATTAAAAATTTGTAACAAAATTTACGACTTGCTGCTTGTTGTTCCATTTCTAGTAAATAAGTATTGTTCCAATGTTCTGAAAACACATAAGTTTTCAACTTGCAACTTTGAGTTTAAAAATTTCTTTCGCAGTCACTAAAATATTGTTTGTTATTGTTATTCGAAACATTCACGGATTGTTTAGGCATTTTGTTTCTTTTATATTTGCGGAGAAATAACTTTTTACAGCAGCGCAACACAGCGCATGATGACTTCATCTATCAGTGAATATGTGTTTGGTTGTCCCCACAACAAACAAAGTCTGTCTGATTTTACCCTACAAAGCTAGTAACTGTGCAATACTAGTATTCTGCAAATAAATCATAGGAGTTTTAGAAAAATGAGGACAGTATTGTTATGATTATGCCAGGAGTTGATGCAGTACATGGGAATTAATTTAATGTCCTTATAATTTTATAAAAAAATCTTATTTTGAACTTTTTTTAACTGAATAGTATGTACATTATAATCGGTGCATTCTCTTATGTTGCCATGTTTTACCAATGTGGCAGATATTTTAATAAATATCCTTTGTGACACTGTTGAACAGCATTGCACTTTTATTTGCAATATAAGATGTTTTCTTTTCAGCCATTTTGTTATGAAATTGTTAATTTCCCCAAGGAAAATACACTTCAATGTTTAAAGAATGTTATAATTATTGCGTGCAAATAAATCCTCGTTTATATACCAATATGTACAAATACTACATATAAAAAACATGAGCAGGCAACATAACAATTTATCAACAATATTACATTTATTGAGTTCTTTAAAAGTTATTAATAAGTAAAGTTTAATTTAGATTGGCATTTTATCTACTGTTGCAAGTGCAATTTGATACTTCAAAATAAGTCCGCTCATGTCTAAAGATCTTAGATATTAACACAAAATTATGTTGATTATACGATTTTTGAAAAATCAAATTTTAAATTCCAAATTTATTTCTCTTTACTCTTATATTTGAACGGCTTCAAAATAAAAAAGGGAGGTCTCCAAGGTCGAGGTCCGAATGTTGCTTTTTTATCTTTGTGCCTGCTGACCTCAGTCACTTCTGAATCGATTTTGAAAATATTGTCTTTATTTGAAGGCTTATGCTTACATATTAAAAACAGTTCTCAATTTTAAAAATTTAAAGGTGTCCCTGCGCAACCTACATGTTTTTACGTGTATTCAAATTAAAGAAATAAATCTAAAAATTGAAATTTGGATTAAGGATTTAAAGGGTGTCCTAATAGTCTGTGTAAGTCGATATATGTTGGCAAACTTTTTAAGAGTTATAGACCGACAGCTGAAACTTAAAAGCTAAGTCCGCTATATAAATAAGTATACAATTTTAATTTAGAAATTAAAGGGTGCTCCCAAAATTAATGTTATTTGACCTATATGGCCGTATCTTGTGAACCGTAATATACAAACACTCGAAAACTGGAAAGACTGTCCACTACTTTGTTTTGTAAAATAAGATGTATAAATATTATTAATTATAAATTAAGGGGTATTACAATAGTTGATGTAATTTGATGTACGAGGGCTGCTATATATATTTCTGGCCTGGCAACACTGAGTGCTGCCAAGTGCAATCTGACATTTCCATTGGAAAGTTTGTCATCTTTAAGCATAATCGTACTCAAAACGTTTTGACGTACGCCCATTATTTGTGTTGTTTACAGTGACTTGAAAACATTAATATAGAAAAAAATGGAATTAACTCGTAAACATTTTCGTGCCATAATTTTTCACAACTTTCGACGTGGATTATCACGACAAGAGTGCATTTATGAACTTAAATCCTGGTATGGCGATGAAGCACCATCCTATAGCACTGTGAAAAATTGGTATAATGAATTTAATCGTGGCCGATGCTCGCTCAAAGACGAATTCCGTGAAGGTCGTCCAAAAACGGCTGTTGTGCCAGAAAACATTGATGCCGTGCGTGAACTCATAATGCAAGATCGACACGCGACATACCGAGAGACATCCTTAGACATTTCTTCCACCAGCATACATTCGATACTGCATGAACACCTGGCCGTAAAAAAGGTTTGTTCTCGTTGGATCTCGCACAATTTGAAAGTCGCTCAAAAAAAGACTCGTGTCGATTAGTGCAAAGAAATGTTGCAAAAATACGATTGCGGTGCTTCAAAAGACGTTTATAAGATCGTTACAGGTGACGAATCATGGATCTATGCGTATGAGCCCGAAACAAAATAACAATCGACCGTGTGGGTCTTCAAAGACGAGCAAAATCCAACGAAAGTACTTCGTGTAAGAAGCACTTCGAAGCAAATGGTCGCCTGTTTCTTCGGCAAAACTGGTCATGTGGTGACTGTTCTACTTGAGCAACGTAGGACGGTCACTTCTGAGTGGTACACTACAATTTGTTTGCCTGAAGTCATCGGAGAAATTCGAAAAACCAACAAGAAAAGACGAATCATTGTTCACCATGACGAGCTCTCACACATCAGCTCAAACCAGAGCGTTTCTGACCGGCCAAAACGTCGAATTAATGGGTCATCCGCCGTACAGCCCTGACTTGGCACCTAATGACTTCTTCTTGTTTCCGCACATCAAGAAAAAAATGCGTGGTCAACGATTTTCGTCAACAGAAGAAGCTGTTGAAGTGTTCAAAAATTATGTTTTAGAGGTGTCTCAATCGGAGTGGAAAAAGTGCTTCGACAACTGGTTTGAGCGCATGCCAAAGTGTATAAATCATGCTGTAGAATACCTTGAAAAACAATAAAACCATTTTTAATTATAAATATTCGCATTTTCACTATTAGGCCAGAAGTATATAGAGCAGCCCTCGTATATGCCCGAACTATTGAACCGTTATAGACAGACGATGAAAATATGTAAAAATGCTGATCTTCTACAACAGCAAGTATAAAATTTGGAGCTGGAAATTAAAAGGTGCCCCTATATTTCATGTATGTATATTGCCGAACTGTTGATCAGTTTTATACAAAAGGTTGAAATTATTAAGGAGATGCAGTCCTAAGTCTGCTATAATAATTATAAAGTTTAAAGATTAAAGACAAGGGTGTCCCAATAGTTGTATTTTGATGTACTAGGCCATACTTTTGAACCATTATAGACAGGCAGGTGAAATCTGTTTTGAAGTTGGTTATTGTGCAATAATTATTACTACTTATTGCTTGATTTTAGGTTTTCTTTTAAAAATATTGTTTTCTTTATTAATAACAAAATAGGCTTTTTAAATTATTGTTACAATTGTTATTATATTATTATTCTTTGTAATTTATCTTTAAACATAAAGCAAAAAATGTGTTTGTTTGTATATCGAAAATTTATAGCTGCCTACATCAGTGAATCGCCCTTCCAGAAATTTCCACAGTTTGTTATTAAATATGCGATTAATAAAATAGCGTACTTAGTATTTTGATATTTATCGTGAGCGTGGTATTCACAAAGTAAATATTTATCGTAGTGTTGCTTGCTAACTTTAATAGATAGCACCTTGAACAACTCTCTTATTAATATGCATAGTGTAGAAAAAAAATTGCTGAATTTAAACAGTAAGAGTGATACTTCCTATATCCAAATAAAAATGATTATCGTTCATGTAGAAAACTATAATAGGGAGAGCGTTAAAATTCATACTACGATGAATAATAAGTTAAAACCATTATCTTTTTTATTGTGATAGGCCTAGTGTTGAAAGTTAAACAAACATGTATGGTTAAGTTCGCTATTACAACAAGCACAAAATTTACAGTTGAAAATTGAAACGTAAGCCCCACAGATTGTAACGTTTCTTCTACCGTGTCCTATAATACCAGCTTAACTCCTCGAAAATCTTTTAAAATATGACTTTAAGTAACAATAAAATTATGTACCTGTAATTTGTATACATACATACTTATTTAGACATTGACATGCAAACATGAAATAAAAAACTAAAATACATAAAATAGTACAAAAAAAATATTAAATAAAGATTAGAGAAAAAGTAACGATAATTATGTTTCTCCTTACTCCCCGAATATGACCTTGCAATTCTTTTGAAATAATATAATATTTTGTTTAACTAACGGTTTCCTGAAAATTATGGGTGAAATCTTAAATTTTTATTTTAACAAAAACCTATATTTATTTGATAAGAAAAAATTAAGAAAAAGTGTAAAATGTTTTATATTATTTTAATTCAATTTCATGAATTATGAAAAAAATAGTAACGAAGAAACTGGGAAATATTTAACTATACATTATAAGAATCAGTTTTATATTATCATTATTTTAGTTTGAAATTAATACACATACATATATAGAAAAGAAATAAAAAATTAAATAAAATAAAACTTATTAAACACTCACTAAAATTCTCGCTCCGACGACCGCAGGCCTGTTGTCAAAGGAGCTTGATATTGAATGTTATGTAGTTCACAGTTTATCAAATAAAGAATTATGTATATAATTACAATGATTATATTCATATAAAATAGGCAAATATGTATGTACGTGTGTGAGATTGTCTGCGATTTTGAGTATGTTTTTAAAATTAGTTTTATTATAAAAATTGGTACTGCATATGTATATCAAACTACATAAAAATGTCATTGGCCCTTAGTGGGTTAAGCATTTTTAAAAATTTTAAGTATTTCCTTAAAGCTCTTAATAAAAGCTTTAAAAGGGTACCCATATTGATATTTAAAAAAAACTTGAAAATTTCAAAACCCTGTAACTCGAAAATATGGGCGAGCGCCAATTTTTCACGTGATGTGTTTTCTCATTTCTATTTTCCCTATCGCCCCATATTTATATTTTTTTGATTGGGGTTACTTTATTGTTTCAAATGACATCAAAAAATTAGAGGTAGGCGTGGTTTTTTGGCCCCTGCCTCGAAGGATATTGACCAATCATGCTGATTTCCAATAGCACCTCTTTCGACACTATATCTGATCGATTGACATGTTTATTTTTTGCCGAGGCAAACTTGATTTCAAAAATAACACGGACAGACAGACGGAAATCGCTTAATCGACTTCGCTATGCATAAGAAGTTAGAATGTAAATACTTTATGGGGTCCGGAATGACAAACGTAGTTATAGCCTTTTTCAACTTTTTGTGGTGAAGGGTATAAAAACGTGAATTGCCATATCCGCTAAAAGAACTAGGATACATTTTTTTATTAATTTGTTACCCCATAGATAATTTTATTAGAAAGAATGAACTATTTTTCTTATTTTGGCTTTAATTTGTTATTAATTGTAATAAACTTTACAATTTATCACATTTAATAACAAACTTAACCCAAAATTTAATTAATAATAACTCATTTGCATAAAAAGAAAATATAAACTTAATGGCTCTCCCTTTATGTGACTTATTTTGACTCTATGACTTCGACTTTTAAACCATTATAGGTAAACACTTTTGTTACTATTGTTTACATTCAAAATTTACTTATTTAGAAAATAATCAAATTATCAATTAATCCTGCTGTGTTATGAAGAACAATCCTCGTAGCTATGAGGCTTTGAGAGATTATTTAAATTTATCTTTTAAATATTTATTGATATTATTGATTCATTTTTCGACTTAAAATACGAGGGCTGCTGTATATATTTCTGGCCTGGCAACACTGAGTGCTGCCAAGTGCAATCTGACATTTCCATTGGAAAGTTTGTCATTTTTAAGCATAATCGTACTCAAAGCGTTTTGACGTACGACCATTATTTGTATTGTTAACAGTGACTTGAAAAAATTAATATAGAAAAAAAATGGAATTAACTCGTGAACATTTTCGTGCCATCATTTTTCACAACTTTCGACGTGGATTATCACGACAAGAGTGCATTGATGAACTTAAATCTTTGTATGGCGATGAAGCACCATCCTATAGCACTGTGAAAAATTGATATCATGAATTTAATAGTGGCCGAAGCTCGCTCAAAGACGAATTTCGTTAAGGTCGTCCAAAAACGGCTGTTGTGCCAGAGAACATTGATGCCGTGCGTGAACTCATAATGCAAGATCGACACGCGACATACCGAGAGATAGAGACATCCTTGGGCATTTCTTCCACCAGCATACATTCGATACTGCATGAACACCTGGCCGTAAAAAAGGTTTGTTCTCGTTGGATCCCGCACAATTTGAAAGTCGCTCAAAAAAAGATTCGTGTCGATTAGTGCAAAGAAATGTTGCAAAAATACGATTGCGATGCTTCAAAACACGTTTATAAGATCGTCACAGGTGACGAATCATGGATCTATGCGTATGAGCCCGAAACGAAATAACAATCGACCGTGTGGGTCTTCAAAGACGAGCAAAATCCAACGAAAGTAGTTCGTGTAAGAAGCACTTCGAAGCAAATGGTCGCCTGTTTCTTCGGCAAAACTGGTCATGTGGCGACTGTTCCACTTGAGCAACGTAGGACGGTCACTTCTGAGTGGTACACTACAATTTGTTTGCCTGAAGTCATCGGAGAAATTCGAAAAACCAACAAGAAAAGACGAATCATTGTTCACCATGACAATGCGAGCTCTCACACATCGGCTCAAACCAGAGCGTTTCCGACCGACCAAAACGTCGAATTAATGGGTCATCCGCCGTACAGCCCTGACTTGGCACCTAATGACTTCTTCTTGTTTCCGCACATCAAGGAAAAAATGCGTGGTCAACGATTTTCGTCGCCAGAAGAAGCTGTTGAAGTGTTCAAAAATTATGTTTTAGAGGTGTCTCAATCGGAGTGGAAAAAGTGCTTCGACAACTGGTTTCAGCATATGCAAAAGTGTATAAATCATGCTGGAGAATACTTTGAAAAACAATAACACCATTTTTGATTAGAAATATTCGCATTTTCACTATTAGGCCAGAAATATATAGAGCAGCACTCGTAATATGAATTTGGTTTATATAAAAAAAAGATTTTGTGACTATAAAATCTTTGATTTACCATAATTTTACAAAAATAATAACATGTAAATGAGAAATAATTTGTTTGTATATAATTATATAAATCTACTTGTTACCATGCGTGACAATTAACTTCAAGTTTGACTATTTAATTGTGATGTTTTGTAAACCAACACACTTTCTGATAAAAATTAATGATTACTTTGGAGTGCAAATGTCATTTCCCTGTTACAATTTTAAACATAATTATTTCACATACATGTGTGTAGTGCTTGATTGCGTAAAACAAATTGGAATTTAATGCAATAAAAAAAACTAATTTTGTGTGTGTGTGTTCAATACACTCTGTATGTCCTTCAAATCCAGATGAATGCATGTACATTTTTTAGTTTTTTATTATCTCACAAAGTTGAGTAAAAATAATCATGCACGCAATAATATGATAACAGATTTCTTAATTACTAAAAGAAAAAAATTAAAAACAAAATAATGTGTGGGTATAAAGTTAATGTTTAAAACACTAACAAAATCACAATTTTCCCAGATGCTTTAGAGTCTTGACAAAAAGCACATGCACACAAATGATTGACATTTTGACAAACGATGAAATTGTATGTTTAAAGGCCATGATTAATATTGTGTTAATGGTAATCTGACATGACATTTGTCACTTAATTATCTAGAAAATATTATAGTTGTTTTAATAAGTATTTATGTGACAGTCTTTGCTAATAAGTATACGCAGCCTCAAAAATTAATATATGTATGTACATACATACTTACATATTAATGTAGCTTACAAAGCACATGTCTTTAACAGATGAATTTAAAAATATATTTATTTTTATGTTCGTTAGAGTTTCCAAATAATAAAATTGCCTGAATAATGTTGATGCTTTGATAAAGGAATTAATTAATAAAATTACCTCCAACGATTTCTTGGCCCAATTAATAAGTACTTTGTATGGGGTACCACCCGCATTAGTTTTATCTCCTCAATTTAAAAGCCACTACGTTGTACTTTTAATTGTACCAGCTCTGTTCAAATCCAGAGTTTTCCCTAAAGGAAATCAAATTAAAATAAATCTTTTAATTTGTGGCTCATGGTGGAATATGAAGTTGGAGAAATTGCAAAAACTCTATAGTTCGTGGATTTGTTGGAACATAGACACAAATGTTCTTTACAATTAGGGCTTTAGAAGCAGGCTGAAGCTCTGTTTAAAGGAGCAATTGTGATCTTGTTTGCGTGGTTAGAGAACTTGAATCTTTCGTAATCGATTCAGCATGTCCGTTGATAAGCCTTTGGACCTATAACATTCCATTGCTCCTAACACCTTCTATTGATGCCATAGATTTCGAGCATCTACAATGGACTTCCGGCCAATATTAGGTGAAAATATATTCTGGACTTGGGTCAACACCCTCTGATAAGAGTGGCTTGGCAGGTGCATTGTCATTAGGTATTACCTGTCAGTAATGAACTGTGTTGCTTTGAACGGCCCAATCCTGGTCTCCACATGAAATGATTCTTTTTAGTCATTTGAAAAAAGCGGTAGAGATTACTAGGCCATTGCTTTGTGAACACTTGCTGTCAGTAAGGCATTGCCATCAGGTGCCAGCCAGTGCTTTAAGAATCTAGTTTGGTAATTTAAAATGGTTGGTTCATGAAGGTGGCATACAACGAGGAGTGATGTAGATTTTCGAAGACTAAGCTACATTGTATTAAGAAAACGTTATAAAGCTTGAAGTCCTTAGCTTAAAATCTTCTTTAGAAATACCTATATTAATGTAAAATTTACATGGAAATTCTATGCTGACTTTTTTGTATTTTTATGATGAACTACTTTGAGGAAAATTTGATGACTGCAGCTCTCATACTTTTCTATATAAAACACAACATGATTTTTTTTTTGTATGGAAGGTGCAACAAAACAGTCTGGCATTAATCAAGTTATAGAATTGCTTATAATATTGTTTCCTCTTTATCCAACTTCACTGATGTGGTGGATATTATATCCCATTTATTCCTATTATGATCTATCAGTATTATAATTTTTTTTAAATGGGTTTATCTTTCCATTTTCACTTCTTAGTTATACCCTACACCAAAAGTAGAAAAGTGTAGATCCAACTTTGTAATTGCTACAATATCCATTTCAAACACCATAAATTATATATCCTGAGTTCTTATGCAGAGTGAAGTCGTTGATCAACTTTGCAAAGGCACTAGATGAGGTATAAAAAATTAAAATACGTCTATCGATCCTGTTCACTTTGCTTTTTAGTAGTGAGTAAAGAAATCCTAAGCAAAAATTACAATTTTCGACGTTTTTTTTAACAGAAAAACCTAATGGAAGGAAAGAATTTCATTACATGTTTAATTTAATTGATTTATACTCTAAGTCATGATTGATTCCATAAACAAACAAATATTTTTATTAAAATATTTCTAGACACACACACACACACACACAAACGCCTAAATATATTACTTCTGAAAGCTGCTCAATAGATGCCCTAATAAACGCATCAAGGAATTTTGAAATTCGGTTTTTTAGCCAAACGTTATTAAAACTGTTAAATTAAGTCTTCCAATCAGTAGCTGCCTTCTGCAGTTACAAAAATAATATTAATACTGTCACAAACAAGTTGTTTATTAATAGATTATTTACTTATTTATTTCATTAATAATCGAAAAGCCTATTTAAGCCAAATTGATTGCATAGTTTTTGAGTAAGAAAATTTCATTGATTACATTACATTACTAATAATTGTTTCATTCATCTTATTATACACAGAAATAACATTAAAAAAAAGGAAAAAAATTTCTTTCTCTTACCCTATTTTGCACAACAAATACAACTTTCAATAATTGAGAGCTATAGCCACTTAACAATAATCTGCAAACTTTCGTTACATATGAATTATGCATAAGAAGGGTATGTTCTCTAGGGCATATTATAGATGAGGTACTACTCGAATACGAGAATGTAAAAAAATTAGTTAAATATAACGGGTTGCCAAATTTTATAATATCGAAAAATAACAACAGCATACGTAGCTTTACTAAGGCATCGAAACTTATGCCAAAAAAATCGAAAAACGTAAGAAGTTATACACAAATCTTATTATACGATGAAAACATTTCCTTATTCCTTCAAAATTTGTTGAACTAGTACACGAGTAGATCTCCAAATCATATATTATAATCGGTAATAATAATTGCCCTATTCACAAGCCCCCTAGTACGTGCTAAGTGCTAACAAAATACAACGGTGTTTGCTGTGTTGTTGGTAATTTTCATGCAAACATGCGATACAACACTTAGTACTTTTTTTCATATGTTTTTCAAAAGTTGTATTTGTTTAAATGAATTATTATTTTTGTGTTCATGTGTGAATTATATTAAATTAAATTGAATTAAAAGATATTTTTATTAGTTGTATTTATTTAATTTATTGATTTGACTGATTTATTAGAAAGTGGAATAAGTCAATTCTGTTGTATATAGTAGGAGTGGGTATATTGGAAACATATTTTAAGGTTTGTTCTCTGCCAATATAAGAACTGTTCTTTAAGATTTAATATTGCTTTAATGATTCGATTTCTAATATTTTGTATGGTACCGCCATCACCTATACTAAAAAGAGATGCTACCTTACGAACACAAGCACCATTTCCTGAAGATCTCAAGCAGTAAAGTACAATTTTAAGCTGCAAGTCAATGCGTAGTTGGAGCCTTTCGCCAATTGTGTGAAAATCATCGTCATTTTTTATAAGGTTGAATAAATAGGCAAATTCCTCTGGCCGTAATCGTATCATATGAAGAAATCTGTTTTCATCAAAATATCTTAAAACTCGATTATGCCATAATGATGATTTTGGTAGCCCTAAATTTATAATTCTGCGACTGGAGAGCAGGTACATTAGGTTCATCCTAAAAATGTATTGAATTTCATCCTCATCTTCTTCATCACCTGCATTAATTTTTTTCATTTAAAATATGTAAACAAAATAAGGAAAACGGTTATAACTTACTTGAGTCAACCATTAATATATCGAAACTATATTTTTCACACAAAAAATTTATTAATTTACTTTTTTCTGTTTTCTCCCCCATTTGGCTTATAAATAACAAATGATGAATAGCACTTTTCTTCTTCTTATTTAGTTTTTGACGTATGAAGTACAATGTTGTTCACAAAGAAGTAAACAAAAGGTAGTATGCAATACTACCTACACCTTAGAAGAGCTTGTGAATACGGCAAATGTTTTTGCCAATAATAGTATCACTTTGAACGGGAAATAGAAACCTATACTATAAATGCGACTTAAAGCAAATCAGGTTTTAGATATAAGCTTATTCACATGATAATCAAAGGTTAGCATATCGTCTAGATAGATCCCCAAAACTTTACAATAAGAAACATATTCGATCGGTGTATCATTTAAAAGAAGAGTGAAAGTATTCCTATGTATGTTTTCAGAGTTCATAGCATAAGTTTTCACTGAATTTAGTTTTATTTTATTTTCAATTGACTATAGGTATATTTTTTATATCATCATTTATACGCTCAAAAAATTCTGTTAAAGGCATCTCCTTCTCTTTAAATGCTACTATCTGAACATCATCAGCGTATATATTCGCTTTACAAAAGGATATCACATCAAATAAGTCATTGATATACATTGTGAATAGTAATGGACCAAGGATTGAGCCCTGAGGTACAACACCCCTATTTGATGATCTTATACCAGATTTCATCTGATTTATTTGCACAAATTTTTGCCTATTTTGTAAAATTGAATATATTAGATTGCAGCTTGATAATAAAAAATTAAATTGATTGCTTAATTTTGACATAAGCTTTAGGTGACAGATGGAATTGAATGCATTACTAAAATCAAGGAAGACTGCAATGGCTCCATTACATTCATCTAAATATTTTCTCACCCTTTCTACTATATTCATAACCAATGATGAGGTACTATGATGAGCTCTGAACCCAGATTAGAATGGTGAAATTAGTTTATCAGTGTTTAATTTAATCAGAATTCTATCATGCAAAATTATTTCAAAAATTTTTGCAAAAGTAGGCAATATTCTTATTAGTCTGAAATCACTGGGTTTTTAACTTTTTTAGCTATGTTCCATTCTTGTGAAAATTTCGACACCATTAAAATAGTGTTGTAGATACGAGTCAAATGCATAACAATATATGGAAAAATTAATCATACAAAAGGAACAGGTAAGTTATTATGACCTACTTCTTTAGACCTTATTTTGTTAAGGGCCGCAAAGATCTCATATGGTTCAAATCTGCAAACTGAAAATGAACCTTGTGCTTCTATATTACGTATATTGTTTGTGATTACATCACGAGTTTTCACAATAGAGCTTTTATTAAACTCTTCTATATTAATATTTATAACCGCATTATCATTTCCGATTCTTCCAGCATCTCTTAAATTATTCCACATTGATTGGGTACCGCATTCATGAAATATTCTACAACATATTCTCCTTTTTATCTTCCACATCACGCACTTAAGTCTCTTTCTATATCTACATATCGCACTTGATCAACAATAGGGTATTAACTCAAAATTTTTGAAATATCACTTTTTTTAAGAAATCAGGTAACAACATCAATATCTATCTACTGCAAAAATTTCAACGTATTCCGTTTACTCTTTCATCTCGAAAACCACTTTTGAGACCATATTCATGATAATGAGTGATTACCTTTATTTCAACAAAAAGGTATTATTTCGAGTTAATACAAAAGTTAACATGGAACTGATTCGTAAATTTTTATAAAAAATGTATTATTTTGAGTTGAGTCTATTTTCAATTTGGATTTATTTTGAGTTGATACTGTCTTATTGATAAAATTTGTTTCATTTATGATCGAAAAATTTCAGAAAAATGGTATTAACTCAAAAAATTGATTTTTTTTTTGCATTACTTGCACAGATTTCTGGGAAAAACGATGTAAATGTATTTTTAAATGGAATTTGCTTCCTATGGTATATTTGAATTTTTAAATTCTGTTAAAATGTGGCCACAAACAGACATTTGACTCTACTGAAAATTTTAAAATTTTGAGTTAATACCCTCTTGTTGATCAAGTGCGATATTTACAATTACTATTTGAAGGTGTTTCCCTATAAGCTCTGTACGCTATGTCTCTCCGTTCTCTAACATTAATAATCTCATGATGATTCAGCCAATTTGTGTTGCTCCTAATTTTGTTTGGTTTTAGCGGCACATAAATAAATATTATCATTTAACGTCTTCAGTTGTTCATCCGGCTCAAATTTAAATTGAAATTTTTGTAGTCCCTATAGAATAAAGGTATGGTTTGAATTTGTTTAGTTATAAAAACCGATAGGAATATGAATGAATGATGCAAGTTCAAATATGGAAGTTGAAATTGTCCACTGTTCTTAATAATTTAAGGTTTCGATAACATGAAATAGTCAATGAGAATATTGAATAAATATTGTGAAATTGATATAGAAGAAACTTCTATTAAACAATTAAATTTGCAAATGGACAACCAAACGATTTTCATATTTTTACCATATCTGACAGTTATGGATTATTTACAGTGTTGCCACGAAAAGACAGGAAAAAGTTACCCTTTTCCTTTAAAACAGTTACATGTTTGCATTGAAAGTTACATTTTAAAATGTTCCTTAAATAAATTCGAGTCTTATTTGATTCTTTAAGGAAATATTAAATACAACTCTTTTCTATATCAAGGTATTGGTACGGTACCAATAGCAACTTGTCAATTTTTTTAAGGGAATAACTAAAGTTGCTAACTTGCGAACATTAGCAAGTTTGAAAAGGGTACTTAGTTTTCGTACGCAATGCACAATTAGGAAAAAATTGTTGACAGAAACATTTTGTTGTTTCAAAATATGAAGCATGATTTCTTCACTAATAAAACAGTGTAAAACTTCAGACACGCTATTTTTTTTTTTTTTTTTTTTTATTTCAAAGAAATTTTTAATATGGGATTTTAATTAGCATTTGAAAGTAACCTTTTTTATTAAAATCGCTTTAATATGTTCATACCTTTAATAATGAAACAATTAGTTTTTCAGTAATATAACTTTTTTCGTGTCTGTACCAAAAGTTATGAAAATTTGGCCAAATATAACGAAATGATGCATGTTGGTTGGAGCCTATGCACTATCGCTGATCAATCAACGGCAACTAAACGTTTAAACTGGTTAAAAAATGAAAAAATTCCGGTACCCAGCACAGCTCGTACACCGCTAAGAATGCCTGTAGTACGATTCATTATTATGATTCAACAATTATCTAATCGTTAAAATAATTTATTATTTGTTATTATTGCTTTAATTTTAAATTTGGAAATGTATTTTTTGATTTACGGTCTCAACCTGTACTGAAAGCTCCACTAAGTAATTAAAATTTCGGTTTAAATATATATTTATAACCACATGTACCATACTGCTGAAATCCCATTGTTTAAATAAAAATCGGCATAAAATATTCTTTCCTACCATTTAGCTTTTCTGTAGAAAAAAAGGGTAAAAAATTTAAGTTTTACTTAGCTTTTATAACAGTAATGAAGAGGTTAATAATTAGTAACCACAACCATCTAGTAAATGAAATCCACCCCTAAGTAATGCGAAAGCGGTCCCGGGGTGTTTGTTCCTGTGTAGGATCACTACTGATAGTGCCTACGTCCAAAAAACACTTTGGAATCTTGGAACATATGTATAGGCTTAAATTCAAAATTCGATGTAAAATAGGTCAAATCGAAAGACCATGTTAGTACAAAATTTCGTTTCAACGTACAACATATGTATAGTGAGCTTAAACAAAAATAAAAAAATTTTAACCAATATTTAGAAAATACTGGACTTGGGTATCAAAATTTCATTTTTAAATGCTTATAACTCGAACACTTTAAAATCTAGTATGCCTTTAAAACTATAATAATAATTTAAGAAATGCCAAGTGTTAGAAAAATTTTAGGTGCGAGATACCTAAATTTGAGACCACATAGCACCAGCCCTGATAATGGGAAAGACCCAGCTTCAAAACTTAGGCTCACATACACAATATAGTACAAAAATCAGTACTATTACAGAATAATTTAGATTCAAATAGATCTGCTAGGACCGGAGATTCACGCAATATCAGGTTCGGATGATACCTAGTTAAGATGAGAACAGGTTCGGATGGTAACAGGTCCGGATAATGATTATTCAGGTGAAATGGATCGATCCGCAGGTTCAGATAGTAACAGGTTCAGGTGTACTGGATCGATGCGCGGATTCAGGTAATAAACATTTCTGGTGATAATGGTTCGGGTGCGCAGGTTCCGATAAAAATAGGTTCTGGTATACTGGATCGATACGCATGGTCGGATAATAACAGGTTCGAGTGTGTTTGATGGATATGCAACAGGTTCGAGTGTACAGAATCGATAAACAGATCCGAATAAAATACGTACAATGTTACTTAAAAACTATTCTTTAGTAAAATACAACAATTGCTTAAACAATCAGGTGAGGCCGCTGTGAGAACAGTCAGTCGAAAATGCTGTAAGAGCAGTCAGCCGATGCTGCTGTGAGATCGGTCACTCGAAACCGCTGTGAGAACATACAGCTGAAGATACTGTAAGAACAATCCGCTGAAGCCTCTTCTGTCCAGTGGACTGAAGTTATCAACTGGCTCAATAACAGTTACTCCAGTCATCTCTTCAATTATATAAATATAATTTTCAAGACTTATTGAAAACTTGAGAGTGTAAGTCTCATAGGGATCGCAATGTCTCTCTACGCCTCCTACTATTCTTGCGTCAAATTGTGGACAATGGCTGCTTTTTTTTCAAAATATTATGATTCTGCCCCAGTGTGCAGCGTGAATGTGATGACAAAAGGGCCTATCGGTAAAATTATAATATTTTGTTGACTTAAAGGAACATCGACGCAAAACAGAATGCTTTTCATTATTTTATCTCAGCTTAAACGATTTCATGAATTCTTTGGAAAACGTCCACATACATTTGTAAATAATTTTTCTTTCTAAAAATATTTAGAAATCAAATTAAAAAAACCAAAAAGCCCAAAATAAGTCAATTTTCATTAATTTATAAAATCGATGGTTCGAATCCTGATGGGGGAAAAAATTCAGAAAAAAAAAGACTTCAACATCTATTTGTAATCGATTGGCCGATTTTTTTTTTTTTTTGTCCGAGTTTATTACACACCAATGTAAGACTTAAAACCACAAAAAATCAACTTGTCTGAGAAATTAGTATGAAAAGCACTCGCACTGTTTGCACTTATTTCTGAATAAGTTTTCAGATTAGTTGATCGATTGTAATACAGACACGGCGCACAAAAATTTGTTCATGCTGCATTATCGCTGAAGCTGCTTACATATGGTCTTCTATATTTGGCCATTTCATTTATTATTACAAACAATTTAACCATTCAGAAGGTCAAATAATAATTTTTTTCCAGAATCATATGCACAACTCTAAAAGTAGATATTATGCGATGGCATGATGAAGATTTATTTGAAAACATGCACTTTGTATTCTTTCTAGTATTCACTGCGTGCATGCATTTATCCTTGCTTTTAGGTTTCAAATTAGAACATGCTAAATTCTTTCAAGTGAGACACACTTTTTGTTTTGTTATTTAAAACAATAAAAAATGTATAATATAACTTGTATAGAGTTATACAATAGCTTTAAGATATATGTATATAGTTAAAAGTTAAATATGTTAAAATGTAGGTAGGTTATGAAGTAAAGTAAATTTGCAACCAGTAGTCAAGCAGGCGACATAAATAATGGACTTACTAAGAGATTTCTGGTAAAACCAAAATGCACACTTTCATAAAACATACACTGAGGACTAAGGATTCATAGTTACAATTTTGACTGTGTGCAAAACTTTTTAACTAAATAATAAATTATAATGTACAAATGTTGTTTGCGAAGAGCATAAGTAAACCTCATCTTGAAATTTAAGTGAAACTTTTTTTGAGGCCAATAACATTAGTAGACAGCAAAATAAAAGCAAAAGCCAACAGCAGCTACAGCCATCAAACAGCAGAATTAAAAAAGTGTGAATATTTTTTTTTTGCTTTCAATTTAGGTGAAAAATTCCTGTTACCCTATGTTTGTGTTTTGCGTTTTTTTTTTTGTTGCAACTTTTTCCATATTCCGTTTTGTGATCTCTGGGGTTTTATTTTTTAAAATAAATTTGTATACAACTGAAGTTAAACTATAAAAAAACGAACTCAAAGGATTTCAAATGTCATGTTAAAATATAGAAATAAAAGTAGAAGAAATAAAAAAATATTCATACAAATAGCGGAAATAGCTAAAGTTTTATTTAGTATATGTTAACAGCGTATTCGGTTTTAAACAAATAGCGGCAGCTACTTAGTAACTGATGGTGTTGCTGTTTTGTTGATATTTAAGTTTAAACCAAAAACAGTGGCACAACCATGTGACACAGTTTAAGTCCGCAGAACTTCATACAATAGTTGCAGTGGGATTCACGCGTTTTTTTTTTCTTTTTTGTTTTCTTTTATAAATTTATTTCTTTATCATGGTGTGTCAAATACCTACACTGTGTACGACTCTAAATATTTACTTGGTTCAAACAAGTTTCAGGGCGAAAAAAATCGCAATTTTAATTATGTTAATGGACTTTTTGAATGTACAAAGATCAGTTAATGATGAAACTACAAGATGTTATTAATTAGCTTGTAACAAAGAAATCCTTCGTATTTCTACGTTCATTCATAAGTAATTTACTTTTAAAGAATATGTTAGTTACTTTAATGTGTTGCTACTTTATTGCTAGGTTAATATTATTAATCTATTCCATGCTTAATATGTAAATAAATTTAATCTTAAATAATAATAAACAACAATATTTAATTAATTTATTAAATTAAATTATTAATTATCTGCTAGGTTGTTGTAACAAGCTGTATGCGTATGAATATCAACCACCATGCATTCACCAGTCATAAACAGTAAAATAGTAGCATTACACTAAGTACACCTTATAATTCTCATTTGCTTTATTTATAAATAGGTATAAGTAAGCAAGTTTGACAAACATTATGGGAAGACATTGCGATCCGTATGGGACTTATTAACAAAAGTAATAATATCTATTTAACCCAAAGAAGAGAAAATATCTGTGTTATCACTAGACATGTGCCCGGTCGTTCGTTTCAGTGACCGGTCTTATTCGCAGCGATGTCAACTTTGAAATTTCAAAACGCACCAAAGTGGAGAAAAAAACGCACCATTTAAGAAAAAACGCACCAAGTTTTAGAATTTATTTTTTAATTAAAATCTTTAATGATTTAGTTTTTCAAAAAAAGTGTAATTTTTTTGTATTAAAAATATAACAATAAAGCAGTCTTCAAGTTCAAGGTTTTTACAAACAAACAAAATTAAAAAATAAAACTTAACAAATATAAACAAATATGTTTGTGTTAATTTGTACTAGATAATACATTTTTTCATATATTGCATACACAAATTTTGAAATAAAAAGCAGCGATCATTCATAAAAAAATATTTCTGTATAATTACATACATACAGTTTAATAAGTAAAATAGCCCTACAAAATTCATTTTAATAAAGGCTTATAAATGCAAAAAAAAAAGAATTATGAAGCAACATTCAGTCGAATTGTATAACCTCCTTCTTTTTTTGATTGATCCGGACGGAATGTTGTTGATCACGTCAAAACTCTGCTTTTGCTAAGCTGTTTAACAGATACGACAGCAGCCTTTACTACAAAAACAATGACCATGAAAATTTAAAAGGGATAGTATATTCCATACAGTGAAATGTTTCTTTTTTAACATAACTTAAATTAATACAACAACAATACAAATTCAAATTCATTTTGTACGATTTGTGTGATTTGGTACGTCCTAAACAAAATGGTATTAAAATAGGTGTATTTTTTGTACAAAAATTTTTTTCTTACACTAAAAAAAGAGTGGTGTTAAATTTGCTTTGGTGCCACCACAAATTAAAAAAAGCACCAAAATTTAAAAAAAACGCACCACGCACCAATGCGTGAAATTTTCGCACAAAAATTTCGAAAAAGCACCCAAAATGGTGCGAAACGCACCAAGTTGACAACGCTGCTTATTCGGTCAATTATGAAAGACTGATTCGTTCGTTCAATCGGTCAATTTGAACGAAAGGAGCCGTTTAAATATCTGGCTCATTTCCAGCGTTGTCAACTTTGAAATTTCAAAACGCACCAAAGTGAAGAAAAAAACGCACCATTTAAGAGAAAAGGCACCAAGTTTTAGAATTTATTATTTATTTAAAATCTTTAATGATTTAGGACTCAGCAATTCAGGTTCATTGTAAATTTTAAGCGTCTGTCTACAACTGTTAAAAAGTATGGCCATATACATCAAATTAAGTGACCTCTAGGCGCACCCTTTAGCTTATAATTTTTAGTATTAATACTTTTTACTATATTGGCCATAGCAACCGACATTCTGTACAATTTACAAGCGTTTGTCTATAACGGTTCAAAACATAGGCCCATATAAGTAAATTTACATCAATTATGGGGGCAACCTTTAATTTTTAGATTTATTTTTGTATAACTTTTTGTTATTGGGAGCCATAGTAATACGCAGTCATTCAATATTTTACAGAATCGTCCTTTACAGTTTAAATACACGTAAAAATATGTATGGGGACACCCTTTAATTTTTAAGATTATAAACTGTTTATTAAACTCTGCTTTTGCTAAGCTGTTTAACAGATACGACAGCAGCCTTTACTACAAAAACAATGACCATGAAAATCTAAAAGGGATAGTATATTCCATACAGTGAAATGTTTCTTTTTTAACATAACTTAAATTAATACAACAACAATACCGTTTCATTTTGTGCTTATGATTTGGTACGTCTTAAACGAAATGGTATTAAAACGTGTATTTTTTGTACAAAAATTTTTTTCTTACACTAAAAAAAGAGTGGTGTTAAATTTGCTTTGGTGCCACCACAAATTAAAAAAAGCACCAAAATTTAAAAAAAACGCACCACGCACCAACACGTGAAATTTCGCACAAAAAATTCGAAAAAGCACCCAAAATGGTGCGAAATGCACCAAGTTGACAACGCTGCTCATTTCGTTCAATTAAGTCATTCGTTCAATTTAACCCGTGCAGTATTGAACGAAAAGACCGGATTTAAATGACCGGATAATTCCGTTCACTGAATTGATTCGGTCAATTTAACCCGTTCGTTTGCGAACGACACAGCTCTAGTTATCACTTAAGGTTTGTGGATCCGTAAGTAGAATCCTGGACACGACTTAGCCACCACAGCCTGTTATGTTCTTGATGTCTCCTTATTTATTAATCGTTTATTACATTGAAAATTCTTAATATATAAATCAAAGTATACTATGATTAAAATTAACAAAGTGCAAGTAGATTAAAATAAATGTATAGTAGTTTTTATAATACAACATGTCCTTTTTTTTTTTTTTTTTTTTTTTTTTTTTTGCACAAAATATTTAATATATACGTATAATAATTTAATTAAATTAATTAAAAATATTTACAAAGGCTCGTAAAAATTAGTTTGTTTTTTTATGCGACTATTTTTGCGAATATTGACAGCAGTATCGTTTTTAATAGTATCAGAATTAAAATCATTACATTTTGTTTTTCTTAGTTTAATATGAAAGGAATTTCTTCGATAAGTTTTTCCATCAATTAAACTCTTTACAATATATGATCTGGGCGTATTGTGATAAGCAATTATTACTCCGGGTTTCCACTTTCGTGATACATCTATCTCAAAATATACATTGTCACCAATCTTAAATCCTTCCCTTTCCTTTGTGTTTCGATTATAATACTTTTCAAAATTATTTATTTTCCTTTTCATTTCATTTTTAATAAATTTACTGTTTATGTATTTTAAATTAGGTTCTAACAACTTATCTGTACTTGGAATTTTAGTTCTCAAACGCCTATATAACAACAACTGCGCTGGAGAATAGTTTAAATCCTTTACCGGAGTGTTACGATATTCTAACAATGCATTGTATATAACCTCTTTTGTTTCTGATTTTTTCAAAATTGTTTTAGCAATGCCCACTATTCTTTCGGCCATACCATTACTTCTAGGATAATTTGGACTACTTGTAATTATTTTAAAATTCCACCTATTAGAAAATTCTGAACATTCATATGATCCAAATGGCATATTATCAGCTACAACAACCTTTGGTATCCCAAATCTAGAAAAAACTTCTATCCATGCTTCAATGATATCTAAAGAAGTCTTAGATTTTAAGTGAATTAACTAAAACCACTTACTAAAATAATCTACAATAACTAGAAAATTTTTTCCAGAATATTCTAAAATGTCACAGCCAACTTTTTCAAAAGGCAAGTTCGGAATATCATGCGGAATAATAGGTTCCTTTATATTAGACGGCCTAACTTCTTGACATTTTTCACATTTTAAAATGTAGTTTTCAATATCCTGATTCATATTCATCCAATAAAATAACTCACCTGCTCTTTTCCTAGTTTTCCAAATACCCATATGACTTTCGTGTAATTTTTTCAAAATATTTGGCTGCAAAATCTTTGGAATTATTATGCGATCATTATAAAGAACTAATTTGCCTTCTACTGTTATATCGTATCGCTTATTGTAGTAACCTTTAATATAATCGGGTATTTTATTTTTTTCGGGCCATCCTTCCATAGAATACTTTCTTAGCAAACTTAGTTTTTCATCATTTTTGGTTGCATTTCCAATTCTTTCTAATGTACCATCTTGTACATTAATACTATGCACCATTTCTGTTACGCCATCTTCATGTTCCGTGTCACCTGTTTCAATAAAATTTCTAGAAAAATAGTCTGCGGCAACTATACTCTTTCCTGGCTTGTACAAAACAACGACGTTATATGGAAACATTTTTAATCTTAATCTCTGTAATCTAGATGATCCAATTTTATTTATATCCTTTTTAAAAATAGTTTCTAAAGGTTTATGATCTGATATGATAATAACTTTTTTTCCATAAATAAACTGATGAAACTTTTTACAAGCAAATACTATTGCCAAAAACTCCTTTTCAATTTGAGCGTACTGTTTTTCTGCGCTTGATAAAGATCTTGAAGCAAACGAAATAATTTTATCATTTTGAAACAAACAACAACCGAGTCCATTTTTTGAAGCATCAGTTTGAATTAGTACATCCTCTTTCTGATTGAAAGGTGTTAATATAGTATGATTTGAAACCATATTCTTAATTTTATTAAAACATTCTTCATGAATAGGTAATACTACATAATCATTATTCTTTTTAAGTAATTCTCTCAACGGAGATGTCACATTAGCTAAATTTGGTATAAATTTTCTTAAGTAATTTACCAGGCCCAAAAACGACTGTAGGCTAGATTGATCTTTAGGAAAATTTAATGCTAAAATGGCTTCTACACGTTTTTTATCTGGTCTAATACCATGATTTGAAATAATATGGCCTAAAAATTTTACTTCTTGTACTCTAAATTGAATTTTATTTCTATTCAATTTTATGTTCTTTTCTCTAGCTCTTTTTAAAAATATATTTACATTAAAATTGTATCTTTGAAATACTTCAGATGCAGTAATTAACCCAAAAGGCATTCTTTTAAATTTATAGCATCCAAAAGGTATTGAAAAAGTTACTAAATTGCTTGACTTATCTGTTAGAGGTATATGCCAGAATCCGTCTTTTAGATCAAAAACTGAAAAATATGCATATTCAACTAAATTTGCACTTATTTCTTCAAATGTTGGTATTAAATAATGGTTGGGTATTATATATTTATTAAGTTCTCTAGGATCCAAACATAATCGTAAACTACCATCGCTTTTTTCACGAATAACTAAATTGCTAACCCATGCATTTGGACTATCTGTTTTTTCTATTATATTCATTTTTACCAATTCATTTAATTTAATTTCCAATTTATTTTTAATTTTCATTGGAACTCTTCTGGGTGGATGAGCCACAGGAACTGCATTTTCACTTATTTCAATTCTGTATTCTTTTTCAAATTTTCCTATGCCCTCAAAAACATCTTTAAATTTAATAAATAATGTTTCTAGTCAAATCGAAGATTTTTCTAAATTGCAAATTCTCTTAATCAAATCTAATTTGACACAAGTATCTCTACTTAAAATTGGTTTAAAACCATCATTTACGATCAAAAATAATTCGTTAGAAGTATTGTCCTTCGAAACACATTTCAGCATAATTTTACCTAATGGACTTATTTTATGGCCACTGTATGTTTCTAAAATAGTTTTAGTAGGCTGAAAGATTGGTTTTCTAAATATTCGTTTTAAGACAGAAATTGGAATTATATTTGCATCAGAGCCCGTATCTAATTTAAAATTAATTTTATGACCTTCTATATTTATTTCCTGACACCAAATATCATTACCATTTAACAAATTAACGCTGTCAGTTAACGCAAAATCACAATTAGAATTTGAACTATTACTATCATTTTGATTTAAAGTATTAACGTAAATATTGGATCTACATGCTTTAGAAAAGTGATTAAATTTTTTGCATTTATTACAAATTTTTCCTAATGCCGGACAGCTATTAAATTTATGAAATCTTAAGCACTTAGTACATTTTATGTTCATGTTATTTAACTTGTCATAATTGTTTTTATTTTTACTATATTTAAATTTACCTTTCTGCTGCTTTATAATAATATCTAAGTCTTCTGTCTTATCATTATTTCCATCTTCATGCTGAACATCATGCACAAGCTGATTTGACCCTTGAACTTCTTTGATTTGTTGGTTTTGTTTTTCATATATTCTGCATTCCAATATAATATGTTCTGTTTCAGTTTTTTCCATTTTAATTAACTTTTCTTGAAGTTTTAAGTCTGATACACCCAATACAATACGATCTCTTACCATTTCCAATACATTTGAGAATTCACAGCTTCTGGCTAGTTCCTTTAAATCTCTTACAAAATCGTCAATTGGTTCGTTCGGTTTTTGTGAGCGGTTGTAGAACAAAAATCTTTCATATAAAATATTTTTCATTGGTGAAAAATAGTCGTTTAAAGCCTTGATCACTTTTGCGTAGTTATTAATATCCTCATTTGGAATATCCAATGACCGTATTATTTCTCTACCTTCAATTCCAATCTGGTTTCTCAACAAGGCAAGTTTTACATTGTCACTTGACTTGGTATTCTTTGCGACCAAATAATCTTCAAAATCACGCAGAAATATTTCCCAATTCTTGGCTTTGTTACCACAAACTCTTAAATCAGGAATAGATTTTAAATCCATTTTGGTTCTTTTTCCTTTTTTTTTACGTAGGTTCTGTTTTTTTTTTTTTTTATATATTATTATTATATAATTTTATATATTTATATATATATTTTTTTTTACGACTGCGCCATGTTATGTTCTTGATGTCTCCTTATTTATTAATCGTTTATTACATTGAAAATTCTTAATATATAAATCAAAGTATACTATGATTAAAATTAACAAAGTGCAAGTAGATTAAAATAAATGTATAGTAGTTTTTATAATACAACACAGCCGACGAAAAAACCACGTTACAAACTTCAAAACGTGTGTTTATCAATTAAGCCTTAAATTGAATTCACTTAAAAGCAGTTTTTCAGTTTTAAAAGGAAATTAAAATTTCGAACAAAAGGAATTTTAACAAAATTTATCATAAATGTATCTTCCAACTTTTAAATTTATTAAGAAAAAAATATTCGCATATTTCCTACAAAATTGCCATTGTTGCGAAACCGGCGGTTTATAAAGAGAACAACGCAAAAGTAAGAGTGTTGGATTCGGCTAAGCCGAATCTTTTGTACACTTCACCATATATGTATAACTGGATTTACCATACTGCAGATTTTCCTTTAAATAAATAAAAATCGGCAAAAAAAATCTTTCCTACCATATAGTTTTTCTGTTCAAAAATTTTTTTCCAAAAATGTTAATTTTTGCTTTGGATTGTCGTTTCAGCATAGTAAATGAAATGGTTGCTGTATCAGATAAAAGCTACCATTCTTTCATACCTGCAGGAAACCAAACGAAAGTTGAAAAAAGATATGGAAAAATTAGAGCCGTGGTGTTGTCATGCTGCCTCAAATGATCTCTCTGATTCTTAATAGCAAAATGTTTAAAATAATGTCTGATTAATTGGCGTATTTTAATTTTCTCTAGCTCTAGTACCTTGGCAAAGTTGATTTCAACTCGACCATAGGCGGAAAAACGGGTATACAAACATCTCTAAATTAACTTCGCTATGCATGAGAAATCAGAAGATATATAATTTATGGGGTCAGAAATGGATATTGTAGAAATAACAAGTGGAATGATAAACTCCCAGCAAAAAATTTAGAGAAGGTAATCGAGTGTAAAAGTACGAGTTTTTGGCGAAAAGACTTCCCAACATGATTACTAACCTAATGATTTTAACAAGGCATGAGACTGTACAAATCTAATCCTGAGAATTGATTGCAGGAAATTATGACGACCATAAGTAAATATTTTAAGGTGCTCTCTTTTAACGTTGTTATATCTTTTGGTAAAAACAGTAGTCTCTGGCTGTATACTTGGTACGTTTAGCGAGCGCTTTCAATGTGAGACCATCATTTTCGATCCACGTTTTGTTATTACTAAACAGATAGTGTTAAAAAGAGATAGTCTTAAGAATAAAAGATGGTGGGTTTAAGTAATTTTGTGCGTGTAAATGGTATTATACAGGTAGATTGCTTGATATCTATCATATTTATTGGGGTAAATAGTTTAATATTTCTGTCTTTTATTATTGGATAACAAAATGTGGATGTTTTTCATTTGTAAGAGTGTTTTAATAATTTAGGTATGGTAAAAATCGTGTCAGAGGTAGATTTCCATGTTTCCGTTTGTTGTTCTGTAAACCTTGTTAGTTTGTTCCAGTTTGTCCGATGCATGTATGATTGCAGGTGCAAGTAAGTCTATACAATCCGCTGGTACTAAATTTATAGATTGTTTCTGTTGTTGTTTTGAGCAAATAAAAATCACGCAATGAGCGGCAGAGCGAGAGTGTAGTTGATGAAATTTTTTGGTTGATCAGATAAGATTTTATTTAATTCATATAATTATTCTATACATTCTATATACAGACTTCAATATAATATATGCACTAGAGCTGTTAATGCATCATTCGTTTTGATTTTAATTCGTTACCAATTAGTAAAATATTGATTTCTTTTTTTTTTTTTTTTGTGAAATGAAAATTATATATATTGGAAAACAAAACGCCCATCAGCAGCAGTAATGAAGAATTAACCTTAATTGGTAATATGCCTAGCCATAGTTCTACTGATTGTTTTACTCCAGTTCCATTAATTTCTCAATTGAAAAAGGAAAGAATGAAACCACTTCAAAAGGTGGTGAAAAAAAACAGGCAATTCTGACTTGCAGTTTTTAAAAAAATTATTACTATTTATTGAAAAACTTGATAATCTCCAAAAATTAGATATTCTAGGAGAAATTAAAAATCTTATACAAGAAAAATTGAAATCCTAAGAAAATAAACCAACAATAAATTTACCTGAAATTTTAAACAAGGCTTTGCTTTCAGGAATAGCTTTTTGCAATAGTAAATCAAAGGATTTCACAGACATACGACAGTATTGCTGTATTTGTATATAAATAGTTAAATTCACAGTAATATTCATTTATAGGATGAGTACTAAATCTTCTTTTTTTATTAAACGCATAAATTCCTAAAACTAAATGCTCAGACTTAACTTAAGCCGGATTAAAATTATTCATTTAGTTGTAATACTAAAATACTTTGAGTACTAATTTTAAAAATTAACAAAGTGTTCTAGACACAAAAATTTTCCTTAATTCTTTTCTGTAAACCTTATGACAGGTGGTATATTTAATAACATTTTTTCCTCATTAAGTAATTTTTTGGTTTACTTCAAAGCTATGACTTTGTGTAAACTTAATGGTTTTTATTGTCGGCAGTTGTAAAACTAAGTGTAGGTACAGGACATAAATCCATTTACAAATACTAACACACAAGTACTCACAAATTCTATTTAACTGTGCAAAAGTGCATCATAAATTTGGTTTACATCTTCTATAATAACTATTTCTATTCTGTTTTATTTATTTATTTTTTAAATCGGTTAATTTTTTCCTAGTTAAATATTATTTTTAAAAACTTTGTCCTTTTATTTGATTTCTTTTTATTTTTTCTCTCCTATGAATCTAATGACCAGGAAAATTCAATAAAGCGAGGAACTGTTTTCATTGGTCACAACGAATTTTAAAACAGAGTACAAAATATATTTTTGCATGGAATTTAATTTATTTTTTAGATGTTGATAGTTTTTCTTAACGCTATGGAAACAATTTTTCCGCTTATCTTTTTATTGTGAAAAACATGAGTTCATTGTATTTATTGTAATCGCAAATTTTAAAATCGAGCAAAAGAAGCCCTAAAGAAGAATATTGATAAGGTAAAAGAATATAATTTGAGTTTAGTGGGAGCAGAAGGGTACGAACTTCTGAAAACTAATAGAACTGTTTTCGCAAAGCTAAACATACAATAATTTATCCATTTAATGTACGTAATATACTAAGCAAAGCTTTTCTTCATAATGATATAGCGGTTGGAAGGATATACCTTACCAGATGCAGAAAAACTTGGTTAAAATACGCTTTATATCAGTAGAGAACTTGGTCAGTTTTTTGTCGCCTCATTCATTACCAGAAGGAGGATAAGAATTCGCAGTTAACGACAGTCAATAATTGGAATTATACTGAAAATATTTCTAAATTTTGAACAAAAGATGATAGCGTAAATTCTATCCAGGTTGAAAAGGACTTACGGAAACTTAACGTATTCGTGTAAAACAGATTAAAGTTTGCCAATGATTAAATAAAAGTCGGATGCCTCTGAAGTGTGAGCTCTGAGAGGTTTAATGATGCACCACAAACTGACAAAAAAAAACTAGACGATGACGTGCTTTATAGAATACAAAACACCAAAGTCCAAGATTTAAAACAAAAGTTGTGCCTTCTGGCAACAAACTTTCTAGGAAAACAAAAATGGTTTAGCAGCAGCAAAAAACCTCTACTTAAATTAAATATACTATCCACACGCAGAAAAAAATATATAGCAAAAACGCAATAATTTTCTCTAAATTCTTGTGCACCAGTACTTTGATTGGGTCATAGCTACACTTAGAAAAATAGAAGTATAAAAACCAACTTGAATAAGCTGCCATATCTTCTCAAATTAGAAGAATCTAGACGTTTTAACTCGCCAATAATTAGACAACAAAGCTGCAGTAGATATTAAAAAAGTGACGGTCAGATAAATTGCATGTGTATAATAGTAAAGTGAATTTTGTGGCAGTGTTAGGCAAATTAACAAAACAGAGTTCGTCAAGAGAAGTCAAAGATAATAATTCTTGCGAAAAAAAAACCGACTTCAAAACAGATTTCATCTGTCTGCCTATAACAGCTCAAGTGTATGGCAACATAAATTAGGTTACAATAACATTGGGACACACTCTTATCTCCAAACTTTATACTTTTTCAACTGTTCAATAGTTTGCCAATACACATCAAATTGCAGCAACTATAAGGTCACTCTTTTATTTCCAGATTCAAATTATTTACTTGCTGTTGTAGTAGATTTAGCAATCGGGTTCTGTGTAAATTTCAACCGTCTGTCTGTAACAACTCGCCCATATACATCAGATTATATCAACTCTTTAATTTATAACATAACATTTTTATACTTCTTATTGTACCAATTAAAGTATTGGACATTCTGCCTAAAATTAAGGTGTTTGTATACAACGGTTCAAAAAATACGGCCATATAAAACAAATTACTTTAATTTTGGGAACGCCCTTTAATTTCTAAATTCAAATTATAAGCTTCTTGTTATAGCGGACTTAGCAAAACATGTCCCTTGTATATTTCAGCTGTCTATCTTTAACGGTTCAAAAGTCCGGCCATCAACTACTGGGACACCCGTTTATTTCCAAATCCAAATTTTTTACTTGTTGTTATAGAGAGTTAGTAATACAGGTTCGTTGTAAATTTCAAGCGTCTCTATACAACTGTTCAAAAGTATGGCCATATACATCAAATTTATTGAAATATTGGCGCACCCTTTAATTTATTATTTGTAATATTAATACTTTTTACTATAACGGCCATAGCAATCGACATTCTGTCCAATTTGCAATCGTTTGTCTATAACGGTTCAAAAGATAGGCCAATATATAAGTAAATTTGCGTCAATATGGGGGCACCCTTTGATTTTTAGATTTATTTTTTTATAATTTTGTGTTTTTGGGAGCTATAGTAATACGCAGTCATTTAAAATTTTACAGAAGGGCCCCTTACAATTCATAATACACGTATAAAAAAAGTATGTTGTATGGGGACACCCTTTAATTTTCAAGATTATGCATAATCTACCATATAACCAAAAAAATTTAGGGCCAGTTTCACGATGTCGCAATCGTTCGTTCGTTCGCATAATTACATTTAAAACAAAAACAATATTTTAGAATTTGTTTTTGTTTTGAATGTAATTGTGCGAACGAACGAACGATTGCGACATAGTGAAACTGGCCCTTAAAATCGGATCAAAAATGACTGAATTCTGGAGGCACAAATATAAAATCAAGCAACAATCAGCCGAATTGATAACCTCCTTCTTTTTTTGAAGTCGGTTGATAACAACGTAACAATATAATTCCTGTAAATTAATCCATGCCTTCGGTCCCATATAACCCATTTATTAATTAATAAATATATGTCAAAATTTTTCTGACTATATCGTGTTTAAAAAGCATAATTAATATACTGAGTTTACAGAAACAAAAACCAGAATTCGACGGTAACAAACGGCGCGACAACTTGGGAAATACCCTATTTCCTTATTAGTGAGTGTTAAAACTACGAAATCAAAAGAAAAGGGAAAAATTAAAAAATAAATGAAATCCAACAAAAACTAAGAAAATACTTGTGTGGGTGTGCTTGAATTTCAAGTAGCCTGCCAAAAATAATACAATGAAAAATAACACGAACATGAACCATTTTATGATGAATGTTTTTCAACAAAAAACAATAAAAAAAATCTAATAGAATGCAATAATATTTATTACATGAGAGTTGAGGGTCACTCAGCAAAATCATTATTATATCGTTTTGTTTATGTGAAAGTTTTCCTAATATTTTTTTTCCTCATATTCCCTCTTTAGTGCAACAGCACTAAAGTTTTTTTTAAGTAATAAATTTTTGTACTTAAACGGCATGATGGGAATAAATTTTTGGATAATATTGAGAAGTGAAAAGATTTTATGTAAACAGAAAACATCTATTTTTGCAAAAAAAAAAAAATAAAATTAATATTAAAATGAGTATTTTTGAAAAATATTTGTGGAAACTTGTTCATAACTATTCCAGTTTTTGTTATTAAAATTGAACATAAAAAACTTATGCAAATGGAAACGCTTCCTTTTCAAACAAAATATTTTTTAAAATCTTTAAATTTTAAGCATTTGTCAAAAATTTTATAAAAACAAACCTAATATTTTTTTGTAAAAGTTTTCACTTAAAATTAAACAAATAAGAGTGCTACATTCGGCTATTCCCAGTCATATATACCCTTCACCATCTATGTAAAACTTGTTTAGTAAAGTAACTCTAATTAAAAAAGCAAATATTTGGGTGACAGAAAATTTCAAAAATAAAAAAAAATTTGGTACTGCATATATATGTATATATTTATAATTTTACATAAAAATGGCATAATCTAAGCATTATTTTTAAATTTTAGTATTTCTCTAAAGAACTCTTCAAAAGCTTTAAAAGTGATGCCCATATATATTTTAATATAATATTTATAAAAATTTGAAAAATTCAGAGCCCTATAACTAGGAATACGTGGGAGAGCGCCAATTTTTTCATTTGATTTTTTTATTATTTTTAATTCTCAGCGGACACCACGCCTGCCTCTTAATCTTCAATGAAGTAAGTCAAATAAAAAAACAAGTATATAGGGCGATAGAAAATTAAAAAATAAGAAAAAAACATCAAGTGAAAAACATTCATAGAGAAGTACGATTGTGCACCATATTTTTTAAATATCAATAAAAATATCAATTAAAAGCTTCAAATAGATATATAAGATTCGGTATATAAGATTCGATATAGCCGAATATAGCACTCTTACTTGGTTAGTAACAGTTTAAGTACACTTTTCTAAAAAGCCAAGTTTTTTTTTCGCTACAAAAACAAACTATGATCGATCCAGAGATTTAATAGACAACAAGAGCAATCAAATTCACTTCAAATAATTATTGAACAGTCCTTGTCTTTTAAAAATTGTTCGATGTTATCAATATAAACGCTTTATAAAGGAATGCCCAAAATAATACAGTGCGTAACTCCAAGTTCGAAGTAACGTAGTAGATATTGAATTGCTCAAGATTAATAATGATGTCAGGCAGTGTACCCCTCTATCGCCACTACTTTTGCAGTGTTAAAAAGGGATTTTGTGAAGTTGAAAAAGATATCTAGGAATTTTCAAATATGCATATGGTATTTGCCAAGATGAAGATCTATGGAGAAGGACAAACAAAGAACGGGCAAATCGATAAAAGAAAGATATGTAAAATAGTCAATGGTATATGTGGAAGTGCACTAGACTGAAACCCACAAAGCAGCCGTAGATGTGGATGCTCGAAGAAAACCTTTCGAAGCACTGTAAACGGTGAAAGATATGAGATAGGGCAATAATAGAATAAGTTTGAAAACTTTTCCAGTAGCCCTACAATACCAATTATTGAGGTACAAATTTACTTTCTTTCACAAAGGCTATCGGAAATGTAAGATAAAACAAAAGGTCTGGCTTAGAAATCAATAGAAAAAAGATTTATGCCATGCGCCAATGTAATATCAGTAACGATCATATCACCATCGACAACTATCAAAATTAATATTTTGACAGCTTTTGCTACTTAGGAAGCATAATATCGTCCAGTGGTGAGATAAATGAGCATGTTACGTTGCTAGAGATGTATTTGGAAATTTAAATCCCAAGAAGTACAGAAATGTACATTGTCATCGCATCTATTAAATCGTGCCATTACCACAATAGTCAAATAGAGGTAATATATGATTGGCGGCCATAAGAGTTGCCAGACCTAATTGTTGTTGAAAATGTATGGGGTATATTAGAGGGAAACAGGTCCTGAATCGCAGTAAACAAATATTTTACCTTCTGATGTCGATGCCAAAACGCATTCAATCTGTTGAAGATCATAAGAGCTATTTAAACAAATATTGAAACCACATATAAGTAGACATAATAAGACGTAAACACAAATTCGTACTGAATTATCAACATGGCAGCCTCTGGCGCATGTCCGCGTATATTCGAAGTAGCTCGCATTCTGTGTTTATCACAATTTATTAATGCTTAGTTTTGCATGTTTAGTGGCACTGATATTATAAAATTAATTTTGTAAAAATTGCTAAGTTTAAATTTCTAGCAAAGTTCGTTAAAGATAAAATACAAGACTATTAAAAAAGCTTTTTTAATCACTGTACAAAAAAATAAAATTTGCAGTTCAACAAAAAAATAAAAGAAAACAAAAAGATATGAAAAACTCTACAGCCTACCAATTTTTTCATGGTTTTCTATTTTAGTCGCCTAACGTTTTTTTTTTTTTTGTATTCATTACTTTGTAGGGATTTTAACTAGTTTTCATTTATTTGGCACCCATCGATATTGAGAGAATATGAACCTCAAAAGACTGAAATGAAATTTTTTTCACTTCTTTCCTGGTTTTCTTTTTTCTCGTGTTTGTTTTCACATCAAACACATTTTTATATTTTTTGCAACCTTGTGTTGTGGATACTGGACGGCTTAAAACATAATTCATCCGAAATTTTTTTATTCTACTCACCGCTATATACGATTATACATTTGTATGCAGGTATGTTTTGTATATACACAAGGTGGCCATATTATTGGAGAAAAATATTTAATCCACCTAGAATTTATTTAACCGGCCTTCAATCGCTTTCATTTTAGTATAACTTTTCGTCAATATTTTTGCAAGGGGCAGGCTTTAAGCTATTTTTGAGCAGAGCACATAATACGCTATAACTTTGTAAGTATATCGAAAACAACACATTTTTGCAGCTACAAAAAGGTTTTTGTTATTAAGAGCATTTATAAGCCATAAGGGAAGCAAGAGGAAGCATTTTTAATTATCTTGTGTCAATTAAATACAATTCCCTCTAAAGTACGTTTTTGTGTCCCCGTTTGAAATAGAAAAACTATTAAATTACTGTTGAAATAAAGCTCGAGATAACAATGCCAAGAAGAAAGCAGTTATAAGACTGGACAAAATTGGCTTACTTACGATTTCAGCTTGTCCCGGTCACAAGCTCCACCAAAATTAAAAAAAAAAACTTCAGGAAGAAATTGCAAAAAACATTAGTTTTTATCTAATCAAAGATCTTATTTTCATTTGTTATTTTGAAAGGTAAGGAAATACGTAGCACCATTCGTAAGCAATTTCAGCACTGAGCAATTCCTATAAAATTATCTTTTAATATTTAACACAGGGTGTCACCGAGAAGGTATAAAACTTTGTTTTGCCGCCATTTTGGTAAATTAACTGAATGCGTATTTAAATATGAAGTCAAAAAAAGGCCAGTAGTCCTTGCTTGCAAAAAATTTAAAATGCAAACGTATAATAAAATAGGCGAAAAATTATTGAAAGAAGACTTTTCAATACTGCTGTAACAAGCTTAATTTTTACTGATGATAAATTTCCGATAGTTGTATATTTATACTTTTGCACCTGTGAAGTCAAGTCCAGAAAAAAGTGCCATCTAATGACGATCAAGAATTCAGTTTTAAAATTTTACAAATATTCTACAAAATCTTGAATTTAAGCTGTCTTATGTGAATTGAGCTGTTCATAGGAAAATAATTAAAAACACGTAAGAGTGCAATATTCGGCTATGCAGAATCTTATATACCCTCCACCATCATAGCTTAATGATAGCGAATCAAAAAAAAAACTTTTTTGGTACAGAATATATATAATTTTACATTAAAATGTCATCGGCTCTTAATGGGTTAAACATTGCATTTTCCAAAATATCTCCTCAAAAGCTTTAAATGGTACCCATATTATAAAAAATATGGTGCACAATCTTTCTTTTCTATGAAAAGTTCAGAAGCCCACAACTCGAAAAATATAGGCGAGAGCCAATTTGTAATGGAGTCAAAAATGGATGTTGTAGAAATAACAATTGAAATGACAAACTTTGACATACCCTTTTTCCACTTTTAGGGTAAAGGGTATAAAAACTCTAGTTTCTAAAAAGTAATCCAAAACAGCTAGTAAATTGGAGTTTTTTGTTTTTAATTTACAAGCGTTTCAAATATGGTGGCCTATTACTGTTCAAAGAGAAGTACTTACATTAAAGCTTCATTGATAATAGAAACAAAATAACGATTGAAAAAGAGAAAATAACTAAAGTAACAGCTCGTAACTTGTCCATTTTATCTGTCGGTTTAATCTTGCACATACTGTTAAACATTCAATTTCCTACCTTTTTTCGAGTTTGTTTTTGTTAACACTAAAACATCAGCCACACAGAAATCCCTAACAACACATACAAACATACATATCTGAATATCAACGAGTGTTTGTACTCGTATGGATATATATTTTCGTTTTTTTTTAACAGCATTAAACAGTCGCATATACATTGAAGCAACATAAGTTGTTTGGAAATAAGATTTCAGTTTTTCGTGCATCCTTCTATAACAAAAAAATTGAATGTAGTTCATACATCGATATATACATAGATACATATATACATACCTACATAAATTTTTTTTAATATAGTTATAGTTTTCAGTTTTGTTTTATTTTAAGTATTATATGTTGTATCATATCCTGTATATTTGCGCATAAACGCTCATAATGGGTAATAGTCAAAATGTATTTATTTTTAAGGTTTCGGTGAAACGTTTTTAAAAAGTCACTTTGTTAAATCCCATTTTCGTTGTTACGATTTCTTTTTTTAAATAGTTTTGATGTAGTTACAAAAAAGTATCCTGAATGTGTTTGTTTCTTCAAAACGATTTTTTAATTTCAGAACTTTTAAGTCATTATTTATACTCTGAATAGAATTTAATTTATGAATTTTCTTTCAACGACACAAACATCAATAATAGATACATAATATGGTTGCAATCTTTCAGATTTATTTAAAAATTTTATGTTTTTATTTCATGGCTCATGTGCACTTAATTGGATGCAGGCTATTCCAATATATACCCTAGGAGCTACCTAATTATTCTTACCAGCGCATAAAAGGGGCTTTTCTTCTAACATTAATCCAAAAATTAAATTTAAGAAGTGTAAACACAGCTGGGCAGGCTGTAAAACTCTACATCGTATAGTGATTTTCCCAGGCTTTGCTCTAGATTTGCCGTCTTAGGACACTGTTGGAGTTGAATAAATTGCATAAGTTTTTATTGTCTTTTTGAGAAGTTTGAAATAAAATTTTTTGTGGCTAAGAAAATAAAGATTTTGTATTGATTTTTATTCTGTGAAAAGTAATATTTACGGCTGCTTTAAAAAAGGAAAAGGTTTTCGAGAGTGAAGGCATTCATGATCATAAAAATGTTTTTATTGACTATAAAATTTGGTACCGCTAAATAACTCCCAAATGATATATGTAACTCCCAAAAATATATAATAACTTCCAACAAAAAATTCAAAAATCCCACACAAATTGGGAGTTATTTCGTTATGAAATGAGGTTATTTCATAATTTTTCAATGAAATAAATCTTAACTGGATTCTTTTAGGAGTTATTTCATTTATTTTGATAATTGGGAGTTATTTCATTTGAAAGTTATTTAATGCAATATCATCTTCGATTTTTTGAGAGTTGTTTTATTTTTTTTATTCTCCTCCATGGTATATTGAGCATTGGTTTTGCTTAAAAACTTTTTCTGCATAGCCGGCCTTGGGGGGGGCAGAAAGATTTTTTCCTCTATAGTATTTCGAACACCGGAATCGCTAAAAAATATTTTCGTCCTTCAAGCTTCAGTTATGGAATAGAAGTTATTTAATTTTAATTAATTAAAAAATAATTATTAGGAGTCACATAATGGAAGCTATTTATTGCAATATTCTGGCTACAGAGAAAACTTTAAGTCAGCGAAGCCGGTGTTTGTGTTACCGTGAAAAATAAAATCCTTCCGCAAGGCCGAAGGCCGGCTATGCAGGAAACTTTCGGTGAGCATGGCCGGTGTTTGTTATACTATAGAAGTTAAAACCTTGCATCCGGCCAAAGGCCGGCTACACAGGCCGGAATGGCTCAACGATCTCTCTATGCTATATGGAACAGCGGTTTCACTAACAAAATATTGTCTGTGATATATAGTATGATATCAAGGTTAAGGACATTTTTCATCGGGACAGTTAAATAGTGCCCGGGTGCAAATATTATTTATTTAGGGAGTTATATAATTTTCGTTGGGACTCATTTCATTTGGAAGTTATTTCATTTGGAAGTTACTTCAATTTTTAATTAAAAGTTAAGTTTTTGGGTCTTACTTTTTTGGCGTTGGGAGTTATTTCATTTTTATTGGGACTTATTTCATTGTGCGTTATTGCATTGGGAATTATTTCACGGTACCTAAAATTTGGATTATTTACTTTTGTTCTATAGAAAAAAAATCATTGCGCATTTTTTTCTTTTTTTATTCTTTTTTTAATCATCTCGCATAAGTAAATACGAATAAAAACCCTTGTTATTAATCAACTGTCAAAAAAATCTATTTTTCATTATATTTTCTATTATCTCGAATAAATAATTAAATCACCGATATTTATTATTGAGGGTGAAAGCACGTCTCGATGCCCATTACGCTACCGCTTATTTAGCTCTTCAGGAAAGTTCTCAATTATCATCATATATATTATTTCTAAAGCACTTTTTTTGTCGGTTGCAAATATCTCCCATTCCACCGCATTATATTTAATGAATGATATCTAATTTTAAAGCTTATTTTTAACACTAATGACGAAAAATAATTAGGAATTGAAAAATTATAATTTTCATTAATAAAAATTATATTTTATATAGAACTGCATGATAATGCACTGATCGCTTCTGCATGATAATACTATTGTCATTATGATTATATGTTTTTGTTCAAGTGTGGTAATACACGGTCGCTTAATAGTAACGCAGTTCTACATAATAATGTATGTTTTAAAATCCTTTCTGGCAATGCCGCCAGATATTTTTGTTTGTATTAAGGATTCGTACGGGCAAAAAGTTAACGATGATCATGTCATTACCTCTAACATTGTATTCAAAGAAGTATTATAAAAGCATTTAAACATATGTATGTATGTATGTAAATATGTATGATATATTATGATTTCTAATATTTTTATACTTTTAATAAAATGTATTGAAGTTACTAAAATTTCCATTAATTATTATTATTTTATCTTACAAAAATGACAACTAACCCTGCGAAATATTCGCACGGGTCAGTCTAGTAGAAATAAACTATAGATTTTTTTAAACAATAAAGTAAAGACAAAAACCAAAGTTTAAGCAAAAACAACAAAACCTAATAATGATTCTTTTTTTTCTTTAGTTTATTTAAAATGCTTGTGAGAAGTTCTCTGAAGAGCGGTAGCGAAATAGCGCTGTTATCAGAAGAAGCGACCTCAGATTTAGAAGATGTCTTTGAAAAAACAGAACAAGAAGAAAAACAATCGTCGTAGTGCAAAAGAGAAGTTTTTTTAAATAAATATTTTTGTTACTATTATAAATCTTTACTTATTATTTTCGTATGGAATATATCCAATAAAGTAATAAATTACAAACAAAATTCTATTAATATTGTTGGCAGGGTTGATGAGGCATTCAAAAGATACCTTAACCTGGATGCAAAAGCATAGAAAAAACTGACTTTTTGAAATTAACACATAAAAACAACCAAAAAAATTAATTTTAATGATATTATGTCGAGTGTATTCCACATTTTAATACTTACAACATTTTCAAGTTAATATTTTATGTTACCGCCCACAAGAAGGGAGCGGAAAAAATGAAAATTTTTAAGTCTCCTTGGTTAAATTTTAGTCTTTTAATCATTCGCTGTCCTTAAAATTTCATTTGCTAAGTAACGGTATGGGAAATTTCAGAGGTAGGATAAGTTCTTCTAAGAGGAACTTTTTCTCATTGGTTCGATTTTTTTAATATTTTCAATCTTTAACAGACTATGACTATATGACATATTTCTGCCAAATTTCATTGATTAGATGAGTTTTATAATTTTACAGAGCCAACACAAGCAAAAAACAAAAACGTGAATATCCTGCTAGATTTCCAAAATACAAACTGAAATTACTTAATATTGTCTAGCTCAACCAAGATAACTAAACGTGCCAACGCTTTTGAAGCAATTACTGATAGATGGATTGTTCAAAGGAATAGAAACAATAAAGTGATCATTTTCAATAACTTTCTCTAGTCCATATACGCCAGCCTATCTTAGAATAGTGCTGTCTTAAAAGTCATCCAAATTTTTGTTTAAAAAACTAGATATGTAAGGATTGTTTACCAATTAAAATGGAATCAAAGTAAAATCTAAACAGTATAGATATTACCGCAAATTCCTTTGTTTAATATTTTCGCACCGTTTATGAAACTTAATCTTAAACCTAAAATTAATAATAGAAACTGTTCTTTTGAAAATGTGGAATATTTTTAAATAAATAATAAAGGAGTCCAAAACTAATGCAATTTTAAGTTTGGCACATGTATGAACCAACTTTTACTTGATTATAATTTTAGGTCCTTTCTACGCACTATAAAATATATTATTGCCTTGTGTACTGTATTTTGTTATCAAAAGAATAACTTCGTAAAACACATATTAGAAATCTCAGAAGAGGAGTCAACTATTAGGTCCAAGCTATCTATTGGTTGCACTTGCAGGTTCAAAAGTACCATCAAGCTTTTCTTTAACTTTTTATGAAATTATTAAATGATTTTTCATTCCGTCGTTAAATCTGTATTATTTTTTAACCAAAATATTTGAATTAAAGATTTCATTTGTTTTCAGATTGAAATTTGAATAAATTTTTAAATTATCCAATTACAAATTTAACTAAAAAATAAATAATTTTTTTTTGCATTTAAATGCTTAATTATATCGATATAATGTTTAACTCTTTAACCGGCCATATTTTTTTTTTTTTTTTTTTTATTAAAACAAATTATTTATTGATAGTGTTGGTATAAATAAAACACAAGTTAATGTTAAAATTTGAAAAAAATGTAAAATTTACTTTATAGGTGAGAAAATATGTTGACCGCTAAAAGGCGGACCTGCCTGGTAACGTAATAACAAATTTTAATTAAGGGATGATTTTACTTGAAAATTTATTTAGTTTTTTACTCTTTATTGTTTGATAAACATAGATTTAATTTACACTTAGTACAATACATTTGTGTTTCGAACTTACATCCCTGTAGTTTGAATACTTTTTTAGCACTGCGATCCAAAATGTCAGGCATATGTCCAACTCCATCAAAACGAATGTGTTCTGGTGGACCATATGATTTCTGCTCTGAGGTCTACCAACAGCTTTTTTGGTGTTAGCGTTCTTATAACGACAAAGTAACTCAGCCACCTCAATACGAAAATCCGGTATTTTTTATGAGTAACATCTTTACAGTCAATTTCATGAATACGCTGGAAAAGGAGGTATGAATTTACTAACGACATATCAATTTAATGATAAAATAAGCGGAAAGTCCATTTCTTAATTTTCATTCTGATGTAATAGCGACCAAGTAGACTATCCATCAAATCAACACCACCCATATGGCGGTTATATTCTTTAATTATATTAGGACAGTCAATATTGACGTAGGATTTATTTTTGCGATCATAACAGCGTATTTTTAAAGGTTGTGAATTGCTGTTCAGTGTTTTAAAATGCTTAATTCCAGCGTACGTGAATACCAATCATACATATTTTGTATCCTTCCATTGAACACAAGATATGTCTACTCCAAAGGCACGGCCAACAAACTCTTCTGAGTATTCACTTTCCTTATCTTTTAATTCCACTTTCCTTGTCAGCTTGCAGCTGGGTATCCTGTTATATCGAACGGTTCCTAATGCATAAATTCCTCTGCCCCGTAAATAAACAAGAAGTGGCAGTAAGGTATAAAAATTTTCTAAGTATAAGATATGATTTTTGAAATTTGGAATTGTTTTTGACAATCTTATGACCACATTGGCTGTTGCTCCTAAGTCGCCAGCTTCTTTGTATACTTCAAATCTGTACGAAAAGCCATCCGAGTCACATATCTTGCTTTCTGTGGTTTTTTCATTTTTGCGATGTCATTAAAGTGAAGTGATTGAAAAAAAATGTTTGGAAGTCATTGCGTTTCTAACTGGCTCGAAGAAATTTTTGGGCCAGTAACTCTCAACATTAGGATACCGGTACACCGACATATAAATCAAAATTCCAATATATTTTTTTAAATCACACGTCGATAGACTAAAATTTGTGGAAACATCTGGTTGTTTTACATACAGATTACTCTGATACACAATTTTATTCAGCAAGTCATCGTTGAAAAAATACGTAAAGCATTGGAATGGTGTGGTTATTTCCTAGAATTGTCGCGACAATTCCTTGTCTCCTTGATAAACTACATCGTTTTTTTCAAGTTCAAGAAATTTTTTTTCCATAAAATCTTTTTGAACTCTTTGTTTTGGGGAGAAATATCTTTTATATTTCCGCTAAATCCCCCGCATTGGGCACTACTGCATATTCACTGCTTCAACTTCTTGTCCTTTTTGTTTTTGTCTTCCCAGTTTTTGATGGTAAAGACTCTTCAAAATGCTCGTTGTTGTTATTACTTCTGGCAGATAATTATATGAGTTTTCGCAGACATTTATGATTTCAGAAAGAAAATCGTTGTTGCCTGTATTTTCACACTGTTCTTCTAACGTGGCAAAGTCTACGTTTGGTAGTTTAAAGTATGAGTCTTTCACAACTTCATCGTCGTCAAAGTCAAAATCATCTTCTAAATCCGCGCCATCCACTGATTCAGCCATGAGTGCTTCAATTTCTTCATCAGTTAATTTAGAAAAATTTAAAATTTTTTCTTTGCGACATTTTTAAACAGTTAATTATTTCCTAGAATGTTTAAAACCGAAAAATATTTAAAGAAATATGAAACGAAAAAACGCTGTGAACCAGTGCAATGTGTATACAAAAGTATTTGTAACCGGCAGGTCCGGCTTTAGACCGGTTAAAAGCTAAGTTTTGCTAACAACCTGATATTAAAAACACTTAACACAAAATAATATATATTTACCTGTAAGAAAATGATTTTTTACGCGCAATTTCTGAATTAACAGGATTTTACACTTTTTTTTAAATTCTACTTGATACACAAATAATTATTTTCTACACTTTGTCAAAAAGATGTTTTTGGCACTCAACAGTTTACAGTCAAATGACAAGTGCTTGCTACTACTGGCCTTAATAAGAGAATTGTTTGTTTCTCTGCTGATATTTAAAGTTAGAACAGAGCTTTGAAAAAATAGAGCTGCATAGCAACGTATTTATTATGCACCTTCTAAAGGCAGGCTCGCCGGATAGAGGGTTAATTTCAAAAATAGAAATAAATTTCTAAGTACATAAATGATTGAATAAATTAAAAATTTATTAAGAGCTCTATATGAAAAAAAATATTTAATGCATGAAAAAACTTTTTTCTGTGTACTAAAAATTTGTTATTTGAAATATATTTATTACATTTAAACTTTCAATAATTCTATAAAAATTACTTGCTACTGATCTAAGCAACTTATTGACTTTATCGCTTAATAGTAAACTTAAATGAAAATTTTTCAACAGCAACGTGTCTGCCATTATATTACATTTGCCCTCTTTTTTTCTAATTAAATAAAATTTTTTGTTTTTGCCACGACATTAAAAAATGTTTGTTGCTGTATTCTGCTATTTACATTTATATTTTTACAAACATTGCATTGAGGTCACCTACTGAATGTTGGGTATATCCTATTGTGTTTGTACGTTGGCAACATACTTTAATATGGACTAAAGATTTTCTTAAAAATACAAATACATTTATTTTGCTAAAACTAGAATTTAGAATAATTCAGGGTAATGGATACAGTCAAGATTTACATTATAATCAGAACATCATGTCACTTTACGTACAATGGGTTAATCCGGTTATAACGTGCCTTTCTAGACATGAATAGGAAATTTATGCCTGCCTTTGATTAAGGAGTTGGAAATAACCTTATTCCCGCTTCGGGCTAAAACTATAACCCATCGCGATAGTTATCGACCTCATTATAACTGAACGGAAGTTTGTCATTATAGGCTATCGGTTTCCAGTGTGACGGTTTCTTAGAAAAGTTAGAAGAAACAGTTTGAATTAAATCGAAACCCTTAGAACTATGGGCCATTAGAAACTAAGGACTATAAAAAGCAGTGATTAAAAATGCTTGACTATTTTTAATGCATTTGTAGTTGCTTAACTGTTACTCTAAAAAAATGTGCAGAAAAAGCAAATGCAAAACAAAAAAAAAAGAAAGAAACCCATGCTTTAGCTGACTATGTGTTTCTTTCTTCAGCAAAGCAATTACTTTAAAAACGTTTGATGTTGCTTAAGCAATCAATTACAATACGTAAGAAAATACATTTTAAAAATGTTTTTTTACACCACTAAATAGTATTTTTTTTTTCAAAAAGCAACAGCAAAGAAGAAACAAGCATCAACTTATTGCTTAAGCAACAGCAAACGTTTGCTGCAGAAAGAAACATATAGTCAGCTTCAGCAAATGCGTTTCTTTCTCTTTTTTTGCATTTACTTTTTGCTGTTACTTTGTTTATAATAAAACGTTTTGTAAATGCTGAGACATCTTGTTTTTTATTTGCTGGAAAACATGCAAGCAAAACAAATATTTTAGTGCTGTTGCTATTTTCAAGCAAGCAATTTAAATCCTGATAAAAAGTAAAATTTCAATATATTACAGAGAGCTAATATATTAAAGTACATTGAATAAAAAGTTGCTCTAATATTTATAAATACTACTCATCTTTAAGTCCTGTACTCATAATAAAAAATACATAAAATATATTCACAAAGTAGTGTAAAATATTTCTAACCCACTGTCACACAAAAAAATGCAACCAGAATGGGGGATTACAGCCCACAGAAACCATTATAATAGCCTTTTCTATAGAGGGAAAAGGGTATATCTAAGTTTGTCACTTCGTTATATGAATATTCTGAGTTCTGAGCGAAGTCGATAGCGCGATGTTTGTCGGTCCGTCCGTCTTCGTGTTAATTTCAACTTTTCCAAGGCACTAGACGAGCAAGAGACAATTTAAGTACGCCAATCGATCAGACACAGTTTCGAATATTTTGGTAATGCAAATCAACAAAATCGGTCCATGACCTTCGAGGCAGCAGGCAAATGCCATGCCTGCCTCTACTTTGTCCATTTCTTTTTTCAACTTTCGTTTGCTTATTCACCTCTTGCTACTTGTTCTCTACATTTATAGTATCTGGGATCAACAAACCTAAATAAAACTAAAATTTTTGCCACATGTTTAGAACAGAAAATCTTAATGCTAGGAAGGAATTTCTTATGGCGATTAATATGTACATGTGGTTATACAAATATGGTGAAAGGTATATAAGATTCAGCATAACTTTTATTTGCTTTTAAATTTTTTTTTTTCAAATAGCAGACCTCTAAAAAATTTATCACACCTATTCAATTTCAATTTACACTATTACACCTCTTCAAAACAGATACAATTTTTGACACATCTAACACCTAAATCTTAAATGAATCAATGCCTTAGGAAACACTATAAAATAGAGAAGAAGAAAAAAATTCATACAGCAACTGTCCTGCCTACCACAATGTAGATATGTTAACAAGTGGTTTTTAGTTCTAATGTTTAAAACGTTTTTTGTAAATCTCAATTATTTTTTATTAAAAACAAGTGCAGACTTTGATCTCTTCGTTTATTTTCACATTCATTTTATCATCATTTATTCCGACGCATTTTCAGATATTAATGGATAAATTTATCTAACTCTATAACAAATGTTATTTTAATTACTTGTATACTTCTTTCTTTCTGACGACCACAGATCTCTGTAGTAGTACTAAATTGGGGTTAATTGTTATACCCTTCACAACACGGAAAAAAGGGTATATATATATATATATATATATATATATATATATATATATATATATATATATATATATATATATATATATATATATATATATATATATATATATATATATAAGTTTGCCATTCCATGTGTAATTTCTACAATATTTACATTTACTGCCCCATAAAATAATAATCGGCTATGTTCTGTAAACCGAATCGTTTTAAAAAACGACCGATTTTTAAATTACTATTTGGTGTTTTGCAAATCACTCGTTTTGGCATTATTCGAAAGTCAGCTGTTGATTGAAAAAGTAAACAAATTTATTATTTTAAGGCAAAAATTGAAAATGCCCGCATTTGTAATAAAATTTGCAGAAATTTTGTGATTTGGTGAAAAATTTGTTTTTAAATTAGATTTGCAAAAATTTAACTCGTATGTGCGTTTAAAAACTTTACCAAAAAAAGCGTTTTTATTCATGCACCTAATTTTCATCAAGCTTGAGGCAAGAATATGAAGCAATTTAAGAGTGTTTTTAAACTGACTTTTTTATAATATAAAGTATATTAAAATGTATTTAATTTAACTAAGATTAATAATAAAGACTTTAAATTTTTTTATTCCAATGGTTCCATACTTCTGTTTTCAGTCATTTTTAAGAATAAAATTGCATTCGATTTACTTTCGACCAGGTTTGTTTACTCGATTTTAAAACGAGTAAAATTGTGCGAATTCGGTTTAGAGAACTTCAAGAAAATGTGAATTCGTTTTAAAACGAGAAATTTACTCAGATTCGTTTTATAGAACAGGGCCGAATATACTGAGTTCTTATGCATAGCAAAGTCGATTGAGCAATGTCCGTCTGTCCGCTCATGTTCGCATTCAAATCAACTTTGCCATATTTTCGGAGTTACGGGCCTCTGAACTTTTAAGTCTTAACCTATTTAGAACCGATTATAATTTTATGTTAAAATTATTTAAAGTACTGATTTTTTTTTTAATTCTCTAATATTTTTTTTTTTTTGATTGGAGTTATTTTGCTAAATTTTATTTACATATATGGTGAGGGCTATATTAATAAATAAATAAAGCACTCTTACTTATTTAAATTAGACGAAATTTATTTCTGAACTTGGTCCAGTAACATTTTTTTTTTTTGCAAAAAGTTAATGGGGCTTAAAAAAGTTTTGGTAGTTTTCAGAATAAATTTTTAGAAATTTGTTCATCATTTACAGTGATATCTGCTATAGACATCGCAAATATCCTAGAGCTGCGAAATAGTCGATAGTACTATCGATAATATGGATAGTTTTATTTTTGACTGACTATCGATAGTTTTTTTTCCGATATCGCTAGTATCGGATAGCGATAGTTTTCAGAATTAAAACTTAAACAACTCGATACTAACGATATAATCGATAGTTTTCATGCAAACTTTCGAAATTATAGTATCGACAGTTTTTAAGCAAACTATCAACTATCGATAATTTTGCAGCTCTAATTTATACAAAAAAGTTTCAGTTACTTTTTCATTTTGCCGTTTAGGATGTTATAAAAAAAAGCTTTGTTCTATGCAATGAGTAGTATTTTAGTCAAGAATTTCTGTCAAATGATCCACACTCTTCCTGTAGGACTGTAATGATGATTTCAAAACTGTTTTCAATTAGAGAAATCTTCTACGTCTTTAGTTCAAGTTATTAAAAAATGCTCAATTTGAAAAATATACGACTGAAAAAATATGTATATGTAAAAAATTTATAATTTTCCATGACATTTAAAAATAAGCAAAACAGTCAAACATTTGCAACTAAAAAATATAAATTTTTGATGAACTGAAAGATTAACAAAAGGGCCGAAATAATCTTCTCTAACTTCACACCTGTGTAACAACGTTAATGAGTTCATCAAATAGCCTAATAATACGTTCTTTATTAGACGCTTCATTAAATAGGTCATACTTATATGGGAAAAAATAATTGTTTTTTTAATTTTTGCGTATTGAAAAACAGGCTTAAAGCTTTTAGTTAATTGTTCATAATGTAAATAAAAATATTAGTCGTTATAAAAATTTCTGATAAAGTAAATCATGTTTACATTCACTGAAGAAGGGTGAATTCTCCATTATACTTATTTCTCCTCATTTTTATTTAAAAACGAATTTAAGCAACACCCTAATTTGATTTCTGTTTCAAATAATACTGTGCCATAATGAAAATGAATATTCTAATTACAACATTATCATTCGTGCCTCTTTCTCATATTGTGTTGCTGGTAATAATTGTTATTTGTTAGTTTAGCAAAAACTTTTCATTTATTCCTACATATTTTAAAATACTTTTTTCATCATAATAGTGCACAACATACTTTTTAATGTAAACTTTTTCCTTTTCGTATTTTAATATTTTAAATATTTTGCTTTTCCCTTGCTTGTGTTACTGGCTCCTTTTTTTACCTTGTTGGCAGGCAGCTAGCAACTACAAAATCACTTCAAACTTATTTTATCCCATGTTAAAGTATGGCCAGGAAATTGGAAACATAAAATTTTATATGTATTTGTTGGTATAACATGTTTATTTTTTATTTGAAATATTTTTTCCTCTACTTTCCGTTTCCTTTGGGGATTGTTTGGGTATGTTGATTTCCGTTGTTTAAATATCGACATTTTTGCCATTGGATTGGTCCAGACGTTAATGTACATGTGCTCAACATGTGAATGTTTAAACAGTCAATTTTTATGTTAACTATAACACCTATAAGTTTTCCATTTTTAACCCTTTTTTTACATAATGTTGCTTTTTATTCTTTTGTGTTTAGTTTTTCTATTTAAAAATCTGACATTAAGCTCACATTACTTGCTGTTAAGTTAAACTGCTTATTACCCCTAATGTGCGGTAATGTTTGATTATTTGCAGTTTTCCTTTTTTATTTTGAAAAATAAATGTATTTCCGGTAACGTTAATATTTTATTTAAATGAAAAGATTACACAGAATGGAAATCCTTTTTAATAAGAAATAAATTTTATTTTAAATGGGTAATAATTACCACATGTATCACCTGCTAAGCATATTGCAAAATGATAAAATCATTTAACAGATGACTTTTTAATTTAAAAGCTCTTGAGAAATATTGCAATAAAATTAATGATTTTAATAAAAATAAAAATAATATGAATAATGTAAAATTAGGGAAACTTATGCGATCAATATATTCATATTTTTAACACAAATACTCATTAAGGATCAAGTAAGATATCAGTTTAAAAATGTAGAACAGTGTTGCTGTTTGAAATGCTGTTGGCCTTCGAACATTCTTATAAATTGTTCCTAAAAGACTTAATAGTCCTATGAAAATATATACTCATTTTAAGGTTATGTTTATACATGACTAGAAATCATTATGTATATTTTAATTACAACATTAATAGGCTAAAGGATGGTAGTTCTCTTTCGGAAGCGGTTAATACTCTACTGTGAGAGACAGTTAGTACACGAAATTACTCAATGTAAAGTTTGACAAATACCTTAGTGATGTTCATAACATTTCGTTATGAATATATATGTATGTATCTTTGGTCTTATATGCAAGGGCCCTAACTCACATAATTGTACCTTGTTAAGAGAACTAAAAAGCGCAATAGAAACTGTAGTAAAGTAGAGACAAAGGCTTGTTATACTATTATTTTTGATATTTTTGTATTAAAAAGATGTATTTGCGTGCAATCTATAGGAATCACTGGGAAAGAAAGCTCTATTTCGAAAAAAAATCTAGTTAGGGCCTTTTCACCTGTGACCAACGATATGTTCACTTAAAAATAAAAAATCAAAAATTGTTGCATCGCTTTAAGTTTTTATTTGTTTTCAGTTTCAGTTTCACTTTCAAATTCAATTAAATTTTTAATTGACTGAATTATATATTTAATATAAAAATAAATAGACAATTTTGTAATTAAATAATTAATTACAAAAATCAATTATATATTTAATCAAAAAGTAGAAAACAATATAAATAATTGAGTCAATTAAAGATTTATATTATTATTTTACACGTGCAAAAACTTTAAAAATAAATATATTATTTAAAATTAATATTCTGTTGGTTGTGGCTTTTAAGACAGTACATAGCTGTCAGACATTGACAGGCCCCTGTTTACTGTGTAGTTCGAGGTTCTTCTGCAGCTGTCATCTCAAAGACCATTTCTGACGACATAGTTTATATAATTTTGTTGAGAAATCGCTATCAAGAAACCTTCGGTCTTCGAAAATATTCTACTTACGCTGGGCGAAGATATGAGGCATTTATTTCAATTTTTAAAGTTTTTAATATAAAAATTCATTTTTTCGGCTTAAAATTTTATTTTATCCATTTTTTTTTGTTAATTATAAAAAAATTACTTTTCTAAATTTTTTAGGTGGTTGTATTTTTTCTTTATTTAAACTCTAAGGGCCAAAGTTTACGAGAAAATCAAGTTTGAAATCAAGTTTTTAATATAAAAATTCTTTTTTTGGGTTTAAAATCAATTTCTTTGATATTTTATATTATAAGAATTCAGTTTTCTTCATTTTGTTGTTGATCACAGATTTTTTATTTAAGCTCTAGGACCCATAGTTTACGAGAAAATCAAAATCCAATATTTATAAATTTTGTATTTTTTATTATAAAAATTCACTTTTATAATAAATTTTATAGGTGACCACAAAGGACCCAAAGTTTACGATAAGTTGTTACAATATCCTTCCATTTTTACGCAGCTACCAATCATTTTTTTCTATAATTTCTTTGTTTTAATTTTTAAATTCATTATATGTGTTATTAATTCAGTACTTTATAGTTAAATTTGTTTTTAAATTTACCACGTTTTCTCAGCTTTTTTTTTTTTTTGTATACCGAAACTAAGTTTTATTTTATTAGCAAGATTTGTAATAGAACAAAGAAAACAATTTACAAATTAAAAAAAAACATTCAATTTATTAGTCATGCATTGAAACTTATAATTTATAAGTTTAACAGGTACTTGATTAAAACTTTTTCCATAAGAAGTTACTACAGTTTCTTGTACAATAAAACAGCAAAGAAAGTAGTTAGATAAAAAAATATTACTTAAATATTGAACTTTTTACTAACTACAACATGCACATTTTCAAAGGAGGAAATTAAAAAGAATCTACAGCAACAAACTCTTAGTTTAATAGTTGTTTGAAAAAAAATAGATTTGAAATTATCAAATGCCTGCCAAAAACAAAGCTGGAAAAAATAGGTGTTTTTCAAAAAAGAAAGTTGCAACGACGCCTATTTGCTATCTTTTATTGCATTTTTGTATGTCACAGTTGAATGTGTGTCTTAAGGTAAACAAAAAAACATTTTACATACACAGCCTTTAAAAAAATGAAATAGTGTAAGGATCTCAACACTATATAAACTAAACAAAACCTTTGTTTAAAATATATCTACAACTAGAGCATCCAGCGAGGGTTGAACATTTATGTTAAGAGCCTTAAATCTAAATAATAAAATGAAGACCGGAAATTTACATAAAAATTACTATAAACTTTTATATTTAAAAAAAAACTAAAGGCAACTTAAAATGCTGTTGGTTAGAAGGCTGGGATGTTTTTCTTATAAGGGAAGGTTGTGTTACCTTATCTCTAGAACCTAAGGGTACAGTTTATGGAATTCGAATACATGATGTTCAACACATGTTGAAACCTATGCCATAACAGCAACAAAAAATACCCGAAATTCTAAAAAGAAATAACTGACAATGGCATTTACATAAATGCGAAACAAAAGAAAAATTGTACTCTTCAGGAGAAGAAATATAATACCCGCTTTTATGTTCCCAACTATAAAAGGTATGAAACTTTGGTTGTACTGCAAAGCAAAGCGTCGGGGGGTCATTATACAATCCAAGCAGTCTAACGTTTAATTAAGGGTGCAACGCTTAAGAAGCCTTTGAAAAAGTAAAAAGGCACATACAAGGCGCCTGTTTGGTGATCCGGAGAAGCCAGAATGTCAAAAGCACTTTTTCAAATCATACACTGTCTTACAACTCATCTCATTGCCCGGCGATTAGTATTTAATTCAACGATCACAATCAGTTTGAGATGAATATAACGAACAGCCATTTTTGATAATGAGCATAAACTGTCCCGGATCTCATTGAGCACTAAGTATCACATTTAAAAATATAGATACTTTTTTTGTATTGGTTAACAGCTGAATAAACACAAGTTAGAAACAGGAGCGACAGGTTATGTCTTCAACCTTAAGTGCAGCTTTTTATAGACTGGAGTTTTAGTTACCTACAAAACAGTAAGCTGGATGCGATGCTTAAGTAAACGTGGCTAATTCTATTCTATTCATAGGCTCCTACCCACATCAAATTTTGATACTTGAAAATTTGCCCACAGAAAGCCTCCGATAAACTGTCTTTCGAGTGTCTACGCGATATCTAGATTGGTTGGGGAAAATAATGCCTCTAAAGCTGAAACCGTAAAGCACACAAATTAGGAAAAACTGAGATGAATATAGTTGCAATCTCGCTTAAGGCCGGCAACTTCAACTTTCAGTATCATTGTAGGAGAATTTGATATTTGCAATGTAGTAACTATTCTGAAAAATGCAAGGTGCCACTGGTATACATACCACGACTTAGCACCTGCTCTTAAACGACTTCTGTAAATGTTGTTCTAAGAAGAAGGACGCAGTTGTGAAACATCTCCTCTGCTATTGGTTCGATTTTTCATGGCATGAGCGCTGCCGATATCTAAAAGAGTGATCTCTATTATTTCCCTAGTTGTTATAAGTTGTTATCAGAAGTTTACTGCCACCTAGAATTTTTCTTAAATTTTGTTTCTTTAAGTATAATAAATTTGCATAAATATAAAACAATTATTCTTTGTATTTTAGCTGTTTTGTTTTGTTTAGCTTATCGATTATATCATATACCCCTCGTACTACATTTCTTTTCAAAATAAATAGAAACAGATTAAAAAAACATTAAAGAAACAGAAACTTATAGACATAAAGAAGAGCAGTGAAAACATGTTCTAAACTTGCATTTCCGGTTAATATGTGTGTACTTCCGATATCCCCTCAGATATATTTATTCGCATGTTAGTATAAGCACACACACATATTTATCTGTATAAATATAAACGCACTCATGATGTACATAACGTACAAAAACAGAGCAGCTATTTTCATAGTATAACCAAGCAGAACTATAAACGGATGTCATGTATGTGTTTTTTAATTCATTAGAACCCAGCAAATAATTAGACATTACCTTAAAAAGTACTTGCCATATAATGACTTACTTTTGTGATTGCCATATTTTGTTACTAGATTACAAAACGCATTACATTAGCTTCCAAAAAAGGAAGTAGTAATGGAACTAGTTCTTTATGTTAAAAGAGAACACCGTACTAATGGTACTCATTATTTTCTACGATAATTAATGTAATCGATTCTCAGTAACTGATTATAAAAGTCCCATGCCTTGTTTAAATCATTAAGTTGGTAATCTAGTTGGGAAGTACTTCTGCTTAAAATGGTTAATTCCACACTCGATTACCTTTTCAAAAAGTTTTTGCTGGGAAGTTCATTAAATTTTTAAGTTTTTCTTCGTATGCGCAGAGTTTTAGTTGTTTTAACAAATTGCAATAATTTTTAGCCTAGGAAGTTCATTGGTCAATTAACCGTTACTCTACTATCACATTCTTAAACGCAAAATGAAAAAGAACAAATGCCGAAACGTTTGTGAACTTGTACTGTCTGTAGAAAACATCATAGTCACTAGCTTTAGTTGGGAAATCTAAAAAAAATTCCTGAAAACCATTGACTTTTTTACCGACTTAAAAAAAAGAAGGAGGTTATCAATTCGTCTAAATATTGCCCACAGAATTCAGTCATTTCTAAACTTAATTTGAAAAGTTTTGCTCAGTTCATAATTTTAAAAATTAAAAGATGTCCACATACAAAATACATGTTTTTACGTTTATTATGAACCGTAAAGGTCACCTCTGTTAAACAAAAAAAAAATCGTATTACTATACCTCTCAATGGCAAAATGTAATACAATGATAAAATTAAAAATTAAAGGGTGTCCTTATGGGTGACTTAAATTGACCTTTATGGGCCTATCTTTATGCACAAATAAAAATTGGACAAATTTTTGATTACTGCGACCATTAGAATAACAAGTAAAAATATTATGTTTAAAATTAAAATTAATTCAAAAAGAATCTTTATTGCCAAGTCAGCTATAGCCTTAAAAATACAATTTGAATTAATAAATTAAAAGGTGTTCCCATAATTGATGTTATTAACCTTTAAGGCCCTTTTTTTGAACCGTTGTATGCAAAAAAAATTAAACAGAATGTTTACTACTTTGTCTAGAATAATGAGAAGTAAAAATATTTGAAATTAAAGATTAAAGGATGCTACAATAGTCCGGGGTTGAAATTTTCAAAGAACCTGTATTGCCAAGTCTGCTCTAATAGCTAATATTGAATTTGGATTTGGAAATTAACGGGTATCCCAATAGTTGATGTAATTTGATGTCTGTGGCCAAACTTTCGAACCGTTATATACTAATATCCCATAATATTTTCAAATAAAAATGCAATTTATTTATTAGCTGGAAAAGCAGGTATCATCAAGAAACCATTATCCAATATTTTAGAAAACCCAAAAACATTTTCTTGATAAAATAAAACTTCAAAAGCAATATGAGAGATATTTCAGAAGCCAATACAGAAATGCTAAGACTTCAACAAAAATTCCAACAAAAAAAAACACAGTTTTATTTTTGCATATGTTGGTTACATTCTGACTCTTAATACAGATGTTAGGCATATTAAAAATAAAAACAAAACAGTTACTTTTTAATTTTTCAAGAGAAAAAAAAAACCATAACAGTGATGCAAACAGTTTGCACAAGCAATTGCATATAATCTTAAAACGACTTCAGTTGTTTATGTTTGTGCCTGCAGAACTCTGTCATTTATGAACCGATTTTGAAGATTTTTTTGTAATTTGATAGATTATGCTTAAAAATTAAAGGGTGTCGCCATACAACATACATAAAGGGCACTTCTGTAAAATTAAAATTAGGGCGTATTACTATAGCTTCTAATAACAAAAAGTTAACCAAAAATAAATCTAAAAATTAAAGAGTGACCCCAAAATTGATGTTAGTGTATTCATATGAGCCTATCTTTTGAACCGTTATAGTCAAACGCTTGCGAATTGGACAGAATATCGATTGCTATGGCCGTTATAGTAACAATTATTAATATTAAAAATAATAAATTAAAGGGTGCGCCAATAGTTTATTTAATTTGACAGTTGTACACAGAAGCTAGAAATTAACAACGAATTGCTTAGTCCGCTATAACAACAAGTATAAAATTTGGATTTGGAAGTTAAAGGATGTCCCAAAAGTTGATGAATATGGCCGAACTTTTGAACCGTAATAGACAGAACGCTGAAGCTTTAAAGGGACCTTTATTGCTAAGCCCACTATATCAACCAGTTTATAACTTAAATTTAGAAATTAAAGGGTGTCCCATAATTGATGTGGATTTGCTTATATGGGTCTATCTTGTAAACCGTTATTAACAAACACTTGCAAATTGGACAGAATGTTGATTTCTATGGCCGTTATAGTAACAAGTATTAATAATTAAAATTATAAATTAAAGAGTGCCCCAATAGTTAATTTAACTGTATAGGGCCATACCTTTGAACCGTTGTAGACAGACGATTGAAATTTACAAAGAACCTGTATTGCCAACTCCGCTGTAACAACAAGTATTAAATTTGGTTTTATAAATAAATGGGTGTCCCAATAGTTGAGGTAATTTGGTGTATGCGGTCGAACTTTTGAACCGTAATAGACAGATCGCTAAAACTTACAAGGGACCTGTATTGATAAGTCTGCTAAAACAAGAAGCTTACAATTTAAATTAAGAAGTTAAAAAAAATTAGACAGAATGTCTACTACTTTGTTTTGTATGATAAGAAGTATAAAAATTTTAAATTATAAATTAAGGGTTTTAACAATAGTCGATATAATCTAAAGTATATGACCTAACTGTTGAACTGTTATAAACAGACGGTTGAAATTTACAAAGAACCTGATTGCTAAGTCTACTAAAATAGCAAGTATATAATTTGAATTTGGAAAGAAAAGGGTGCCCCTCTAGTTGCTATAATTTTATGTATATTGTTAAACTATTCAACAGTTGAACAAGAATAAAATTTGGGATTAAAAGGGTGTCCTAATAGTTAATGTAATATAATGTATTTGACCATACTCTTGAACTATTTTAGGCAGACACATGAAATCTGTTTTGAAATTGGTTTTTTTTGCAACAATTATTATTTTTAAAGTTTTTTTGTGGACTTTAAAAATATTATTAATTATATTATTCTAATATCGCATAACATTTTCAAATAAAAATGCAATGTATTTGTTGGTTGGAAAGGCAGGTATCTATAGGTATTTTGCCAGTTGATTAACACAGCTCATCAGGAAACTTTTATCCAAATCTTTTATAATATTATAAAAATTCCCATAAAACTTTGCAAATATAAATACAATTTTATTTATTTTTTTATTACTGTGACTGTGTATATTTTAGTGCCCCTTTTGCAATTCATAAAACAAATTCGTATGTAATTAAAACGCATCTCTTCAGGCACACAGTGTTATTTTTCGCTATTTTAAGAGCCATAGTGATAAGCACTCTGTGAAAGTTTAGAGAACCTGCTTGTGACCACACTTTAATTTTTTATTGAAAATATTAAAAATCCATCGAAATGAAGAAGTTCTTAAGCAAAAAACTTAACATAAATTTGATCACATAGACAAGCAGTTTTCATTTTAAAATAGCCTTGAATAACTTTTCAAATAAACATTCATTAAAGAAGTGAATTACTTTTTTTAATCCCTAAATAACTTTATTCAACTGGTACTTCGAAATAATTTGTTGCTGAAATTCTGAATTCAATTTAATCAACTTAAAATTTCTAAATTTACATTTTGTGTTTTCCAAAAATTTACAATTTATTACGATCTGCTTTCTTACTCCGAAAAGATTCATTCGCTTACAACTCTGCCACCTAAAAGACATATGTATGACTTTGTCAGGAAACATCTACATAAAAATGTATAGTCAAATACGCATACACTTGCAAAATGCATTTACAAGCACAACTATTTTGAAAGAAACAAGTGAATGCAAAAATATTGGTTTAAATATTTTCCTTTTACTTTCCAAACCTTTGTTTTGTTAGTTTTATTTTAAATGCTAGATAGTCCCGTGGCTACTGTTATCAATTTAGGATTCTTAACAATTGTACAGCTATACACACACCTACAAGGGTATTTATTACTCTTTTTAATTCTTTTCTTTTGCAGTTTATTTCAATGTTCAAATAAGAAAAGCACAACAAAAAAAATTAAAAAAATTGTTGCTGCTATTTTCCAAAAGCAAAAAGAACAAAAGATGAAGGATGTAAATAATTTTACAGAATAATATTGAAGACAATAATATAGTTGGTACTTTAATGAATTTAAGTACAATTGACAATTAACAAAAAGTGGCTGAAATGTTCAAAAAAAATGCATTATTCAAGTTTTAATAAGCTTTTAATGATGTAATTTTCGTCCACCGAAAGAAAGTTTAGAAAGATTATTTTGCTTATAATTATAAATTTTCCGCTACCCAAACACCATTACGTGTTGACAAAAAACGTTCTGAACTTTGACGACTCATACTAGACTTCATATTTAGGCAGCAAGCGTGACACTGTTATTATTGTTATAACTTTTTATTTATGATCGATGATAGCTTTGACAAACAAATTGAATTCTGTCAATATAAGTGAGAAAAACATAATCAAATAACAGCAGACTGTCTTAAATATTTTATCCTATGGAAATAATTAACAAGTTTCATCAAATCGTTGCTCAAATGAGGTGCATTGTTTTTAATCAGTTAAAAAATTGTTATCGTCTAGTTCGGTATAAACTAGATCAAACTCCTATATTTATTATAAAAGTAAAAGTGCTATATTCGACTATGCCGAATCTTATATACCCTTCATCATCTCTGAAAATTTAGTTAAGTGAAGTAACTTCTATTAAAAAATCAAATGTTGGGGTGACAGAGAATTAAAAATAAAAATAAGAAGAAAATATAAAGTTCTACGTATAAATAATTTTACATAAAAATGTCACCGGTTCTTAATGGGTTAAGCATTTTTAAAATATTTTGGTATTTCCTTAAAGATCTCTTCTAAAGCTTTATTTCGATACCCATATTTCCGTAACTCGGAAAATATGGGCGAGCTCAAATTTTTTCACGAGATATTTTTTTCTTATCATTTATTTTTTGTTTATCTATTCTCTATTACCCCATGTATTTGTTACTTCATTGTTCCAAATAATATGGAAAAAATAGAGGTAGGCGTGGTATTTTGCCCGCTGCGTCTTAAAACATAGACCTATCTTGCTGATTTCTAATTGCACCACTATGTCTAATCGATTGGCATATTTGAAACACTAAGACGAAAGGACAGACAGAAATCACTCAATTGACTTCGCTATGCATAAGAAGTCAGAATATATATACCTCGTGGGGTCGGAAATGGATATTGTAGATATTACAAACGGAATGATAAACTTAGTTATACACTTTTTACACTTTTTGCGGTGAAGGGTATAATAATGTTCATTCAATGCAGTGAAACTTGCATAATAAAATTATCACAAAAATAGCCAGCCTAAAAAGTAAAAGAATAGAATCTTGGTAATTTTCCATAAACGTAGAGATTTTGATTATAAGAGGTGATATATTTTCATTCTACGAGGGCTGCTCTATATATTTCTGGCCTAATAGTGAAAATGCGAATATTTATAATCATAAATGGTTTTATTGTTTTTCAAGGTATTCTACAGCATGATTTATACACTTTTGCGTGCGCTCAAACCAGTTGTCGAAGCACTTTTTCCACTCCGATCGAGACACCTCTAAAACATGGTTTTTGAACACTTCAACAGCTTCTTCTGGCGACGAAAATCGTTGACCACGCATTTTTTTCTTGATGTGCGGAAACAAGAAGAATTCATTAGGTGCCAAGTCAGGGCTATACGGCGGATGACCCATTAATTCGACGTTTTGGCCGGTCAAAAACGCTCTGGTTTGAGCCGATGTGTGAGAGCTCGCATTATCATGGTGAACAATGATTCGTCTTCTCTTGTTAATTTTTCGAATTTCTCCGATGACTTCAGGCAAACAAATTGTAGTGTACCACTCAGAAGTGACAGTCCTACATTGCTCAGGCGGAACAGTCGCCACATGACCAGTTTTGCCGAGGAAACAGGCGACCATTTGCTTCGAAGTGCTTCTTCCACGAACAACTTTCGTTGGATTTTGCTCGCCTTTGGAGACCCACACGGTGGATTGTTGTTTCGTTTCGGGCTCATACACATAGATCCATGATTCGTCACCTGTGACGATCTTATAAACGTCTTTTGAAGTACCGCAATCGTATATTTGCAACATTTCTTTGCACTAATCGAGACGAGCCTTTTTTTGAGCGACTTTCAAATTGTGCGGGATCCAACGATAACAAACCTTTTTTAAGGCCAAGTGTTTATGCAGTATCGAATGTATGCTGGTGGAAGAAATGTCCAAGGATGTCTCTATCTCTCGGTATGTCGCATGTCGATCTTGCATTATGAGTTCGCGCACGGCATCAATGTTCTCTGGGTCAACAGCCGTTTTTGGACGACCTTCACGAAATTCCACGATTAAATTCATTATACCAATTTTTCACAGTGCTATAAGATGGTGCTTCATCGCCATACAAAGATTTAAGTTCATCAATGCACTCTTGTCGTGATAATTCACGTCGAAAGTTGTGGAAAATGATGGCGCGAAAATGTTCACGAGTTAATTCCATTTTTTTCTATATTAATTTTTTCAAGTCACTGTAAACAACACAAATAATGGTTGTATGTCAAAACGTTTTGAGTACGATTATGCTTAAAAATGACAAACTTTCCAATGGAAATGTCAGATTGCACTTGGCAACACTCAGTATTGCCAGGCCAGAAATATATATAGCAGCCCTCGTAATTTGAATAGATTTCGAATAAAAATACAGTTTCAATATTTTTTTCAATTTGGTTTAATGTTGCGATAAATTTTCGAACAGTATCCCACACAGGGCCACTCATAAGCAGATGTTAATAATTCTAATAAATTTCGTTTGCCAAACAGATGAGCTCAAGCCTAAACTGATTATATTATTCTACATATTGTACACCTTCAATTTTTTACTTAAGCAACAGTTCTTCCTTAGATGTAGCTGTGATGTTTCTCCGTTCGAAGCAATTACCCAGATAAGCATTCGGGCCTATAATGCCTCACCTAGACGAACCCCTTGCATTTATTATTGTTTAAAGTTTAACGTAAGATTAAAATCCATTTGTTCGCCATAGACGTTGTGAATCTGAGGTCTATTCACCATACTCAGCAGCGTAATATCTCCTTTTTTTCCTTTCTTTTGTTCTTTTTTTAGAACATTCACAATGCCCAATTTGCTTGAATTTTGATACAAAAAAATTAGAAAATTTTTATGCTCGACACACTTCAGGCTATATGGAAGGAAACATGAGAATGTTGTGTGTAGCAATGCTTCCTGTTAAAATTTATGCTATAAAAGGAAACATGAATTTTGCCTGAAATATTATTTTTTTTTAATTTTTCATGGATCCTTCGATGTAAATATTTAATAATATTCTTATAAAATATTTATTTCTTAAAACTAAAAATTAAATTATAATTATTACTGCGGGGGACGCTAAAGCTAGAAAACAACATTGAGTTTAATTGAAAATAAGAAAATAACCCATAATTTTTCAAACCAAAAAAGCAAACTATTCGTTGGTTGGAAAACTGTATGGGCTTCGGAAACAATTTTTTATTTTCTTGATAAAATTTCTGTATTAAAAGAAAAAAGTTTTTAGCATTTCTAAAGATTTGGCTAAAGGTTTTAAAGATATGTTAATATTATGCCAAGTTACGTTGAACTATTTAGAAAAAAAAAAATAACTTAAATAAACCGTGATATATTTGTACCAAGTATTTTCGTTTGTTCAAAAAATCGAAACCGGTCTGAATAAAACCTAAAAACTACGTAGAGCGTACGTAATGATAAAAATATTAATTTTTTCTACCTAGAACGAAAAAAGATTTTGCCAAAAAATTGAATTTTAACTATAATTAATAAATACTATATTTATATTATCCTTAATATTAATTGCGCTTTACTATTTAATTATGGAGACATATATTAAAAAAATTAAAAGAAAAATTAGTTCCAAGAATTCAATACTACAAGAATAAAAGCTTTAACACATTGATATGTCTTTCTGTCTATCCATCTCTAACAGGACTTTGTCTTTGAAACCGTAACAGCTACAGACTTGAAGTTTTCAAATAAACTGCATCAATAAAATGAAGTTCATATTCCGATTGAATAGCTTAAATAAAAATCGGCATAACAACTTCTTTCCTACCATAAGGTTCTTCTCTTAAAAAAATACTACTTTTTCCGAAAATTTTAAATTTTGTCCCAACTTAATAAATGAAAATAGTTACTGTATCAGGGAAAAATTCACCAATTTTTAACCGACTTAAAAAAAAGTAGGTTATCAATTCGTCTGAAGGTTGCTTTTTTTAAGGTTTGTGCCTGCAGAACTCGAGTCATTTCTGGGGTGGAATGGTCACATCAGTGAACGTACAATACGTATCGTAAAAATGCGTTTTTCGGATTATGACATACATTAACGGATAATTATTCACAATAATGCAGATTATAACATACGTTATCGTATAAATGAACGTACTTTTTTTACGAACTTTCATACGTTAACAAAACTTAGTTCGAATAAGATGAAAAATGCAACAAATTCGCAAAAAAAATGAGAATTAAATAAATTTAATTTTAGTTATGATACAGTTATTATTACAATAAGTTCAATCTAAGATTTATGAATGAACACAAATATTTGTCAAAAAACATGCTTCCTAATTGAGCATATTAAAATCTACTGCTAACAGACTATGGGATGAGCTTTCTAAGTGTATGAGCGCACTAGTGCCACCATTTAATGATGTAAAGATTTTAAGATAGGTAATTCGCAATTTTTATTTTTGCAAGAAAATATTTTTTTATTTATAATTTTGTTCTTCAGGCGGAGAAAAAAATTTTTTTTTAAATTGAAAACCTAGAATGAGGGAGGCCTTTGTGAAGAAAAGCTTCTGGTGCCAAGTGAAGAAGTGTTAAATGAAGCAGCAGTCCTTGAATTAAGTGCTATAGGCAAAAAATCGGTTTTGACCTTTGGAAACAACAAAATTTGAAAAAACTGACCAGCCTGAATACTCTTTCTCTAGCTCTAGAATTTTTTAATTTAAAAACTATTGTGAATCATTCAAAAGATTACGATCCGTTTACAATCGTATGTCATATGTCATTAGTTCATACGATTAACGTATCACGTAATTTTTTTTCGTACGATTGTCGATACGAACACTAATGTAACGATTCCACCCCTGAACCGATTTTGAAAATTTTTTGTAATTTGATAGATTATGCTTAAAAACAGTTCATAATCTTAAAAATTCAAGGGTGTCCCCATACAACATACATATTTTTTACGCGTATTGTAAACAAAAAAAGGCTCTTCTTTAAAATTTAAAATGACTTCGTATTACTAAAGCTCCCAATAACAAAAAGTAATACAAAAATAAATCTAAAAATTAAAGGGTGTCTTTTTAACCGTTATAGGCGAACGCTTGAAAATTGGACAGAATGTCGATTACTATTGACGTTAAAATAACAAATTTAAACATCTAAAATTATAAGTTAAAGGGTGACACAATAGTAATATGATAAATGTGGCAAAACTTTTAAACAGTTATAGACAACAGCTGAAACCTACACTGATATTGCAAAGTCCGCTATATCAACAAGTTTATAATTTCTATTTAGAAATTGAAGGGTGTTCTCATAATTGATGGAAATTGACTTATATGGGCCTATCTTTTGAATCCTTATAGACAAATGCCAGGATTATTCAACATAAACAACAACCACTAGCAAGAGTACAAACAAAAGATGAACAAAGATAGGCTTACATTCAATCAACAAAAAAACAAAATATTGTTACGTTTTTCCCTTTTAGAACAAATGTACGGATTCTTTTGATTGCAAATACCACTGTGGCTCATGATAAATTCCGTATTCTTACTTTATGGCTTTCTCTGGCTATACTTCTTGATCCTACCGGTCTTGTGAACACTTGATCTCGTATTTACTAAACATGCGTTATTACTACACACGCAGCCATCCACGCTACACTACTGTGTTACTTCGGCGAGACATGAACTACTCGATGCCTTGCCTTGTTTAATAAGCTTAACCATCCACAGACATCTCCACTACACCTTTTATCCAAGCCACTCATCCCCTTTAATCCAATAGCCACAATACACTTCTGCCATACACTGTTGTTACGCTGTTACACTTCCCTGCACTAACCGCCATCGTTCTTACTACTTTTTATTATTAAGTGCGTCTTGACAAATATCTGTTATTCTTATATTAAATTGGATGTATCCACTAAATTATCTGCCATGACTTCACACAGTAATTGTCTTTTTCTTTCCGGGAGGTTTTTACTGCTGCTTCTTAATTTTAATTGCATTATAATAATTTTTATTCTCCCTTGTACGCATGTCCGAAGGCGGAATCGAACCCACGATCTTCTGTTTTGCATCACGCACCTCTACCAACGCAACCATCGAGGTTGCTCAGCTTTTGTTATCGCCCCATACAGCTGTTTTTTGATTGCAGCTACTTCAGTAAACTAGATTGGTTCCAAAATACATAGAAAAAAGTAGAGACAGACGTGATGTTTTAGCCGCTAAATCGAAGAACATGGACCGAAATTATGTCTGGTCGAAGGGGTGAAGGGTATAAAAACTTAAAAAACATGTAGTTAATATACATTTTAGCTTAACTTTAGTCCACTTTATTTACCTCGACAAAAAAATTAATTTTTACTTTTAAAAATCTTGGGTACTTGAAATATAAAAATATCTGTTTAGTTTATTAAAATATAGATTTTTATGACCCATCACTGTTGCAAACTGAACTTTCTCTGCGCCAACAGAAAGTAAAAGAGCAAGATTTTTAAGCCAAACAACACAGTTGAATCAAAAGACAAACTACTGGGCAACAATGCGTATGCATAAGCAATGACCATGAGGAGATGAGTTAATTTTTTCTTTAGTTTGCTTTAACTTTATCTTTGCTTTGTTTTAGAAAAAGTTTTTCGGTATGTTTATGCTACGAATAGACAATGAGTTTTGCTTGTAAATGCAATCAAAAAAATAAAAATAATTTTGCCACAAAGGAGATTTTTTCCGAATGCTTATTTAATAAGTTGAAGTATTTAATGCATGCTTTTGTTTTTTTTTTCGAAAGATAATCTGCTTCGATATGGGTCATATGGGAGTGAAATGCAGCTCCGTTTATTTCAGTATTCAATTCTAATTGAAGATGGATGGAATTTAATTTTTTTAATTATTCTAAGTCTGCTATTGTTGTCATAAATCTACTGTATAAACTGAGTTTCCAAAATATTGAATTTCGGAACACAAATATTTGATGATTTAGTTAAATCGATAATTAAACTTAAAGTATATTTAATTCAGTTAAACCAAATTGCTTAAGGTTTAAAAAATAAGTTGTAATTTAAAAGTATAAAAAACAAAAGAAATTCATATTAAATAAAAGAACTATAAAATCCTTAGTAAAAAATGATTTCCAAAGAAATGGATATAAATAATTCTATTGATTTACTTTAAAATTTGTTTTGTCTTTTAGTTTATAACAGTTATTAAACACATTTTGTTTGATAACCCATTTTTTAAAATTTGTATTTTAAAACACACATAATAATAATTCATTAGTCAATAAAAGTTTCAATCAGTTTTGCTTTTTTACCTGGCAGCTTTTATTATCATCCAATAATTAGTGCTTTTATAAGCCAATAGCCCGCAAGCCAAATGTGGTTTGATTTTTATGTTTATTTTATGCAAACAATAACAAGAACTATAAAAAAAATTTACGAGTTAATATGTTTTGATAATTTTTGTCATAGATAGATTTACTCGTATTTAAGCTCAGTAGTACCGAATGAAATAAAAAGTTGTTCGGTGTTTAGAAAACTTATTATTAAGTAGAAAAGATAATTAAGTTTTTTTTATATTATAAATAGTTATCAACATCTCAAATATTTTGAGGCGGCGGAATAGGCCAATATATCTAAGGAAAGCTTTTTAAATAAAATATCACAATTCCTACAAAAAATTACGAAAAAATGTTAGCCTATTGAAAACCAATTGAAAAGCCACGAGGAGGCAGGGCTTAGAAAGCTTAAATATATGCTTGATGTACATGTAAGTGGTATCAGAAACTTCTAAAAAAAACTAAGGAAATCACGGTAAGGTTTTTTGTGAAATAAAATGTAGCATTTATATTGCCGTAAAATTAATAAGCATCGAAAGATTCTAACAGAATTTTGAAATTATATATATAAAAGCAGGGTTTAAATTGGTTGTCTTAAAATAGCAACAGCAATAAAATCTTTGCTTTGCTTACATGTTTTTCAGCAAATAAAAAACTAAATATCTTAGCATTTACAAAACTTTTAAGTATAAACGAAGCAACAGGAAAAAGCAAAAAGCAAAAAAAGAGAAAGAAACGCATTTGCTTTAGCTGACTATGTGTTTCTTTCTGCGGCAAAGCAATCAAAAAAGCATTTATTTTGAAAAGGTTAGCTGTTGCTTAAGCAATAAGTTGATATTTGTTTCTTCTTTTGCTGTTGCTGGTGTAATAAAAACAACATTTCTAAAATGTACTTTCTTACGTATTGTAAGTAATAAATACATAAATACGTTTCCAATGTTAAAAGGGATGAAAATCAATGAGTTACAGCAAATAATAGCACGAAAAAGCAATCGTAGTCAGCCACAACTTCATAGTAAAGAATTAAGCCATAACAAAAAGTAAATAAAGAACAACTGATTGCTAAAACAATAGCAAACGTTTGCAAAATAAATGCTTTGTTGATTGCTTTGCTGCAGAAAGAAACACATGATCAGCTAAAGCAAATACGTTTCTTTCTTTTTTTTATTTGCTTTTGCTGCACATTTTTCCACAGCAACAGTTAAGCAACTACATATGCAGTGAAGTTAGTCAAGCATTTTTAATCACTGTATAAAAGAGCCTTTAATCATAAGAAGCAATTGAATTAAAACTTTATTTATTTTGTATTTTAATATATAAATTCCCAAAAAGGGGATTGTTTTAAAATTGGCTTTGTTTGGATAGGACTAGAGGCAGACCAGTTAAAATTTTTTACATATTTTTTCTTTTATTTGAATTTGCTATAGGTTGTCTTTAAAATGCTTTAAAATTTTTTGCTATTATGGAAGTAAGCTTAAATTGCGTAAGCTAAGAAAGAATACCACCTTTTTGGAGAGCATTCAGGAAAAAACGGTATTTATTTATTACATCAATTCAGCGGCTTGGGACTTTTAAACAAAAAGCGCTATCAGATTAGAACGTAAAAATTATGTACTTAAAATTTTATTAGAAATATAATGATAGTTATTATGTATAAATTTAAGGTCTAATAAATTTTAAAAAATCTAAGCATTTGCGTTGAAAGTACATTATTATGATATTTTATAAAAACTCTATGACCGAGGTAGACAACTTCGGTGTTCTTTCCAGAAGCCGCTTTTTATCTTAGAGGGCTTACCGTTCTCATATCTCTGCTTTGTTTCTATGAAATTTTATTAATATAAGTTTAGTGGTTCATAAGATATTAAATTGTGTCCAAACTAAATAGTTTTCAAAACGGTATACACCAAGTCAAATACGTCAAGCGTTTTTCACCTTTAATTAAATAACAGGCCTGTATGCATTAAAAGAAGACCTTAATTTTTCAGAGTGCAGACCTCATAAGAAAAATAAAGTCTTCACTACTATAGATGTTTCTATAAGGTGGTCTCGCAAAACGCTACAATAGCCCAACCTGGGATGTAGCTGAAGGCAGGAGCAGAGAACAAGTCTCTCCCATAACCTAAGCAGCTCAATCTGGTGGGAAGATTTTCCAAAGTAATCTGTAAAAGGCTCAACATATTATAGGTCTTAGAATCTGCCAGTAAATAAGGAGCCTGTCTTTCGTACTTACACCACCCCTATGATATAAATACTCTTCTGAGCACGATATATTATGATATCAGGATGTCTATAGAATTCAAAATGATCATGGCTTATTACATACAACAACTGTATACACAAGATGCGTCTCCTGCTTATACTTGCTGAGAAGCTTACTGCTTCATGTTTTGTTAATATTATGTGCAATATACGGGGCTGCATATGAATTTTGATAAGTTCATCATAGACATAAAAAAAAAATAAAAGTACCTCAACATATCGATACCTTCCCGTAAGAATGTATTAATCGACACTTTTTTCGAAAATGACTTTTTGATGTGCAACTATACTAGAAGATAAGTGCCACATTTTGGCCTGGGTTTCGCTGCCCTATCATGGATGCAAAAGAAACTAGAGAGACAATAAAATTGTATCAACCGCTAAGTTTTCTCACTGGAATAATGTTGCTCCCTGAAATTTGTGTTATCCGCCAAAAAAATTATGCTTAGCGACAGTTTTAAAAATCTAATTGTCGTAAGAAACACAAAAGTTTTGTTAGATGTCGCTTAGTTTAGTTTAGATTATTATTAGATTAGATTATGATTGTCTCTGATTTTAAATTTTTCTATGAAGTAGGCTATTGCTTTTTTCCCATTTATTTTGTGTTTTTTTTTTTGGTCTCGTTGGTTGTGAATATCTTTGCGCAGATAACTGTTGAGCAATCAAGTAAAATGCCTTCAAGAATTCAATGATATAAATACTCTTCTGAGCACGATATATTATGATATCAAGATGTCTATAGAATTCAAAATGATCATGGCTTATTACATACAACAACTGTATACACAAGATGCGTCTCCTGCTTATACTTGCTGAGAAGCTTACTGCTTCATGTTGTGTTAATATTATGTGCAATATACGGGGCTGCATATGAATTTTGATAAGTTCATCATAGACATAAAAAAAAAATAAAAGTACCTCAACATATCGATACCTTCCCGTAAGAATGTATTAATCGACAAGAATTCAATGAACCAGAACTACTTTATTAGAGATGAGTGATCCCGTGATTTTTGTGGAACATCGTTACCAGTGAACGTGATTTTCAGATCACCATTCTTTCAAATAGTTACCGTGATCACCGTTTGCAGTTCTTTTTTATTTAAACATACTATAAACTGTATTTAATCACAGCGATTTAATCACAGGTACTAAAATACCGCTCATCTCTATTCAAAACTGCCACTATCAGTCCCGAAACGAAAGGATTTAGAGTCTGCTCAAAAGAAAGTTTATTCCTGAACTATACATACAAGAATATTATAAAAAAACATTTGGCGAGAAAGAAGATGGATTGGGAGAGACAGACGAAGAAGATGATTTGTCTGACAATCAAAATGATAATTACTAATCTTGAAATTTCCGTTTTAATCTCTAAAATTAATTTATGTAGATTTTTATTTATTGTATTATAATCCATAATTTTCAAATGTCCTCTTTGAATCCTTTTTTTGAAATTAATGTTATGTTTCTTTTAATACAGATTTTTATTTATTTTATTGTTTAATGTTATAAGCGACAAAAACTTCTTATCTGATTAAAATTTTGGTTTTGCAATGGTGTCAAGTATTGTATTCTAAAAATCGCTTTCCAAATATGTTCCTTTCAATAAAACATACAAATAAATAACTAAATTAGACGTTTTTTCGTTTCCTGAACAATTTTAGAAATGTCGCTTAATACATTCTTACGGGAAGGTATCGATATGCTTAAAAAAATATAATAAACAGAAAAAGTAGGAGCATTACAAATAAAAATAATAACAAGCAAGAGCGATATGTTCGATTATACCCTTCACCCTTGGGGTGACAGAGAATTAAAAATATAAAAAAATAAGTAACATATATTAATACATAAAAATGTCATCGGCTCTTAATGGGTTAAGCATAATTCGGAAAACATGTGGAGCGCCAATTTTTGCATTTGATGCTTTTTTTCTTATTTTTTAATTATCTATCGTCCCATATATTTGTTTTGTTTTTTTTTTTTTTTTTTTTTTTTTTTTTGATTAGAGTTACTTCATTGTTTCAAATGCCCGTTGCCTAGAAGGACATGCACCGATCTTGCTTATTTTCATTTAAAAAATTTTCGAACCTATATCTGATCGATTGGCGTATACAAATTTTCTTTAGCTCATCTAGCGTCTTGGCAAAGTTGATTACAACACGAACACCGACGGACAGACGGATAGACGAACATCGTTCAATCAAATTCGCTATCCATAAGAAGACAGAATATATATACTTTATGTGGTCGGAAATGGATGTTGTAGAAATTACAGACGGAATGACAAACAAAAATATATACCCTTTCTCCACTTCTTGTGGTGAAGGGTATAAAAATGTCTAATTAGAAATGGAAAAATTAAAAAAAAAATAGAAATACGTAAAAATTTAATATGCTAAAGTACATTCATATTAATAACTAAACCAAAATATGCGCTTACGTGTGTAGAAATTTCTTCACGTAACTGAGTTCAACGTTAACGAAATTTCACTTCAAATTAAATTCGAATTAATTTTTTTAACAAAGTTAATTATTTATTAATTAATATTCAAAGCTATGTATATAAAAAATCTGCAACATATGTAAACTGACTAACAGAAAACAAAGTATGATAATATAATACGTAAACTATTTACACATTTATTTTAATTACTAATTTAGGAAGATTTTATAAAAAAAATTGCAATAGAAAATATATTCATAACGAGTGTTTTAGAACCACTAAGATAGTCATCATATAATTTAAAATTTTTTTATTACAGTAAGGATATATTAATTCCAATAAATTGTGTTAAAGAATGTTTATTGCAGAAATACAAAATTACTCTGTTTTTGTTGTTTTTTACAAACTGCTAAAATGAGTGTTTTCATTCATTTTCAATTAAAGTACTCGTTGACTTTTGTTTTTTATTTATCATAAATAAAAGAAAGGATAAATTAAAATTACGTAAATTAAAAATGATACTAACGATATTTTTTTTTAAGGACAAATGTTTTGTACATATTTTGCAAATACCACATTCGTAGTTTCAACATTTCATAATTCATAACTTTATAAATATAATTTAATACAAAAATTTACTTTTTTGTCGATGCCATTGCATGCCAAGCATAATAAAAAAGTTTTTTTTTTAATATAATTGTCATTTTATCGCTACTTGATTAGCACTGGAACTGGACGAAAAAAAATATTTAAACACTAATATTTATTTAAATGTTGGTGAGTATTTAGCTCGAGTTTTAAAAAATATTGCAATTTTTTTTGCACTATAAATCTCATCTTTTGGCCCTTTTTCCAATTTTTGTATGAAATGTATAAAAACAAAACATATGTTATAGTTACCTATTGTATTAAGATGCTCGTTATGTGATCACAATGAATGTTGCCAGACATTTTTTTTAATTTTGTCAAGCTAGATTTGTGATTTACCACAGTGCGCAACAGTCTAGTTTGCTTTGTGCGAAGACATAAAAAATTAATTAAATTTTGTGAAAATTTTTAAATTTATGAAAAGACAAAGTGTATTTTAGTCTACCCTGTTAAATATGCTTTGAGCTCTTGTTTGAAAAATAGCGCACTAATGGCGTTTTCTTTTCTGACAAAAATTTTGCATATGTTTAACACTTTTTACGTCTTTGTGTTCTTTTCTAAAAAATGTTCGATAGTGTAAATTAAAAGTATGTTCTTTTGAAAATATGTTACATATTTTACCCTCAATTTTATGTATGGGTAAGTATGCTACACTTTTTTTTAGAAGTTTTTTCTCTTGATAAGTGATGTTTGCTTTTGTTGCTAAACCCAGTGTTATATTACTTTATGTTGGAAACGCTAATTACACATTTCTGACATGTTAAGGTAGTTAGAACATTTCAATAACAGTTTTTGTTCTATTGTGGCTATAAAATGTGTAGCATATTTTCGGGATTTAGGCAACATTCAAAACATGTTATGTGATTTTTGGGTAACATTTATTTTGAGAAAAGAAAACGCCATTAAATAAGCCACACAGTTGCACTTGCCTTAGGAAAATGTTGCCAGAAACATTTTAATTTACAGCGTACTACCGCTACAACATTTTTTCATGATTCGTTCATACATATTTTTTATCTATGGATATGTAGCCTGGACCTCTGTTCTAACTTGTAAAAATTGTTGAGCAACATTGATTATTTCATGTAGAAAGTTTAACATTTAAAATGTAATGCCTTTCTCGCGATTTTACCGTTTTCAAGTATACTTCATTGTTTTAGAAATGTAAACAAAAGACATAATATGCAGTTTGTGAACAATTTCATATATTTGCGATATTTCACAGCTTTGATAAAATGTTGCCAGAAACGTTTCATATGTTTTTCACTGTAAAAACAGAGTATTACTTTTGCAACATTTTTTCATAACCTTTTCATACGTATTTTTTATGTACATACATATGTAGTCTGACGGCATGCCGTACGAAAACTGTACTCATCTGCAACATTTTTTCTTCAAAGGAAATTTTTAAATGTGTTTCTTTTTCACAACTTATACACAACAACAAATTGCTTTATTAGGGCAACTAACAACTTCAAATGTAAAAATAAACAACAAAAAATGTGCCGAGTACCCTAATTTAAAGTTGGTGCCATGTTCTTTGTAATGAATGGAGTTGACATAAGGTTACCATCAAGATGGCAATACAGTAATCTCATGCATATTGATACAACAATGCACGTCTGCGCAGTTGCATGAAGAAGTCAACATAGCGGATCGTTAAAAGTAAAAATGTTCTTTTCCGGTTGAACAGCAGAGGCAAACAGACAACTTTGGAATTTAAGTGTGATCAGTGTGTGATGTGATTTATTAAATTAAGTAGTGAAAAAGAATAAAAACGAGATTTAGTGAGAAGCCGTGAAAAAAAGATTTGTGTATACAGTAAATTTTACATAAACACTTGCTTTGAGACAGCCGCATACAAAGTAATACCACTATCATCCACGGTCATTAGGTCATCAACATCAGCAACAACAGAATCAGATCGCACCCTAACCATAGAATTATCTTTCTATAAAAAACAGGAAAATCAATTTAATCAGTGAACGCATTAAGAAACAGGATTTTAATTTATTATCACAATTTGTTGGTTCTAATTTGTTTCCCAATAAAATATTATCTCCAAGCTTAAGTTCAAGTATTTTGTTTATTTCAGATTTTGCTATCTCCTGGATAGTAACATCATCATCATTCATTTATACTTGTATTGAACGAACAAAGTATTATATATCATACTTGAACTTAAGTTTCAGGATAATATTGTGTTGTTAAAAATAACTTTTTAAAGTTTTTAAGGAGCCAGATTAAGGTGTTGAGTTAAAGGCGATTTCCTCATATGTGTACTAAATTCACAATCCTAGCTTCGATTCTGGAAAAAAGGATTGGGGTAAATTTGCCTCCAAAGTTTTTATTGCCAAACTTTCAGTATATATACACATTCCTTCATACCCTCCCTAAAAACAAAGGTTACTTCTGCATCCGCGTGGAGCATTTTCTTGGCCGAACATCATTTTAATCAAAAGCACTTTCATCCTTTATCGTAAATTCGCTACGGGTGGTTGACGTCGTGCAATCAAGCAGACATTCAATATCGATTTTTGGAACTTCAACACTTCCAATTGTTCTATTCAAACATGAGAATAAATATGTAAGCCAAAAATAATATACATACATATAATATATGTATGCATGTAAAATCTACTTACGCTCTTGCATCTTTAAAACCGTCTAAAAATTGTAGCGTCCATTTTTTTGATGCGCTTGGGGCGCCACTACCTGAATCAAGTTAAGCTAATGGTTTCCGTCGTTTGTATGTATCTTAGAGTCCTTTCCACCGTTTTCTGCATATATCACCTAAATATTGCAGGGTAGATATAAAGATATATAAAAGTACTTGCATAAAACTTTTTAAATTTTTTCTTACCACATAAATTTGCCAACCCGCCAATTTTCTCCCACATTTTTGTTTTCTTCTGGAAATTTTTATAATATTTTGATGCAAGAATATACAAGCATTCTTGACCCACAATAATCAATATCGGTAATTTATTTAACCGGGATAACTAAATAAACAAAAATAGCACGAAATTTTTATGAAAATTAAATATTTAAAAAATATTTCCGTGTCTTTCATTAAATAATTTGTAAAGTGTCTGTGCATAGAAATAAATTATCGTAGTGTTTTTGATATTTTATTTTTCATGATCTTTCAACTGTATAAAAGAGCCGAAAAAAAAGTCAACCGTATACAGTGAAGAAAGAAAAATAGAATTACTGTTGGTTATTATTGTTTTTGCTCAAACTTTTATTTTTGTCTTTGCTTTATTGTTTAGTTTATTTAACATGTTTGTCAAAAGTTTCCTGAAGAGTTAAGTAAGCGGCAACGAAATGGCCATCGAGACATGAGAATATAAAAAAATCCCGTCTTTAAGAAATAATTATATATCAAAGTTCGCCACATATGACGAATTTCGGCCAACGTCATGATTGTGTGCATTTTCATGTACACAAATGTGTTCTATTTTTGACGACGAGTTTTTGGACGCAAATATTCGTCGTTCGTCCCAGGCGTGTTCCTAGCGACAGCACTATCATATCACGTTTACCTTCAACATCAGCACCAGCATATCATCTTTACCATCTTCATCAACGCAGAGAAGTAAATACTAGACATAGTTTTTATCTGCTCCATATTTACTTTGAATCGTCACTCTCACGGTCGGCTAAAATAAATACACATTACTTGAGTTGACTAAAAACAAAAAAAAAAAGAGAAAGGGATCCTTTCACTAGAAAGACACCTATCAAGGTTGTCTCACTAAAGTTTCATTTGTTTGTTTTAAAGTTATACATACATATTTCGTTGGTGCTTTGTCCTAACATTATATTGTAACATTTAAATTAATCGGATTATTGATATCAAATAAAATTTCCCAAGTTTAACTTGGCAGCCCAATTTTCCTATGAATGTAAAAATTTGTTCGAAGTAAGCTAGCCAATATTATAATATAAATTATAGGAGCAAATCAAAATCCACGTAATTAAAGTTACCCAAAAAGAGAAAAAACGAAATAAAATTTACTTACCTGTAATTTTTCAAATTACTTAACAATATAAATTTTTCAACATACTTTCCTATAAATTTATTAAGATTTAGAAATCAAAATTTACATGCTATTACTTACCACTTAAATTTTTCCTGATTATAACTTTCAATTAATTCTATCCGTTGAAAAAATTCTTATTAATTGAAAATTTACCCGAAGAAACGTGTAAAGAAAACAGTTACAAACGCTTTTCAAATTTGAAACTTCAAGATTTCAGTACAAATTCAATTAAAATCAAAGCCGGTTTTCTTTTATTTATACCGTCTGATATTGGAATCAAATATTTGCGAAATTGTACTTAACAAGATCAACATGAAGTGATAAGTTGGTAAATGTTAATTTAAAAAAACGAGGAGAACCTAAATTTAGTATTCCGAAATTGTAGTTAGTAAAATTTTAATGTTATGTGACTTCATTCTTAAAAAAATTTAGAATAGAAAGCATATGAGAGTTGACGAGAAAAAAAAGGAAAGTGAAGAACACAATAATAGAAGAGAACAGAAATGTACAACGAGCCGGTAAAACGGAGATTAGTAAGTCACTCATAAGGGGAGAGTCCCGAGATTATCGCTAATTTTAGGTCAGCCTTATAATAGATGTGTCCCGCGTTTAGTTGTGTTTTATCATTATTTTTCGGTCATAATACACATTTTTGATAGTCTCGGTTTGTTTTTATATTATGTTTACGCTTGATACTCAAGGTCAGAATGTCTGAATATTGTTAAGGTTGTTGTAAGCTTAAAAAATAATCACCCCTGTTCTGCATGTCGATACGAATTGAAATTTTCTCCGTATATCAACTTTGGTATTCTGCATTTCGATTCCGCTCAGCTTCTTTCGATTGTATGTATTCTGCATTACGATCGGAGCTGTGTTTTTCTCAGTTGTTTTTTTTTTTTTTTGCTAACGAAGGGGTTTTCTTTATTTGTGTTTTTTAGTTAAAAATTGAAAAAATTTAAATATAAAATGAGATAAAATGTTAAGAAACGATTAAAAAAGAACAATTAAAATTATTTTAACTAATTAATTTAATTAAATAAATTTTTTTTTTAATTTTCGTACCCGAATCTGATGTGTTTTTTTATGTATTACAGGTCAAAAACAACAACACCAGCACAGTATGAAAAACTGGCAAATTTAATGGCATCTAAAGCACACATCCCAAAATTAAAATCTTTTTCAACTCCGCTTTGGTTGCTATCTTCCTCAAAGAATCATAAAGCGGCTACACCTCAGTCAAGCGGTGAAAAAAAAGTCAAAGAAATTGGCTGCACCTCATGAACAGAAATGTCTTAAACATATTAGAACGCGTCTTTGTTTAAGCGAAATTTCTTTTAAATCTGTAAAAGTAAATTATTTTACAATATTTTAATATTTTACTTTCACAATAAAAATTACAACTTGCAATTGATGGCTCATTTCAAATGGATTGCAACTGTCTCTAATTCTGAACTTTTTAACTCTTGCCTTTGTATTTCTCATGTTATTCTCCTCTCTCACCAACAATAATGCAGCTGCTATATACTCCATTCCTCCTTGATATTTAAAAAAATAATTGCAAACACACTGAATTAATCCTCTACAAACAATTTTTATTAAAAATTTTGTTTTATGTCTTTCCATATTTAATCACAACACTATATATGTTTTTTTAATTATATACCTTTATCTTAACAAGATTCTTTGCACTGTAATATTCATGAACAACTAATTATTATTTTGTTTTTACATTTTTTTTTTATTGAATAATTTGTTTATTAAATTTTTTCAAGAAATTATTTTTAATTAGGAATACATACAACTTTTTGTATTAAATTTGACATTTGTTTATGAAAACACATTCCACAGCGATGCTATTAATTGTGAAAACATTGTTGTCTTCTTCTTTTTCTTTCGATTCCGTTTTTCTTCAAAATACCAATTTTTGATCGCAACGCAACTGAATGCGGAGACTTAATCGAAACGCAGAATAGGGGTGAATAATATTTAATCTCGTAAATATATTTTGAAATATAAACTTAAAGTTAATTTGATATTGGAAGAAATTATTTAAAGATGCCTGTATAAATTTGGAAAGGCAGGTATTTGGATTGGTAAAGCTACGATTTGGGATAGCCAATAAAAGTAGTTAAGGGCAACCGTGCTTTCATGGAATGATATTGTGTTTCAATACTGAGGGAGGGCAGTTCATGGAGTCGTTTAATCTGAACCTCCAACACTGGTTTGTTTTCTGAGAAGTTTTTCATTCGTGTGACCCCAAATTTTATTCACTTTTTTTTAGCTTGATGTAAAACACTGGTACGTATTATGCTGTTCTACGTACTGCTGACTGCAACGGACACCCGCCTAAGCCCGACGAGCCATAGCTGCGGAAAAATCAGAAATCATACCAGTGTGTCAACCAGTTTATGCAGGTTCTACTTCTTTTTTTTAGTAATTAAAAGATGTTGTAATGAACGTGCAGTGTTCTTAAGCGCAATTTTATACTATAGCAAATTTAATGTTTACCAATTTTGATATATATAATAATAAGTAAAGGAAGTATTGTGCTTGTCGTTTTTTTCTAAATAGTTATTTCTAAAAAAAATGAAACGTTGATATCACTGTTTTAAGCATTTAGTTTTTTCTTCAACAATTATAGGTTATACCACTCTCTGAATCATGAAATTTGTGCTTCTAAAGTTATTGTTTTCACTACACTGTCCGTCCGTCTGTGTCTGTGTTTTGAAATTTAACGAACGTTATTTTTAAAAACAAATAAATTTTCTTTTTCAAATATTAGTCTGCCATTTTGAATTAATATCGTACGAAATAATAATTTCAATGAATTTATTTGTAATATAATTTGCATTATTAGCAAACTTTAGAGTAAATTTATATAAGAGAGATTTAAGTCTCAAAGTTGTTATTAAAAACCCCTGCTGTTTTTTAATTTAATTTCATTTGTTGTCGATATGTTGCCATGTGATGGTTGAATTTGCCTTGAACTATTTCTTAGTAATTTCTCTCAATTTTTCACTTCATATTTTTATGACCGGATACATAAAAAGATTACAGCACTTAACAGTCATTTTCCTTAATTTAACACTTCAAAATTTATACAAAAGTGTTTATTTTAAACGAAATTAGAATGAAAAAATAACATGGTGTCATAGACTTTAGGGCAAAACATAGTATATATATATGAATAGTAAAACACAATAACTTTACATGCAGAAACATAAAAAAGGTTAATTGAATAGAAGGGTTTATCCTAATTTTACTTAATTACGTCGTATTCGAAACTTAAACTGTGTTAATTTCAATTACGTTTTTCTAGTGAATTTAATTTTTTTTTTGTGTAATTTTTCTGCAAATTTTTGATTTTATAATAAAGTTTTAAGATTTTAAAAAATATTAAATTTAAGTTATTATATTCGGAACTTGAATCATGGTTAATATTTTATGGATATTTCTGACTTATGATAAATTTTTTATTATTTAAACATAAATAGTAAAATTATTTGACAACATTTAAAATTAGCTGATACTGAAACCATGCCGATCGACGTCACTTTCAGTGACTAAAGTAAGAAAGAATATAGAAAAAGCTATAGTATATATGAATTAAGACTATACTTATATATATAAGTTTATTTTTGAAATGGCATGCAGTTAAAAAATTTTGCAGAGATTTCACAAAATCGCACTGGGAGCGCTGAGCATTAATCAATACTTACAATTTATCGACAAATTCAAAGAAATAATTTTAATTAATTGACGAACACATTGCACAAACTAATTATTTCACACGTTGTATTTATTTTCTTTTTTATATAAAGAGGCTATAAAAAGACTACCGGCGGGATGAATTTACTTAAAAATACCAGATTTTAGCAGTCAATCCGATTGAGTTCAAAACATAGCAAAAATATTAAAGTTTATTGCCAGGAGTTGTTAAGATTATATTCTTAACAATTAGAAAAATCAACAGCGATAAATAGAAACCATAAACTAAACATTTAGTTTAAATAATTATAAGGACGATAGTTCTCGTCCACACTTTACAATTTTTATTACGAAATTCTTGAGTTTGTAGGTGAGAGAGGGAAGACGAGTAAAAACGGGTACACTGTTTTATGTACTTGCAACTCTCTTTTGTTTTCTCACTTGTGTAAGCAATCAAGACCGAAATCGCGGAAACAAAATTTGAGTTAAAAAAAAAACTACAGAAACAAAAATTTAAGGTCTAGACGGGGACTTAAGTAAAAGTTAAAAAATAATTTCTTAGTTCTTTTCGTAAATAATACACAGGAATTATAACAATAATTTGTCGGGCTTCAACTGCAGACATCTTGCAAAATCAAAGACATTGCTTCTGCTTTTTCGTTTTTATTGACCGCTTTCAAAAGCAAAATAACTTTTCACCTCGACTGCTTCTGCTTTGATTACAACTGTGTTTTCGTAAGCGTAGGCAGAATTTAAACAGTTAGAAATTGTGTAAGCAATGAAAAGTATTAAATTTACGATGAATGATGAAATGAAATGTATTAAATTTACGATTTGGCTTATTTGACTTAAGTTATTTAAACAATAGTAGTCTGTTCAGTTAGCGAGAAATCACGATTTTTTCTCTGCTTTATGTTTAGAAATAGCAATATGTTCAGCTTGATAAATTTTACAACTAGCTAGTGGTAGCGTACCAATACTTCGATCTAGAAAAAAAGGTGTCTTTTTATTGCATTAAAGATGTGCCGGATTATATATGTATATATATTACGGAAAAAATGTCAGTAATTGTATGTTGAAGTTTTAAGCAAATAGACTCGAATTCTGTTATGTTGGATATTATCGTAAATGTGTAGATTTAAACGTTAACAATCTGGCAACTCCCTTGTTTATAATTAGTACATATTGTATTTAACATGAATTAAGTAAGCACTTCTCACTAAGCTTCGATAAGTTAAAACGTGTATTTTTCTATACGAATACATAACAGCCTATAATAACAGTATTTTTAAAATTATTAAAACAGTAAATTCTGGAATTCTATTTATTAAAAAAAAACTTCTTCTTCAACTAATTTTCTTGGCAGCACTGTTTGTGTCAATAATTACAGCTTAGCCCAAATTAGCGTGTAACGTGCAATCTATCTGACAAAAATTCTAATGTAAATACATACAAAATGTATCAAGCAAACCATAATAGTGTGACGTCAAAGCTTAGCAAGTGGAAAATCCAATTTTAACAGTGCGTTAAGAAGTGAAGTTGGCTGCTTGTTGTTATGTTTTGTTTTTTATGGTTGAAAAGTAGTTATAGGTCGATGTGTAAGTCCCTGGAGGAGATTTAAAAATATCTGGAAACTTGTGGGATACCCTGGCGCTGTGGTTTTGTACACTTACCATATTAATTTCAGATTAAGAAAAATATGGTATTTTAAGAGGTAAACATCTGTCATTATAATGTGTAAACACAGACATTTTCTTTAAACGCTATAATCAAGGATATAACAATATATGCGGGGAAGTCAGATAGCATTCTTTCACTTGAAGAAAGCTTACGGACAATGTGCACCCACTAAAAAAACTTTTGAACGGTGGTTTGAGCGATTCAAAATTGTTGATTTCGACATAGAGGACAATGTGGCCTGAGGAATTGGAAGCACTAATCGACAGAAGAAAAACTTGCATTAACATTGGAAATCATACAACGAACAGTTTTACTACCTTTAAAAGCATTGAAATTGATTTAAAAGCAAGGAAATTCGGTCCCTTATGAATTATAGCCGGGAGACTTTGGACTCAGCCGCCTTATAGCTAAGACCTTGCCTTCTCTGACTACCAGAACGGGAGTATTAGTATAATATAATATTATCATAATAATATAATGTTGTTCAATCTTTTGAACACTTAAATTATAAACTTTAAGTATTTTTATAATTTTTATATTAATTGAAGATTAATATAAGCTACTAACATGTAGTTAATTTCTTTATGTGTAAAAAATCAACTTATAAATTTAGTACAGCGAATTGTTCGCTTTAAGAAATCTAAAATGAAGTATTTTTTAAGCAAAATAAAATGAAATACAGCCACTTACCTTTCAACCATCAGTTGAACCACTTTTCTACGCGGAATATGATAAACAATTTTTAAATTAAATACTTACCTAAACTATATACTATATTTAATTTATCAAATATTTTTATTTATTTTATTTTTCTTTTATTTTCTCTATTACTAAATTATTTTAATGGTGACTGCTGGGAATTTAAAGCTAATTTTTTTTTATTATTTGTGAAATTAATCCTATTTATCTATTCAGCGTTAAAGTATACTGTATAGTTTTCAGCTAAATCATCAAAAAAAACGAAAAACAATGAGGCAACTAGTGTAGCATACCTTTAGGGAGAATATTTTACTTATAAATTTCTAATTTTTTAGTTATAGTTCATTTACATTAAACCGAAATCTACCACATTTGGTTTGAAATAACTTTCAAAATCTAGTTCGTGTACACTGTATTTTTTGACAATAGCAGGATTTCATATTAATAAAAAATCGAAAAATGGACATTTAAAAAATTTTTTTTTTACTTTTATATTTATAATTTACACATTAATTTTTTACTTTTATTTATATTTTTATTTTATTAACATTTTTCCTTTTATTGTTTTATTAAAACTGTCATTTTTTCTTGTACAGCGTAGTTTTTTTAGTACAATATGAAAAAAGCTATAATTGCATTGGTAAGTATTACTAGATTTTGAGTAGATTTCGTTAAGGTCAAGTGACGAAGTAGATTTTGTTTTGCATATGAAATCTATTTAAAATCAATTAGATTTCGCTCGAAATCTCATTAGTACTAGATTTTTGTATAATGTAAATGCTATATTAGGATTTTGAAAAAATTTATGAAATTACTGTTGCTGTTAAATATAATCAACATTAAATTTAAGAGGAAATACAATAAAATAAATTTATGAGCATTATGAAAATTTAATGTTTTTATTACAAAACTTAATACTTAATACTGGTTTTACAATATTTTTCATTAACAATTCATAGCAACGACAATCCAAGGCTTTACTAATATTAAAACAAGGAATTTTATGCAGAAGCATTTTATTGCTACTTGTTTACAAAGTTCGGTCACGTGCACTCTTTGGTTTTATAACAACATTTACCAATATAAAGAAAAATTAATTAATATTTTACTATTTTATTTTTGATATCAATATTTATTTTCACGCTATTTTTCCATCTTTAATAGATTTAATCTTAAGAATTTTTGTGGCTTTCTTTCTAATTAAATGTACTTAAATTTTAACAGGTTTCGATTTATAGCCTAATACTCAGTAGATGCCTTATGCATTGTTAAAATCATTAGATTGGTTATGTCCTTAGGATGTCCTTCTGCCAAAAACGCTTAATTCCACACTCGATTATCTTTTCTAATATTTTTTGCTGGGAATATGTTATTAAAGCTGTTGATCGAAATACTATAGAGGAGAAAATCCTTAAACTCAATACGGAAAATGCTTCGTTAGAGAGGCTGGCTGGTGTATAAAATACTATAAAGTAGAAAATCCTACGGTCCGTTATTTCAAATTACAGAACTATAAAAATTGAAAAAATACCATTTAAAAGCACAAAGTACGTACTTTATTATTATTTCCGATATTTTAGATAGACTGAAGAAATTTGTGCATAAATTTGTTTTTCGCCCAAATTGAGCTATTTTGGGTCCATATTAAGAAAAATAGAAGGAGGTTATACAATTCGGCTGAATGTTTCTTTTTTTTCATTTGTGCCTCCAGAACTTACTCATTTTTGATCCGATTTTGAAAATTTATGGTAATATGATAGATAATGCTTTAAAATTACAGGGTGTTCCCATACAACATACATATTTTTTATGTGAATTATGAATTGTAAAGGGCACTTCTGTAAAATTTAAAATGACTTCGTATTACTATAGCTCCCAAAAACAAAAAAATTTACAAAAATAAATCTTAAAATTAAAGGGTGCCCCCATAATTGATGTAATTTAATTATATCGGCCTATTTTTTGAACCGTTATAGACAAACGCTTGCAAATTGCACAGAATGTAGATTGCTATGGCCGTTATAGAAACAAGTATTAATGTTACAAATTAGAAATTAAAGGGTGCGCCAATAGTTCATTAAATTTGATGTATATGGCCATACTTTTAAACAGTTGTAGACAGACGCTTGAAATTTACAACGAACCTGTACTGCTAAGTCAGGTTCGTTGTTAATATAAATTATTAACAAGTGTATGCCGACGTTTTTAAAATTTTGGAAATTAAATTTAAAATTAATTTAACCTGAAATTAATTTAATTCCTTTGTTTTTATTTTTTAATAAAATTTGAAAATTTAATTCTACTGCTGGAGAAATAAAATATAATTGGAAAAATCATTTTTCTTTTAAAGTCTTTAATAAAAGCTACAAAAATAAAAATTAATGCAACTAGTCCGTGTACAATATATACCTTTCAGTATTCACCACACAAAGTAGTGTAATTTCTACAATATCGACTTCCACCCCATAAAATGTATATATTCTGAGTTCTTATGCATGGCGAAGTCGATTGACCGATATATTTCCGCCTGTACTTCCGTGTTCGGGTTGAAATCAACTTTGCCAAGGCACTAGATGAACTAGATAAAATTTAAATACGCTAATTGAGCAGATATAGTATCGGCCATTTTTTTTATTGATCGGTCCATGTATTTCGAAGCAGCGGGAAAAACATGACACCTGCCTCTAATTTTTCCATATCATTTGGAACAAATCTGGTTTATTGAAGTAACTCCAATCAAAAAAACAACGATATGGAGCGCTAGAGACTTTAAAAATAATAAAAAAAATATCACGTGAAAAAATTGGCGGTCGCTTATATTTTCCGCGTAACGGATCTCTGAACTTTTCCTAGAAAATTATGATTGTCGGTATCATTTAAAAGCTTTTGAGTAGATATTAAGAGAAATTTTAAAAGTTTTTAGAAATGCTTAACCCAATAAGAGCAGATGACATTTTTTCTTAGTTTTCAATTCTTTGTCACCCCAATAATTTTTATTTTTTTTTTTTATTTTTATTAGAGTTGCTTTACTAAACTAGATTTGCATATATTGTGAAGGGTGTATAAGATTCGGCATAGCCACATATAGCACTCTTACTTGTGCAACTTTAAATAATCTCAGCACTAATCAATATAACTAAAAGGAACTAAGAATATTCTTATTTTCTGCTTTGTTTTTTTTTAATGGTGGTTGACACTAAGTGTAAATTACATTTTATATTTGTAGATCTTTTTGTACATTCTCCAGGCGCGTCGACGTTGTTGTGAGTAATATGCAGTTGAAAAGGCTAAGAAAGAATAATCTAAGAAATGAAAAAATGTCTAGCTTCTTTGCGGCTATTTTAAACCCAAAAAAAACATAGAAATAGCAACGTAACTTAAATATTCACGTCGTGTCTAAAAGGCAACAACGAAAGCACTAAGCTGGGAACACGTGTATACGTTACCATTCACAGGTTATGATTAATGCCAAACATAACAAAAAATGGTTTAATAAAAACAAGTGAAACAAACATTTTTGTGTCACAACGAGTACGCACAAACGCCCAAAGAGAATCCTTTTTGGACAGATGAATACTCTAAGCTTTTTGGCACAGTTGAATTGGGTTTGCGCATGATAATTTCTCATTTTTATGTATTTGCTCAGATTGAGACAAAACACTCGGAAAACTTGAGTGGTTTCTGTAAGTGACCTACCGTAATACTTAAAATATTGACAATGAAATGAGTTTAAAAGGAATATATTTTGAAATAATTAATTAAATAATTCTTTTTATTGCTATTTTACTAAGACTTGTTTCGAAAGTGTTTTTTTTAAGTACGGTATTAAAGTTTTTAGAATGTTAATATAAAAGTGTAATAAGGCTGTAAATATGCTATACTATTTATGAGTTTCAGTTATAAAGATTCATATCTGGCAACATTATTCGTAATCCGTATTATTTTGTTCGTTTACTACGTAACGGTATTACCTACTGAGCACTTGTTATCGACTCACTTAGCAACGGGTAGTTCAGATATTTACCATAAAATCATATTGTAAATATTTTTTATTAAATTCATAAATTTCATTTTGAATCTTAAAATATCTTTAAACATATAAATACGTGTTCTCTTTGTTGATAATTTTTTTACAGCTTAAACGATTTTGCACGGGCTATAAAATCAATTCTCATGTTGTTGGAAAGGAAAATGATTTTTGCTCTTCTATAAATTTGAATAAAGGTAGCCTGATGAACTTGAACAACAAGTGAAATATGTACAGGTACCAGCTTATTCAACCAACAAATAAATTGCATTTTTAATTTAAAATGCTTTTGGTTATTAGCATAATATATTTGCAGTAGTAATTCGTAAAATTTTAAAGGTCGTCTTAGGCGTTAAGTGCCACCACAATAGTGAACGCAATAAAATACACCACATGGCAGTATACTTTATTATTACACAGATTATTATTATACAGACTACGCCAAATAACACTGTTATTAAAAATAAAAAAAAATTATAGGGTATTCCATAAGCAAATGTAGTTTTGACTATAAAATATTGAAAATACGCTGCGTCTTGGGAGCCTTAAGCGCCAAACTCTTAAAATTATAGTAGCTAATGCATCATTTTAAATGCCACAGTAGTAAATGCTAAAAAAAAATACTTAGAAAATTAAAGGTTTATGTATTTTTTTTAATATTTTGATTTTTTTTTCTTCTTTTATAATGTAATATACTTTAACATATATAGATACTTGAAATTATACAGAAATTATAAGTTTGCCATTCCGTATATAATTTCTACAATATCCATTTCTGACCCCATAAGTATATATATTTCCATCAAGTGAAAAAATCGGCGCTCACCCATATTTTCCGAGTTACAGGGCTCTGAAGTTATAACATTTTTTTAAATATCATATATGGGTATGATTTTATAGCTTTTGAAGAGATCTCAAAGGAAACACTAAAATTTTTGAAAGATGCTTAACCCATTAGGAGCCGATGGCATTTTTATGTTAAATTATATATATGCAGTACCAACATTTTTTAAATTTTCTGTCACCCCAATATTTGTTTTTTAATGGAGTTACTTCACTGAACTAAAATTAACTGAAATAGTGAAGGGTATATAAGATTCCGCATTGTCAAATATAGCACTCATACTTGTTTTGATTGCTGATACTTCATTGTTTTAAATGATGTGGAGAAATTAGAGGCAGACGTCGTGCTCTGCTCGCTACCTCGAAGGATATGTACCGCTTCGCAGATTTTCAATAGCACCTTTTTCGACAATGTCCGATTGTCTAGCTGATTTAGTGCCTTGGCAAACTTGGTTTCAAAACTAACGCAAACGAAAATTTCTCAATCATCTTTGCTATGCACAAGTACTCAGAATATATATACTTTACGGGGTCGGAAATTAAAATACAGATTTTCTATTTATTGAGCTTGACAGATGGGTTACCGCTAAAAATGAATTAATTCACCTTACTTGTACTTATTTTTTTTTTTTTTAATATTGGAAAATCTGCTATTTATATGAAAAATTCCATTGAAAACTTTGACAACACTCACTCCTAGTGACAAAAACAAGAATTTTTAATTAAAAAGTCGAAGACGGCATGTTAAGTACTGTTTTTGAGATCAAAAGTCATCAAATGATTATTTGAGGCGTTCTATGGGAAAGTAAAGCAATTACAAATAAAACATGTTTTTACAAAAGTTTACATGTTTTTACCTAAAGAAAAAACTAGAGTTTGCGCAAAATCATGTAGATTGACCTGTAAGCAAAATGGACTGACGAAACGAAAGTTAATTTGTTTAATTCAACACCTCCCAACACCGAATTCCGTCCACAATACACCACAAAAATCATTAAACATGGAGGCGGAAACATATGGGAATGTTTTTCGTATAATGGTACTTGGCCTTTTTTTCGGATTGAGGGTAAAATAGATACCGCTTAATATACAAATATTTTTAATGACACTATGATGACTTATGTCGAATTGGAAACGCCGCTTTGATGGGTGTTTCAAGAAGACAATAACCCGAAACACACATCGAAGCGAGCAAATGACTGGTTTGAAGAACATAACGTCAAGGTTCAAAGCTAGCCGGAGAAGACTCAAAACCTATCGAGAACTTATGGCAAATAGTAAAAATGTATCTTCAAGGAACAAATTCATTCAATAAAGGTGAGCTTTGGACTTTAATTTAGGATGCGTTAAAAAATATTTCTGTAGAACCTGCCAAAAACTTGTGAACTCAATGCCACAATGATGCTCAGACTTTTTAAAATGTAAGGAATATTCCACGAAGTATTAAGGTAAAGAAATTATAATTAATGAATAAAAATCCAGTCAGTATATAAAAAAAAAATTATTTTAGGTAACAAAATTTGCTGGCTCTATTTTTATGCAAAGACAGGATCTGGTGACTTGTAAAAATTTAATGAATAAATTTTTATTTAAGTTTTGAATTTCCACATTTGCATTATTTTTGTATCATTGAGTTTATGAGAAAACCGAAATATAAGAAAAAGAAATTATTATAAAGTTTGTTGTACATTATTTTTCGGGTAAAAAATGCTAGATCAAGGTGGCTCTATTTCATGGAATATATGTACATATATATAATAAAAAATAGATATATATACATACAAAGAAAATTCTTTCGAAAAAAAACCGACTTCAATACATTTTTCATTTCATCTGTCTGCCTATAACAGCTCAAGTGTATGGCCAGATAAATTAGGTTACATTAACTAATGGGACACACTTATATTTCCAAACTTTATACTTTTAAAACTGTTCAATAGTTTGGAAATATAGTTGCTCACTCTTTAATTTTCAAATTCATAGTAGATTAGCAATCAGGTTCTGTGTAAATTTTAGCCGTCTGTTTGTAACGCTTCAACAGTTTGCCCATATACATCCGATTATATCAACTATTTAATTTATAATATAACATTTTTATACTTCTTATTATAATAAATAATACCATTCTGTCTAAAATTAAGCTGTTTGTATACAACGGTTCAAAAAATACGGCCATATAGAACAAATTACAATAATTTTGGAAACACCCTTTACTTTCTAGATTCAAATTATAAGCTTTTTGTTATAGCGGACTTAGCAAAACATGTCTCTTGTAAATTTCAGCTGTCTGTCTATAACGGTTCAAAAGTCCGGCCACATACACCATAATATATCAACTATTGGGACACCCGTTTATTTCCATATCCAAATTTTATACTTGTTGTTAAAGAGGAGCTAGTAATACAGGTTTTTTGTAAATTTCAATCGTCTGTCTATAACTGTTTAAAATTATGGCCATATACCAAATTAAATGAACTATTGGTGCACCCTTTAATTTATAATTTTAAATATTATCAGCTGTTACTATAACGGCTATAGCAATCGCCATTGCGTCAAATTTACAAGCGTTTGTCTATAACGGTTCTACAGTAATTATGGGACACCCTTTATTTTCTAAATTCAAATTATAAACTCGTTGATATAGCGGACTTAGAAATACAGGTCCCTTTTAAGTTTCAGCGTTCTGCCTATAACGGTTCAAAAGTACGGCCACATACTTGAAATTACATTAACTATTGGAACACCCTTTAACTTCTAAATCCATATTTTATACTTGTTGTTATACCGGACTTACCAATACAGGTTCGTTGTTAATTCCAAGCGTCTGTCTATAATTGTTAAAAAGTATGGCCATATACATCAAATTTAATGAACTATTGGCGCACCCTTTAATTTATAATTCTTAATATTAATACTTGATACTAAAACGGCCATAGCAATCGACATTCTGTCCAATTTTCAAGCGTTTGTCTATAACGGTTCAAAAGACGGGCTCATATAAGTAAATCTTCATCAATTATGGAACACCCTTTAATTTCTAAATTCAAATTATAAACTAGTTTATATAGCGGATTTAGCAATACAGGTCCCTTTTAAGTTTCAGCGTTCTGTCTATAACGGTTCAAAAGTTTGGTCACAGGCACAAAATTACATTAACTATTGGAACACCCATTAACTTCCAAAACCAAATTTTATACTTGTTGTTACAGCGTACTTAGCAATACAGGTTCATTGTAAATTTTAAGCGTCTGTCTACAACTGTTCAAAAGTATGGCCATATACATCAAATTTAATGAACTATTGGAGCACCATTTAATTTATAATTTGTAATATTAATACTTGTTACTATAACGGCTATAGCAATCGACATTCTGTCCAATTTGCAATGTTGTATGTTGTATGGGGACACCCATTAATTTTTAAGATTATGAAGTGTTTTTAAAACAGGACCAATCTGTAAGCATAATCTATCATATTACCAAAATCTATCTAATCTATCATATTCAAAATCGGAGCAGAAATGACCGAGTTCTGGAGGCACAAATATAAAAAAACAACATTCAGCCGAATTGTATAACCTTCTTCTTTTTTTGAAGTCGGTTAAAAATTTTAATTTTAATTAGAATGTTAATTTATTAAATTAATATCAGCGTGAAAGCTAGCCCTCTGATATCGCTCATGCGATTTCAGCAAACAACACAAGTAGTAGATTATATCACATAATAATTTTATCGGTTACTCTCGCCCTCTGTCATCAGCTTCCAATAGCTTACAATATATTCATTAAGCTTAAGGATCTTTTTTTATGCCATGTTATAAGACATAGTTTTAGTAAAACTGGACTGCTACATGTTTTTGACAAAACCACACACAGTGTAAAATTAGAATACTAAAACAAAAGCCTTTTAAGTTCATTTCCAAAGGAAAAATTAACTGCGATTTTCTGTGAAAACTTAAGAGGAACTTATTTTTCTTAAAACTACTTGGATCATTTTTATTTTAAAATTATGTACATATGTGTGTTTATTTTTGCTTACTCAATTTCGTAGTTATTTTTTTATTATTAATCTCAACTTTTTATTTAAAATCCAATTAGTAGTCATATTTAAATATCGATAAACATTTAATAAATAAAAAACGTGTTTATTACTCGTATTTATTTAAATTAATCAACCACCAACGCTGCGCTCCACAAATATTTTTAATTGTGTCAAAAATTTAAGCAAATTATTTGCCAAACAAACAAAAAACTTGCTAATTCTTTTTTAAATATTTACTTCAATTTGTAGTATATAATTTTTACACTTTCAAACAAACACACAAATTAGTAATTGATAAATTTTCCATTTCATTTTTTTTTGTTGGTTTTTTTTATTCGACAGCATGAATTATTTGTTCTTTCTGCGTTAAGTATCATTTTTAACACTGAATTGCTAATAAGAATGATAATAAGAAATAGTAAAAGTAACTTAATTATTTTTGGAATTTTGTTGCCATTATTAATTGTATAAAATTGTTTATAAAAATAGATAAAACAATTTTAAAGGCACTTCATTTCCATACTCGTATTTTTATTACACAGAAATAAATGATATGAATGACTTCAAAAAAGAAGGACGTTATTAATTCGTCTAAATGTTGCTATTTTTAATAATTGTGCCTCCATAACTCGTTTCTGGATCAATTTTAAACAAAATTTTTATTTGAAAGGTTATGCTTAAAGATTGGTCCCATTTCAAAAACAGATCATAATATATAAAAATTAAAGTCTTTAAAATTTAAGAAAGTTGCGTATAACTTTAGATCCCCATAGTAAAAAGTAATGCAATTATAAATCTGACGTAAACTGATCTATAAGAGCCCATCTTTTGAACCGTTATAGACAAATTTCCAGACAAAAGCTGGAAAATTGGACAGAATATCTATTACCAAGGTCGTTATAATGAGTAAATATTCAAAACTAAAAATTAAAGGGTACCCCAATAGTATATGGCTAAACTGTTATAGACAGGTGGTTTAAATTTACAAAGATCCTGATTGCAAAGTCTACTACAACATCAAATTTACAATTTGATTTTGAAAATTAATGGGTGTACCTAAAGTTGCTGTAATTTTATGTATATGATCAAACTGTTAAAGAAAGGAGGTTGCAATTTACAAAGATTCTGTATTGGTAAAATTACTTCAACAGCAAGTATAAAATTTGAATTTGGAAGTTAAAGAGTGTTCTTGTAATTAATGTAATTCAATATTTATGGCTAAACTGTTGTAGACAGATAGTTGACTTTTTCGAAGAAATTGTATTTCTTAATTCGATACAACCCCAACTATAAAATGTGGATTTGGAAAGCTGTATTGATAAGTCCGCTAAAACAACAATTAAAATATTTGAGTATAGAAAATAAAGGGTGTTTCCACACTTGATGCAATTTGACCTCTATGGCCCCATCGTGTGAAACACTTGAAAATAAGACAGACTGTCTAGTACTTTGCCTGGTATAATAAGAAGTTTAAATATTTTATATTAAAGGGTGTAATTTGATGTATGTGACCAAACTGTTGAACCGTTCCAGACAAAAAAAATTTGAAATCGAAAGGGCGCCTCTATAGGTTTATTATATAGTTATTAAGGTTTGTTATACTAATATATATACAACACAGCGCCCTTCTTCGCATCAGTACTACACCAGAGTAAATCGTTGGCAAAGTAAGAAATGAATAAAACGGCTGTATCTAGCTTCAAAAACCTTTAATTCGCCATCTTACACCAGAGGTGCTGTAACGCTGTTCGAAAAATAAACAAAACGTGCAATTACAGCTTTTTAAAAAACGTAGCTTTTTAACTATCACTCTTATTCACCATCTTTATCCGTTTCCAAAGAAGATAACACAATTAATTAAGATATATATTGTCTAAAACTTACAGTTAAACGATGCTTTATTTTTCATAAGACAAGATCTTTTTAAATTGGGACAAGATGGTCTTAAGATTTTATAGAAGATTCAGAACAAAAATTCTCCGACAAGATGTTTATGAAATACAGAATATAATCAAAAGACAGTTCTGATCTTATTTATTTAGATTGAAGGCTTCCGTACACAACGTTTAAAAACGTAAACCTTTTGATTTCGACGCAATGTGTAGACCCTTAAAAAAAGGCTGTCCATCTGTCACAGCCCTCTATCTCTGGCACCGTAACAACAGCAGCCGCTATAACAAAAAAATTAAAAGGTGTTTCCAACGTTAATTTTTCGCGTGTAGTCTTATTTTGTTAAACCGTGAAATGGTGACGGCCATATTAATAAAAATTGAAACAAGATAATAAACCTAAAATAGGCAAATTATATTCACAAACAATTAATAGTCTTAAAAACCTTTAACAAACTCTTTTTAAAATTAAAAATCTTATTGTTGAATTCACTCTTCATTAAGCCAAAAATAAAATTAATATTAACATTTAGACATTTTGTTCATAAAATAAGAGGTTGTCCAAGGTAAGAAAAAGTAATGTTAAGGTGTATATATTAAATGAAAAAAACCACTATCAACACATATTTTCGAAGTTACAAACCCTTACAGTTTTTAAATATATATGAGCTGGTTTTTTTGGAAGTAGTATAAGTCCACTTAAAAAAACTAAATTAACGAAAATTTTAATTAGACTGACACCTTCTATTCATAATTACAATCACAATTTCAATAAAGTTCTGTTTTGACATAAACAAAAACAGTTTGGCACAAATATTTTTTTGGAAGTGGAATAAGTCCCTTAAAAAACAGCATTAAAAGAAAAAGGATAAATTACTGCCCAAGACTATTATAATGCAAGATAGGATTACCAAAAAAAAATTTAATTTTGTATGAAACATTTTGGTCAATTTGGGTATCAAAGGAGAACATAATAAAAGCGCGTTCTTTTTTTTTTTTTTTTTTTTTGCGTAAAATAAATGTAAAGAAAAACACATATTCTGTTTTCGGGTTAATTGGCATTTGTATTAAATAATAATAGGAGTTGGCATATAACAAATTAAATTAAACTTAAATTTTTTTAAAGTGTAGATTAGCTATTATTTGAATAGAAAATTTTTAAAAATTAATTCGTCTGTCCGTCTGTGTTAGTATTGAAATCACTTTGCCAAGGCACTAGATAAGCTAGAAAAAATTTAAAAAAGCTAACCGATTAGACATAGTTTCAAAAATCTGCATGTTTAGTCAGTGTCTTTCGAGGCAGAGTGCAAAACACTACGCCTGCCTACATTATTCCATATTAATTGGAACAAATCTAACTTAGTGAATTAACTTCAATAAAAAAAAATATACTGTGCGATTAGAATTAACAAATAAGAAAAAAAAAACTTTAAGTAAAAAGTTGGCGCTCGCACGTATTTTCTGAGCTGTGGGCTTTAGATCTTTAAGGGAATAATTAAATAAAAAAAAGGCTTAACCTATTAAAAGCCGATGACATTTATATGTAAAATTATATATAGTACTTAATTTTTCTTTTTAATTTTTTTTAACTCTCTCTTTCACTTCAATATTTGTTTTTTTTTGATTGGAATTGCTTCACAAAACTAGATTTGCATAAATGGTGAAGTGTATATTAGACTCAGCATAGCCAAAATAGCTCTCCTTCTTCTTTATTGTAGCATTTTCAGTTTTTATATTATTTCTTTTTCTAGATTTTATGAAGCAAGTTTAAAAAAAAAATTCAGAAGTATCTCAAGGATACATTTCTAAGCATACTCTATCAAATAAATAATTACAAAAAAATCACAAAAACCTAAAAATCTTAATTCTAATGCTAATGTTTCTTTTTTTTATCCCCTTCACCACAAAAAGTGGAAGTAGGTTATAACTAGTTTTGTCATTTCGTTTGTAATATCTACAATATCTATTACCGACCCCATGAAGTGTATATATTCTGAGTTCAAATGATCAGACACGGTATCGAAGGAGGTGCTATTTAAAATCAGCCAAATCGGTCCATGTCTTTTAAGGCAACGGACAAAACACCACGTCTACCTCTTATTTTTTCATATCATTTGGAACAGTTACGTAACTTCAATAAAAAAAAAAAACAAATATATGGGGCGGTAGAGAATTTAAAAAAACGTTAAGTGAAACTAGGAAGAGTGCTATATTTCACTATGCCGACTTTTATGTACCCTTTTCCATCTATGCGAATCTAGTTTAGTACGAGGGCTGCTATATATATTTCTGGCCTGGCAATACTGAGTGCTGCCAAGTGCAATCTGACATTTCCATTGGAAAGTTTGTCATTTTTAAGCATAATCGTACTCAAAGCGTTTTGACGTACGACCATTATTTGTATTGTTAACAGTGACTTGAAAAAATTAATATAGAAAAAAAATGGAATTAACTCGTGAACATTTTCGTGCCATAATTTTTCACAACTTTCGACGTGGATTATCACGACAAGAGTGCATTGATGAACTTAAATCTTTGTATGGCGATGAAGCACCATCCTATAGCACTGTGAAAAATTGGTATAATGAATTTAATAGTGGCCGAAGCTCGCTCAAAGACGAATTCCGTGAAGGTCGTACAAAAACGGCTGTTGTGCCAGAGAACATTGATGCCGTGCGTGAACTCATGATGCAAGAGCGACATACGACATACCGAGAGATAGAGACATCCTTGGACATTTCTTCCACCAGCATACATTCGATACTGCATGAACACCTGGCCGTAAAAAAGGTTTGTTCTCGTTGGATCCCGCACAATTTGAAAGTCGCTCAAAAAAAGGCTCGTGTCGATTAGTGCAAAGAAATGTTGCAAAAATACGATTGCGGTGCTTCAAAAGACGTTTATAAGATCGTCACAGGTGACGAATCATGGATCTATGCGTATGAGCCTGAAACGAAACAACAATATATAAAACAGCCCTCGTATACACGTATATATAATTTTACATAAAAATGTTATCGGGTCTTAATGGGTTAATAATTAAAAAAAATTTAAGTGTTTCCTTAAACATCTCTTCAAAAGCTTTAAAGTGATACTAATATTGATATTTGAAAAAAATTGGAAAATTTCAGAGCCCTGCAACTCGGAAAATATGGGCGAGCGCCAATATTTTCATTTGATGTTTTTTCCTTTTTTTTCTCTATCGCCACATTTATATATTTATTTTTTTGATTATAGTACCTTTGTTGTTCTAAGTGACATACAAAAATTAGAGGTAGGCGTTGTTTTTTGCCCGCTGTCTCTAAGGACATGGAGAGATTATGCTGATTTGCACCTCTAGCACCTCTTTTGACACTATATCTGATCGATTGACATACTTATTTTTTTGTGAAATCAAGTTTACCTAGGCAACACTAACACGGACGGACAGACGAATGTGGTGGAAATTTAGTACAGAATGACAAACTTAGATATATTCTTTTTCCACTTTTTGAGGTGAAGAGTATTAAAACTGGCGCTCTCTCATATTTTTCGAGTTACGGGTCACTAAAATCTTTAATATTTTAAAACATCAATATGGGTACCATTTTAAAGCTTTTGAAGAGGTGTTTAACGAAATACTAAAACTTTTAAAACTGATTAACCATTAAGATCCGATGACATTTTTATGTAAAATTATATATGTATATGTACACACAGAAAATAGATTAGTAAAATAACGTTAGAGATTATTTAAATTCAACCACTAATATCATTAAATTATTTTTATTCTTAATAAAGTATAATCTCGACATATTTTCTACATGTACTCGTAGAACAAAAAAAGTATAATTGTAAATAATTGTCGGTCGCAACAATCGCTAAGAAAATTAACTAGACCATTTTCTGTCTTTGCTGTAATATTTTCTGTTAATTGGGAGATGCAACCAAATTACTTCAGCACATTTATACGGATACTTAAAATTTGGTAGTTATAATTGAAAAATCGATTATATTACTTTTGAAAACAAAAGCATTTTTGACATTATAAAAAAGAAAAAGGGAAATTAACATAAAAAATAAAAACATTTATTTATTTATTTAGCTTACAAAACAAAAGAAAAAACAAGTAACTGTGAAATTGGCAAACAATTAACCAATTTTGTAAATAAAAATAATTTTGAAACATTTTTTTTTTTGGCAAAACGTACAATATTTTCGGATAGTACGGCAAATAAAAGATATTTGGAAATAGCAAGAAAGCAGGAAGAAATAGGAAGATGTATTGCTGAGGTATTTATCATTCATTATGTTTTCAGCTGTTAAATTACTTTTTAAATAAAGTTTTCGAAAAAATTATAAAGTTGTTTTATTTCATTCACAATAATATTTTCTATTAACTGTCCTCTTTCTCGAATCATTTTATAAAATAGTTACGAGCACCATATTCATTCAGTCATTTCAATCGAATTTCAAATAATACTCACAGCCTACAAAATTCGATTGGAAACAAATTCGATATTCATAACGAATCTCTTTTCTCTGTGCAGCACCAATTTTTTATTTCTTTGTCAACCTAATATTTAGTTTTTTTGATTGAAGTTACTTTGCTAATCTAGATTCACATAGATGGTGAAGGGTATATAAAATTCAGCAAAGCCAAATATAGCACTCTTACTTGTTTTAATTAATGCTAACAGCCACGTATTTAACAATATTAAAAATCTTCTTGTTTTGAATCGTAACAATCAATTTTCAAAATTTTCAACTTTACTTTGATAAATTTATAAACACCTGAAAGTTCAAGTTTTCAACATATTTACTTAAATGTAAGAACTATTCTTTACTGTTTTTAATACATAATAAGCACTGTTGTTATAAATATGAGTAGACTCATTTAAAAATATTTATTCATTTGTTCAACTGAAAACCGAAGTTCAGTTTTATATTTTTTAAATTATTCTTATTAAGAGAATAATAATGGCATTATTATATTTGTATACAAATGAACCTGGTGCGAGAACTGAGGCACATTTAATCAGTTCAAAATTAGTCACATTAAAAATCGATTGCCATAAATTTCTCAGAGCGTTGTAACACAAGTATATAAAACTAATGCACTCATTTTTCTGATAAATAAATGAATTGATTTTTTTTTTTTTTTGCTATGATATGAAGTTAAAATAAGAAAATTTTATTTATTTTTGTGTGTATACGACTTTAGTTATTCCACTATTTTGAATTTGAACACAATAAATGCAACTACGGTTACCGCTTTTTCAAGATAATTTTTTAAAGACAATTACTATTTTTTATAAAAAGGCAAAGAAAATGTAAAAAAATCCATTAAAAACAATATTTTTTAACTTGCCAATTTGTTTGTATGGAATCTGTAAATTATTGTAAATATTGACCATAAATTCTTTTTTTTTTTGTTATTTTGCAATTTAACTTTCAATTGAAAATGGCATGATAAAAAACAAAAATTGTTTGCTTGTTTATGAAGTCACGAGACTTTTAAACTTTACCCTGGTACAGTAGAAATCTTTTCATGCTACTTTATTAAATAAATACATATGAACATATACGTAAGCTAATATTTAAGCATAAATATATTAAAAAAAACCTTAGAAATTATAAGAATATATGGACTTATTATTTTATAACAAATGATTGTGAACGTTTTACAAATAAATCTGAAAAAACTATACCCCAGCAGAATGTAATGCTGCGTTTTCTGGACCGCTACGTCCGACATAAGCATTTTTGGCATATATTACTACCTTAGGGTGTGTACATTGTAAACATTATCAATTTAACCTAATAATTTTGTAGCTATAAATATAAGGAATGTTCATAAATAATTAATATAATTTTGGTTACACGAAGTCCACCCAAAATCCAAAGAATCTTTCGTTGTTTTCTTTGTATGTCGTCACATGTATTTGTTTTGGTTTCTGTCAATCGTCGGACATAGGCCCTAAAAAATTATTAAACTCACCCGTGTCAACGAAACTTGGCAGAAATATGTCTTATGGTCATATGTTGTTAATGCTTAAAAATAAAAAACCCGACGAAGGAGAAAAAAGTTCCCCCTAGATGAACTAATCCTACCTCTGAAATTTCTGATACTTTTGTTTAGCTAATGCAGCGAAAGTGCAAAAACCTAAACTTGGACTAAGGACACTCTAAAATTACATTATTTACCCGCCGCCTTTTTAAATTTCATTTAAAACAACTTCTCTTATGCATTACGGAATTGTTCTTCTTCTTCAGTTTCTTCAAGGGCCTCTTCCAAATCTGAGGCCGCTCCTGCTGATAACAGCCTAATGCCATGCATTAAAATCTTGTAAATTGTAGGTGTCACAGGATGCCACTCTAAACAATAATTTGCAAACTCCTACATATGGATTTTGTGACCACCTAAATCAGGATTGGAAGAAAATCTTCTGCCATCGTGTTATCTTCATTGGAGTTTCAGTTTCAAGGTCCAGTTTTCGGTGCATTCTAAATCTTTCTTTCTTCACATACAATACCTTTTAAACATGCTATTAATCTATTTATAGTATGATAAGCAAAAATTAATATACAATTATTAAAAACCAAAACGTTTTTACTTGTATTTACTTATGCAAGACATGCAAAAACAGAAAGAGGTGGAATTTGCAAAAAATGCACAATGTTTTTTTAAAGTATATAAGTAGAAATGTTTAATTTTATAGCGACTTAAACATCATTAGGATTGCGAATGCCTTCACTCTTAAAAAATTTTTTATATATATACAGGGTGTTTTTTATAGACGTATAGAACTTTAAGTTGGCATCACTTTTTTAACTGGCGGCCATTTTGTCAGCTGTCAAGTGATTAATATTTAGTTTGGTTTGCCATTTCATCATGAATAGGTTGACAAAAGAACAACGCTTGCAAATCGTGCAAATTTATTTCGAAAATAATGGTTCAGTTCGCGAAGTTTACCGCAAGCTCCGTCCATTTTATGGTCGACATAATCGGCCATCAGAGCAATTAATTCGGTTAACCATGGATCGTTTTCGCACTACGTTTACTCTATGTGATAATACGCATCCGCAGAGACGTCGAACAGTGCGCACCGAAGAAACAATTGCCGCTGTAGAGCAAAGTGTTGAAGAGGACCCGAATGAATCGATTCGCCACCGTGCACAGCAATTAGAGCTTTGTCCATCAACTTTATGGAAGATTTTGCGCAAAGATCTTGGCTTGCGACCTTACAAGATCCAGCTTGTGCAAGAATTAAAGCCGCGAGACCATGCAATGCGTCGTGATTTTGGTGTATGGGCCGAAAATGAGATTGATCTCGATGCTGATTTTCATAGCAAAATTTTGTTCAGTGATGAGGCTCATTTTTGGTTGAATGGCTACGTCAACAAGCAAAATTGCCGCATTTGGAGTGAAGGGAATCCACATGAGACCCTTGAAACGCCATTACATGCACAAAAACTGACTGTTTGGTGTGCTCTATGGGCTGGTGGAGTCATTGGGCCATACTTCTTCCGAAATAATGCTGGAGAGTCAGTTACCGTTAATGGAGACCGGTATAGAGCCATGATAACCGACTATTTTGTTCCCCAATTGGATGGCATGAATGTGCATGAGTTGTGGTTCCAACAAGACGGCGCTACATGCCACACAGCGCACGTTACAATCGATTTATTGAAGGAAACATTCGATGAGCGCATAATTTCGCGGAATGGACCTGTCAATTGGCCACCAAGATCGTGCGATTTGACACCATTGGATTATTTTCTTTGGGGATATGTGAAGTCGCTCGTCTACGCCAACAAACCAGAAACGTTAGGGGACTTGGAAGCCAACATTCGTGGCGTTATTGCCAACATACGGCCCCACATGCTCAAAAAAGTGGTTGAAAATTGGACCTGTAGAATTGACTTTATTCGAGCCAGCCGCGGCGGCCACATGCCCGAAATCATATTTAAACATTAATGGCATAAAATTATCCTTCCAATAAAGCCAAATTGATGGACATTAAAACGATTTTCTTGTGTTTTATTTCAATTCAAAGTTCTATACGTCTATAAAGCGTAAACGAAAAAATCATAATGTTTTTAATTCGAACGTAAAATTTTATCATACAAATTTAGAATAAATATAGGCAGCTGTAAATATAACCTAACAACAGAAAAAAAAATCAATACAAAATCTTTATTCGCTTACCCACAACAAGATATATTGCAAACCTCTCGAAACCGTAAAAAGTAAAAAAAAGTGCTTCTCAGCTTCTATTATTTAAACGGTGTCCCAAACCGACAAGTCTTAAGCAATCTCCTTGAAAATTCACTATATATACTATGCAGAATTTTGTAGTCTGTCGAGCTGCGGTCTTAAATTTTTACATTTCTTAAATTTAATTTTTGGCTTAATTAGATTGATAGCGGTATGTGCGTCGGTTTCATTACAAAGGCAATTTTAATTTTTTATTCACAACAATAAATATGATATTTTAGTATCATCATTAGTTGAACGGTTTAACTTAATAATAAAAATGAGCTCAGAACGAATTAATTAATTTATTTATTATTCTGCAACAAAAAAATGTAATTAATGCTGAATTGTTAAGATCATTATTACTGATCAGTATTAGGAAAAAAATTCAACATTCATACATTCATTCATTCATGATACATTCGCAAGCGCAATTGTATAGGTAAACAACATATTATGTTTTCTTTCTATTTAGTTTGTATTTTTCTGTAAACATATTAATTTAACTAATTAAAAATATATATAACAAAAAATTATTTTTCAAAATTAAAGAAATTTTTTATTAACTAGACAAATTGTATTTGAAGCGGTAACAGGTAAATCGAACCAGAACTGGAAAATCTAGGCCATCTGGCAACCTACTTGAAACCTATTATTTACATTAACTCTAATAAATCAGTACCAGAGTTGGGTTTATCAGCTTTTTAAAGTGAGCTTTTTTCATCTCAGCTCATTAGAACGAACTACTTCATTCATTTATTTCAAAGCTCACTTAGTAAGCTAAAACAAATGATCGAATTCAGTTGGCATGATTAGCTCAATTGTTTTTAGCACAGATAACTAACATCTGTGGTTTTTAGTTCAATTGCTTAATCAGTGAGCAGAAAACAATTGAACGAATACAGTTGATTTGTTTATCTCAAACAATTTTTAGTGTTCTGTGATAAATTTATCAAAAACTAAAAACATATTTACACATACTAATGAAAAATTGAGCAACTGAAAAACAATTTTAAGATTAACTACATATATGTAAGTATGCACTTTTATCTGAATTAGTTTTTGTAAGCCTTTAAAACCAAAAAGAACATTGGTTCATAATATATTTTTTGATTACAAGAGGATGTTTTTCCTTTCTTGTTTTAAGGTTTCACTCAAGTTGTAATTTTATATATGTTTTTATATAAATAATGATAATCCATATAGCTTAATTGAACTTGGTCATTTACGAAATACACAACTCTAATCAGTACCTAGGTACTGCGCGAGAAAATTCTTGACGGCACTCCACCACAACAGTTAAAATTGCTTCGCCTACTTCGTCATTTCTTTTCATAGGCAAAATCTCTTCATCAGCTTCGTCTATTGCAGAATTAAGTAAAGCTTAGGTACTATATTAAAGAAATGTAGGTGACTACAATGTACTTACATAAATTTAGAAAATTATTTGTCACAGTTGCACATTTATGTTTAATTCGTACTTTAACACAAAGCACAATCAGCTGTTTCCGTACGGAAAGTGCGATCAGTTTCGTACTTTGCATAAAGAAATAAAATTTAACGAAACTTGACGAAAAGTTATTTTATGTACATTCTAGTTTACCACATATAATTTGATGTATTTGCACAGTTGTTTAAGTTTGCTTAAGTTGTTTTATGCACATTATAGTTGGGCCTTAAGTGGCACGTTAAGCTTGTGCATTAATGATACTATTGTGTGCAGTGTTGCCAAAACTATTGGACCAATTCCCGCTTTAAAAACGCTGGAAACCAGTCGAAAAAAGAAACGCTGATATAAACTGCTAAAAAATTTTATAAACAATTTATATTTAATACTAACTGCCGTATTCATAAAATAAACTTAAACTTATTTTATTTTTTATGAATATGGCAATAATTATTTATCTCTAGTTAAGATTTTAAATGATTTCATCTATACCTATCCATTCACTAGATATATTAGTTTCGTTTTGAGAACTGGAATAAATATTAGAGGTTCCCATTAAGTTTAGAAATTTTTTCGGAACCTCGTAATCGACGCAGTAGTTTTTATGGCGATATTGGTTTCCAATCAATTTCTTAGCTTTGAATTAGCTATATTACATTGATGCCATACTCGCAAAGTAAACTCAGCTAGCTCTTTGAAAACTTCATTTCAACTGAATTTTAATATTCGAAAACCTCTAACCAAAAAGATTTAGTATCCGTTAGATTATTCCATTTTATAGCATTTCTATTATCAGGCTGGGCTGGAATCTTTACTTCCCTGAACGTGTCGACAATCGTACGAAAAAAAATTACGTGATACGTTAATGTATTAACTAAATAGCATTATGGCATACGATACTGATCGTAATCTTTTGATTGATTCCCGATAGTTTTTAAATTAAAAAATTTTAGAGCTAAAGCTATAATATTTAGGCTGGTCACTATTTTGATTCAAGGACTGCTGCTTCAATTAACAGTTCCTCACTGGGCACCAGAAAAAAAAATTAAAAAAAAATGTTTTTTTTTCCCTTGATATTTTTGATAAGCCTTAAGCACAAAATTATAAATATTAGTTCTTTTGTAACAAAAAACATAAATTGCGAATTAACTTTTTTAAAAACTTTACATTATTAACTAACTGGTGGTACCAGTGTTATAATAATTTTAATAATACTCTTGTTATAATTATCGGTAAAAACCGTCGTCACTGGCTGTGTACTTCGTACGTTCGGCGAGCGCTTTCGATGTGATAACATCATTTTCAAGCCACGTGTTTATACTGGCAGAATTAATTCAATTAATTTAATATTTTAATAATAATTTGATAATAAATTAAAATTTATTTTGTTAAATTCTCATTTTTTAAGCGAATTTGTTGCACTTTTAAAGTTATTCGAACTAAGTTTCGTTAATCTCCAATATTGTGAATTATCATCAGTGAATGTGTGTATTAATCCGAAAAACTTATTTTAACGATACGTGCTGTACGTTCACGAATGTAATGATTCTTCCTCTGATTTTAAATCATTTTCGGGCTATAACCCATTTATTCCAAATATTGACAGGCATCCTCCTTTTTTGCTCTAAATACGTTATTTACTGAAAAGATATCAGTTTTTCTTAAAATGTACCGATTTTCTAGTAATCTAAAATGACAGAGTTTCCATTAGTTAAAAAAAGTTTTTATTGCCTCAATTAAAATATATTTTGTTACTTACTTTTAAATTAACTGTTTTAACAGTTTTAAACTTTCTTTGTAACAAACAAAACTTATTGCAGCATAAATAACGCTAAAAACCCGTCAACTAAAAATTTTCACAGCTGAAAAAACCACTTAGCGTTTTTTTTTTCTAATTTCCTGCTTCTAATAATAAAAGCACCAGATCTAATATTCACATACATATTTGCATTTTTTTTCATGTTCTAAGATAAATTTAATAAAAAATATTACAAGATAGGTATTTACTGTTTTTTATTTGTGTGTGAAATGGTGCACATCACTTAATGCTATAAACACAATCAAAGGCTACCGACCATCGACTACCGACTACAAAAGTAGCTGGCTACAAAAATAGCCAAGTTGCCAGCTACTTAATTTTTTTAACGACCATCGACAACCAACTACAAAAAAAAACATCTGTTTTGACATACATGTATGTATTTAAGTTAACCAAAACAAAACAAACTTGATTTTTTTAAGTGAATTTGTGTAAAAAAAAAATTTAAATGTCTCAAGAAAATTTAATTAACTTTATAAATACTATTGCTAAAATAGTGGAAACAAAGACTTCAGTGTATGAAGTGTCCACGTCCATATTTGCATGTAAATTGAACTAAACATTTACATTAAACAATATAATAAATGTATATAAACAGTAAAAATTACTATTATATACTTATCAATTTTAATAAAAACCCAAAAAATAAATATAAATGAAACAAATTAGAAATTTATGAAAAAAGAAAAATTTCACAAACAAAAAGTGAAAATGAAAAATGTATTTTTTTTAATCTTAATTTAATAATGGCAGGGGTATATAACTACAGCGCCAAGGTATCCCACAAGTATTTTGATATTACTAGTCTCTCCAGGAACTGCACATCAACCTATACCTTCGTATAGGAAGTGGAAAATCCTGTTGAATAAAAACTGTGCGCGTTGCGATTTCAATTATAACTTCACTTTTTTTTAAAAAATCTGCTCACGCGCAGATGTTCCCCCTTCGAGATAAAGTAATAAACTGATGAAAAATGTAAACAAATTAACAGATGATTATTATTTTTCACTGGTGCCACTTTAAAAGTTTTTCGCGTTTTTAATAGCGATATTTAATGTATTGCGTTTTTAAAAACACCATTTCATGCATTTATTGTATTGGCACCACTAATCTGTTTTTTGTAGCCAAGAAAAATAGAAATTAGCCTAAGTTGGCTACGGGCTACAAAAGTAGCCGCGTAGTCGGCAGTCGTGTAGCTGCTAAAAATTTATTCTCATAAGCACGCATGTATTCTATTTTTGACATTTTGTAGTCGATGGTCGGTGGACATGATTATGTTTATAGCATAAATCATACACAAATTAAAATTTAATTTTAATTTAATTATGAATCAGCTGTGCAATCAGTTTCGTATTTTGCCCTAAGAAATGATATTTAACGAAACTTGACGAAAGGTTTTCTTAAGCACATTACAGTTTACCACATATATGTAGGTAATTTATTGTATTTGCACAGTTGTTTAAGTTTTCTTAAGTTATCTTATACAAATTATAGTTGCGCCTATACGCCGCCGTAGTCTTTAGCCAACTTACGCATAACAAATAGTCATATCGAACATTTTTATATTTCTTGAGATTTTTGCGAGCGAAGTCCTAACATCACACCAACAAATCATTACTGTATGCCCCCGCTTAAGCTAAAGAAGACTGATTTGCATGTACATATTAAAAAAAATTAAGTATGCTTAACTTAGAATGCTTACGAGAGCACAAAATTTTTACTCGATGACTCACATAGCTTTGAATTTCCGGTAATATCAACCTACATACATTTCACCATGAATTTTATGCATAAATTTAATTTTATTTTTTAGTAAAAACTCTTTTCTTTTACAAATTCGTCCAAAATGAACGAAGTGTATTTATGTACAGGATTAGTAGGATTAGTAAAAATCCTTGTTGGTTTTTAATATTTATTCAACTCCAGCGTTATTAAAACTTAGCTAGTTTTTAGGTACAATTTTGAAGGACACTTAATTGACATTATTTCTTTCTCTCAAAGCTTTTCATTTGCAAAACTGGTGGTTATTTTTGCATAAAAGTAAAAAGAACTCACTGCTCACACAGAGCAAATTGTTTAATAAGATAGGGTGGGAAATGCCTGAACTAGAAATTTTTTTCTTTTATCATTACTTTATATCTTAACAAATTCAAAGAAATAGAATCACAGAACGCTGAGTGTAAAAGTCTTGCATAACCGTAAGAGCAAGTTCAAAAGAGAACTAACAAGAATGTTTCTTGACATAAAGACCAGTGTTGTCAGCTATGGCGATTTCTCGCCAAACGTGGCGATCAAAAATTATTTGTGGCGATAAAAATTTTGAAATGACGAGAAGTAATATACTTGGCGGTAATTAAAACACATGGCGAAATTTTTAGCTTTCCTTATTATTTTCTCTACGATTACATTGCATTTAAAAAAAAAATATATATATATATAACCTAGCAGTTAAATTTTACATATTTTAGATTGATTAAAAATTTATGTATTTGCTTTGAATTCATAACTGTGGGTATGTTTTTATATGTCTAGTATCATGGTGAAATCATCTACCAGGTGGTGTCAGAAATTTTTTATTTAAGCCGTTTCAGGCTATGTTAAACTTCATACAAAAAAAATTTTGGCGGGTTTTTTTATAAATGGGGTTTAACATTATCTATGGGCCTTCACTGCTACCACCCAGCAAATGATTTCGCCATGCCATGTATATACAGATATATATTAATTTTTGAATTAAATGGCAAAGATACAAAAATCAAAATTGTAAAAGAAAAACAGAAATGGCATCGACAACAAAAAAAGCCTTTTTGAATATGGACAACATTGATTTTGTGAGGAAGTCCCATGGTGGCCTTGGTTCCAATATAGCATACTTTTTGCTTTTGTAAAAATAGGTCATTTCGAGACAAAATAGAGATACATTTGTGAAAACACCGGCGTTATGGTACTAAAACAGTTGTCAGCACCTATTATTTTTGTAGATGGACTATTTTTAGCACTGTCTACAAAACTTTAAACTAAATAGTTAAATTTGAATTTTAAGAAAATTAGAAATGACACGCAAACAAAGTCGTGGGCACTGCTAGTTGAGAAATAAAATGCAATATGAACTTTTCAATTCTTTACTGGGTGTATTATCGTACATGAATATGAGTAACGTATGTTGTAATACATTCATTCTTACGAAAGATAGTATATTAAGTAGATTTAATACAAATGAAATGTACCGCAGTAAGGACACCGAGTATACAGAGGCGACACGAGAATATAGTCATCTCGTTTTTTCTATGCATCTCTTTCTTGACATCCTATCGACTACTACAAAACAAAATTGAAGTCCATAGGATGTCAAGAAAGAGATGCATAGAAAAAAAGAGATGACTATATTCTCGTGTCGCCTCTGTACGCTTAGTGGTAAGGATACAAAAGACAATAACAACATTGAACAAAATGTATATGAAAGCTTTGATTCAATAATTGATAGGTGTTCTTAAATCAATTTTTTCACTTTTAACATTTATGAAAATATTTTAATGTACGACTATGATCTTGAGGTTTAAGCTCTAATTGTAAAAATGATTTAATGCCTTTAATCACATTTTTTATCTGAGTTATTTATTTTTATATTAACTAAGTTTCTTTTATTTTATTTACATATGTTTTTTAATGTTATATAAAACTAATGTACCTTTAACAAATGAATTCCTTTTTTTAAATAAAAACTTTTTTCATGCAACTTTTATGTTTTATGACAAAAGAAGTAAATTAATTTAAATTTATTTTATATACCTATAGTTATTTTACATATTTTAATACCTACATTGGCCGTATTCGACAAGCCATTTGGCGAGAAAGCTTGAAAAAAACTGGCAATTCTGAAGAAGACATGTAGTGTGTAAATCGCGACTAACAGTTTATGGTGACGTCCTCAAAAACCATGTTTCAAAGTTTATTATCTCAAAATATGGATACTTCGTAAAACACATTCATATGAACGAACATACATTCAACATTTTTTTTTTGGCGAAGCCAGAGAGAAGAAACATCAGAGGTGGTGCTTGCTATTGATTTTTGTTTATTTAAAGTGCGTAATGTCTAAAGTTATCAATAAAGAAACTTAAGTTGTTAAAGTACATTTTAGAAAAAGTTTCTAGTGAGTTTGTAACTGTGAAATCAACTGAAATTTATTTTTCTAACTGCTTGACGGATAAACATTTTTGCGAACTAATGTGATTTTACTGAAATTTCTCGACGAAGTTTTAGTAAAGGCTAAGGGTTTACCGTAAAAGAAGGCGTCGAAAATATATTTTTAAAATGTATAAGACTATAAAAAAAACTTAATGCATATTAAGATACAAATCAGCTTTGATGAGAATTTTGCTCAAATTTTTTTTCTAGAGTCGAAGGCCGCTCGCACTCCCTATTTTTCCCTATAGCCCTAATTTTTGTACTATGTATATAATTAAAAAAAAGCAATATTACAATTTTTTTTTCAGAATTCTAGGACTATACAATTATTTATATAAAATTTAATTTAAAGGTTGCGGTAAGAGTGTATATTGTTAAAGACCTTTAACTTTCACGTTAGTTTTAAAAGCAATAAGAAATTTATAAAACCAGTTAAATCTGTTGAAATATATACATTACAAAAATTTATTACTATACCTACAAAATATTATGGCATTACAAAGATGAGCATTTTTTGCACGATTTTGTGATGTATATTTCTATGCGGAATACTTGAAAGAACTATCGATAAATCAGGCAATTTTTATATTCGAACTGCCAATTTTACTAAATGCGAACGAAGTATTTGTATACTTATATTGAAAACAAAAGCAATATATACATTTTATTTGGCTTCAATATATAAAGAAGTGTTTGTTTGATTTTGTAAAATCGGCGGTAATAAATGAATTTTTACATTCACATCTGTCCAAAATATTCAAAAAACTATATGTGCTTCTTTAACCCTTTCGGGACTACTGGGATAATACGTCCCAGCAATTTTCAAACTGTCGTATTTTCCTTATTTTCAATGCAATCGCCAGGGAGCTAAAACTCCCAAACGTCCAAAAACGGATAGCCTTAATATTGGAGACCACTTGCTAGTAGAGCAAGAGAAGCGTTGTCGCTGTGTCCGCTGTTCTTCAATTGGCATAGAAAAGCGAACAAAGATGATATTCTGAGGTTGTAACAACGCCTTATGTTACAAGTGTTTTGGGCCATTCCACAAATAAATACCTAATTGCATTCCTAAAATGTTAAAAATAAATCCAAACTTTTATCTAAATCTAATAATATTTATATTTTAGTTTTCTTTTTAATTTCCAATCGCTCCTGGAGAACACTGATTGGGATTTTATGTCCTGTGAAAATACTTGTTGGGATTATATGTTCCAGGATAAAAGGACGAATTTAAAATTTTTAAGTATGGAGAACATAATACTTTTATTATACCTTGTAGAATATGAAAAAAATTTTACCATACATAATTTGGTTTTCAAAATAAAACTCCGTCCCGAAAGGGTTAAGCTTATTGGGTCGAAATAAGGGAAATTCAATTGAAATAAAAGTTCATATTACAAACGACGTTGTATATTAAATATACAGTTTATATCACAGCTTACCATCTCTGCATAATTTGTAGGCATTTTATACAAAAAACATTCTCTGCATCAGGTTTTGCGAAGTTGGCACAATTGTACATTTCTGATACTTTAATGTCGTTGGGAAACCAGAGTCTTATTTGGTACAATTTGAAAACTTTCAGTTAGAACGTGGTACATGATTTTATACGCAAGATAAAGTAAAGCTAATTTCTCTAATTAAAAACAATAATAACATATTTTTATTTTTGTTTTTTTTTTTCAAATACATGATCCCAGTACCAGAATTTGAACAAGAGTTACAAAAAGACAGAAGAGTGAAGATGCAATAATTGTGCTGAGATCTATATCATGGCTCTTTTTGTAAAGTAGTCACAAATTTTGCCGTATGCAAGTAGGCAATGAGCAGCAATAACTGTTGTTTCAGTTGGTATTTTAGAAGAATTTTATTTTCGTTTCATACTAAAGTAAAAGTAACCATATTTTGCGGTATTATTCAGATTCAATTGATTAACATGGAATACGAGTGATGGTGATTAGTATTTCTGAGAGTTTGGCTTTTCTGAATTCTTTTATTGTTTCAACGTTTAGCGAGAGCATGAGCTTAATTATACTTTTAACTAAAGTCAAAGTGGCACTCATCACACGCTTTTACCTGTTTTTTACGATTATTTACTTGCATTATTCTGTTGGGTTAAGTGTTTCGTCGTAATAAAAAGTTTATAATAATATTATACAAAATTAAAGTTTTTTTAATAACGCGTCTTTTTTGAGTAAATGAAAAAAAAAACATTTAGTTCAATAACGTCATAACTCAAAAAAATTCGTTTCGAGATAATCGCAGTTAAAGTTTTTGACTAATTCTCACCGTTGATAAAAATATCAGACTGAGTTAGTTCCAACTACAATTAGTAAAATGATTCATAATTAAAAAATCCATTTAAAAAACTTCATCAATTATATATTAAAGGGGAGGTCTTGGACAAAATAGGTGGGATGTTTTAATTATGACATTACTGCTGTAAAAATATATCCGATACTGTATCGTAAACTAAAATATGTCGTTATTTGTGAAAAGAAAAACGGAGTTTCATCAACACAGCCATAATTGAAAATAATACATTATATGCATTATATGAAAAGTCGATACATTTTAAAGATATAATTTTTTTCATATATACAGCTATAAAACGAAATGTGACAATGTTTTAGAAAGCGATATGATCTTTACGTTATGGAGTTTACTCCACAACTCAAAATGTGTCTTTCTTTGTGACAAAGTTTCCAAACCTGAAACGAAATAACGAATTATTATATTAAAACGTGGAAAATACAAAAGACATAAAGATGAAACTAATACACAATATAAAGCATGAAATGCCGAACAATTCTGTATGATTAGCTCCTAAATTTGAAATTTTTGACTTATTACGTTCTTGAAGTTAATGAACGATATGTATTTTAAAACTATTAAGATAGTAGCGCCTTTGAAATTTATACTGTAAACGAATAAACCTTCCTATTCAAATTAAATGAATTTTACCTAATAATTGCGCCTTAAGATTTTATGTTTTTTGCATATGGGTTATCAGTTTAAGAATTAGAATGTAATTCCTTATGTGTCAAATTGGTTATCTCTAGATATGGCTTAAAATTTAATGTTTTTTTCATTTTTTTTAACTGTAAAAATAAAGGAATAAAAAGTTGGTACGTTGGCAGTCAGATGCTTTGTCGATTGCAAAAAGAATATGCTCTAAACGAAAATTTGTCATACATTTATTACACATGTATTTAACACAAGAAGTCATGTGTGAAAAAAACATATACTCTAAAACTCTTTTATTTATTTTACATGCACAAATAGTACTTAGTTCATTTTAAGCAACAAAGGTACAATTTAGAAGAGCTTGGTACAATTTCACAAAAAATCTCATACCATTTCTGTTTGCGTATATAGAATTGGTTGTGTGAACTTGTGGTGAGTTCAGCTAAATTTCTGTTTTGTGTATTTTACTGATCGTATTAATCGGTTAGCCGGGTGTACTGGAGATTCTTCGTTCCACAAACATTTGAATGTGTGTAAATATGTATGGATAGATGTGTGTAAATATATATCAATATAAATGCTATGTATATAAAACGTTTGGTGTATAGTTTATTTTAATACACAGTACTTCTATTTTTCTTATTTTGCTTAAAACGTGCTGAGCAAAGAAACAGTAAATCATTGCAGTGAGAAACGTGAAAACGGCAGCAACACACACAGTCAAGTTCAAGTTTTGTTTGTTATTCTTATTTACTTTATCTATAGACATGTTTAGTTGTTGTAACAATTTTGATTTAGTGTTTTTGTTGTGCTGTTTATATTGATTTCGTTATTGTTCAAAGAAAAATATATATAAAAGAAACAAATTAATGTGAGTGCCAATTGCCAATAAAAATATAAAAATGTATGCCCATATGTACCTACTTCATTCATTCAATATTTTAGTGTAAAGTTAGTTACATTTTTTATTTTTTATCTACCTCTCAAATTATTAAAATAGAAAAAATATTAATTATTTTTGAATTTTAAATACCTACCTAAATAAATTATTGTACTCGTATGGATGTGTGCTTTCCAGTTAAATAAATTTAAAAGGACAAATGTAAAAGTGTATAAAAATAATTTAAAATTAATTAATATATAATTGTAAATAAATAAATACCGCTTAATTACAGTAAGTTTGTTAACAATTAAAGTGCCAAAAAAGTGTATTTTTTCTGGCTAGACAAACAAAAATAAATTAAAAGTAAATCAAGGCTAAAAAAAGTTAAAGAGAAAAAACCAAAAAAAAAAAAAAAAAAAAACAAACACTGCAGCCTTTATAAACAAAAACATTTGTATTTATGTATGCAGATATGTACGTTATTCCATACTACAGTAATTTTCAACAATCTCGCCAAATAATTATATTAGATCACACATTTTTTGAAAATTGCGACGTCTGTTGTCATCTCAAACGAATGAAATTAAAAAAAGAACAAGTTTCTATGAGTAGTGTTATATCTTTTAACGAGTGGAAAGTTTATAATTTTTATTTTGCGAATTCGTTTAAAAAATTTACAAAATGCAAAACAAAAACAGAAGTAAAATATATATGTTTACCAAGGCACTGTATGTTATTAAAATTAATTAAAATAAACAATTGAAGACTACAGTAACAAATTTAAAAGAAATTTATGCATACGCACGTACTTATAACAGTAGCTTGACAAACTAATAGTTCAAACTTTCAAAAGTTGGTTTGCGGTCTAGACACGGTCAAAGTGCCCATCAATTATTACAGTATTTGAATTATGTCCACAATGCAGAATAAAATTTGAAAAAATTTTTTGTTTTTGTATATCACATTTTAATGTTTATTGTGTTTGTGCCTCAAGCACCTAGTAATTTTTAATTTTAAACGAGATTTTAGTTCTGCGATTGCCAAAAATTTCCAAAGCAAAAAAAAAATTTGGTTATTCATTGACATTTACTAGTTATTACCTTCAGCCGGAAGAATTTTTCAAGGTTTAAAATAAGAATAAATAGGTGTGCTGTGCACAAATTTTCAATAGCAGTTAAGAGACTTTGAAAATCCAAGTGCATCCATACCAACCTTTAACGTAAGTTCTAGTAGAAAGTGTAGAAACAAGTTAAAATATGAAAAGAAATGAACAATCACATCTAAATAAATAATAATAAATATTGTGTTTAATGTTTAATTTATTCGTCCGCTGGTGTCATTTTTGCCAAACTGATAACAGGAGCAGGCACAGAATCAAACTACGAATAAATGGTTCACCATAATGTATGTCGCTCAGACACAGCGGCGTAAAGTAAATTACAAAAAAAAAAAAAATTGAATTGATTAAAAGTCTGGAACTTCTAAGCTACTTGCCCGATTTTCATGAAACAAACTGCGATTTATAGAGAACGTCTTAAGCTTTTCGTCTATTGCATTTGGATACACCCTGTGTCAGTACAGGGTAGTACCACAGGACGTCAAAGTAGGTAACCAGGAATTTAAAAAATGTTTCAGAGCTTATAACTTTATCAAAAATGAACTGATTCTACTAATTATTATTATTAAACTACTATTCCCAAAATTGTTTTTATATTGCATTTTAATAATAAATTTAAAAATTAGTTTTTAATCAAATGTAGGATAAGTAGGGCATCATTTATAAAGAAACCGCCAGAAAGAGGTATGTGCGCACACATGGGTTTGCCGCGTCTTAAAGTATAGGTAGTCATTTCAAAGAAGAAACATAAACATAATATAAAGAGAAGCACTTATTAAAAGAACACATATAAAAAGAGATTTTTTTCGCGAGGTATCATTATTGTGTGCATCATTTACAGCTGTTGTAATGAAACAAGTGTACAATTTGTGTATCAGTGGATAGGCAATTATCTCTACTATTAAGCTATGCTTAATTTTATACAGTAGTTTTTTAAATAAAAAAAGCTGTAAAAAATACCGCTAAAAACAAAAAAAAAAAACAAAAAAAAATCAAAAGTGAAATTTTGCGAATAAAATTTTACCTTGAATATCTCTGAATATATAGAAGATATTAAATCAGGTTTTCATGCCTTTAAGGAGTAATATGTACGTAGGTTAAATCAATCAAAATTTTGACAAACAATATATTCAAATATTATTTTTTGTGTAGATAAAAAATTTTCTTCCCGAAAATTTTAATTTTTTCTTCAATCACCTTCTAGACTCCATTTATGCGCAGGATGCCTACACAATGTAAGAAACTTTTGAAAACTAATCGCGCTAGAATAGTTGATTATAGAAATATTGGAAATCCGTATGCATTTTTTTTACAGTCTCGAACGATTAGATTTTGGTTAAAATATTGCTCATATTAGAACAATGCTGAGTGAAGGGTACTTCACAAAAATTCCAAAAAAAGACATCAGATAAATTACACAAAGCCTTATCTTAAAGAAAAAGTTAAAAATTTTATAAATTTACCTTAAAGCGTTAGAAATTTACTTAAAAAACTGATAGAACGTTTTGACCACTACAATTTGTTTGCCTGAAGTCATCGGAGAAATTCGAAAACCAACAAGAGAAGACGAATCATTGTTCACCATGACAATGTGAGCTCTCACACATCGGCTCAAACCAGAGCGTTTTTGACCGGCCAAAACGTCGAATTAATGGGTCATCCGCCTGACTTGGCATCTAATGACTTCTTCTTGTTTCCACACATCAAGAAAAAAATGCGTGGTCAACGATTTTCGTCGCCAGAAGAAGCTGTTGAAGTGTTCAAAAACCATGTTTTATAGGTGTCTCAATCGGAGTGGAAAAAGTGCTTCGAAAACTGGTTTGAGCGCATGCAAAAGTGTATAAATCATGCTGGAGAATACTTTGAAAAACAATAAAACCATTTTTGATTATAAATATTCGCATTTTCACTATTAGGCTAGAAATATATAGAGCAGCCCTCGTATAAGATTTGGAATTAAAAAAATTATGACCACTAAAATAATAAAGTCAAAGAAAAAGTTTTTCTGCAAGTTATTTCTTATAGTTTTAGCTTTCTAAATCTGTTTTAAAATAAAAGTATAAAAGACATTATGTTAATTCCAAGTACTTTTTTTCTTTTTCTATCTATGTACATTACTAAAAATAAAAATTTTAAAATCGGTTCACTTTTGATAAAGTTATAAGATGTGAAACATTTCAAATTCGAGGTTACCTAATTTGACATCCTGTGGTACTACCCTGTACTGACACATGGTGTATCCAAATGCAATAGGCGAAAAGCTTAAGGCGTTCTCTATAAATTGCAGTTTGTTTCATGAAAATCGGGCAAGTAGCTTAGAAGTTCCAGACTCTTAATCCAGTTTTTTGTAATTTACGCGACTGTGCGTCATTAGTCAAATTTTTTCAAGGTAATTGAAGTTTAAGTTTCTGACGAAAATATCAGATTGTTAAGTTCCCACTTTAATTAAAAAAATGATTCATAAATGAAAAACCCATTTAGGAAATCTTTCATCAATTATATATTAAAGGGAATGAATGTCTTGGACAAACAATGTGGAATGTTTGACTTACATCGTTATTGCTGTAAAACTATATCCGCTACGGTGCCATAAAACAAAATTTGCCGTCATTTATGACAAGAAAACAGGGAATTTTCAAAAAATACATTATATGCAAAAAGATCGATACATTTTTAAAAGATCACTTTTTCATATATACAGTCACAAAACGAAATGTGACGATGCTTTAGACAGTGGACACAGCGTCAATACTTTGCAACTATTGTTGCGCAACTCTTAAGTTTGTAAAAGAGAGAGGAAAGACGAGTGGAAACGGGTGCACTGTTTTATGTACTTGCAATTCTCTTTTTTTTCATTCGTAGTGTAAGCAAAAACAAGTTCTAAGCAGTCAGGGCCCAAATTACAGAAACAAAATTTGAATGTCTGGACGAGGACGTTGTGGAAAGTACAAAAGACATAAAGATGAAACGTATATATGATATGATATGATAAATGATCGCTATATATCAAGTACATGTAGACAAGTTGACGTCAATCATGTTGATCGTGTCTAGACAGCTTAAAAAAAAAGTAAAGAAATAAAATGTTGCTGAATTCTCATTCTACCTGTCTTAGTGTTGAGATTGGTAGCTCCAATTATAATAAAAAATTATGTATAATTGAAAAAATTTTGTTTTACACTTTTAAAATCTTTTGTGAAAAAATAAATAACTTTTAGGTAAATTTAATACGTTCCCTGCTATGCTGTTTATTAGAAGGTTGATTTCTAGGCCACGTGTACCATTTTCGGTATGCGGTAACCCTTTTAATAATTACTATAAGTACATATTTTTTCCGGTTTTTGAGATAGCGAAAACATTTTGAATTGAAAAATAGAGCTTGGCAGTTTAGAGTATATCGACAATGATACACGTGGCAGGGAACGTGCTAAGATAACACATATTCGGTATTTTTTATTTCCCTTACAATTTTATGGTTTTATGCAGTTTTTAATCAACCAAAATATTCTGCGACCAGTCTTGAACTATTTGATTTATTATTTTGCGAACGTTCGACTTTTACTTGCATAGTCACCCATCCCAGCGGTTCTGGCTAGGCTTGATTCCCTGCAACCAAATCTCTCACGACTGCCACATCTGTTATGTTATTACTTCCTTTTTCAAAAATGGCTTCATTAATCTTTAGACCACAATTATTACCTGTTCAACTATACAAGCAATTTCAAGCAGTTCATCTGCTATACCAGTTGCAAGTTTTTTTTTGAGCTTTCCTGCCAAATGGCTTGTCGAATGCTATTTATAAAAACTGAGTTTCATTTCTAATTTTATTTTAACAATTTTTTATACCACTGTCTTTTTCTTAAAGCGACATTTTATTCAAAAATAAGTAGATATGAATATATTTCTATTTATAAGGCAGATAAAAAGGTTCATACAAATATTGGCTATTTTACCGATTTCCTTGCTCTATTATATCAGTGCCATTTTTGATTTAAAGTAAATACATATCTATTTTTGTGATCACGCTAACTTTTTCAAACATGTTAATTTATTAATTTTCAACATATCATTGTCTTCTTAAATCAATCTAGCTTAAGCCCTACGCATTTTTTTAAAATGCGAGATTTAAAGAAAACCGGTATAATTGACAAGCGCCAATTGTTTAATTTAATAGTCATGTGACTGTTTATATTTAACTAAGTTTTTTTTTATTGATGACTTAAGTTACACAAATACATAGAATAATATAAATAAATGAGTTATTTTATTTACGATGTTTTAATCATTTGAAATTCGTATCATACTATGTTCTATGAAATATAACAAAAAAAGTTCAACGAACTTTTATAAAGACTATAATTTGCAATCAAACAAAGCACATAAAAACAAAAATACTAAAATAACAAAAACTAATAAACATGATTCGCTTGAGTGCAATCCATACATTATAAATTTAAATTATAACATAGGCAAGCCCACGTTGAACTTGTAAGTTAAAAACAATTTTCTAATACTGTACAAAATATGACGCATTCCCAATATATAAAGAAACTCGTGATATTATATCGATATTGCACAACCGAAAAGAAATAACTTCCATTAGGTTTTTCTTTATACCGTATTTGGAAATGTTTAAAATAAATATGTTATAGAAGGAAAATTAAAACTCAACGAGGACTACTTGCAGTATGTTACGCAACTCTTTTTACTTCTGGATAAATTCCCTAACTTAGTTAGGGATGAAACGATACGAGTAAATACAAGTACATATTCGATACTTTCCTCTCGATACCAAGTACTTTTAGCATCGATACTTTACCACCCAGTACCAAGTAGGTATCGGTAAAAAAGTAATCGTATCGGTCAAAAATACTCGTTGCATATTGAATTGAAGTTAATATTGAACATGACGCCATTACAGTCTTTATGAAATGTGCATAAATTAGTTATCTTTAGTAAAACGGTTAAAAGTTAATAGGCCAGAAACTTTATAGAGTTTTTGGTACTTTATTATCAAAATATTGAGTCTAACTTGTGTTTTATAAAAAAAAACTTCTTCAACTGCAGAAATATATAATTTGAGATACGAGTACAAAGTTACGTCATTTTGAAATTAAAAATTTACAATCAACTTCGGAAATAGACATGTTTTCTGGAAGTCCATAAAGTATTTCTACCAACAACTTTTTTAATATAAAAAACAACTTTCTTGTAAAATTAACTTATCAGTTATATTTAAAACAATATTGTTTAGTTCAGTTTAAAATTTTGTGCAAAAATCAATGCTGTCTATATTTAAAAACCAATTTTGTAAATGTTTTTTCTCTTTAAATGTTTAATTCATTCATCGATATTATCTTTATTAAAACATTTGCTGTTGTCAAAGCCATATCTCATTTAATTTTAACAATTTTGATTTTTTGTCTTATTGCCTTACCGTCTAATTTCTAATTCAAAAAAAAAAAAAAAAAAAGAGTGGCTCGTACCATGGCAAATCATGTACCAGGTAATGGCAATGGCGAATTTATTTATTTTCGTCGTTGCAGGAAACTTCAAACTTCATATACAAAATTTAACGCTGAGTTTTTGTGTATGGAGTTTGACATTTCCTACAACGACGGCAACGAATAAATTCGCCACTGCCACTAACTAGTAAGTATATCTTTATTTTAGAAAGAATTAAAAATCAATATGGGTATCATTTAAGAGCTTTCAGAACGTTTTAAGGGAATTTAAAAATTTTTTAAAAATGCTTAACCCATTAAGAGCCGATGGCATTTTTATGTAAAATTATAGACATGCAGTACCAATTTTTTTTAAATCTCTGCCACCTCAATATTTCCTGTTTTGATTGGAGTAACTTCACTAAACTAAAGTGCTGTTTCTATATCACAGGCGATCAACTCGTCAGAAAAATTTATATGGAAATAACTCAAAAACTGAGTGCTTTTCATATAAATTTTTCAGACGAGTTGCTCGCCTGTAATACAGAAACAGCATATAAATTTTTGTAGACGGTGAAGGGTATATAAGATTAGGCATAGCCGAATATAGCACTCGTACTTGTTTTTGATAAAATATTAATGTTTTGCTTTTAATATCAATTATAAAAATTTTAGAAAACCCTTCAGCACATATTACACTTTCAGCTTCATAACCGATATGTAGGTATGTTAACAATATCCTTAAAGTTCAAAATATTAAGAAAATATATTTTTTTATTTTTGAGAATTTTCTAAAAAAGAAAATTTGTAAACAGTTCTAGAAAAATGTGTTTGGTGGAGGAAAAAAGACATACATATATGATTTAAAAAGACGCACTTTGAAAATTTGTCTTGAATTTCTTCATGCTTTCAAGAATAAACAACAAAAATTGTAAATAACATTTATTTATAGAAGAGAAACCTTCTTGAATGATACGTAGTTTTTCTATATTAGAGGCATTTTTTTTTCTTCTAACTGGGAGAACATAGAGAAAATAGCAATTTGCTACTAAGGTAGCGAAAACGGTCACACTGCATTGACCAGCGATATGGATTTTTATTTTTCTTTGCCTTAATGATATGAAATAGTCGATCGATACGAGTAGGTATCGATACTTTCTGTTCGATATTGAGTACGTATCGATATTTTTCGATCGATACTGTATCGAGTAAAAATATCGATACCCTAATGGTATCGTTCTATTCCTAAACTTAGTGTGCTTCATAAAAAAACTATATGTGCATTAGATAAGGTTAAGATCAGAGTTCTTGGAGGTACAGGAGAAAGCATTGTAGCTTTACCCTTAGAAATGAATAATTTTTAAATTAGGCTCAAGTTCGTTTTTGTACTGGATTATCTAAATCTTTGGTAGTATTTACCCGTAAACAGCACATGTTTAATTCACCAAAAGGTGCCATTTTTTTAATTTCATATGCTGTCTCTTCGTATGTCACAGCACTTTATTTCTGGAATCGTAAAATTCAGCATTTTTGCAATTTTCATAGAATTACTATAGTATCACTATAGCCGATAGAACAAAAATACTAAAAATTAAAGGGTATTCCGAAGGCGACGTGATATTCATAAAAATATTGTTATTTTTTAACTGTGATAGGCAGACATGTCAAATTTGCAGTATAAGTAAAATTATGTGCGCTTAGTAACAATTAAAAAAGCTATACTTGCTATGACTCAATATTGCCGTGATTTTTGGGTGTTCCCAAAAGAATGTGAATGTTACGAATATTTTCTTAACTGTTAAGCCGGTACGGGCACACGATTGTAATTTATACTAATGTACTACAATTAGAGCTGTGTCGTTCGTGAAAGAACGGTTTAAATTGACGGAAACACTCAAAGGAATAGAATGATCTGGTCATTTAACTGAGGTCTTTTCGTCTAATAGTGTACGAGTTAAAATGAACGAATAAGTCCAGTGAACGGAATGAGTCAGACATTTAATTCGCTCCTTTCTTTCAATAGTGTACGGATTATATGTTGATGTATGGTTCACTTTCGTTTAGATGTTTTTTTATCCTTTTTTTATATCATGTTGTTGTATTTCAGTTGATTTTTTATGTATTAAAAGGAGTTGTCATATATGTATACGTACATACGTAAGTTGAATTAACAGTATTTTTTCAAAAAAAAACTTAGCAGATCAATAGCTTTTAAGCAGCCTAGAATCTTCTACAAGCTTGCCGCCTCTTCCCTCAGAAAAGTAAAACGTATAGACAGTCTGGTGCTAAGAGCTGAGGAAAATAAACTAAAATTGTTTTAAATTTATCTTAACATAAATTTTTTTATAACATCCATTCTTTTGTTATCTCAGGGCCGATAGATTACAGAATCAGACAGTCTTAGCGAGAAAAACTTTACTGATGACACACCATAAGGACACCTTGTTGCAACATACTGCTCTGTTGTTTCAGTTTGTCGCCGCCAAATAAGAGGAGCCAACTCTGGGCTAGGTTCCATGAACATGTTTTTTTTTCTTGTTTAGTGTGTTAAGACACAAACAAAATCATGGTGCATTGCTGGCACAAATCAAAATTTCTGCGTTCAAAAAACACTGAAGATTTAAAGACGATTTTACTTGTACATGCTGGAGTTATCTCGTAAGGCCTTAGCATATCACATTTTTAAGCAATTTAATAATTGAACTCTTTATACGAGGGCTGCTCTATATATTTCTGGCCTAATAGTGAAAATGCGAATATTTATAATCAAAAATGGTTCTATTGTTTTTCAAAGTATTCTCCAGCATGATTTATACACTTTTGCATGCGCTTAAACCAGTTGACCACGCATTTTTTTCTTGATTTGCGGAAACAAGAAGAAGTCATTAGGTGCCAAGTCAGGGCTGTACGGTGGATGATCCATTAATTCGACGTTTTGGCCGGTCAAAAACGCTCTGGTTTGTGCCGATGTGTGAGAGCTCGCATTGTCATGGTGAACAATGATTCGTCTTCTCTTGTTGCTTTTTCGAATTTCTCCGATGACTTCAGGCAAACAAATTGTAGTGTACCACTCAGAAGTGACCGTCCTACGTTGCTCAAGCGGAACAGTCGCCCCATGACCAGTTTTGCCGAAGAAACAGGCGACCATTTGCTTCGAAGTGCTTCTTCCACGAACAACTTTCGTTAGATTTTGCTCGTCTTTGAAGACCCACACGGTCGATTGTTGTTTCGTTTTGGGCTCATACGCATAGATCCATGATTCGTCACCTGTGACGATCGTATAAACGTCTTTTAAAGCACCTCAATCGTATTTTTGCAACATTTCTTTGCACCAATCGACACGAGCCTTTTTTTGAGCGACTTCCAAATTGTGCGGGATCCAACGAGAACAAACCTTTTTTACGGCCAGGTGTTCATGCAGTATCGAACGTATGCTGGTGGAAGAAATTTCCAAGGATGTCTCTATCTCTCGGTATGTCGCATGTCGATCTTGCATTATGAGTTCATGCACGGCATCAATGTTCTCTGACACAACAGCCGTTTTTGGACGACCTTCACGGAATTCGTCTTTGAGCGAGCTCCGGCCACGATTAAAATCATTATACCAATTTTTCACAGTGCTATGGGAAGGTGCTTCATCGCCATAAAAAGATTTAAGTTCATCAATGCACTCTTGTCGCGATAATCCACGTCGAAAGTTGTGAAAAATGATGGGACGAAAATGTTCACGAGTTAATTCCATTTTTTTCTATATTAATTTTTTCAAGTCACTGTTAACAACACAAATAATGGTCGTACGTTTTGAGTACCATTATGCTTAAAAATGACAAACTTTTCAATGGAAATGTCAGATTGCACTTGGCAGCACTCAGTGTTGCCAGGCCAGAAATATATATAGCAGTCCTCGTATTCACAAACAATAATTACTTTATTTGTGAGAAAAAACTTTTTGTGCTTTGTGTTTTCTTATTAAATATCTAGTTATGGTTTTGTTTGCTTTTATTCTTCACTATATTTATATCTCATACTATATTTATCTCTCTCTCTCTCTCTCTCTCTTGAGAACCTACAGAAAACCCGATTATTTGTTTTATTTTTCCAAGGGTTTCTTTTCTGTATACTTGTGGTTTTGATAAAGACACGATAAGGATTGTTAATCAAATTCTTACAATCATTCAAATTGAACGAATTGAGCGTACGGAAAAATGATAAATGAACGAAAAAGACCGGTCACTGAAACGAACGACCGGGCACAACTCTTACTGCTATAAGAATATGTAAATAAAAAAAATTAAAATGATTTGTAGTGCATCCCAATGGTAACGTAATTTTCACATGGCTGGTAAGTCGCTATAAAAACACGTGTAAAAAATTTGAAATAAAAAGTTTACTCTAATAGTAACATCATTTTCCGAGGGCCTTATTTTTAATTTACCCAAAATATGTTTTACTGTGACCGAAAATAAAATTAAAAATTTTAGAAAATAAAATTAAGGGTTACCCATTTATGATACGGAATCCTTGGTGTGCGAGTCAATCTTATACTTGGCGGATTTACTTTTGTTTTTAACACTAATAATTGAATAATTTTATAAAATAAAACATCTTGGTCGGGCAAACATTGCCAAATATAATTTAGATTTTTTTTTTTTAAATTTTAAACGAAATCTGTTAGTTATTAATTTCCAAAAGGAAACGCAAAAATGTTTCCAGGGCGTTTTTTTTTTTGTCTTCCATATAGCTTCAACTTAAACACAGTAAGAACAAATAAAATTGAAAGAATGGTTTTAGAGACACAAATTTTAAGAACTCGAAACATTGCTTCCTAATGGGACCAATTTTCATTTAAATTGTTGCCCTGAGTAACATGCACGAATAGAGTAAGCACTTATACAAATAATACTGCTCTTTTCTCCCGTTTTCTCTTACATTAGACTTTAAAGTTGAGGATCAATCTATTCTTCAAGTTTGACTCAAATCAGTTAAGCCGTATAAACAATTTCAGTTCTTCCCTTATTATCCCTGTGAATCTGAGTTCTGAAAAAAGGTATACTCCATTGTACCCCGATAAGGACCAACGACCGGTTTTCCGCCTTTTCTAACCGAAGCCCTAAATGTCAAAAAAAGGCATAGATATGAAGACTAAAATCTGTTGTGAAATTTTAAAGAAATCTAAAAGCATAAAAAACGGTGGCATTTAAATGTTAAGAAGGGTCAATTATCATTATATTAAATAAACAAGCAAGTGCAACAAAAAAAGATAATAAAATAATTTTGGCTTAAAAATTAAAGTTCGTTCCGGCTGTTTTTCTTTTGCATGTAGCCAAGGTGCCCTAATTCGAGTCAATATGATGCCTGCATTTGCTTATCGCTTCTCTAGTCTTGCAAAGTTTCATTCTAATCAAAATACTTGTTTAGAAACTACAGATTGATTTACATTTTATTGATTTAATTGATTTCTACTTAATGCAGAAGCAAACAGGCTCAATCTCATGCGCACAAAAAAAATTTTGAATTCAATGTAATTTGTAAACGCGAACACACTTAAAATAAAAAAAATTATAAAAAATATATTCCGTGAATGGAAAAATAAAATAAATTTAAGATGTAGAATAAGAAATAAATAACAAACGAAACGATGTATCAATTAGTTTCGCGATGCTCATTTAACGATTGCTCGTGCATCTCTTAATTAAATTTGAGAACATCTGGTTCTTACAGTAATAAAAACTTTTACTTTTCCGCAAGCAGCACAGTAACGTTTTTTCGAATAGAATAATCTTACAAATATTTTCATATATGTATTTCGCTAGCGACTAAATTTTTTTTTGGATTTTTTTTTTAGAAAATTAACGCAGTACTTGAAACTTATTCAAACTTACAATGTTTATAATATTCTCAGTGAGCTTAATTTTTCAAAAAATTTCTTGTAGTTGCTGTGGCAAAGATTTTGGATTATTAAACATTCTGTCGCCTCTTCAGCTATAAAAATAAACTGACGTTGGTTTTATCTAAAGTGTGATAGGCTTGTTTAACATTTACGACATTTACACTATGCAATTTTTCATGAAGCTAGCATGAAATTTTTGTTTGTTGGTAATGTTAAATGCTAATGTTTATTTTTAGATAACGCTGTAACTTTAATAGAAAATTGAGAAAAAAAGCCTCAAAAAATTGCATTGTGTAAATCTGGACATTGTCAACATTGTTAAAGTTATCATTTGCATTCGAGCAAAGTCTATAACATCGAAATATAACTTTCAGATCACTTACAAAATTTGCACTGCAGTCGATCTTATTGCTCAAAAATATAAGAGACCAACACATGTAGCTTCACTATTTCTTATGAAAGCAAAGCTTTAGAATTTATAGTTGAATCAATTTTAATAATTTTTTAAATCTGCGGGTTACTAAATTCTCTAATACTTATCGTAGCCATTTTCTTAAGAGTCAATTTTTTGTTTGTTAAAGTCATGCGGATATAACCTCAAAAATAGAAATAAAAGAGAAAAAGGGTTGGGATAGGCAGAAGACAATTTAACAATCTACAACTAAAAATACTCATTAAAATCGGTTTAGTAGTTTTTGTTGTACAACTGCACTAATTTTCTAATTTAAGAAAAGCATCCCACTATTGCGTGACAACTCTGGCAAGTCAAGTTGATATAAATTTGAGTTATATCTTCTAAAAATATAACGATAACGATCCCATTGGGAACCATTCATATGGGATCCCTTATGTAGAAAAAATGAAAGAAAAAATAAAAATAGTTACTAAATGTTTGCTGTGTTTTTGTGTAGAACATTTTTGAGTTGTTATTGTCTTCTGTCTTATTGATTCAATGGAGTTCTCATTTAATCAATTTGGCTTTTGATATAAGACTTTCTGTTTTTCTATACAAAATTTGGGTAAAATCCACTGATGAGCTATTTAAGCAATAGTGAAATGGCCATATGGATATGCTTTCCCCGCAGTAATACATTTCATTTTGTAGTTTAGTTTAAAATAATAAATATTTCTTGAGAATATCATGAAATATTTATATTTGAAGGAATCAAGCACGAATAAAGTAAATGAATTAAATTTTAAAAGATTCCGAATAATAAATTTTCATTTTGACATTATTGTGATGTTTATGCGGTTTTCAGAAAATCGTGAAAACTCAATTTTTAATACCATATTCAGCGTTGCCACTCAAGAAATTGACTTCCTACCAATAATTTTCAAAAATCCTACCAACATCGTTCACAGCCTACCAAAAATTTAAAAATGCGTTTTTTGCACATAAACTCTGTTATACTAAATTGGTTTTATTCCGTAATTGTTGAGGTGGAAATTTGTCTTTTGGTGATTTTTAAGATGAATGTTATGATTTAAAATAATTTTAAAGCATACTATGCAGAATGAACACCCATCGCTTTCCTGGAGCCAATCAAATTCGCTCAACCATTCGGTTCTAAATTTTTTTTTGACTGTTTCTTTACATGAAATATTAGTAAATATTTATGTAATTAATAGGTACATGTATACAATTACAAAAGTTTACTTACTTTTTGATTTTGTCTGTTTATTTTTTTAATACAAACACTTGTAAATAAGCCTTCACTCAAAAATATTGTTAATTTCAATTTCATAATATTGTTGGCGTTTCTTAAACCAGAGATGGTTATAGCTTTAATCATCTTTATGCAAAGAAGCAGAGATGTCTTTTATTACACCTAAAACAGTTTTTGAAAACAGTGGTAAAACTATTCACAGTTATTGTTTATTTAATTCAAAGTTACATTTTTTTATTTTATGTTCTGAATTTTTAAGGTAAAAAATTTACTATTGCTAAAAAATTGCTACAGGAGGAAAACCTACCAAAATTTAAAAAAAAATGCAACAAACCAACCAAACTACCAAACTGTTTTTTAAAAACGAAAAACTACCAAGTTTGGTCCGATTGGACCAAAGCGGCAACGCTGACCATATTTGTTAAACCGATGAAGAACTTTTCATTATTTTCCTTAAAGGTTTTTTCAACTTTGCCTCACGGTACTTTTATAAAAATGGTATTATTAATATTTTGATTACATATTCCATTTACCCATTACTACATTATTAAGACAGAATTAGTTTCGTGATAAATCAGCTGATAAGTTTCTGTTAAATGGAGAATATGTATTAATGATTTGTTTTTACTTTCTGTTCTGTTTCGTTCGAATCAGTAGTAAATAGAATTCAACGTTATTTAAAGTTGTTTGGTAGTGTGAGTGCAAAATTGTAAACAGTGATAATGTGACATAAAGTACTGGCTATTTTATTTTCGCTCGCTGTTACTAAAGGCCAGGAACCACTATCATCCTCAGTCATACGATCTGTCAAAAATTGCATGTGTGCTCAAAATGTATGATAGTGTGGAATAAAAGTGTATATGGATGACAGACTTTTTGTCAGATCTGTACGATTTTATAATCTTTTGAAATAATTCATAAAATGTTTTTCTCTATGTTATCAGGGTTGATTTTTTTAAGATGATGAGGAAAAAAACAACAAAATATTAAAATCATATGTTTTCGCATCTTTTTTGTATAATAGTGTGGCACCTACGACGCCATTTTAAAACGATTTTTAAAGTAGGACAGAATTCTGTCAGATTTTTGTATGATTAAATCGTACAATTGCGTATGATAGTTAATCCTGGTCTTAAGAAAATATTTGTAAGCAATGTTGCCAGTTTTTTTCGAGCTTTCTCACCAAATGGCTTGTCGAATATCGCCACTATATAAAAGTATGTAATATTAGTTATACAAACATATTAATCGCATTGCTTATAACAATCTCAGTTTTCTTTTGAAAAAAGGAATTCATATAAAAAAGGTAAACATTGGTATTATACGAGGGCTGCTATATATATTTCTGGCCTGGCAACACTGAGTGCTGCCAAGTGCAATCTGACATTTCCATTGGAAAGTTTGTCATTTTTAAGCATAATCGTACTCAAAATGTTTTGACGTACGACCATTATTTGTGTTGTTTACAGTGACTTGAAAAAATTAATATAGAAAAGAATGGAATTAACTCGTGAACATTTTCGTGCCATCATTTTTCACAACTTTCTACGTGGATTATCACGACAAGAGTGCATTGATGAACTTAAATCTTTGTATGGCGATGAAGCACCATCCTATACCACTGTGAAAAATTGGTATAATTAATTTAATCGTGGCCGAAGCTCGCTCAAAGACGAATTCCGTGAAGGTCGTCCAAAAACGGCTGTCGTGCCAGAGAACATTGATGCCGTGCGTGAACTCATAATGCAAGATCGACATGCAACATACCGAGAGATAGAGACATCCTTGGACATTTCTTCCACCAGCATACATTCGATACTGCATGAACAGCTGGCCGTAAAAAAGGTTTGTTCTCGTTGGATCCCGCACAATTTGAAAGTCGCTCAAAAAAAGGCTCGTGTCGATTGGTGCAAAGAAATGTTGCAAAAATACGATTGCGGTGCTTCAAAAGACGTTTATAAGATCGACACAGGTGACGAATCATGGATCTATGCGTATGAGCCCAAAACGAAACAACAATCGACCGTGTGGGTCTTCAAAGACGAGCAAAATCCAACGAAAGTTGTTCGTGGAAGAAGCACTTCGAAGCAAATGATCGCCTGTTTCTTCAGCAAAACTGGTCATGTGGCGACTGTTCCGCTTAAGCAACGTAGGACGGTCACTTCTGAGTGGAACACTACAATTTGTTTGCCTGAAGTCATCGGAGAAATTCGAAAAACCAACAAGAGAAGACGAATCATTGTTCACCATGACAATGCGAGCTCTAACACATCGGCTCAAACCAGAGCGTTTTTGACCGGCCAAAACGTCGAATTAATGGATCATCCGCCGTACAGCCCTGACTTGGCACCTAATGACTTCTTGTTTCCGCACATCAAGACAAGAATGCGTGGTCAACGATTTTCGTCGTCAGAAGAAGCTGTTGAAGTGTTCAAAAACCATGTTTTAGAGGTGTCTCAATCGGAGTGGAAAAAGTGCTTCGACAACTGGTTTGAGCGCATGTAAAAGTGTATAAATCATGCTGGAGAATACTTTGAAAAACAATAAAATCATTTTTGATTATAAATATTCGCATTTTCACTATTAGGCCAGAAATATATAGAGCAGCCCTCGTATAACATTAAAAAAAAACAGTCAATCTGTAGGATTCGAGTTATTTTTATAATCAAAGCTTATACCTCGATCTCATAGTGGTATATTAAAATATTTAAATAAATGTTTAAAATAAAAAAATTGATTTAAGAACGCATATCAATTATTGCATCGAAACTTACATACACATTTCATTCGTCTCTTGTATCATTACTGTGGTACATTTCATTTGTGTCAAATCTAATTAATATACCTTTCGTAGGAATGAATGTGTTACAACATACGTTAGTTATATTCATTTATGTTATTACCACCAGTAAAGAATTGAAAAGTTCATATTGCATTTTGTTTCTTAACTTGATTTTCAAAGAATTTATTACATACTAAGAACAGCCATCGAAAACTGCTTAATGTACCAGCAGCAACTTGATAGTCGTAAACTTTAGGCCAGAACTCGTATATGCTTTTTGGTATTTTATTCTCGAAATATATAGTTTAGTTAATGAAAGAAAATTTTGCACACTGTGTTTCATAAATACCGAGTACCTAAATAGGTCTTCAACTCTTTTAAAAAATTTTTAAACTGCAGAAAATTCAATTTGTGATACAGCATTTTGAAATAGATAACTGGCAAACTTCAAAAGTAGACATGTTCTTAGAAAGTCGATCAAGCATTTCTTTCATCAACTTTTTTAAATATAGAACAAACTTTTAAAATTCTAAGCTGAAATCAATGTTGTCTATATTTAATTTGGCCAATTTTGATCTTTTTACCTTTACCATTTGGCATTTAATTAAAAAATTAATATATATTTGTATATACAAGGCAAATAAAAAAGGTACGTACAAGTTTGTTTTTTTTAATGCAATGTATCGTAGAGAAAATGATAAAAAATAGCCAAAAATTTAAAAAACCTCTCGCTGTTTCAAAATTTTTATCGCCAAAAAGGATTTCTTATAGCCACGTTGGGTGATTGGGTTATTGTATCCTTCAAGGGTATATACAAGTTTGTAATTCCGTGTGTAATTTCTAAAATATCCATTTTCGACCCCATAAATTGTTTATATTCTGACTTCTTATGCATACCGAAGTCCATTGAGCGATGTCCGTCTGTCCGTCCGTGTTAGTGTGATTTCACAAAAAAATAGGTATGTCAGTCGATCAGTAAGTAAGTAACTCCAAACAAAAAAGTAAATATATGGGGCGATATAGAATTGAAAGGTAAAAAAAATCGCATCAAGTGAAAAAATTGGCGCTCGCACATATTTTTCGAGTTACGGGGCTTTGAAATTTAAATTTTTTTTAATACCAATATGGGTGTCATTTAAGAGCTTTTGAAGACAACTTTAGGGATAGATTTAATTTTTTTTTAAAATGCTTAACCCGTTAAGAGTCATTTCTTTTATTTCTTATTTCTCTGTCAATCCAATATTTGCTTTTTTGATTGCAGTTACTTCACTAAACAAGGTTTACATAGATAGTGAAGGGTATATAAGATTCGGCACAGACGAATATAGCACTCTTACTGGTTTCGATTGTGACATTAATTCCATGGACACATCACATGTTTTTTTTTATTTATTGCTACCATCATCTATGTGTCTTACCTTAATAACGTTAAATAATAAATTTTAAATTACTTTGTAGAGTGGTACAACATTTTTTCTTACATCGAGATTAAAAGTTTATAGTATTCAACTGAAAAAAAGAATCCTTTATTATGCACCTGTTTCGTTTTAATTTGTTTGCTGATATTAAACTTCATAATTAAATTAATAAGTACAAACTTTTAATATCTGTTAAATATGGGATACATGTTTTGTAGTCATGGGAGGTGTTTTTACTTCATATATATTCAAAAAACACAATAATTATTATACTAGCTTATTTTACCCTGCGTTCGATTTTTATGGGCTTTTTAGGCACCGTAAAAAATATTATAGCATTGTTTACTACATTTTGGAATCGAAAAAATAATTTCGGAGATAACATATTAAAAATCTTACAGAAAGCATAGCCAAGTGACCAAAGGTACGCAAATAGAAAATTTGATGGGCTTGAACTTTGGAAAATAATTGGTTGATTTCATTTTTTAAATTATATTTTTGTCTGTCATTAAATCTGTATTCATTCTTCATTAAAAATGTTTCACCTTGGTATTAGTATTGCTCGGTTTTTTTATTTTGACTTATTTTTAAAGGAATTTTATTTTGCAATTCCACATACCAACATGACCTTATTATTAATATGTAATAATTAACACAATTTATTGTCAACCACCTAAATAAAATTTCAAGGCAGGATTTTACTTTAGTTATTAGGTGCTGTTTAAACACAGGTCATAATATTTTATATCGTTTAGAATGGCCGTTGTATTTGTTGACTGCAGATAATAAAACATCCTTCGGTTATAATGTATTGAATGTTTTATTATGTGAAACAATAATTATGTGAAATAATAATGCCGTCTAAATTAAATTACTTCATGTGACTTTTCCTTCTAGAAATGTGCTGCTTCTTGCTTTTTTTCATTTGGATATACGCTAAAAGCTATGTCGTATAATAAAAGTGTAAAAATAATCTATTCATAATGTATCCATATTTTATTAATAAATAGCTCTTGATTTAGATGTAAAACCACTATTTTGATTTGATGATTTGATACGATGGAAAATTTTGCAACAAATTTTGCTTAAATCATTTTACTTTAATACTATGATCTATAGACTTCAACAAAAAGGTTTTTTGAACTTTATTCACAAACAATTGAAAGCATTAAAACGATTATTAAAACGATTAACTATGAAATTATTAAAGTCTATAGTGCGAACTTTCTTTTAGTATTTTAAATGTACGCGGATACACAAAGGTGCTTTCTGTCTGCATATAGAAAAACAGTTATCATCGATTCATAGAAATTAAAAGCAGCTACAAATTTGAACTCAATCGGATTAAAATGACTACTGCAAATAGTCCTAGGCCGCTCTTTGGAAATACAAATATCCTATCTTACAATGAGGACAAATAAGTCTCTGCATTTCAAATATCGTTAAAATCGTTTCAGTCTTATAGCAATGATTTTCTGTGGCAGCTGTGGCTCGGAGGATGAGGAAGAGACCGTATTGCACCACCTGTGCCACTGCCCATCCCTGGCTCGAAGAAGATTTAGAATTCTTGGCTCTCCTTTTTTCGGGACATAGCGAAGTTCATCCGGGAATCTTCATGGTTCCCAACTGGGTAAAGGGAGTCTTCCTTGTGGTATCACAACGGGCCATTCGATTGTGCACACGTGAGCTTCGTCGTGAGAGGATGCCACTCCTAACTAACTAACTGTAGCCATGATTGACGCATGCACAAACAAGCAAGCTTACAAAAAGATTTATAATATAAATTAGATATCTATTTCGAAAGTAATAGGAAAAAATTATGTAGAAGAATTCGACAAGAAAAACATTGTGTATGACAGCTTCTCCATGAGTTGCACTTTAGACATGATTTTCTAAATAGTGCACTGTTAACAGAGGACATACATACGAGTATATGTATTTACTTCAGCACAATATCTTAACATCAGAGAAAGGAAACAGTATTCTCATTAATTAGATTTACAATCGAAGTGTATCACTATATTTCAATATGAACACATTTATTTATACTTCGCAGCATAATGTCGAATATGAAGATTATAAAAAACCGTGAATAATATTTGATTCACATCAGATACAAAGGATACGTTAATAGTTGGTGTATTTTATAATTTGGTATGCATATCTTGGGTAACCCTCCTTGTTGCCAATTTCTTTGCGTGGAGTGGATGCCCATTTTTATAAATCTTTAGTTAAACATAGGAAAAAACTGAAAGTCGGAAGCTGAAAAAAAGTCATGCCAAACATTTTTTAGCCTTTACTCAGCGTTACTATTTGTCGACTAAAGTCGAAATATAATCCTTTTTTTCGGCGGGCTGTGACTTTCTGTGAGCCTTTTTTGCAACTTTCTCCCTTTTTGTAAGTCTACCCACAAAAGCAAGTTTTGTGAGCAACGCATTTTAAACTTCCGTATTTCGATCAACACAACGATCTAGTAGGCTGAAATGGTAGTCATAATATAAAATGCAATCAAGATTTATTTTTTATTTTGCAACTTCTTTATACTTCTTTCGGCAACATTGACATAAAAATTGCTAATCGGCTTTCAACAATATTTCTTTGAAAATATTCAATTTTTTGCAACAAAAGGGACAGCTGAAAATTAAGTATAAAATAAACAAGTAAGAGTGCTACATTCGGCTATGCCGAATCTTATGTATCCTTCACCATCTATGTAAATCTAGTTTAGTGAAGTAACTCCAATCAAAAAAAAAAAAAAAAAAAAAAACACAAATGTTGGGATGACAGAGATATAAAAAAAAAATAATAAAAAATAAGCATTACACATACAGTACTGTTCGAAACCTAAGCAACTTTTCCCCACTAAGTAATAATAGACTCTTATCTTTTCTTTAAATAAATTTATAGAAAATATTCTTTATTTATTACTACACAATCTGTCTATAACCTAAAAATACCAACAAAAATTAAAATCCATTTCTTTGAAAGTTGTGATAGAATAAAAACAAAATTAACCTTAAAATTGGCTGTTCAAAACCTAAGTAACTTTTAATATTTGCTATGATATCCTTTATTTCTTACGACCTCAGCGCATCTTTTGTGTATAGATTCAATAAGATTCGATAGAATAGATGTTGTTATAGCTTCCCACTCCGATTTTCGACAGTTTATCAGCTCCTGTTTATTTTTAAAGCGTCGAGTTCCAACTCTCCGTTATAAAATTTCAAAGAGGTTCTCTATGGGATTCAAGTCTGGCGATTAAGGTGACCAATCCAAAACCTGAACCCCATTAGCTAATAACCAATCCTTGACTAACTTCGATGAGTGTTTTGGGTCATTGTCATGTTGAAACACCCATCGAAGTGGCATTTCCCACTTAGTATAGTTAAGCATGTGAGTTGCTAAAATGTCTCTGTAAACAAAAGGGTCCATTTTTGTTTGAATTTCTACAAAGGGACCAAAACCATTGCCGAAAAACAAGTCCAAACCCTCACATTTCCACCTCCACGCTTTATTGTGGCTTTTGAGTACCGAGGATGTAGCCGTTTTCCTTTTGGTCTTCTCACGTGGCAAACTCCATCTGAATTTAGTAAGTTAAATTGAGATTCATCACTAAACAAAACAGTTCTCCATTTGGATATAGTCCAATCCATATGTGCTCTACCAAAATCCAACCTAAAACTACCGAAAAGCTGAGAAAATCAATCAAACAAACCTCTTTTTTAGATACTTCTTAGTCAGTATAGGCTTTTTAGATGGCATGAAGCTCCTTAAGTTTTGTTCCAATAAACGTTTTCTTACTGCGGAAGAACTAATCTGAAGTTCAAGCTCATTCACTATGCCTTTCGACGAAATAAATGGATTTTTTTAACTAGACGGAAAATTTTCTGGTCTGTTCGCTCAGAAGTTTTTCGAGGTCGCCCACCGCTATTGGCCTTCTCTACTTTCCCAGTAGCTTTATACTTTTTTATAAGTCGGGAAACTATTGATTTAATAATATTCAATTGGTTTGCTATAGCAATTTGGGGTTTACCGTTATTAAAAAGTTCAATAATCTTTAGCTTAAAAGCTGATCCATAACGTGTTCGCGTCATGGTTGCGCTTCTAAAGAATTGGTACTACTTAAATGTATAAAATCAACCAAAATTACTTTTTTCAATAGCAATCATAACAGTACTAAAATTTTTGTTTAAAATTTTTGTTGTTGTTTTAGTTAATATTTCGCAACAAATGCAACAATGTAAAAGTTACTTAGGTTTCGAACAGCGAATTTTTAAGTTAATTTTGTTTTTGATTTATATTTTCTTCCAAAGACATAAAATGTATTTTTTGTTGTTATTATTAGTATGTAGACTTTACGTATAATACGAGTAATAAATAAAAAGGAAATTTTTTAATAATCTATTTAAAGAGAACATATACGACCATGAGTATTTACTTGGGAAAAGTTGCTTGGTTTCGAACAGTACTGTATATACTTATGGGGTCGGAAATGGATATTGTAGAAATTACACGTGGAGTGACAAACTTCTAATTTTTGTGTTGAAGGGTATAAATAGTTGAAATGTGGTTACAGTTAGATCTTTAATAATAAGTAAATTAAATATAAAACGCTTTCTGCAATGTTAACAAAGTAATCAATTTTAATAAATATCCCCTGAAGAAGTTGGAAATAAACAAACGATACGTTGGGAGAAATACAAACATAATAACGTTTTGATTTTATTAATATTTGGATAGACAGATAACTGACCATAACAGTCAAAAATAATAAAATAAAATAATAATAATAAATATTTTAATTATAAAACTGTTATGTCCTTATTATAAAACTCAATGTGACATAAAAATGTAATTTTTCTTTAATAAATAGAACATATAATTTTATATTTTGTAGAAAATTTTTGTTGTTTTTTCAAAGTTTTGGTAGATTTTAGGGATAACTTTGGTAGGAAAAAATATTACTTTGTGACAACACTGATTGCACGTTAAAATTACTTGAACATTAAAAAAACCATATAGCTGTAAATTATAACAAGTATTAAAGAAAAAAAAATATTTAATAATTTTTCAAAAAACTTTTTTGGCTCCATTAAAAACTTAAGATTGTGTTAATCTCATAACAAAACCCGCTGAATATTTTTGGAGTAAAATAATATGAAAAAAACGCATTTTAAAGTGGACCAAGTGGGTATTTAGAGAAGAAATAAATCGGGTCACCGGCATAGTGGGTGTAGTCTAGGACTAGTAGATTCCACCGATGTGCAATCTACGTAAGGACTCAGCTCTATATTCGAGTTATGAATTTTTAAAAATTTTGCTTGAAGGGAAAAATAATATGGCAAAGGGCATACTTTGAAATGGACCAAGTCGGTAAATAAAACGGCCTTTTGTGTCACTCTTAGAAAATTCCGAACGGTAACCTTGCATAAACTGCTCATGTGAAAAAGTTATTAAAATCGGTATAGATAAAGAATAGTTTTAAGTTTCCAAAAACACAAGTTTGTTAAACTGGATGCCCTGTATCCGGATATTACAATCGAAGGAATTTTATATATGTGTAAATTTTTATTTATTTTTATTTTAAGAAGTGTAAATGTTTCGTATTCAATACCACCTTTTTGCTGTTCATGCCTTACATACATAGTTTTTTTTTTAATATGTTTGAGTATATTGTTCTATTTAGAAATAATTAGTTATTTATCAGTTGCAATTTATAATTAAATGAGAAAAACTAAAAGTTATTTTAATGAAAGTAAATAACCAGAGCAAAAAACAAAAACACTATGAAGTTGACAGTTTTGTAAATAAAAAACGGAAGTTTATATTTATTAACAAAAACAAACATATCGCTTCTACTCGTAATATTGTGTCGCTACAACAAATTCATTCCAATAAGAGTGTGAGTTTTACAATTCACAATTAAATGCTAATATTTTTGTTTAATATTTATTTATTATTTAAAATTGTTTGCTTAGACTGTGGTTTTTTCATCAGCTAACAACCTCTATTTGTCAATTGTTTTTCAAGACATATATTCGAGTGTGAGTAAATAAATGCGAATCAATGACAATAGAGGTAAACCAGTAAATTTTTTAGATTAATTGATAGGTTGTTTAAATAAGTAATGGTGACTATTAAAGTCAAACTCAATACTCTTTGACTCAAATACTTAAAACGTTCTAAAAAAGCTGTTAAAATGTGAATAAAAATCGATTAATTATTAATTATCGTATATTTACCAACATTAATAAATCTGAATTTTATGCTTTTTTTAATTTTCAACCGTAGTAGGCAGACATTTAGAATTTACGCAAAGTCCTAACAAATATGTCCGCTATAAAAATAAGTATTAACATAAATTAAAAAAACAAATAAGAATGCTATATTCGGCTATGCCGAATCTTATATACCCTTCCCCATCTATGTAAATCTAGTTAAGTAAAGTAACTCCAATAAAAAAACAAATATTGGGGTGACAGAGAATTAAAAAATAAAAAAAAAAAAATTGGTACTGCATGTATATAATTTTACATAAAATGACATCGGCTCATAATGGGTTAAGCGTTTTTAAAAAGTTTAGTGTTTCTTTAAAAATCTCTTTAAAAACTTTAACATTATACCCATATTGATATATTAAAAAATTGGAAAATTTCAGAGCCCCGCATTCATTAATTCTCTATCGCGCCATATATATACATTTTAATTGAAGTTACTTAATTGTTCCAAGTGACATGAAAAAATTCTCTATGACTAAGATATTTGCTTTTTGATTGGTGTTACTTCACTAAACTAAATTTACATAGATGGTGAAGGGTATATAAGATTCGGCATAGCCGAATATAGCACTCTCACTTGTATCATATTAATTTTCCCTAGAAGCAAAATGTTTAAAAGTTCATATCTCTGATATCGGGCCGAATCCAGACGTTAGTTATTCACCGATGGAATCTACTGGTCTTAGGCTATTCCCATTATACCGGCGTCCCGATTCATGTCTTCTCGAAATATCCAAATGGGCCACTTTAAATATGTTGTTTTTTCATAGTATTTTACTCTACAAACATTTAGCGAGTTTTACTATATGATTATGAAAATTTTTTTGTAAAATTCTTAAATATTTTTTTCTTTAATAATTGTTATAATTTAAAGCTATAATGTTTTTTTAATGTACATTTACGTATTTATTTGACGTATTTATCTTCACACCCTTGCGATATATTCAATCCGATTCATATTAAGTTATTGGCTATTTAAATTCGCTTAAGATGTCTAAGAAACAATTTGTATAAACCCTGTTGCTAATCATCACTGTTCTCAAGGTAATGCTGATGAATATTATATCTATACATATAAGGCACAAAATGTGTTTGTTTGTCGGATAGTTATAGCTACCCACACCAATGGACCGATCTTCCTGGAATTCTGATAGTGGATAGTGATAGTGAAAGTAAAAATTTATTATTATGTTACTTGGTAACTGTAATAGGTAGCACCTTGAAACTTTGTCTAAGTAATTCTCTTATTAATGTGCATAATGTAGTGAAAAATTATCATCGTTTATCTGGAGAGTTATAAATGTAGAGCCCTTAATTTTTTTTGCTAGAATATTCCTTCTTCATATGCATAGTCTCGCGAAATAAAAGATCGATAAAAAAGTGGGCGTGGTAGCTCCTATAAAAAGTGAAAAGTTGTTATCATTCATCTTAGGAATTGCAAGTGTTCAGAATCAAATGAAAATTTGGCTGGATTGGAAAAGTGGTTGTGGTACCATTTTTCCCATTGGGGTAGTGAAGTGCACCGAGAATGGCAGGTGTAATAAAATCCGGTTAATAAGAATCTCAAGTAGAGTCAAATATAATTTTTGTATTGTATAAAATCATATATGAGAACTAGCGATGCCAATTTGTTTGCTTGTTTAGAAAATGTTCAAGCGTTTTTATTCTTGGTCTTTTTTCACCTTAATACACAAATACAAATATTTACATACATAAATGAAATAATTTTCATTGAAAAAGCTTTTTTTTTAAGATATTTGTGGGTATTTGAGCAGAGACAGACATTAATCAATTTTCATGGCATTTCTGTTTTATTATTATTGTCATTGTTGGTGCGCAATTAAATCAATAAAATGTTCATCTTTATGCATAAATACAAATGAATAAAATTAATATTTAATATTGATTGTGTTGTTTATTTTGATAAATTGTGTGTTTGTTATTGAAATTGACAGTATAACACAAACTCAAACCACCAGTGTCAGGCTGTCAAGAAAGAACAATGGTAAAAAGATGTGACTGAAGATGGAAAATTTCCGTTGTTTTATTGTGTTGAATAATTTTAGGCTTCATTAAAAGCAAATTGGTTAAAAATAATAGTTGAGCGATTTTTAGTCATTTAATAAATAATTCTTTTTACGAGCAGTTACGCTTAAGAATTACTTATCGAAAATTTTGATGCATAATAAAGGGTGTTTTTTATAGACGTATACAATTTTGAAATTGAATAAAAAAGAGATGACTGCCTTTAAATGACTTTAAGTTTACTTTATTCAAAATATAAACTGGCATTATAATTTAAATATGACTTCTGGCGTCTGATCACAACGACAGGCAAGGATGTAGTCTTATCTGTATGTCCAATTTTTGATGTCTTCTTGCAACATTTTTGGCTGTATATCGGAAATAGGGCGGCGTTTGTTATATTCTAAGGAGTTAATCACTTAGGGCTTTTCGGCGTATACTAACAACTTCACTTATCCACATGGAAAATAGTCTAGAGGCGTTAAGTCGTACAATATTGGAGGACAATTTTCAGGTCTTTTGCATTCAACCAAAGTGAACTTTTTCGCTCATGAAGGTCAGGGCCAACGGTAATCTTGTTGTGGGCCCATTCGCCGAATCTACACCTTGCTATTTGCACGTGCAAGTTCCTTTCGCAATGCACAGGAACTTGATGTGTCCATGTTGATGGGACAAACTGACTGGACTTCTACATCACAAATGACTTCTTTCGTACTCTTTGTACCACGGACGTCTCCGGGGATGCATGTTATCATTTAGAGTTAACGTAATGCGAAAACATAGCTAATCGAATTAATTGCTCTGATGGACGATTGTTTACAGAATTTTTTGGCGTTCTTCAGGCGTTAATCTATTCATATTGAAATACCTAACCAAACTAAAAATAAATCAGTTGATAGCTGACAAAATGGCCTCCACTTAAAAAACACTCTATATAAAAATATTTTTTTTTAATTAATTAAATTTGTACGTCAACAGAATTATTAAATATCTTGTAAATATTTTATTATAGATATCAATGTCAATTGTTGTTGTGAGTAGTATGTTGCAACACACTCTTGTAATATTCTCTTATTAAACTTCTGAAATCGTCAAATTTTGAAAGGAAAACAAATTGAAAATTATAAGAAAAAACTGTTTTGATATTATTTTTAATATTCACATAAAATTGGTATCATTAAAAATAAACACAAAACTTTACTTCTATGGGGAAAGCATGTCCATATGGAAACTTTGCTACTGCTTAAATAGATCTCCAGATAAAAAAATAAAAATCCAGATTTTTTGTTTGATATTCAATAGACAAGAAGAGAATTATATTCCATTAGGAAAGCAAATAACAAAAAATTTCAAATTTCGAAACATAATTTTTGAATTTATTTTTATGGCCCATAGAAAAATGAATTTACCGAAAAAATATTTTGCTAACAATATAATCGTAAATCTTTAAAGACCACAAGGAGTAAAAGTGTAGTTTTGGTTCATGTAACTTCTAGGGTTATAAGTTACATGGACCAAAAGTTCTAAGTTAATTAATTAAAATATACGCACATTGATTTGAAGAGAAAACTAAGTTACATAAAAAAATTAAATTGAAATAGCGTGAACTAAGCACTCGTCTTATTCTTCTCAACTCATCCTCTTCATTGTCTTTAGAATCATCTGAAAAATTTCATAATTTTGTTTCTAGTGGTACATTGAAGATGATCTTTTTTATACCCTTCAGCACAAAGAGGGTGAAAGTGTTATATATAAGTTTGTCATTTCGTCTATACGCATAACGAAGTTGATTGATCGATGTCCGTCTGTCCGTCCGTGTTCGGGTTGATATAAACTTTGTCAAGTCACTAGATATGCTAGAGAAAATTTGAATATGCTGGTCTATTAAATATAGTTTCGAAAATTCGGACCAGGTCTTTCGAGGCCTCGGGCCAAACACCAGGCCTGCCTTTCATTTCATTTGGAACAATGAAGTAAGTCCAATCAAGAAAAACACTTTTTTTGGCTTATATTGGCTTTAAAAACTTACTGAGTGCTCTAAAATAACAAAAATCGGATCAAGGAGAAATAAGTTCCCCTTAGAAGAACTAAGCCTTCTTTTGAAAAATGCAAGTGTTTTTTTAATTTTCAATCCATTTTTTTAGAAATGAGATTTAGGAAGAGATGCTAAAAAGTCATTTTGCCCCGCCCCTTTTTGTGGGCGGTGAATAAAACTATTATTTGGAAAAATAATGTAATTATTAAATGAAATGGACTACACACGCCTCAAAACCATAGAAATTAGTTCATATGGGCAGGGGGAGGAATCCCACCAATCCCAGCCGAAAAAACTTCCCTGTGAAAAATTTGTTTCAATTCTTTTTTTTTCACTTTACTAAAAATATTTATAAATAATCTTTTCAATGCCTTGCTACTCCTCGCCTCTCAAAAATATCAATAAAACATTATTTTTGTAATTTGTATTTTATATATCTGAAAATAATCAACTTGTTCATAATATAACTCATTTATGCTGTGTTTAGACGGCGTGTACAAGTCATATGAAATTTCAAAATTGCTATCCATACGTAATTTGTTGTGCATATCAAAATCTGTGTTTAACATACGGTTTATAATTATCATGTTCAAACTTGCACATTTTACTTACATACGTTATGTCGTAATTGAAGAGAAAATTAAAAGCAGTGATGTCAACAATTCATTTTTTAGCAAGCAGTATGTCCCACACACATCAAGTTTGGCTCGTCAAGTCTTGAAGTTTGGGAAAAAGAGGAGAAGAGAATAGAAAAAGGTACAAACCTGACCGTACCATCAAGTTTAAGAAAGTTTTAAACTTGAAGTTGGCTGCAGAATAGAATTTGCAGAAGTTAAAAGCGAAGAAAACGAAACTTGATGAAAAAACTTGACGGTGTGTGTGAACACAAATGCAGGTTCAAAATAAAATTAATCAAAAACTGATCAAGTAAACTTGTCGAAAGTAAAAGAGAACTAACTATTTAAAAAGAGCAACGACAAGCACAACACTGCCTTTCCTTATTATTATTTGTATCAAAATTGATATATATTAGTTCGCCATAATATATAATTGCACTTAGGCTGTGTTCGTTATAAGAACTCGTTACAAGTTTAAAACTACGCATTTAATTCAGGTAATTGGCGTAGTTCGGATGAAGTACATGTGTAATTTACTTAACTTTCCTGATTTTAACAGTGTTCCAAAACGACAAATCTCAAGCAAAAGCCTTGAAAATTCACTATACGATGTAGAATTTTGTTATCTATCCAGCTGAGTACTTAAATTTTTACTTTTTTGAAAATTAATTTTTGGCCTGTGCGTCGTCATTTAACTTTAGTTTTTTATATAAAAAAATATGTTTTATTAAAAACAAATACAACACATACATATATTTATTTACGAAATCAGTTAAAATATGAAATGATTTATTGCCAAATAAAATAAATTTCAAAACTTATATATAAATAACATCAATAAAAAATGATTAACTTAAATTAAATATTAATCATTTGGTTGACAGTTATCAAGACCCATTAATTTTCTTATCATGCTAAACTCGAAATAATGAACGAGCAGGTAGATTGACAACTTCTTTTGATTAGATTTTAATTATTATTTGAAATAATTAACAGCATATGGCTAAAATTTAAATTTTTTTTTTTGTTAAAAAATTATATGAATTATATTGTGATGTTCGCCAGCTTTAGGTTTATGTCTGACGTTTTCCAATTATGAGAACTATATAATTTGATCTTTAATAGCTTCACGTAACGTTTATCTTATGCGTCATAAAAATTGTTTTTTATTTATTGTGTCTTGTGATAAGTCACGTAGCTGATTACCTGGTCTTATATCTTGTTATAGATTTAAAATTAACAATTTCAGCTTGTTTTTGCAAGCTATCCTTTTTTAAGACTGTTTCTTCTTATTGAAAGTCTTAAATTTATTGTTTTGTTCTTACTCAATTATAGTTTGATTTAATAAAAACGATAAATAACAACAAACATATTTACGAATGAAATAATTTTTTACTTCTTAAAGCGAATAAAAGTGCTACTCGGCTAGACCATGCGTCATTGAACAACAGAAGTGATAATCCGAATACTTTATGACCAGAGACTACAGCAGGTGGAGTAAGACTTTCCACTTTAGTATTTACATATACTGTATGCGCTTCGCGATAATGCTAGATATAGTCGAACGCTTTGGCTCAAACACATTAATTGTCGTCGATTATTTTGCCCCGCATACCGCACAAATATGATTACTGAAATTGCGAGTGATTAGTTTACCAATGACATCTTTGCTTGCAATTAGTTCACAGAGTTTGCGTTTCTAATTTTTCTTTCAAACTTTTCTAAGCCGTAAAGTATTATAAGTACTGTCGATAAAGTTCTACACTTATATGAAATAAGTTTGCTTATTAACCAACGCACAGTAAACATATCGCTCATTTACTTCAAGAACGTCATAACTCAAAATTTCAAATTTTTGAATTAATCATACAGAATTGTTCGCCATTTCATGCTTTATATTGTGTATAAGTTTCATCTGTATGTCTTTTGTACTTTCCACGTTTTAAGAGAATAAGTCGTTATTTCATTTCATGTTTGGAAACTTTGTTTGTCAATAAGAACGAATCATTTTGAGTTGTGGAGCAAACTTCATAACGTAAAGATCATATTGCGTTTTAAAACATTGTCACATTTCGTTTTGTGACTGGATATATAAAAACAAGATATATTTAAAATGTATTGACTTTTCGCATATAATTTTACTAATTGTAGTGGGAACTTAAGCAGTCTGATATTTTTATCGATGATGAGAACAAGTCAAAAACTTAAACTGCGATTGTCTCGAAATGAATTTTTTTGAGTTATAATGTTATTGAAGTATATGAGCGATATGATCTTAATTCTATTTTCTACTAATTTAATTTTCGCCATGGCTTTTGAATTTAATTTTTGGGTTTGTAGTCAACCCACCTATCGGTCAGAATTTTAGATTTCAAACGAAATGATCATCAAGTTAAACAAACTGATTAAAGTTTTACGTGTGTCGTACTTGAAATCTTACTTAGTACTTGAAATTTATCTGTATTTAGGCGACGGCAAGTCTGTTTCGTTGTTAGATGCTTATCGAAAATAATACGCTATAAAGTGCTTTTCACATAGTATAAGTAGTAAACTTAGCCGTAAACACTTACGAATATAGATATTTATGTTTAGTGTTTTAGTTAAGATTTTAATCTTCCAAGTTAAAAGTTTTGTTTTTAGTTTACTGTTATGATTTTATTGCCCCGTAGTTTTGTGTGTGGCACATTAAATAGGAGCACAACTGTTGTGGTTTCTGTCTGCAAATAAAATAAAATATGTAATAAAATATGTAAGCTATGTAATATATATAATAGCACATGATAAGACTACTGTATATATACGTTTGTACCAATAAAACGCTATTTCTCTAAAGCAAATGTAATAGTTAAGAAAAGGTGCGACTACAAAAAGTTTATATAAGTTTCCATTTTAAAATCCATTTTACACAAATAAATATGAGCGAGTTTTATTTTTGGTACACTATTTAAAAAATTAGCTATTCCTCAATTAAACGATTAATAATATGCAATTAATAATTTCTCGATTCAATTAAGCCTGTGATTAATAAATCGATTAATATTTTATGCCATCATTACGTAGATGCTTCCAGCTTAAAATCCGCATAGAAGAGATAATGTGAATTTTTTTTGTCGTTAGAGCATACATAAATAGTTTTAACAGAAACGAAAAAAAAATATTCATATTTTTGAAACATGGCAAATTAAAACTTAAATTCGTTTTGTGCAAAAACCTGCTTTATTAATGTTTTCTTCTTTTTCAAATTGATAGCTTAACATTATTTAATGTTTAAGATTTTTTATGCTTAAAACAGGTTCTCTTCTCCTTCTCTATCTCTCTCTTTCTCTCTCCCTCTCTCACACACATTTTATTTAGTCATTGCAAACTTGCATCTTAACAATGTGTGTCAGTAAAAAACAAAAAAAAAAAAAAACAAGAAAAAACTCTTGACTTTCAATGCAATTTCACATTGTGCTTTTTAGTATTTAGTCATCGGAACCTGTATTCAACGACATATTAGTGAACATAACATTAATACTTAAAGCACACAAATGAATGTTACTTTACCCCTTTTCTTGTTTTCTTTCAAAAGCATACACGTGATTATTATACGACGGACAGATGATGTCAAGTTCAATGTCATGTGGTTGCATTTCATTTAAAACCATTTTTAGTTTTGTAAATGTAAAACTGGTTTTAACTCTCTTAAAAATGTATCTGAATTGGAATAAAAATTAAATTACCTACACAATAAGTAAAAATGTTATTTATGTTCGCTTATGTGAAATTGCATATGTGTGTACAAGTAAAATCTGAAAAAATGTCCATCAGTACCGAACAATAAACACCCTTGACTAAACTTAAGGCGAGGCGCCGACTAGCAATTTTTTCTTTCACAACTGTACAACATGAGTTCTAATAAAAAATGTTTGTGCCCTGTTTGTTTCAATAAAATCGCGTCACTAAAACAAGCGTTTGAATTTAAAGAAAATAGTGAAATGTGAGCGTGAAATAGATTTGCTATAGATTTTGGCTTAATATCATTTATTTAACTATTAAAAAACTTTTTAGATAGAAGATTTATTTTACAAATGTATGCGGACGTTTTCCAAAGAAAATAAGAAAAATTATACACTAGCAGAATGTAATGCTGCATTATCTGGATCGGTACATTCTTCATAATATCCATAGTTCAAATCTTAATTAATTTTTTTGCTATATTTATAAAAAAAAATATTTTAAATTTTAAATATATTTTCATGCTGTGTGCTAAAGTCTTTAGAATAAATAGACAACGGAGACTTCACGAGATACATGATGATATGAAACATCGGCTTGCTTTGTTCGGCAAGGCCTGACGAAAAATAAAGTTAATAAAGCGTAGGTAAGCTTTGTCGCTTACAATGATCTTTCTTAGAGTAATTTTATACGAAGGCATTTTGCCATAAACTAGATTTATGAAATTTTTGTTTGTAGCATGGCTGCTGGTTTGTAGTTTGTTTTAAATGCTTTACTGCATGTTGTAGCGCATAGTTGTTGTAAAATTAAGAGATAAATTGTACGAATCTATATTTTAAAAATGAAACTTAAAAAAAAATTATCTTATATTATTTACCCATTATACGCAAAAAAAGCCTGCTTGTGAAATGGTCGCAATAAAAGTAATATGTTCTTTGTAACATTGTAAAGTGTCGGAGAAAAATTGTAGTTGTTTTCAAAAATACTTCAGTCACGATAAACACGATTTTGTTGATATTTGACCATTATATGGTTACTGTGCACAAAAAATAAAACGTTAATGGTTTAACGTAAAAAATTTTACACCACATCCAAAGTTCTATAATGTATTAATAATAATAGTATTTTTTTTAACCATAATATATTTTTATTAATCAGAGTATGATTAAAAGCAAACAAAACAATGTTTGCGCTTAAAAATATTTTATTCTAGGGCTTATCAGCATGCTTTTCTACAAGTTTAGTAATTGTTTGTTAGCTTAATGGTAGGAACACAACTGGGACGAACGACGAATTTTTGATCGCGAATATTCGTCGACAAAAATAAAACACATTTGTGTATATGAAAACGAGGCGAATTAAGTATAAGGTGATAGCGGTGGCGAATTCAATTATTTTCCCATGTATTCTAACTGTCAAACTCCATATATAAAAAATTTATCTAACTGTTATACAGATTTTTTATATATGGAGTTTGACAGTTAGAATACCAGAGAAAAGAATTGAATTCGCCACCGCTATCACCTTGTATTTAATTCGCCTTGGATTCGAAGTATTTTAATAAATAAAGTTATTTTACTTAAAAAATTATGTATTTTTATTTTGCAGCATTTATAATAAGCGTACAGATTATAAGTTAAATATAAAAATAGTTTTTAGTTGTGTTTTTTCTGTGTTTTTGGTCGTTATTGTGTTTAATACGACGAATCTACGCAACGAATTTTTGACGACGTATTTGTTGTGTTGGGCGAAATTCGTGTTCCTAGCATAAAGTTTATATTGGTTTAGTTGTTAGAGAAAATAAAAAAAAGTAAAAAATTATATACAAACTAAACAATTAAAAATAGTATACAATATATGAAATCAAATAAAGAGATAAAAAAACATTTCAAAAATAGTTGAATTATATGTACTTATATGTATTAATTATAATATATACAAATATTATTAAACAAAAAAAAATGTTTAGATATCTATATATGTATACACTTCTTTTTATTTGTATGTTTTGGTCTCACTGGAGATTAAAACAAATGTAATGTTTAAATATATAATGAAATTTGCTTAATATTTTAAATATTTATATATAGATTGCAAATAAATGAATGAGAAAAAAAAAAAAAAAAAAAAAAAAAAAAAATATATGTATTAATCTTTATTTTAAGCACAATTGTGAAACCATATCAATAAGCAAATAATTGTCTTTTTGGTGAATTCATTTCTTTCAATAACTTTAGTGACAAATTAATAATAAATTAAACAACAAATAACTAAATCCTTTATAAATTTGCACTGACGGGACTATATTATAGTTCAATTATATATCATGACATTTAAAACCATATTATGATGTTTTGATTTAATCATTTAATGTTTATATTTTAACATAATTATTTTATTATTGTTGTTATTTTTGGCCACCAAATTTCTATTTATGTGTGTACAATCTTATGTTTTCAGCTAATTGTTTTTATTGTTATTTTTATCAAAAATCGTTAATTTATTAATGTAAACTGTACTGTCATACTGTAAGTTAACATATTTTGTACATTTTCGTGGTAATTGTTTTTAATTGTAACTGTGTTAAATTTTCTTCTTTTAATTAAATAGACGACCCCCTTGAGAAAGTGAACAAAAAATTCACGAAACGTTGGGGAAACATGTAACAAAAAATTGTTTTTATTTACATGGATAAATTTAGGCCTTATTAGCTGAAAACATAAGATTGTACACACATAAATAATTATTTTAGATCTTACCATGTTATTGTTAAGCTAGACAACAATATGGTTGCAAGATCAGCTTTATTATTTTTACATGTAACAATACTGTGATTTGTTAACAACCATTTAATACAACCATAATATGATAATATAGTGCTCTTAGATTATGGTTACTTCAATCATGTTTTTTCTAAGCGTGTAGTGATTCTCAACTAAGTTAAAAACGAAAGTTGATTTATTCTGAAATATCAAAGCGAACAGTTTAATCGAATAAAATCACACAAATGTACTTGAAAAACTCCGAAAAAAGAAGCAAGTAACAAAGCCTAAAATTCTGCAAATTTTTTTTCTAAAAAGACTAGAAAAGACTGTTAACTGGTCGTTAAGTCCTGACGGTTATATAATAGTTTTTTTTACCACGGACATGCTAAGTAGTAATCGTCTTTACCTATCAAAATTTGCTAATAAGAAATTTTTTGTAAGCGTCCAAAAATCTCCTAATAATATTCATGTATGGGTTGAAATGGTTACCTCTAATGTAAAATTCATATTGCTTAAAAAAACGTCACTTATTATGTAATAAAATAAAACCTTAACATTCTAAGACCAAATGACTTAGAGATCTAGGCAGCCATTAGTCAAAGTAGAAGAAGAACAAAATGCGTTTGTTTCAGCAGCCTGTAACATATACATCTAATGTATGACCAATAATCATTACTCCTCTCGCAAAGTAGAACTAATTTAAGAATTCTCAAAAAACAAACCTTCGAACTGTAACAACTAGAATAACGTGATTGATATAACCGTTTTTAACGTAAAGCATAAAAAATTACACGCCTTTAATCAAGCTTGTATTGCCAAACATATAAGTATTTAACATATGTGTGCATATCTGTACATGAATACTTTTCCATAAATACATTTACGCCTATAAAACAACAGTCATTTTTAGTTAACACGTACTAACCAGTTTATTCATATGATCTTACAAGGTAAAATATTAAAAAAATATATATTTTATTTTTACTAATTGTGAAAGGTCTTAGAGCATGTGAGCTTTTATTTACGGAAAGAACAAATATTTTCAAAGTTATCTGGTGTTATTACAGACATATACATATGTATATGTTCAAAAGCCTACTTTTATTAAACTTCTCAATTTTGTGTATTATAATTAACATCATTTTATAAAGGTCAGATTAAGATATGAGCAAAGTTTCTTTTGCTTAAAGAACGGATCAAAATAGTTGTGATACTACAGTGTCAATAATATGTAAAAGCAAATTTATTTGCCATGTAACAAGTATAATCAACGTCTTTCTTATTTTTTATACCCTTCACCAAAAAAGTGGTAAAAGGATAAATCTAAGTTTGTCATTCCGTTTGTAATTTCTTTAATTTTCGACCCCATAAAGTGTATAAATTTAGAGTTCTTATGCATAGCGGTGTCGAGTGAGCAATGTCGGTTTGTCCACCAGTCTTAATGTTGAAATCAACTTTGCCCAGGCACTAGATAAGCTAGAGAAAATTTAATTAAGCCAATTTTATTAAGATATCAATATAAGTATCATTTAAAAGATTTTGAAAAGACCTTTCAGGAAATACTAAAACTTAGAAAAAAACTTAACCCATTAAGAGCAAAAGATATTTTTATGTAAAATTATATATATATATAAATATATATATATATCACTCCAATACTTACTACTTATGTATAGCGAGAGAGAATTAAAAAATAAGAAAAAAACATCATGTGAAAAAATTGGCACTTGCCCATATTTTCTGAGTTACAGTGCTCTGAAATTTTCAAATTTTTCAAAATATTCATATGGGTATCATTTTATAGCTTTTGAAAAGATTTTTAAGGAAATACAAAAGTTTTTTTAAAAATGCTTAACCCATTGAGAGCCGATGTCTTTGTAAAATTATATATATGCAGTACCAAAATTTTTTCATTAATTCTCTGTCACGCCAATATTTGCTTTTTTGATTGGAGTTACTTCACTAAGCTAGATTTACATAGATAGTAAAGATTATATAAGAGACGGCATAGCCGAATATAGCACTCTTACTTGTTTCTTATTAATATAATAATCATTCACTTGGTTAAAATATATAAACTATTCAACTAATAATTAAAAATATTAACAAATTTGTCCTAATTCTATTTTAATTTTTTATGAATACGGCAGTTATAACATAAAGTTTTTAATTAATTTATTGCTCCAACTACTTAAGCATTACAACCAAATATATAATTTTAGTCGTGCTTAAGTCTGCTTAATAAAATTGAACTAAAATTATTCCGCCTGTCTGTCAGGGCTCTCGACATCTTGAACCGTAATAGGTAGGGTCTTAAAACATTCAAAGAAGGTGTATTAACGAAGCCGCTATAACAACAATTACTATAAAGCAAAGGGTGTTCCGAAAGTAAGATGATATTCATAGAAATATTTTTATATATTTATTTTTTTTTTAATTGTGGTTCGCAGACACGTTAAATTTGTTTAAAGCTAAAGTTGTCCCAATATTTACGTGATTATCGCTTATATGTCTTTAGTTTCTTTCGTAATAGGTAGACATTTGGAGTATACCAGTGTTTGTACAGGAGAGGACAAAGAGGCTCACAGGTGACAGTAGGATAACCAATCTAGTTGTTGAGTCTCTTGAACATCGAGGTAATGTGGGTTGTGAGTGCTGGTCTGAAATTAAAAAAAAAACTTTGGAAATGGATACCATAGAATTTTAATGGGTATTGTTAAATGTCCAAATGTGAGATCACCTGCTTATTAGGTCATAGCCGTATTCAAAACAATTAACAGGTGGCTACTAGGCGACATTTGCAGTCGTGTGCCTTTGTAGCCTGTTATGGAGAATGTGTTAAATGCATTATTGTTTGAAAAACTCCATAAGAAATTAAACCACTTGCATTACTTTACAGTTTTGTTAAATGTAACCTTAATAATTTTATATGCTTTTTACAATAGAAGAACAAATCTCTACTTCTGCAACATTTATTCATGCAGTTTTTATACACATATTTTATCTATGCTGTTCGCACCACAAAACTGAACAAAATACCAGGCTTTAAGTAAGAAAAATCGAAATGTCGTGTCTTTAAATAAATCATTGAAAAAACTGTTAAAAATTAACAACAATAATTTTTTAGTAAAAAAAAACTTAAAAATTTTAATTTATTCATTTAACTTTATTACCTTTTCCAGAAGCCAAATCGATTAGCTCAACTAGGTGCAACAAATTGTAATATTGCTGGCAATTATTTTTTTATTTGTTTTGTTGGTTGCGTTTATATAGTCCTACACCAAATACAAAGCGAACATTTTTTTAGTTAAAGCTTAATTTTTCTTATATTGGTAAAGGATGCAAAAACGATACAAATACATATTTGCGACATTAATAAAACATGGACTACTCCACTCTTAATACGATATGAGATATATTAATACATTCTACGAGGAGTAAATCTTACTCTTGCACATACTCTATTCAGTATAATGTCTTTTATCTTTATTAAACCCACCATTTACCCTTTTCTTTCCGCGGATCGTATTTCTATATCAGATGCGATGAACCAAATTTCAAAATCAATTCAATTCTTAGCCTCATTTCTCTAAATTTTTTTTAGAATACGAGTATACGAAGAATTCAAAATCTTAGCGATGTCCATTTCTTCCGTCCGTAATCGGATTGAAATCAGTTTTGCGCCGCCTTGTGGGCCTTTTTGAGTTTTTTCGTTGCAAAAGTCATAAGTCTAAAAGTAATTGAGATATTCAAAAAGTTAAAAAGTGAATTGTATAACCAAAGGTTAGCCGCACAGTGTCTGCATTTTATGGTCTTCGTTACAAATTAAAAAAATGCATAAAGCAAAGGGGTTATCTTTCCTACCGCTTAAAAATAAGTAACCTGCATGGCCATATGCCCATAAAGGCACTATGTTCGGTGTATTTTATATAATAAATATATTTTTATATAACTAAGTTATTTAGTATATCTTTTAAGCGAGTATAATTTTTTACTCGTTATTTCTCCTTAAAATAGTTATTAACCTTGGGAGCTATATTTAATAGACCTAACATATAGGAGCTGTAGTTATGTTCTTCAAAATCCTTTCGAGATCTTAGATGCCTTCTTGGTGAATTTAATGGATCTTAAGAAGCCGCCACCATAGTTTAGTTTGTAAAATCTTGCAAGTATTTGTGTATCTAAAGTGTTTGTTGTCATTTTTTTTTGCTGCAGCAATGCCTTATTCTATAAATTGCGTGAGCTAAATCTCCATCGCTAAAAATCTAATTAGCGATTTTTGGCTACATATGCAGTTCTGTAACACTTTTTCCAAGGCGAATTAATTATAAGGTGATAGCGGTGGCGAATTCATTTATATTCGCCTGTACTCTAACTGCCAAACTCCATATCAAGGCGAATTAATTATAAGGTGATAGCGGTGGCGAATTCATTTATATTTTATCTAACTGTTATACAGATTTTTTATATATGGAGTTTGACAGTTAGAATACCGGCAAAGATAAATGAATTCGCCACCGCTATCACCTTATAATTAATTCGCCTTGCTCCATATATAAAAAATTTATCTAACTGTTATACAGATTTTTTATATATGGAGTTTGACAGTTAGAATACCGGCAAAGATAAATGAATTCGCCACCGCTATCACCTTATAATTAATTCGCCTTGCGCCATATATAAAAAATTTATCTAACTGTTATACAGATTTTTTATATATGGAGTTTGACAGTTAGAATACCGGCAAAGATAAATGAATTCGCCACCGCTATCACCTTATAATTAATTCGCCTTGACTTTTTCTGTAAATTTGGTATGGTTTTAAAATTCAATTCGCCGCATATGTAGAACTTGTATTCTCTACTTCAAGTAAGCGGTTTGAGTTTTCAAAAAAATTCTAATTTTTAGCGAGGAATATTTTGTGGTGTTAAAATATAAGTAAAACAAATATTCTTCTTTATTTGATGTTAATTGTGTAAATTTTTGGTCATTCAATATATGAAGGAGCATAAAGAATTTGCCAATGACTGGTATGAAATCTTATTTCACTGAAGTAAAATACAAGGCGAATTAAATACAAGGTGATAGCGGTGGCGAATTCAATTCTTTTCCCATGTATTCTAACTGTCAAACTCCATATATATAAAAATTTATCTAACTGTTATACAGATTTTTTATGTATGGAGTTTGACAGGTAGAATACCAGGGAAAAGAATTGAATTCGCCACCGCTATCATCTTGTATTTAATTCGCCTTGGTAAAATAGAAAAACAAAATCCATTTTCAAATTTGTAAGTTCCACCGGACTTAAAAACCTTGGTGAGAAATGGGACACCTTAACACTTAAGCTTAATGGCTTGGGAGGAGCTCTGAAAAATTGTGAAAATTGGAAAAGGACATATACATATATGTAGTAAATTGTATATAATTTTTACATTATTAATTAAAAACATGTGCTGGAATTAAATGCCTATGATTCCAGCGCTTGATTGTTTTATGTTGAATTTATTGTTTAACTTATACATTTTTTTTATTAAAATACATATCTATGAGAACTATGTTTTAATAATTCTTGAAAAAAACCGACTTCAAAACTGATTTAAGCTGTCTATCTATAACGGATTAAAAATTTGATAATTTGAATACATCAAATTAAATAAACTATAGGGGCACCCTTTTAATTTTCAACTCTAAATTTTATACTTGTTATTTTAGCGGCTTAAGCAATACAGTTTTTTGTAAATTTCAACCGTCTGGCTTTAACTGTTCAAAAGTATGGCCATATACATCAAATTATGTGAGCTCTTGGGATACCCTTTAATTTATTATTTTGAAAATTTATACTTGTTTTCATGATGGTCATAGTAATCGCAATCTTGTCCAATTTTCAAACGTTTGTCTAATGATAGGCCTATAATTTGCTTCATTTATTTTTCTATTATTTTTTGCTTGGGAGTACGGTGATACTCAGTTTATTTTTAATTTTATAGTGGTTCATAATACACTTAAAAAAATATGTATCTTGTATGTGGACACCCTTTCATTTTTAAAATTATGAACTGTTTTTAAAAAGGGTTTAGTCTCTAAGTTTGTGCATGCAAGCACAAACATAACAAAGCGCCATTCAGTGGAATTGTTAAGCTCCTCCTTTTTTTGAAATCGGTTAAGCGAGAAAAATTTTAGTATGCATTTCAAAATAATTTTAAAAATTTTCATTTTATTGTTTATTTTAGGAGCAAATTAGCTACGGCAAAAATATAAAATTTTAGCTAAGCGATTTCATATACAGAATGCAAATTTGGATTTTTAGCTTTTAGCGATTTAGATTTAGGTACGATAATTAGAGAATTAGGCTGCAGAAAGAAAATTAAAACTTATTTATTTTAAATTTTATAAAAAATATAGCAAATGTCTTAAAGTAATAATCCGATCATTCCGTTGCTAGCAGACATAATCGGACCACATTTTTATAGATATTTCCAGGTCTAATTTAATTTAAAAAATTAAAAAATGTTCATTAAAAATCAACTTTTCATGATATTTCCAAAAAATTACATGCGCAAGGAACTCAACTTTGGGGTTTCCATTTGCCCTAGGGAGCCGACCGTCCATAGCTCCACTCAGAAACACCTTTTCTTTGCCGCCGTAAAATGTCATAAGGCTATCTCCAGTAGAGATGAGCGATATTTTAGTACCTGCGATTAAATCACTGTGATTAAAAAATCACTGGTGACTGAGGAAATCATATAACAGTTCCGCGTAAGAAAGTTCTTTTATATTTGCACACATACAAACTTACTGCCTGGCCCACGATGTCGATTGATAACTAAAGCGAGCGACAACAAGTCACTCGTTATCGTTATAATACGGGTCCCACTATCTTTCGACTTGTCGGTCGCCAGGAATTACGTTTTTAACGTAATTAATTTACTTATTGTCAGTTGATGATATTGAAACAATAACTATTTCAGACGTTAAACGCTTGTTTGAAAATAAAAATCGGTAAAACAAGTAAATTAGGCAATAAAAATGCAAAATTTTAGCACCAGTAAAATTTTATTTTATAAAAAAATGGAAACATTTACATATATTTTTTTAAAAATTGTTGTAGATATTTTTGGCTGTGTTCTACGAACAATTCGGCGCAGCTAATTTACACAGTTCCTTACCTTTTTCCACTCAACAACGCTACACATTGGTGGCCAATGCGAATTCAGTTTCTTGGTGAGCTTTACCCACTGCTCTTCCGTTGAGAGTTTGTTGCTTCCATAAACAGCAGATCCTCTTGCGAACTCTGGATTTGCTTCCATATATTCTACAAGAACCTGCAGCTGCTTCAAACTTGATTTTTTTATGCTAAACAAATAATTTTTGTTAGCTTAAATTGTATAATATTATTACTAATTTTATATTTACCATTTATTTTCCATTATAAAATTTTTAACATAAACAATAAACTATTTTTTGGTTTCTTTTGTTAAATTTTTTCCTTTTGTGTCTGTCGACAACCACAACACAAGTGACTGATTTTGACATTTATGATCGCATGACATTTCATATTGGGGCGCAAAATTGTATGAAAATGATTACGTTTTTGTACGCATTTGTTGTCGATCGACTTGTCGTGTTGAAAACTTTAAGTGGGGCGCAAATCAGCTGTTTGTCGTTGAAAATCCATGCGAACGATAGCAGTCGATATCGTGGGCCAGGCAGTTAAATTTAATTTTACTTTGTAAAAGAGAAATATAAATACTTTTGACTCTTTCACTCTTTCATATGTATATCAAAGCAACTTCTTTGTTGTGTAGCTTTTTTTTTGCTTCACTTATTAACAACAACTATTCTTTTTTTCAAACTTCACACATACATACATATGTAGCGAATCAGTGTTCCGAATTGTACATTCTGGGCAAATTTAATTACAGCTGCTTTAATTTAGAGATCAAAATACCTTTTTCCTTATGATTACTGTTTGCATAAAATATTATTTAGTATTATACACTTCTTATGTAAACATAATTGTTTAATTAAAAAATAACTGCAAACGGTGATCACGGTAACTATTTAAAAGAACGGTGATTTGAAAATCACGTTCACTGGTAACGATATTCCTTAAAAATCACGGGATCGCTCATCCCTAATCTCCAGTGGTTAATGAGATGCTGGATTATAACCAAAATAACTCGTTTTCAAACCATTGTGGTTTGTTACCTATCATATATTGCAGCCAAATATGTGCACAAAAAATACAGGCGGGAACATTTTTGGCCCTTTTTTGATAGACTCTATTTTAATTGTAAAAATTATATAAATATAGGGTGTCTGCAAAGTTTCAAGTGTCGATAAACATTTTGTTACTTTTTTTAAATTAAAAGTGCCTTCAAAATAATAAAAAAAAAATAATGATCAAACGGCAATGTTTCTAAAACTCCAGTACTAAAATGTAATGTTTAATTTTTCAAAATCATCTTTATTACTTTAAGCAGCTCCACCAGGTACTGTTATATTGAAAACGAATTTTTAGAAAAAGAGAACTAGAAATTAACAGGCAATTTGGAATATCACTAAACCATTTAATTTTTCCAAAACATTACATTTTCACCAAGTGGCCATATATATTAAATTAAAGAAAATATTGGCGCACCCTTTAATTTATATGTCTTAAACGGTTCAAAATTTAGACCAATTTAGGTTAATGTACGTCACTTATAGGAATATCCTTTAATTTTTCGATTTTTTTTGTATTATTTTGTGCTGTTGGCTTCTATACTGATACGCCCTTTGCGGTTCATAATACACATTTTTTAAGTTGTTTTGTTTTTAGTTGTTATGCTCTGAACACATTCGAGACAGCAGCTACCGACTGCAAAATGTCGGAATTAGAATGCATGTGTTTATATGAGAATGATTAATTTATTGACAGCAAGGCAACAAGGCGGCAGGTTGTTGTCTGGACTGAATTCGCCGCTGCAGTCAAATTAAACTAATTTGCCAAGGCGAATTAAATACAAGGTGGTAGCCAAGGCGAATTAAATACAAGGTGATAGCGGTGGCGAATTCAATTCTTTTCCCATGTATTCTAACTGTCAAACTCCATATATATAAAAATTTATCTAACTGTTATACAGATTTTTTATGTATGGAGTTTGACAGGTAGAATACCAGGGAAAAGAATTGAATTCGCCACCGCTATCACCTTGTATTTAATTCGCCTTGGTGGTAGCGGTGGCGAATTCAATTCTTTTACCATGTATTCTAACTGTCAAACTCCATACATAAAAAATTTATCTAACTGTTATACAGATTTTTTATATATGGAGTTTGACAGTTAGAATACCAGGGAAAAGAATTGAATTCGCCACCGCTATCACCTTGTATTTAATTCGCCTTGGTCAGTACTAGAAGACATGTAAAATATTAAGTGCTTAAAATCTCTTATTATGAAAAACGAAAAGAACAATAAAAATATAAAATAAAAATTATTTATTTAAAGATTTAAATGTAAATCTATAATAAAACTGTAAAAAGATAATTTCAGTACATGAAATATTTAAGGAAAATAATGAAGACAATAATTGATTTGGAATACAAAGTACCTATTTATTGAATTCTTATCTGTCTCACGTTAGTGCTGCTGGATATATTTAAGTAAAATTTTGTGAGGAGATCCTTTAGAACCTTGGTTCAAACACGGATTTTTTTAGTAGAAAAATAGAGAAACAAATGTAAAATCACCCAATTTACCGGTATAAATGTACTTAAACAGTTGTCAGCACATTTTAGTTTTGTATACAGAAAAATTTTAACACTTTTTCATACTTTTCAATAATTGTTTAAAACATATTTTTCGAATTAAAAATACTACAATTGTCATGGCGAAAGTGTACGAAGAATAATTGTAAAAATTTCTGAGGAATGTATTAAGATGTACATAAAACTAAAATTCCTTTTCTATGTCGACAACATTTAGTTAAAAATTTAGTTCTGTTCTTAGAACTTGTTGGTTGAAGTACTTATATTAATTTCAATTGTCGTATGGGATATCTGTAAATAAATAACACGACTGATTTTAATAGATATCAAAAACTGTTGTTTTTATTATTCTTTATTTTAGTGGACAATAAACTACGTGACACACACTACTGTACTTATTATTGCTTTTGAGAATTACTTCTATATATTTTCAATCTTAAAGACAATCCAAACGAATTATTCTACTCTTTAAATAGCCTCTTACAAAATAGTTAAAACATTGTTTTAATTATAAAACGGAGCTGCTTCTTTAAAAATCGCTTAAATAACATCACTGAAATTCTGTTAATTCGTTTTTTTATTATGTAGCTGCTGCCTTCAAAATAATTATGTAGCTGCGTACAAGGCGACAAATGTTGCTAGCGTCATTTGCTGTCGTGTGTTCGTGTATCTTACTGTGGCGAATGTGTTCAGAGCATTAGTTTTAATTCATTATACAAAAACGTAAAGTTTTATATTTAAATGATAAGGATTTATAAAGTATAATTTTGTGTGATTTTTTATGACGCAAGTTTAGTTCAAGGAAAATAAATGTTTATATTTGACTTTCATAGGTTTAAAATGACATATTTTCCGTACTTACTTTTCACTTTCTATAATGTGATAATTAAAAATTTGTACAACTGCTTTAGAAATTTCTCATTGCAAATGTTTAGGAAAATTCAAAAATTTTTAAGAAAAAGTAATTCATATGTATATTACTTCAAACGATTTCCGTGTTAAATTTATAAATAACACTAATCATTTAAAGAGTGACACACTTATCGAGTATTAACATGTCCATATAATTAATGAGTTCGAAAAACACTTTTTCTAAATAATATTATAACTATTTATTTTTATTTCATGAAGTCTTTAACAAATCAGTTATAATTTTTAGAAATTTTCTAATAAAAGTTAATTTCAATACTTAAAAAGTCCTAACAGTAAAAAGAAAAGGGAAATATCAATTGTAAAAAATAAGACTTTAAATAATATAATATAAAGACTAATTATGATTTATTGAGCCAAATTAAACACCATGTTTCAAGGGACTGTTAATTTAAAGATGAAAACGAAAAAATTAAAAAAAATTATAATGTAAGCATTGTTTTAAATACCAAAAAAACTGCAAATTATAAACTCAAATTAAAATGAAATACTTTTTCATTTAAATATTGTAACTAATGGGATTAAGTATATATTTTAATAAATTTTTTACCGTATAGCAGTTAATTTTATAAACAGCTGGTACAATTTCATTCAAAAGATGTTCTGTTTAGCCAATAAATAATTATCGAACGGAGTTAAAGCGCTGCAGCCGTGTGATGTATACCCACTTTTCCTAATTTTATTCAAGTGCTTACCGCTGCGCAATTGAATTTTCATAAATTATCTATCAAGGTTGTTTTTTTTTACAAAAGATCACTTCAAAATTTAACGAAACAGTATCCAAAAACTTCACAATGTATTTTTCAGATTTCGTTTATTGTAATTAACTGTAGGCCAAAAACCTTCTTTCTTTTTTCCGTATGATTATAATACGTAAATACTGAAACTCATTAAATTAATTATTAATATTTTTTCTGATCTGGAGTTAATACGATTTTTGTTTTGCTCGCAATAAAACAGTTTACATTTATAATCTGCATCCTTTTAAGAGATTTTAGATTGTTATTTCGAATGATGGGTGTCCCATACAAATCCTTTTGAGTTTTTCTAAATTACTCATTAAGCTGATTGCAGCTGCATTTCAGGCTTCTCTTGCAATGTTGCATTAATGTTTATACTTTATGTTCTTATATCTGTCTAGCCTTGTTTATAGTTCTAAGCCTTGTTTATAGAACTAAATTCTTATCATTTATGTCTCCGGTAGATCTTAATTGTTCTTAAGTGAACGTGCTAAGGTTCGTCAATACTTTTCCACGTTTCGTGTATTATATAGTTTTTTGATGATGAAAATACTTTTTTGCAAGCGTGTTTACTTCGTAAAATTTTGCTATATACTTAGCGCTAGTATCGGTTGAGTCAGTTGTAGCGCCATGTCGTTTCACTTTTTCAGTTCAGATTTTCAGTTTTATTGTTCGGGGTCTTCCATGAAACTTTGTGGGATTTCGTTTGTGGAAACATTATTTAACCAATTTTAAATTCATTTATATCTCATAGCTTCTCTCGTTTTCCTATAAATTATTCATTGTACCAACAAAATAAAAACCCAATATGTGTTGAATATCAGCATTATGGTAGTCGACAGTTTCAAATTAAATATTAAATTCGGCTATGGCCTTTACTATTAGTGTAAATCTAGTTTAGCAAAGTAACTCCAATCAAAGGGGTGACAGACAGAAAATTAAAAAAAGAAATAAAATTAAGAAATTAATATTAATTAGTTGGTTAAATAGATAATGTTTACAGCGTACATAATATGGGGTAGATTAAAGCGAAAAATGCTGATGAAGGAAGTGGCTGTCCAGGTAATTCTGTTTAGCGTCTATATTTTTTTTCTTTGGAAAACCTCCTTATACATCTGTTTATAATTTGTATTTCTAAAAATGTTTAAAAATTTTATTAAAAACTGAACCAGAGCCGAAAATAATTCAATTTTAATTTATTTATAAGATCCACTGTTCAAATCCTGATTGGGAAAAAAAATTAAAAAAAAATAAGAACTATAATAATTTTACATAAAAATTTAATCTGCTTCTAACGCCAACATTTTCACTTGCTTCTTTTTTTTATTTTTTTTTCTCTATTGCCCTATATATTTGTTTGGAGTTACTTCACTTAACTAGATATGTTCCATATGATATCGTAAAGATCTATGTATTTAGATTTTCCTTGCTCATCGCATAATATATATATTTTTATGGGGTCGCAAATGGTTATTGTAGAAATTACACACGAAATAATAAACGTAGATATACCCTCTTTTCATCTGCGGTAAATGGGATAAGAATAAAGCCATTCCACATAAATAAAAAATATATGGTCGAGGTGAACATAATCCAAGAGCAACATGTTATGGTTATTATTAATAATAATATAGTTGGTATTATTTAATAATAATATAGTTGGTGTTAAACCAAATTATTATTAAAATGTAAAAATTTTATAATTAAATGCAATAGTATTATGGTCAAATAAAAACATTAATTGGTTAAGTTCAAACATTTTCTGAAACAAAAGACTTAGTTATTCACAAAAAAATTAACTATTTATTTTTATGTGTTTTCATTTTTTTATACTATTTGCATTTATTTATTTATATGTTAATTTTCATTTTATTTATTTTCTCCAATAAATAATAAACTTGATGACCAGTGCGAATATTTCGCAGCGTTAGTTGTCATTTTTGTAAGGTAAAATGAAAATAATGAAAATGAAAATAATGAATAAAATGAAAATAATGAATAGTTAGTAACTTCAATACATTTTATTAAAAGTATAAAAATATTAGAAATCATAAATTATCATACATATTTACATACATACATACATATGGTTAAATGCTTTTATAATACTTCTTTGAATACAATGTTAGAGGTAATGACATGATCATCGTTAACTTTTTGCCCGTAGGAATCCTTAATTCAAACAAAATAATAATTCTTGCGAAATATACCGACTTCAAAACAGATTTCGTCTGTCTGCCTTTAACAGCTCACGTGTATGGCCACATAAATTAGGTTACATTAACTATTGGGACACACTTATATCTCCAAACTTTGTACTTTTTCAACTGTTCAATAGTTTGGCAATATACATCAAATTGCAGCAACTATAGGGTCACTCTTTAATTTCCAAATTCAAATTATATACTTGCTGTTGTAGTAGATTTAGCAATCAGGTTCTGTGTAAATTTCAGCCGTCTGTTTGTAACGCTTCAACAGTTTGCCCATATACATCAGATTATATCAACTATTTAATTTATAATATAACATTTTTATACTTCTTATTATACCAAATAAAGTAGAGGGCATTCTGTCTAAAATTAAGCTGTTTGTATACAACGGTTCAAAAAATACGGCCATATAGAACAAATTACATTAATTTTGGGAATACCCTTTACTTTCTAAATTCAAATTAGAAGCTTCTTGTTATAGCGGACTTAGGAAAACATATCCCTTGTAAATTTAAGCTGTCTGTCTATAACGGTTCAAAAGTGCGGCCAAATACACCATATTATATCAACTATTGGGACACCCGTTTATTTCCAATTACAAATTTTATACTTTTTGTTATAGAGGAGTTAGTAATACAGATTCGTTGCAAATTTCAAGCACCCTTTAATTTATAATTCTTAATATTAATACTTGTTACTATAGCGGCCATAGCAATCGACATTCTGTCCAATTTGCAAGCGTTTGTCTATAACGGTTCAAAAGATAGGCTCATATAAGTAAATCTTTATCAATTATGTGACACCCTTTAATTTCTAAATTCAAATTATAAACTCGTTGATATAGCAAATTTAGTCACATACACAAAATCACATTAACTATTGGAACACCCTTTAACTTCCAAATCCAAATTTTATACTTGTTGTTATAGCGGACTTAGCAATACAGGTTCGTTGTAAATTTTAAGCGTCTGTCTACAACTGTTCAAAAGGATGGCCATATACATTAAATTTAATGAACTGTTGGCGCACCCTTTAATTTTTAATTTGTAATATTAAAACTTGTTACTATAACAGCCATAGCAATTGACATTCTGTCCAATTTGCAAGCGTTTATCTCTACCGGTTCAAAAGACAGGCTCATATAAGTAATTTTACATCAATTATGGGCGCACCCTTTAATTTTTAGATTTATTTTTGTATAATTTTTGGTTTTTGGGAGCTACGCAGACATGTTAAATTTTACAGAAGTTCCCTTTACAATTCATAATTCACGTAAAAAATATGTATGTTGTATGGGGACACCCTTAAATTTTTAAGATTATGAGATGTTTTTAAAACAGGACCAATCTGTTAGCATAATCTATCATATTACCAAAATTTTTTAAAATCGGATCAGAAATGAGTGAGCAACATTCAGCTGAATTGTATAACCTCCTTCTTTTTTTGAAGTCGGTTAATAAACGGCGTTATAGTAAATAGCGGTATTGCCAGAATGGATTTTAATACATATTGTATTATGTAGAACTGTATTATTATTATGCGACCCTGCATTACCACACTTGAACAAAAACATACAATCATAATGACAACAGTATTATCATGCAGAAGCAACACTGCATTATCACACTTGAACAAAAATTTATTCTCGGTATTATCATGCAGTTTCCTGCATTATCACACTTGAACAAATATGATTTTTATAAATGAAAATATTAATTTTTCAATTTCTATATAATTTTCGTCATTAGTGTTAGAAATAAGCTTTAAAATGAGATATCATTCATTAAATTTGATGCAGTGGTATGGGAGATATTTGCAACCGACAAAACAAAAGTGCTTTAGAAATAATATATATGATATTTCAAAAAATCTTTTTTTTGTGTCCCGTGCTATCTTCGTGCTAAATCACCGATATTGATTATTGAGGGTCAAAGCACGTCCCGAAAAAAGATTTTTTGAAAATTATTTAATACGAGTACAATTTAAAAAATATTCCCGTTGTTGAATATAACAAATATTTCAATTTTTAGCCCTTTTACATGAACCGCTAGCTAAGAAACAAATCGCTACACGGATAGAAAGGTATATTGCCATGTCATAGACAAAAATATTTTTAAAAGCGAACGCTTTTTTTTTATTTTAATCAAACTTTGGTTAACAATAACATAATATGGTTAAATATATTTTATTTGTTTGAATAAGTTATAAAACATGGGTCGTGCTTAAATTTTTTTAAGTATGTTTATCATGATTAATATGTTATTGTAGACAACTATAATGTGTTTGCCGCAACTAAACATTGTTGCAGAGAAAATAATATGATTATTGTGAACATATTACAGCAATGTTTTGTCTGCCTGTATCATTTATTTAGTTATTAAATAAAATCAAACCATTGCCATTGATAAACGTCACTCTTTGTATATGTACACTAAAATAATAAAATAGATTTGTCATGTATTTTAGTACAAATTTGAATGAAAAATTTGTCATGAAACACATTTCAAAAAAAACATATTACATCAATAGGACATTATTTAAAAATTACATTTTTATCACAAAAATCACAAAAATTTTGTAAAATATATATGTTTTAACATTATTAAATTAAAAATGAGACACTATAGGAACATATGTTTGTTTTCGAGTAAGAAGTAGGAACTGCTAGCTGGGGTGTTAATTGACTTTATATCTTAGTTTTCAAATTTTACAACTATCTAATTTTAAATAGCTAAATTATTACAATTTTCAGATATAGATCCATCTGTTGTTATTTATAAAAAAAATTTTCCAATTGTAATTAATAATTCAACAGTTTTTTTTTGGATTTTAATATCAGAAAGGGCTTTAAAAAAATTCTAAATACTTCTACCTTCGAAACCCGGTTTTTAAAAATTGTCCTATAATCGATTACCCTAGTATGTGCTCTGGATATTTCTTAAGGCCTAACTATAATATGCATAAGAGAAGTTAAACAATGGTGCAAATACATTAAATTATATACGTTGTAAACTATAATGTATACGCAGAAAAAAAACATGGTTGTGATATGGTCACAGTAACCATATTATGTTCTTGTAACAACTTATAGTTGCGGAGCACCAATTATACTTGTTTTTACCAAAACTTTAGTCGCGACAAACATTTTTTGTTGACTTTAAACGATTACATGGTTACTGTGCACAAAAAATGCAACATGGTTTGTTTTAACTTAAAAAAATAATATAAAATATTTAACCATAATATTTTATTATTAATCAAAGTATGGTTAAAAGCAACAGAATAATGTTTGCGCTAAAACATATTTTGTTCTAGTTCTTGATAGTTTGGTAATTTTTCTGGTAGCTAAAATCTGAAATTGTTTTTTATTGTTAGAGAAAGTAAAAAAAAAAAATAAAAATTTATGTACAAAGTGAATAATTAAAAATAATATACATACAAAATATGAAAACAAATAGAAAGGGAACCAAAACATTAAAAAAAAAAATTTGAAATAAATATGTATGTATTGCAAGCATGCTAATCTTTATTTTTGTGTTTGAAGCACAATTGTAAAATTTATTTATTTATTTGGGGTTATAAACTATCTCTATATATAACTCATTCTTGGAGCCTATGATCTAAGCGTTATTATAAGCAAATAACTGATTTTTTTGCGAATATATGTTCTTAAATAATTTGTATGACAAATCGTTAATGAACTAGTAATAAGCAATAATAAATAAGTCTTTTACATCAGGAAAATTTTAACATAATTATGTTTATACTTTACAATTTTGTTGTTTTGCTAGACAACAATATGGTTGCAAATGTAACAAAACTATGGCCCTATTCACGATCTTGTGCAAATGCAAAATTGTGTAGCATACTTTTAGTTTACACCAACAAAACATATAGTAATGAGCAAAATAATCTACACAATTTTGCAAATGCTATGATGCAAGACTATTTGCACAAGATCGTGCATAGAGCTTATGTTTTCTTAGCAACCATATAATGCAACTATTATCTGTTGCTCTTAGATTATGGTTACCTCAACCATGTTTTTTCTTTGCGTGTACTGAAGAAGTAAAGTACGAAACTGAGCGTACTTTCCATACGAAAACAGCTGATTGTGCTTTGTGTTTTACATTCATAAAGAAAAATTGCAATGAAAGAACATTTTTATTTCTGGCAAATTTTTAACAAACACAATAAACTAAAATTATATTTTAAATTGTAAATGCATATGTTTATGATTTAAGGGATGAACAACGTTGCATTTTTTAGTATGGTTGGCCACAAATACAAAAACAGAAAAAAGTTATAATAATTTTTATGATAAATTATCTTAGAATATGAACCAAAAATGTAAATGTGTATAGAAATGTTATTAAATATATAAAATATTTTCTTTAAATTCCTTTTCGTGTAAAAATTTTGTTTACATATAAAGAAATTATTTTTGGCAAAAGTACGAATTAAACATAAATGTGTAACTGTGGAACATTAGTTACTAAATTTATGTAAGTACATTGTAGTCACCTAAATTTTTTTCTAATAAGTTTCCTAACAGCCGTACCTAAATAAAAACGGAAAGCGGAACATTTTCTTCCGCATAGCTTTTACGCTGAAATGCCATACCTAAACAAAAGCGGCAACGGTTTGTCAAAATGATAAAAAAAACAGTGTTATTAAAAACATTAAGGCTTAATTAAGTCTAGTTAATGGACGCACCTCAAAAATGATATAAAGTTCTCTTCGGGGTGTAAATGAAAATCTAAGCAAAAAATTACCTTTCCTATGATTTCCATATTGTCTCATTCCGATATGTGCCATATTATACATACAAACGTTGGAGGTCCTTACTCCGAAACTAAAGGTCAAACCCAAAATTTTCACTTAAAATTTTACACACCGGACGCAATTTTTTTCATTTCTAAACTAGATTTTATCCCAAAATATATATAAATTCCCTAAATATTTAAGGTGTGGTTTATATTGTGTAAATTGAAAATTTTATAAAAAAAACAACGTTTGTTTTGTTTTTGTTTATTTTTTAATTTTTTTTTATTATTAAACGCCTTGCAAAATCGTATTTTCCAATTGCAAAGCGTTGCCGCCGCGTTATTTCGGTATGCTCCATACAAAATGTACTAGCATGAGAACTTTTGACAGCAAAAAAACGCTTTCCGCCCTTGTTTAGGTATGGCTGTAAGCATTTGACAGGCTTTTCGTTGGAATTTTGACATAAGCTCAAGCTATCTTATGCACATTATAGCTGGGCCTTTAGTATTTGGTTGTTTTTCATTATATTTCAATCTATTACAAACGCACATATTTCTTGTCATGTGTTGTGCGACTCGCAACGATTAATTATATATTGAAGTGTTAATAATATGATAAATTAAAAATTTATATTGTTATCAACGAACTAAGAAATGTGTAAATTATTTTGTTTGTCTAAGCTTAAATTAAACAAATAAGAAACGGCTTAAATAACAATAAACAGAAAATTTTACGAAAAATTATTCACCCACACCACTAAACACTAAACACACAAAAGTCACGAGACTATTAAAAAATTTCTTACTAATTTATTTCAATTTGTTTTAACTAATACAAGCTTACAAAAAAGTTAAAATAATCAAACTTTTGCTGCTAGAACTTTAGACCTTGATATAAGTCAAATGTGTTGGTTGTTTATGTACAGAAAGCCAATTTTTAAATAAATATATATTTTTGTTAATGCAGCAAAAACAAAAAAAAAAAATTGATGATATTTATGTGTCTGAGCAATTTGACAGCAGCGCTAATTATTAAAGTAACAGTTAATTATAATTAATGATATACCAAAGATCGGCACGTTGTTGAACATTTTATACTTAAAAACAAATAATATTTTCTTTTAAGAACATTTTGGTTTCAGCCCGTTTTTTTCTGCTTTTCTATCAATTTAGTAATTTACTTCGCAGTAATTTTTTTTTTATACTTTGGTGTTAAACCGAAAAACACATACAGCTAACACAACGTTGTTATACACATTTATAATTATTATATATAAAATAAGGAAAAAATCATGAGGAGGTTAGGAATGGGAAGTAGCTATATCTGAAATATATGCTCGAAATAGATGTAACTGGTATCAGAGAAAAGCTTATGACTTCTAGATTAACCACATTTTTTCTACTTAATTTTTTGTTTTTGTAAAATATAGAATTTAAATTGCCACAAAATCAAAACCCATCGTCATATTCTTACGAAATTCTAAAACTAAGTGGATAAAAGAGCTTTTAATAAATGGTGAAATAAAATATTTTTTTTTTATTTTAACATATTACTCCGGAACGGGAAAAATGTCCCAATGACTTATTTTTTTTACAAAAGATCCTAAAATGTATTTATCACGGGCTATCAAATACTTTTTGGATAATGTAGCCAACAATTGGAGATTTAAAAGACCGTTTACTTTTTTATTCGGTCCTTTGTAAATCACTTAGAAACCAAAAGCACGTTAAATGAAATTAAACAGTTGTAGTAAAAATTACACGATTGGATAATTAAAAGTTGCTTTAATTGCTAACCAAAAGTTAGCTAGCTGATTAATCAGTTGTGCGTTTAAAAAGAGACTCCAATGTAATACTGACAAACGCAAAGAAAGCGACTTGTTAAAAAAAAAAACATAAAGTACACAAAGCAAATGCTCGAAATGTAAATGTTTTAGAATGATTTTAAGTCACAATGAAACAATTATTCAAATATATTATTTTTATTTGTTTATTTTTACTTTTTGGAAAAATATGTCATTTCGTAGAGAAAATAGAGATACAGATGTGAAAGCAATTTATTTTAACCAACACAATTTTTTTTTTGTAAATAAAAAATTTTTAACACTGTTTACAAAATTCTTAAAATTACATTTTTTTAAATTTCTATTTTAAGAAAATTATAAATGACACGTTAACGAAGTCGAGAATTTACTACAATTTATTCGGCTACTCCGAATCTTATATAGCATCTTTGTAAATCTTGTTTAGTGAAGTAACTCCAATCAAAAAGCAAATATTGGGTGACAGAGAATTGAAAGTAAACAAATTTAGTGCTTCATATATATAATGTTATATACAAATGACATCGACCTTAATGGGTTAAGCATTTTTAAAAAATATTAGTATTTCCTTAAAGAGGAAACGTTTAATGATACGCATATTGATATTTAAAAGTTCGAAAATTTCAGAGCGCCGTAACTCGGAAAATATAGGCGAGCGCCAATTACTTCAGTTGATATTTTTTTCTTATTTTTTAATTCTCTATCATTCCATATATTTATTTTTTTGATTAGAATTCCTTTTTTATTCCAAATGACATGAAAAAACTAGAGTTAGTCTTGCTCTTTTTCATGCTGCCTCGAAGGACATGGACCGACCATGCTGATTTCCAATAGCACCTGTTTCGACACTATATCTGATCGATTGACGCATTAATTTATTTATATTTTGGGTAATCAAGTTTGCCGAGGCAAACGGACAGGCAGACATCGCTCAATCGACTTCGCTATGCGTAAGAAATCAGAATATATACATATACTTTATGGTGTCGAAATTGGATATTGTAGAAATTACACACGGAATGACAAACTTAGTTATACCCCTTCTTCTACTTTTTGTGGTGAAGAGTATAATAAGCAAATATTATTTGATATGTTTGATTTTGAGAAAATACAATTATAAATCAGCGTATAGTTCGAAGAAAACTATCATATGACTGATGATATGAAAAAAATGACTTGAAAAAGTTTCGTATTTGATTATAAGTACGATTAAAAAAAGTATCGAAAATAAGTCAAAAACGCGTGTCATAAAGGAAGAAGAGTCTTCGCTAGGGTACCATTTTCTCCCGACTAAACTTTCCAAACAGTGAATTTTATTCTGCTGGTATCTAAATTTTAGTGGGATGGAATCATTACATCCGTGTTCGTATCGACAATCGTACGAAAAAAAATTACGTGATACGTTAATCCTATGAACTAAGTGGCATTACGACATACGATTGTAAACGTATCGTAATTTTTGCATGATTCACAATAGTTTTTAAATTAAAAAATTCTAGAGCTAAAGAAAGAGTATTCAGGCTGGTCAGTTTTTTTAAATTTTGTTGTTTCCAAAGGTCAAAACCGATTTTTGCCTATAGCGCTTGATTCAAGGACTGCTGCTTCATTTAACACTTTTTCACTTGGCACTAGAAGCTTTTCTTCATAAAGGCCTCCCTCATTCTGGTTTTTCAATTAAAAAAAAAAATTTTTTCTTCGCTTGATACCTACCTTTGATCAGCCTGAAGCACAAAATTATAAATATAAATTATTTTCTTGCAAAAATATAAATTGCGAATTACCTATCTTAAAATCTTTACATCACTAAGTGGTGGTACTAGTGCGTTCATACACTTAGAAAGCTCATCCCATAGTCTGTTAGCAACAGATTTTAATATGCTCAATTAGGAATCATGTTTTTTGCCAAATTTTTGTGTTCATTCATAAATCTTAGATTGAACTTATTGTAATAATAACTGTATCATAACTAAAATTAAATTTATTTAATTCGCATTTTTTTTAGCGAATTTGTTGTATTTTTCATCTTATTCGAACAAAGTTTTGTTAACGTATGAAAGTTCGTAAAAAAACGTACGCTCATTTATACGATAACGTATGTTATAATCTGCATTATTGTGAATAATTATCCGTTAATGTATGTCATAATCCGAAAAACGTAGTTTTACGATACGTGTTGTCCGTTCACGGATGTGACGATTCCACCCCTGTTCTCTTTACAATTTCTTACAATAAATAACAAACTTAAGTCAAAATTAATAATTCATTTATAAAAGTACTTCAAATAAAAGACAATATAAAAATTATGCTTTTACTACTAAAAGTTTATACGAAAAATATGCAGGGATATACAAGGCATAATGACATATTCATAAAAAATAAAATAAGTTTGAAATGTGTTTTATGTCAAATTTCTCATGCAAATTTGTCCTAAAATATATTTAAAATCTATTTTAATTTTCTATGAATACGGCAGTAAATATTTACAATAGTTTAAAAATGGATTTTTTCGGGTTTTAAATAAAAAATTTCTTGTAGTTTTCAAACCTTCTGGATCTAATGTAATTAATCATTATAATTTCGCAACAAAGTACTATAACACTGCCACTGATATAACAAAATATACATTTGTTACTATTACAATTTCGGTCAGGAATTCCAAAGATATTTTTCCGCAGATTTATAATTTTGAAAAAAATCGCAACATTTCGTTTCGGAACTCTGCCGTCACTGATAAATAGAAGTCAATGCAGGTTACTGTTGTCTCTGTATGTGTTCTCTGAATAAAGTTTTTTGGCATTGCGTTTTAAATGGACTGTGTGGAAGATAATCAACTAAGATTTTAATTACAATATCACTACGTTAAAATACATTTCAAAATGTTTTATATTTTAAGAATCTGAAGAGACCAACACAACAAAAAAAAAGTTCCAGTCGACGACAAAGCGCATATTATGTTTTTAGTATCGAAATGAAACTAAATTTGGGATATATATATATATATATGTAGCACTTGCCTGAATCGTCCATTTTTATCGCATATAGTGGCTATTATTATCGTTTTAATTAATTTTTTTTTGTCAGCAATCTAAATTATGATGGTTTTTAGTTTATCAGTTTATGTGAAAAAAAATTTACTGATTTTTACATCTGCCGATATCCAGTTTTCTCAACAGTATGAAATACTATTGCAAGTTATAAGCAGTTTAAATTGGCGTGCGGTTTGAATCCCACCAGAGGGTACGATATCTAAGAACCCACTTTTTGTAAAGAAATAAGTCGACAAAGCCTAGCTAAGGCAGTATGTATATAAAATAAAAATCTTTCAATATTTTTAATCAAGGGAAGCAGTAGTTACAGGCCTAAAAATTAATTGGTGGCTATAGGCGATGTTATTTTGAGTTAGAAGGCTAGGTACTAGTACTACTTTTATATAGCTTCTAGTATTACTTTTATATAACGACTATATTTTTAAAACATTTTATTTTCAAAACTCGTAACACAGCCTCCTCTCTTCAAAAACAGATTTCTTTAATTAAATGTGAAAAATCCTGTTCTATCCTCTTAATTCATTTAATAATTGGAAATTATTTGTGTACCCCATAACATACTTACTGCCTGTTACCAAGTGTCTGGCTTAAGCTGGTAAACCATGTTAGAAAATTAAATGCTCTATATAGAGTTTTGAGAAAATTGGTCCATATTTAAGGTAGGGCTCGAACTAGGGAAATTAAGTTAAGTGCTTTAAGTTACAAACAAATTTGAGTGTAAACCTAAAATATTGGCAAAATAATCGTCCGAATTATTTTTATTATTCAATATTTATTTACTGAAAAGCTAAAGGCTGCCTAAACCAGTGGACCGTTATTCCCTTAATTTCGACAGTTTTTTTCATCAGATTTCCGGATGATAAAAAAGAGTATTTTTATATTTTACGTAGGCGTGGCACTTCCCATACAAAGTCAATATTTATTATCGTGTAAGTTGGTAACTGTGGTATGGTAGATGCTGAAATTTTATTCAAATATTTGGTGACGTAGCGAAAACCAGTTGCCCTTGCACCAGTTGCCTTTATAAAGGGTGTTTTTTATAGACGTATAGAACTTTAAGTTGGCATCACTTTTTTAACTGGCGGCCATTTTGTCAGCTGTCAAGTGATTAATATTTAGTTTGGTTTGCCATTTCATCATGAATAGGTTGACAAAAGAACAACGCTTGCAAATCGTGCAAATTTATTTCGAAAATAATGGTTCAGTTCGCGAAGTTTACCGCAAGCTCCGTCCATTTTATGGTCGACATAATCGGCCATCAGAGCAATTAATTCGGTTAACCATGGATCGTTTTCGCACTACGTTTACTCTATGTGATAATACGCATCCGCAGAGACGTCGAACAGTGCGCACCGAAGAAACAATTGCCGCTGTAGAGCAAAGTGTTGAAGAGGACCCGAATGAATCGATTCGCCACCGTGCACAGCAATTAGAGCTTTGTCCATCAACTTTATAGAAGATTTTGCGCAAAGATCTTGGCTTGCGACCTTACAAGATCCAGCTTGTGCAAGAATTAAAGCCGCGAGACCATGCAATGCGTCGTGATTTTGGTGTATGGGCCGAAAATGAGATTGATCTCGATGCTGATTTTCATAGCAAAATTTTGTTCAGTGATGAGGCTCATTTTTGGTTGAATGGCTACGTCAACAAGCAAAATTGCCGCATTTGGAGTGAAGGGAATCCACATCAGACCCTTGAAACGCCATTACATGCACAAAAACTGACTGTTTGGTGTGCTCTATGGGCTGGTGGAGTCATTGGGCCATACTTCTTCCGAAATAATGCTGGAGAGTCAGTTACCGTTAATGGAGACCGGTATAGAGCCATGATAACCGACTATTTTGTTCCCCAATTGGATGGCATGAATGTGCATGAGTTGTGGTTCCAACAAGACGGCGCTACATGCCACACAGCGCACGTTACAATCGATTTATTGAAGGAAACATTCGATGAGCGCATAATTTCGCGGAATGGACCTGTCAATTGGCCACCAAGATCGTGCGATTTGACACCATTGGATTATTTTCTTTGGGGATATGTGAAGTCGCTCGTCTACGCCAACAAACCAGAAACGTTAGGGGACTTGGAAGCCAACATTCGTGGCGTTATTGCCAACATACGGCCCCACATGCTCAAAAAAGTGGTTGAAAATTGGACCTGTAGAATTGACTTTATTCGAGCCAGCCGCGGCGGCCACATGCCCGAAATCATATTTAAACATTAATGGCATAAAATTATCCTTCCAATAAAGCCAAATTGATGGACATTAAAACGATTTTCTTGTGTTTTATTTCAATTCGAAGTTCTATACGTCTATAAAAAACACCCTGTATAAATATACATAGTTTAGCGAAACACGCATTGGATTAGAAAAGTACAAGTGGACTCTTATTATCATGTACCTAGAGAACTACAACAGGCAAAGACCAGCCCTGAATTTACTATAAACTTCTTTATTAATACGCAAAGTCAAGCGATATACTGAATGGATTGGGAATGTAGACGCGGTGCGCTGTCGTTAACCTAGGGAACTGAATGGGCATACAATCTTATGTAAGTAACTTTTGTATTAGTGCACATAATCAATTAAAAAAGGACGTGGTACAATTATTTTCATTGGGTAGCAAAGCGCGCCGGAAGTATCTAGTTTTTTTTAATATCATTCTCAATTCCTCCCCCACCTGCACCTGCAAATTTGACTATACATCCTAAATTAAAAAATGCCGTTGAATGCACTACATATTTTATTTCTGCATATTAATAAAACTAAGATTATGATGATAATATGTATTCGTTTTTATACCCTTCATCACACAAAGTGGAAAAATGGTATATCTAAGTTTGTCATTCCGTGTGTAATTTCTACAATATCCATTTCCGACCCTATAAAGTATATATATTCTAACTTCTTGTGCGTAGCGAAGTCGATTGAGCGATATCCGATTGTCCGTCCGAGGCAAACTTGATTTCAGAAAAAAAATGTGTCAATCGGATAGATAAAGTGTTGAAAGAAGTGCGATTAGAAATCAGCATGATGGGTCCATGTCCTTCGAGGCAGCAGGAAGAACACCACGCCTAGCTCTGACTTTTTCATAATACTTGGAACAATAAATTAACTCAATTCAAAAATAGAGAATTAAAAAATAAGAAAAAAACATCAAGTGAAAAAATTGGAGCTCGCCCATATTTTCCGAGTTACAGGACTCTGAAATTTAAAAATTTTTTAAAATATCAATATAAATATCATTTAAAAGCTGTTGAAGAGATCCTTAAGGAAATGCTTAAATTTTATAAAATGCTTAACCCAGAGCGAATGCCAATTTTATACAAAATTATAAACATGCATTACCAAACTGTTTTTAAATTTTAAATCCTATCACCCCAAAAATTGCTTTTTTGATTGGATTCACTAAACTAGATGGTAGATGGTAAAGGGTGTAAATAACATTCGGCATTGAAACTATTAGTTAACTACTTTAGTATTAAAAGATTTTAGTTCGCCTGAACTTCTCATACGAGTATACATATTTTCAATTCTTAATTTAAAATGGTGATTTTATTTCAGTTCGTCAAACCAATTTAATATTGATTAATAGTGAATAGTTCTCGTATTCTAAACTAATGCGCTAAAAAGATGGCGTTTTAGCGATCCAGAATATAATTGTAAATATTAAGAGGTGTCCTAGTACAATATACATGTTTTTTACGTGTAGTATAAACCGCTAAGTACGCAACTTGAGTAATACAAAAGTAAATTTAAAAATTAAGGGGTGTCCCGCAGGTGACAAAAATTGCCTATATGGGCTTATTTTTTTAACTGTTATAGAAAAACGCCTAATAATTGGACAAAATATCGACTGCTGTAACTGTTATAATAATAAGTATAAAAATTCAATATTTAAAATTAAAGGGTGCTCGAGTGGGTCATTTAATTTCATTTGTATGGATAGACGTTTATATTTACAATAAACCTTTATTGCTGAGTCTGCCAGAGCAAGTAGCAAATTTAAAATTATAAATTCAAGGGTGTCCCGATAACTCATCTTAAATGACTTATACAGCTCTATCTATGCAACCGTTGCACAGTGGCGTGAAATACAAAAAAATTATATAAAAGTCCAGAGCTTCTTCTGCTTGCCCGATTTAAATGAAACAAACTGGTATTTATAGAAGAGGTTATAAGCTATCCGCCTTTTGCATTTGGATACACCGTGTGTGGATACACCCTGTGTCAGTACAGGGTAGTACCACAGGGCGTAAAAGTTGGTAACCTCGAATTTGAAAAATGTTTCAGAGTTTATAACTTTATCAAAAGTAAACCGATTTCATCAATTTTTAGTAATGTACATAGACCCAGCAAAAAATGAGACATTACTTTAAAAAGTACTTGCCATATTATGACTTACTTTTGTGATTGCCATATTTTGTTACTCGATTACAAAACACATTACATTAGCTTCCAAAAGAGGAAGTAGTAATGGAACTAGTTCTTTATGTAAAAAGAGACTACCGTACTAATGGTACTCATTACTTCCTACAATAATTAATGTAATCGATTCTCAGTAATTGATTATAAAAGTCTTATGCCTTGTTAAAATCATTAAGTTGGCAATCCAGTTGGGAAGTACTTCTGCCAAAAATTCTTAATTCCACACTTGATTACCTTTTTAAAATTTTTTTGCTGCGGATAGGTAAAGAAAAAACGTGCTTAGAGTTTGCATGGTAACTTTTATACTTTTAGAAAAATTCGACTTTGAAATTTAAAATACAAAATGTTTACCCTGGTATTTTTTAGTTTTTTACCTGTAGTTTTTGTAAAATACCAAATACAATTATTTTATGACTTCCTCTAAAAACCACCGTTTGTTTTATAAAAATCGGACAAGTAGTTTAGATGTTCCAGACTTTTAATCAATTTTTTTTTGTATTTCACGCCACTGTGCGTTTTAGAAAAACACTTGAAAATTATACAGAATCTCCATTACTTTATACTGGATATAGTAACAAGTATAAATACTTAAAATTATAAATCAAAGGGTGCCTTAATAGTTGAAGTAATTTGATGTATATGATCAATCATAACCATTGTCTCTTTTGAAGTTGTTTGCGAAAACTATTTGCAACTTGAAAAAATTGTAAATAATTGTTCAGTTAAATAAAATTAGAAATCAAAATATACGAGTACGTGAGCTTAAGCCGAATTAAAATAATTTGTTTGCAAGTATATATAATTTTATCATATATTATTTAAAATTATTTTAGTTAATTTAGTTCTTCAAAATATACAGACTGGTAATCTTTTAAGAGCTGCTCATCATACAGCTGTCCAATTAAATTGACATTAAATTTTATTTTTGAAAGCATTCTTAAATATCTTGGCTTTTTAGGCCAAATAATTATGATCTTAGTCCGTTTTTGCTCTTCCCAATACATATTGTCTGTATTTTCATACTAGGTCGCAAAAACAAATGGTTGTTACAATCCTTTCAGCCGCTTTTACAGTTTTAGGGCGGACTGACAAATTGTATCGGAAGTTATGCAGATGCCAGTGGATGTCACTAGAATTGCGAAAAATACTGAAACCAGCCACGTGATCGCTTCTGTTCGTAATTGTTAGCTTAGGCATCTGTCGTCCCGCCCGTAGCTTTTAAATGCCTAATTTTTTTCAAAAATTGAAATCAGTAAATCACATAAAACCCTCGTGGCCGCAACATTTAAATTTGTCTTAGCTGCTAAAATAAACATAAGTATTACGGATTTTGTTAGTGTTTTAGAAGAATCTGCACAACAAGTAGTCCGGGTGAAAGTTTATCGTGCATTAAATTCATTTATCTAATTGATTTATTAAAGCTAATCTTAATTTCCAAAGTTGTTTTAAACAACAGATTAAAAAAAATGAAAAATTAAATAAGGATTTTTTAATTAATTCATCTTTATCGTCTTTTATCTACTTTGTTTGGAGCTTTTAGCGTTTCTTAGTTGATTGTGAAAAAAAAACAAATTTTAACCCTTCCACAAAAATGTGTAAAATTACACTTAAACACTCAATTCCCTTTCGTAAAGTTAGTCACCGTACAAACAAAAACAACACTTTGCACATGTTTACGCTTAATACGTACAAAATAAACAAAAACATCACACATGCAAACAAAAACAACCAACCTCCAGGCCAGTGTTCGAAAAAAAACTCTAAAGTACGCAACGTTTATATACTGTACTGGTCGTCATATACAAAGAACGCAAACACATTCACTACAACAAGAACAAAACACTTCGTTTCTCTTTAAGTGTTTACGAACATGTACACAAACTCTAACAAAACGTACTGAACAAACTTCACAACCACTATTTCTTAGTGTTTGTGTACAAAGTACGCTAAAATGATCAGTACAAAACGAAAAAATTGCTTTTTAGTGAACTTTTTTGCGTACACTAACATTTTTTTAGTGTACGCGAGGTTTTTTATTTATTGTTGTTTGTAATAATAGAAATATTTCGCCTATTATGAATAATAACAAATGTCGTTTAGTGAAATGCAAATAAATGTCCTATATATTCTAAAAATTAATTTTTTTTATTTGTAGTATATTTAAATAAAGATTAAAAAAAGAGACATTTAGGAAATCAATTTCAATTTTTTATGATGAGTATTAAGGGTTAATTAAGAATTAAAGGGATTAATTCGTTCTTTTTTTGAGCAAGCAGCAAAAAAGAGCGAAAAGAAAGACCCTGTATTTTGCAACATTTTCTTTCAAGTGTTGAAATTTTACATTTATTCTCAGGTAGTTTTTTTAAAAACATGCAAAAGAAATTTTTCAAAAATACTACAAATAGAAAAATAATAATTTTTAGAATATATAGAACATTTATTTGCATTTCACTAAACGACATTTATTATTATTATTCATAATAGGCGAAATATTTCTATTATTACAAACAACAACAAATTAAAAATCTCACGTACACTAAAAAAATGTTAGTGTACGCAAAAAAGTTCACTAAAACCCAATTTTTTCGTTTTGTACTGATCATTTTAGCGTACTTTGTACACAAACACTAAAAAATAGTGTTTGTGAACTTTGTTCAGTACGTTTTGTTAGAGTTTGCGTTCTTCTTTTTGTAGACGTTGTGTACGTAATGGGTACACATACAAGTTCACAAACACTAAAATGGAATTTTAAAGTATTTTATCAGTGCCGTACGCTATGGTTTGTGTACAGTTTTTTTTCGAACACTGCTCCAGTCGCACACCCATTCGTATGGTGGCATTTTCAATTCCCTACACCAATAATTTCACACAGATGGATACACAGTCAAATACCGGCGCACGTAAATTTAAAAGAGTATAACGAAAAAGCGAAAGAGTTTTAAACAATAACTAAATAGATTATTGTTGTTGGGTTTACGTGTAACTGAAAAGAACAAGAGAAAGATTATTCATGAGTTTGTATTTTGCTATTTAAAATAATTTATGGGGGTGCATAAATCAATGTGTTTTCTTTAGCAACAAGTTCATATTGATTTTGTCGCTCCTCGGGTTATAATCAATAATTATTCTCTTCAGTTCTTCATTTTTTTCGCTGTTTGTTTTGTCGGTAATTTTTACTACTTCCTTGTATTGACTGGTGATAAGTGTTGTTATTGTTGCTCAGATATGACGGCTTCTTCCTTGTGTGAATATTTTATTAAGAATATCAGAGAAAAAATATTAAGTGAAAATGTTTTAGCATTTACGTGAACTCAACAAAAGGAAATAAAAACTTTTGTTCAAATGTTACAACAGTATAAAATTTAAATCAATAATTGCTATTTTAATAAGTCATATTTAGGAATTAAATTTGTGCTATATTAAAAAAATACTAAATAAATAAATATAAATACGAGTAGTTATGTTTTAAAAATGTTTCAAAAGAGTGTACAAAAATCAATCAATTATTTTTTTTTTTGTTTGTGTTAATTATTTTAATTTAGAAATACACAAGTACGGCAGTCTGTGCTTCTTTAAAGGACTTTGTGTGTATAAATTTTTAGTGTGGTTATTTTCACTGCTTCTGCTCGTATGAAATGCAATAATAATGAAAAAAAAGTCCTGTAATTTTGTTTGTTTATTTTAGTGTTATGAATTTAACTTATACAAAATCATAGCAAGTAACTGTTACGACAATATTTTACTTAAAATTAAATCTAACTAGCTGTGTGTTTAGGGAACTGTGGAAACTTTCAACAAACACATGACAATATTAAAATGTGAGTATATAATTTCGTACATTTTAAATCAAAAATAAATGTCATATTAAATTATGACAGGAATTTTAAATTTCTACAAATATATAGTAGAGTGTCCATAATTTGTAATCGCAAGGGACCAGCAATTTTTTATAAATAACAAAACATGATTTGAGTGTTTTTATATTAAATAAAGAACTTTATTAAACACATTCAATATTTTTTTAACACGAAAAAAAGCTTCATGAAAAAATCATACGTTTGCCTTGTGTTACGAATTATAAAAAGTTATTTATAATAAAATATAATTCATAAGAGATTAAAAAGAATTTGCAGTAGAAAAATAAAAAATTATCGAGGGACCGACTGTATTTTTCTATTTATCAGAATTTGAATTATCGAGAGGTATTTACGTAGTATAGGTGTTTCATGATTAAGAACAAATTTTTGGATTTTCAAAATTCTGGTAATATGCTGTTAAAATATATATATAAGGAAACTTTTCAAGAAGTTTTTTGTGGATAAAGCTTTCCCCAACGCTTCTTGAGTCAAATTAATTTATGCTGAGCCATTTCATCAGGTTTGGAAACAAGAAATATTCACTAGGGGATGAATCTAAACAATAGGGCAGACGAGGGAGCAATAGGTAACTAAATCATGGATTCTTGCTACGAAAACTGCACCCTTGCATTGTCCTAGTGGAAAGGAACTTTATAATGGCCTAAATGCTGTTGTTTTGTTTTTTTAATTCATTTAATTGATCCAATAAATTATAACAATAGCACCTTGGCCTGCTAAGTCGCTGATCCACCCTCAATTAGCCCACCGTTTTGACTGCATTATAGTTTATGATATGTTTTGGTGGATCTACGTTTGATCTGCGGTTATAAAAGAATGCAACTAAAAAGTGCCAAACATTCCAACGAGGTGGTCACATGATTCCATTTGTGGTCGATTTTGAGCTAACATCCTGCGTTAAACTTTTTTTAGACCTAAATGATCATTTAAGATTAAAGTCATTGAGCCATATAAGAGTCCCTCCATTTCTGCTAACAACATAATTCGTGGAATTTTTCAATTGCTTGTGCGGCCACAATGAAATTTAATAAATTACTTTTCTATCATTGAAATTGGAGATGTATTGTCTGTAATTTTGCATGAAATTCACTTTTTCCTATTTTCTCTTTAACTACGCGGTAGCCTGCTTTCAATGGTTGTCAAATAGAAACTTAATAACACAGCCTATTAAAATTTGGACAGGATTCGGCTGACTGATGCCTTTTGACAGGAGCAGTTTTGCAGGTGAAAAATTCAAAAAGTGCAAGACTTATTGACTCGCTCTTGTATGAATACACAGATTACCCAAATCGAAAGTTTTACAAACTGCTAAAAAGCTAATAATAGCTTTAGAAACTTCACTAAAAATTCTAAAGTATTCTTGAGAAAAAACATTTTATTGCCTTTACTTAAAATATAAATATGTTTTCTTAATTTTTGGTCCTTAAAAAGTTATATGTTTACTTTTTTTTGAGCTTTTCGATAATTTATTTTTTCATTCTATACTCCGTTACAAATTCAGTTCAAACACAAATACGGGCGGAGACGAATAATTGCACCGCCGATTTATTCTGAAATTTCCGTCGAATGCACTTGAAGTTGCATTTATCCATTTATGTGTGTCAATATATATTGTCTAAAGAAAACAAAAAGTCAGGAGTATCATAAATTTTAGAAATGCATTGGAATGTTGAAAAGTTTTAATCAAAGTATATCTACACATATAAAGTACATTTAAGTCCACAATTATTACAACATTAAAACAATAACAGGCATCAGGGCTGCCGTTTTTGGTTATTTCTATTTGATGTGGAGATGTGAATATTTTTCTCATTTTGGTTATTTTTTCTCCAAAATAATAATACACATGTACATATTTTTTATGTTATACTTTTTAAGCTTTTATATTCTTCAATTTTTCGAATTGCTACCAAGCCAACTGAAAATAAAACAGCTGTGACTAAAATCGCTAGTGCAGCCACCTGTTATGAATTCGCCTTTATTGCTACTCATTTGCTTATAATACTTTTCTTTTACAACACTTTCAACAGCTAACAGCATTTTGCTAAATGTGAAATTTCACTTTAAAATGCAATGACTTTTAATAAGTAAATCTGTGGTCTCAAACTATTATACTGTGAACTGCAAGTTTTGTTTACTTTGTTTTAAACAAACTTTTATTTTTTTAAACATACGTGTACAATCGTTACTTATTACATACATACATATATAGGTAAAAGAATTTTATTTTTGTTATTATTATTAACTGAATTTAAATCACATTAGTTACATTATAAATATGTATCCATTTTAAATGTTATTTAATAAAAATACTACATATTGAAATTTGGTTATTTTTTTTTCTCATTTGGTAACTTTAAAAGCAAATTTTGGTTGTAAAAATTTTTTGGTTGTGGCAGCACTGACAGGCATTTTGCTTGTTTTGAAATCACCTATTGCGTCAAAAAGCTGCTGACTACATCTCAGAGATGGGGATGTGCGTATTATTGCTAATTTTTTGTGATAGAAAATTTTATATCAATTTCGCTAAATAATAGTAACAAAAATATAACACAATAATCTGTTTATATGTATATTAATGTTAATTAAAACAATAATTTACGAAAAGTATTTTTTAATTAATTTGAGCTTTAAACATTTAATTGGAAAATTTCGTTTACCATCCCTGGAAAAAAAAGAAAATTTTAAAAAAAGAAAACAGAGAATAAAATATTAAAATATGAACAGAGAATAAAATAAAAATATGGTGATGAAAGCACATAGCAAACAAATATTTATTACAACATAAAATGCGAATTGAGGTTTTCAGACCTGTTTTAATAATCACGTGACTTCAAATGAAGAAACATTCTATATTACATGAACGGTTGGTGCTGTTCTGCAAAGTATGCGCTTTTTAATTTTTTATCGTGGTTTCAATTTTCCATGAAAAATATTAACAACTTTTTGTTTTGTAGCCACTCGGCTCCAAGTGGCGCCAAGCCGTTTATATATATATATTCGGACTTCACTATGCATAAAGTCGATTGAACGGTGTCCATCTGTCCGGCCGTGTTACTGTTAAAATCAAGTTTGCCTCGGCAAAAAAAAAAAAAAAATAAATATGTCAATCGATTAAATATAGTGTCGAAAAAGGTGCTATTGGAAATCATGATCGCATAATCGCATAATCGCTCCATGTCCTTTGAAGTAGCAGGCACAACACGACGCCTACCTCTCATGTCATTTGAGCAATAAAGTAACTCCAATCAAAAATATAAATAAATGTGGCGATAGAAAATTAAAAAGTAAGAAAAAAACATCAGGTGAAAAAATTGGCGCTCGCCCATATTTTCCGAACTACGGGGCTCTGAAATTTTAAAATTTTTTTTAATATCAATATGGGTATCATTTGATAGCTTTTAAAGAGATCTTAAAGGAAGTACCAAATTTTTTATAAATGCTTAACCTGTTAAGAGCCGATGCCAGTAACAAAATTTTTTTATATTTTACTTCTCTGTCACCCCAATAATTGCCTTTTTGATTGGAGTTACTTCACTTAACTAGATTTACATAGATGTTGAAAAATATATATAAGATTTGGCATAGCCGAATATAGCACTCTTACTTGTTAAAGTTAATGTCGATACAAAATTTTATTAAAATAAACCTTATATTAGTTACTGAACTGATAACATATCGATCATAAGTAACCAAGACTAAAGACGGGTAAATTTTTTGTTTAGCATATATTCATTATTATTATCGGATAAGTATTCCGATAGATAGAAAATTAAAAAGTAAGAAAAAAACATCAGGTGAAAAAATTGGCGCTCGCCCATATTTTCCGAACTACGGGGCTCTGAAATTTTAAAATTTTTTTTAATATCAATATGGGTATCATTTGATAGCTTTTAAAGAGATCTTAAAGGAAGTACCAAATTTTTTATAAATGCTTAACCTGTTAAGAGCCGATGCCAGTAACAAAATTTTTTTATATTTTACTTCTCTGTCACCCCAATAATTGCCTTTTTGATTGGAGTTACTTCACTTAACTAGATTTACATAGATGTTGAAAAATATATATAAGATTTGGCATAGCCGAATATAGCACTCTTACTTGTTAAAGTTAATGTCGATACAAAATTTTATTAAAATAAACCTTATATTAGTTACTGAACTGATAACATATCGATCATAAGTAACCAAGACTAAAGACGGGTAAATTTTTTGTTTAGCATATATTCATTATTATTATCGGATAAGTATTCCTAAGTTATTGAAGGTTTCAAGGTGACACTAATCCATTAGCACGTAATGCACAATTTTTATACATGTCTACTCAGTAAACATTTGAATTAAGTTGTTTTTATTATTTTGTTAAATTATATTTCTATATTTTTATAATATTGACTCTTAAAGTACGACCGAATTAATCGCCAAACACACTAATGTTCATTAAAAAGGCATTTGATTTAAAAGCAAAATTTAGTAATTTGGAAATAATATATTCACCTAAAAGATTTTCTGGTAAGCTTATATACATATTTTGTTTATTATTAAACTGTTTCTATCAAATAGATTGAATTTTTATGCACTTTACCTTGTTTATGGAAAAAAGTAAAAATGAGTTTTCTTTTTACCACTAAAATTTTATTTGAAAATTCTTTTTCAGGTAGTTCAAGTATCCCTTGTTTTAACCAAAAAATAAAAAGAAAGTTTTAAATAAAAATTATTTGCTCAAATTGATATAAAACTTGCAACTTACAACTTTTTTAACATTTAATCGGGTTTAGCCTTTAAAAATAAAGAGAGAGTATTAACAAAAAATTATTACTATTTTCTGTGCAGAATTGCTTAATTTATTTCTTTTTGTGTCATCAGCACTTATTACAGGCAGCTTCCTTTAGGAACAATCAAATTTTTTTAAAAGAAAATGTCATATTCTGGAAAAATTTATCATACAAACTTTTTATCGCAAATAATTGTTTATAACAAACGTTTTATGATAAAGATTTGTTTGTAAATACACTTTATTTGTCCTAATTTTCCCCAAAATTTGAATGTGTAGGTCTACATGTTATTGAAATTAAAGAAGAAGAAGTATAACCTAATAGCGAGAAAATGCTTTTAATTATTATTATTATTATTATTATTATTATTATTATTATTATTATTATTATTGTTCAATATGTTTAAAGATCGCAACGTAATCAAAGACAATTAAAGTCATATAATATTATATTTATATTAATTTAAGTTCCTGGAATAACTGTATTTCTCATAAATTGGGTACGTATGAGACAATCATTCGGTCGTTACGTGCAATAATTAGAATTAGTTTCCAGTACAACAAATAAAAGTTGCTGCCACGTTTTTAACACTAAAAACCTTGTTTTATTTCCGATAAATACATAAACTTGAGTCTTTTTAATTGTAAATAACCGTTCCATATTATTTTTTAATTCACGTAAATAAAATTATGAAATGTAAAATAAATACATAAATACATGATTAACAAACCTGTTACAAAAAAGCTAAAACAGGTGTTGTCCCTAGGATTGTGATTTCAATAAATAACGTTATTAAGTTGACTGACTTTCTACCAATAACAACCCAGCAAAAAATTTTAGAAAAGGTAATCGAGTGTAAAATTAATCATTATTGTCGGAAGGACTTCCCAAGTAGTTTACCAACCTAATGATTTTAACAAAGCATGAGACTTTTATAATTAATTACTGAGAATTGCTTTTATTACTATTACATGAACATCCCAAAATATGAACATTTTTTTCTTCCATCAGTTACTCTAAAATATGAACTTTGTGTGAAAGCTTTAAAATGTGAAGAACTTAAATAAATTCTGGTTCGATTGCATAATAATTTTGGAATTTCCCTAGCTGTTTGCTTTTGAATTGTCTTTTTAGCGGAAAGTAAACTTCTTACATACACTTTTAGTTCGCGCTCACATTCAGCTGTATTAATTTTTGTATATACATAAATTTTAATTATGCATAAAAAAGCATAAGATTTTAACTTTGAAGGAAAAGTCTGAAGTTTTGGAGCATTAACAAGTTTAGCGAATACAACATTCTGTGCGGCCTTCCGATTACCTAATAATAGAACATGCTTTATACCGATAGTTTCTATTCCCATTTGGTGGATCCTTTCAAAATGAAGCTATAAAGTAAAATTGAAGGGTTGGGATTGATCAATGACCAACTTTATAACGCTGATGAATCCGGATTATTTTGGAAATTGCTGCCACAAAAGACCTACGTTTCATCATTAGAAAACACAGCTGCTGGTGCAATAACTGAAAAGCAGCTGGTAACTTTCTTGTGCTGCGCAAACGCCGCAGGAACTCACCAACTTAAACTGCTTGTAGGCTAAGAATCCTCGTTTTTTTGAAAATTTTAATTGTCCTGTTAATTTAAGACATTCTAAACCAGATGGGATGACAGGAACCATTTTTAAATTTGGTTTCATCTTTTATTTCTTCCGGAAGTAAAATTTATAAACTCAAGCTAATTACCATCTCACAACTTATGTGTTTTGTATACTGTAATTTTTAATTTATAATTTTTAACAAAAAAAAAAAAAAAACAAATATGCCGCTGAGAGGTATTCTCCTAATGGACAATGGGGATGGCTGTATTTTTGCAACGTTTATGCCACCAAATGTGACCCTGCTCATACAACCTATGGATCAGAACCCTATCAGGATTACGAAATTTTATAATAGAAACAGTCTGCTACCTTCAGTTGCTGCAAAAAAGATCTTTTCTGGATTTATTTGAAGCAGCCTTAACTTAAGGAAGCCATAACAATTTTAGAACCCGCATGGAAAAGAGTGGAAAGCAATGTTTAAAAAAAATGTTGCAATAACGTTTTAAATATGGTGCTAAATCGAGACGATCCTGAAGATGATATACCTTTAATGGTGATGAGTTTGGTTGATTTTGAAAAAAAGTGCAGCTAATGTTTTAAATTCTTTGAAATTGTATATTTAAAACACATTAAGGAATGGAATGAGGACACTAAAGAGCGTAACGAAAGTAAATTAAGAGGAGCCAAAAAACACAATAAAACTAAGAGAAGCTGTAGTAATTTTAAATAAAGATCAACGAGATTTGAACGTTTTGATGCAGTTAAGAGAGCGAGCCGTTTTAAAGGTGGTTACACAAAAGTAGCAGCAAAGAATTATTACAGATATATGTTTTAAATATATACATATAAAAAACAACAAATATACATTTTTAAATGCATAATAAATTGTTATTTTTGGGGGAAAAGGGAAAATTAAATGCAATTCGTAAATATAAACAATCTTTCAAAAGGAAACTGGCTTGGTTTTAATTAGTTCATATTATCGCGAGTGCACTGTATATAATTTTTTACTGGGATGTTAAGTCGTTATCTAAACAGAGTTGCCAGATAAATCTGCAAAAAAAATCGTCCATTTTCTGATAACAAATAAAATATGTCGTCTTTTCAGCTTTAATTTCAAAGTGAAAATTTAAAAGTTAAATTTATATATAAACTTTTTTGGCACAAAGTGTTTTGAATTAATTTGTGACATGTTTAATATAATGAGTGTTAATCTGGCTTACTTGGTTCCTTTAAAATTTTGCTTGAAATATGCATTATCGAAATGGCTATATGGATATGCATTCCGCAGTTATCACGTGGCTTATTTTGTGATAATATAAAATACCAAATTATTCTTTGTTAAAAAAAAAACGAAAGATTTTGTTACCAAAAATTTAAAAAGATGGATTCATTGATTATATGATTAAAATATTATTTTGATATTTATTATTTCGCTATATATGCATACGACATTTCAGTTTCGAAATTAATATTTTAAAAATTACTATTACCGTTTTGAAAATATATATGTACTACAAATATATAATACATTCTTATTATAAGATAAGATTAAACATGTGTATTTATATCCACAAACGTTACAAAACAATAAAATATGTTTAATTATTTTTTTTGTGATTTTTAAACTTTTGCGTTATAAAACGTATATTTATTGTTTTTTCCGTCAAAAATCACATGATATAATTTCATCAGCTTCGATCATTTCGGAATCTTATAATATTAAGATAACTTTTACATTTTACATTACTTTTATATAAACTTAAATACAATGGGCCACTGGTCCGCAATCATAGCCTTAAATAAAATATACTTTTTGATTTCTAAAGCACAGTTTTCGTTGATGTGCATTTTTTGTGTACTAAAGGCACGTAAGAATAAATTTTATTGATAAAATCGGCTTTAAATTAAAAACCACCTGAAGTTGCTTTATATGATATAGCAGTGACCTATTTTATGACATAAATTTACATTTCAAGTTTATCTGTTGAAATCAATTCATTGATTGTACAATCTTTTTAAGAAAGTGCACAAATTTACTTAACTTTTGTTTTTTCAACTTTACAAATTTCCTTTTTTTATATTTGTTTTTGTTTTTAACATAAAATACTAGCAGCTGATCAGAGATGGATAGTCTATTTAACTTTATTTTGTTACAAATTGTGGGCAAACATTTTCTTTATTTGATGTGTCACCCAGCTAAAACCAATTCAACTTAAAATATACTTGACTTTAGTATCAAAAAAAGTTAATAATAGCAGGTTTTAATATTAAAACTGTTTCTAAAGACTTTAGTGTGTGATTAAAAACCAGAATTTAAAAAAATATACAAACTGTGTGCAAATATCGTAGATTAATGTAAACAGACACAGCTCAAAGAAACATACACATATTTTTTTCTATATCAGTTATGTCTCTAAATGTTGTATGTTGCCGAACAATCATGTGTCTATGTTTGTATTATTTTTATACCCTTTACTACAAAAGTGTCATTCGGTTTGTAATTTCAACAATATTTATTTCCGACCCAATAAAGTGTTTATATTTGGAGTTCTTATGCATAGCAAACTTGATTGAGCGATTTCATTATATCTATCTGTCCGTCTGTGTTCGTGTTGAAATCAACTTTGCCAAGGCACTAGATGAGCTAAAAAAATTTAAATACGCCCATCGATCAGACATAGTGTCGGAAGAGGTGCTATTGAAAATAAGCAAGATCAATTTATGTCCTTCGAGGCAGCCGGCAAAACACCACTCCTACATCAATAAATAGTACCAAATATGTATCTAATGCTAGCAGATGTGTATAATGTATGTTGCTCTCTTTGTTGAGAGTTTTCTTGTGGTTTTTTTTTGGCGATTATTGCTCATATTAAGGTCAGCGCCTTACCACGGCGATTGTGATGGGTTGTGAAGAATTTGGTGAAGGCTCGAGTAAAAACAAAGTTGGTTTGCTTTTTTTCAAATATAACAGCATTTAATACCAAGTCTACATTTTTGTAGAAAAATTATATTAATAAAAATAAAGTATTTTCAAAATTAATTCCTTAAAAAATAAATATTTCGTTAAAATATCATGATATCAAGCACAATTAAAGTAAATTGTTATAAAAAATATTCCGTATAATAAATTTTCTTATTAAAGTATTTTCAAAATCTTTATTTATGTCATAAGTCAAAAAGATTCTTTAAAAATGTTGCTTTCCTAGAACTATTTTACACAATGTTTTGCTTTAACCTTCATAAGGTCCTCAAATTTTACTTACGTTAACGTTCTTTGGGTCAAATTTGACCCAGTTAGAAAATTCGATATGAAAAAACTTGTTTTCTTTAATTAAGTTTGTTTTTAAAGTTAGTACTTTTTTTAGCTTTGTTTTGAATATTAAAGCTGCACGTTTTGTTTATTTATTACGAATTCATATATGTATATATTTATTTTAAATAAAGAAAGTTGTGTTCTTGGCAAGGAATTTTGCTGTTTTATATAGGGCGTGGCAAACTACAATCCTAAATATTCCAAAAAATGACGACGTTTGGCAAAACAGGTTTCTTTCCAACCATTACTAGCCGATGTAAACAATATAAAAGCATTCAAAGCTGATATATCTAAAATGTTGCAAAATACAACTTGAGGCCATCCATTGGTTTTCCTTTTGCAAGTGCAACATGAACAACTTTATCCAGAGTATCAACTCCTCCTTTACATTTATTACAGTCCAGTATCATTTCTGGCTTATGTCCTCACGATTGCTTATTTCTGGACTATGATGCAAAGTGCTAAGAAGATTTATAGACTTATTTTTCTTTGGAATATATGAAACGAGAGTAGTGTCCTTAGTGAAGCAAAAAATGATGAAAATAACGGTCTTCCTTTAGTTGACAAAAGCTTAGGTATCAATTCAATCCTTATTGTCAAATCTTATTACTCTAGAATGACTTTTGAATCTTCTCAATGGCATAATTGCTCTAAAAATTCCTTTCTCAGAGTTCCATACACATTCTGTACTTTCATTATTTGATCTTTACACTCCAGCTAACAAAATTGTACCCATAAAGGTGTCGTCAACTTCAGTCCAATCCATATCAAAAACACGTTTACCTTTATTATTGATATATTTCAAAATAATGTTTATTACAGGTGGCGGGAAAAACAACTGAAAAGTGGAAATTTCTTCCCTTGTGATTATCGAACAAGAGAAGCGGGTGAGGTGTGGTTTCACGCTAATAATGTTCTTGCTCCGGAATCTTCCTTGACTATTTGTAAGTGTCTTATTCCACCTACTTTTGTTGTCATTGCTGCAGTTGTTGCTACATCAATTTCATTTCCACTAAAACTGTCAGTTGTCTCCGCGATTCTAAGTTATCTTCATATTCTGAACAAATCTCCTCTTCGTCCGATAGTGCATTTCGCAAATTTTCTATTTCACTAGTATTCATTTTCCGACAAGAAATACAGACTCGACACTTTATAACGTTGATACGTTAGATTAGTTCCGTGTTTATTATATGACTGAAAACAGTTTTGCATAAGAAAATAAGCTTTGCTTTTTACATGGGGACCCGTTTTTCATACCAGTAATGTTCACCAAAAATGGAGAAAATAAAGGAGACAGATATATTGACTTTTAATTTTGGTGAAAAAAACATTTGCCATTTTTCTTTACAAATAAATTATTTTAACAAAACTGTGTAAAAACATAAAGATTTTGTTATGGGTCAAATTTGACCCGAAGGTCTTAATTGCTAAAAACTGCATAATTTTTTTTTGGTACAATATTTTCTTATAAAAACCAAAAATAGTTATTAGTATTCAAAAATAAATAAAATTCATAAAATATCTAAAATCTAAACCCCCTACTTTCGGAAAAAAATACAATTTTCTTGCAAAATGGGTCAAATTTGACCCGAAGACCTAATGAAGGTTAAACAAAATTCTTTTCAAATTTTAAAACTTTATTGGAGAAAATAAAACAAAGTCTATGTTCGCTTGGAATTCGCGTTTTTGGAATTTTTTCAAAGCCAAGGTTTCGTTTTACAAGAATGTTTATTTGATTATTTATATTTTAAAATGATTAAATGACGTACAGATATATTTGAATGAGTGATATTAATGGAAAGAATTAATTTGTGTTTACTGTATGTCTTTGTTTATAACTTATTATTGTAAGCAATAAAAATCTATAATTTATTAACACATCGTCAATAAATTGAATTGAATTCAATTTTTTATTTGAGACTATTAAAAACATTGTTTGTTTGATCATATGGGCATACATAAATGTATTTATGCTAGTGTGAGTATAAATGAAAATAAAAACTCACACTAAAAGAGAAATAATAATGATGGCGTTGCTGATGATCACATAACTGCAATGTGATCGACAATGTTGATTTTTAATTGATCATATAAGAAAAGTCGCGTGCTTTTATTATTAAAATGTTTGTTGATGGACGTGATGATGATTATTTGAGGTTGCGTGATATAAGTAATGCGTGACTTTAATTAGACAATTTGGCGCAATAAATTTAAAGTCTTTTATTTTAATTTATTTTTCATATACAAAAACATATATATAAATAACTGAATACATAAATACTTACATACATAGGCACATACATACATACATATATTTGTACTTCCACACACAAAGGCAAATATGTATGCATATAAAACTCTAGCTTTATTTTTATTATTTTCTTTTCTTTCCTTTGTTTTATTAATTGTTTCTTTATTTTTTATTTACAGTTGTCATTTTACATAAATATTAACTTTTGACCAGCATCACAACACATTAATGTCGAAATATTTTAAAGAAGTTTTCAAAAAAATTATAAGAGTTATAGGACCATAAAATTAAAAAAAAAATTGGTCCTTTAATTCCGTTTAAGTTGGCAACGTACTTAAACAGAGATAAAATACATTCGTAGAGTTAAAAAATAATACAAAATGAGTTTCAGCGGCCAGGGTTCGTCGAATGATAATAATGTTAGAAAATTATCATTTCTTGGTTTTAATACTAAAAAGGTAAGTCAGTTTAAGTTATTTAATTTCATTTTTATTTTTTTATTTTTCTTATTTATTTATTCATTAATTTTTTTGTATACTCTCCAATTTGTGATTTATTTTAACAACAGTTTGAATAAACTTATACTGCCATAATCCCACAAAAATTAAATAAGTTGAAATGTATTTCATGATAAAATTTTTAAACATGTTTGTCCCAAAATACTTAATATTTTATGAATACCGCAGATAATATTTACATTATTAATAATTTTAATTTCTTTTAAATTTCTTATTCTTTATTGTTGTTATAATAGTCGTACTTGCAGCCTAGAGTTCGATGGCACAGTGTCGCTTTGAAAATCGTCATAATGTTCATGAGCATTGTATCGTTTTTAGTATGAACATAGTGACACTTATAAAAGTGCCGTAATGTCCGCACTAAAAATAACAACGACTTCGCTTACTAAAGATTTTCTGCATAGCCGGGCGCAAACACTGGCAGCGCTTGCTAAAGATTTTCTGCCAGCCAGTTAATAAAAACTTTGCATTTTTCTATAGTATCCATGAAAATTATGACTCTACGTTGAAGGACATTATGTCCTTAGACGTTATGACATGCCATCCAGTATTCGCTTTTTCCCAGTAAAAAAAGTGAGGAAAAAGATGTAATTAAAACAGTACATCTATACTTATGAAGTGGTGCAAATTCGGGTGAAAAACCTATGAATTTTACATTGGCTTGTCATTGAAGGCATGTTGTTCGTTTTCAACAAAATTGTACTACTTTTAATTCGGTTTCTAAATGCTAAAAATTTCTGTGATGAGAAATTATTTTTAAGTAATTAAATTGCGTTACATTATATGTAGTTTTAAGAATATATATGTATTGCTTACTTTAGAGCATCTCTTAAATTAGAGTTAAACGATTTTTAATTCGAGTTCTTATCATACGTTCTATCTAACAAATAAATTAAAATTGTACCATTAAGAACAAAATAAGAAAAAAATTTCTTTAGAAAACGTGCATTTGTTTTAAAAATTTGCATTTTTTTGATAAGCACGTTACATAATTCAATAATTTTTAAAATAAATTAGTACTTTTTGCAATACACACGAAATAATATATTAAGAAAATTGGAGTAGTTTAAGACAAGCTGTTTGTTATGACTACCATTAAAATTGTATTATGGTCTACTAAAACCTTTGGACATACTGTCACAAAGGTCTTATTATAATCCGCGACTTTCTTCAATAGTTCTTATAGAATAACTCTAAAATAAAATAGTAAAACATTCGTTTATAGATTTAATGGGGAACATTTTTATAAGTTTCGAATTTTTGCCTTTCAATAAAATTTTTGATTGTTACTTATTCTCACTGGGAAAGTTTAGCACCAAAGAATTTTGAATTTTGATTTTTTAAATATCGATGGTTGGAATAAAAACAAATGTATAAGACGAAATACAGAGAGAACAGTGAGGAAGTACTTTGGTTCTGTGTAATTTTCGTGTAACCAAATTAATATTGAATACTACTCGTATTCTTATTTACAAAGTTAGTTGGTTAAACAGATGATGTTTACAATGTACACAACCTAAACTAAATAGATGCGAAGAATGCTGATAAGGGATGTAGAAATCCAGCAAATGCACCATTACATTCTGCTGGCGTCTAATTTTTTTGTTTTCTTTGGAAAACGTCCGCATTTGTAAAATAATTTTTCTTTCTAAAAAAGTATTTTAGAAATTAAAATAAATGAATTTAAGCCAAGAAAGATCTGAACTTTAGTTTAATTTAAAATTTTTGTAATCATGCAAGGAAAAATGTAAATCTTAGAAGTAGTACAACATGTTATTTGAAAAACTATTTTAAAAATAACTTACAAAATCTAGAAAAGGTGTATTAGCATTTTTGGATGTAAATAAGATGCCGTTCGCTAAGAATGACATACATTATTTTTTGCTGGGTTATGTCCAATATTTCGACGTTACAATGGATTTTTGTATACGCTTCACCACAGGTGTAAAAATATATATCTAAGATTCCCATTTCCGTTTGTAATTTCTACAATATCCATTTCCGACCCTTTGACAAAACTTTTCAAATTAATAAAGAATTTTACAAATCAAAATCACTTATGAAAGTATGTTATCAGTTATTTAGAAAGCCGAAGTGCTTGTCAGACAGTTCATTGACCAATCTAAATAACGGGGAGAATGATGCATTGTCCGATGGATATACGAACAGTGTGATGCTGAAAAATTTATTTTTCATGTGTCATATTAATTTCACTTGTTTGTAGGTCAACACTTGCTTTAGTGGTAGTGGTAGCTGAAAATATATTTCATGTAGTTCACGACCATGCAATTATGAGTTGGTTTGCTAAACGAAAATAAATCCATTTTTTACTAAAGTCTAAAAAAGCTGCTGAAAAATACCACGACCCAATGTCTAATCAATTGATAAGTTTATTGAAGTGGAAGACGTTCCATAATACCGAGCCATACATTACCCTTGATCCTGCTCTGCATAATCTTTTTTTTTATCTGCAATCAGAAAAGCATTGACAATGATCCTTATCTGCATCCATTTTTTTAGTCTGCAATCAGAAACGCGTATTTGAAATTTTTGTATTTTTGAGGTTTTTTGTTAAGAATTTCACAATCGTTAATGCATGTCACCTTTACAGTGAGATGTTATAGACGTAAGTCTGTCATTTAACAATATTCGATATTCTCTACAATATAAAATCGACCAATAAAGCTCTGGAGTTAAATGCAAATTTAACCACGAAAATCAAAAATACCACGGAACTATGGTAGCAACCATTTCACGTGAATCTTTTCTTACATCTCAGATTTATTGTTTTTCTGAAACTTTGAAAAAAAATTAATAAAATATGTATACATATTTTAACGTTAAAAGCTTTGAAATCGGTCTTAAATTAAAACATAGACATTCAGCAAAAATAAAAAATTATTTTAATTATTTATTTTTTTTTTTGTTTTTTTTTTAGAATAAACTTTTTTACTTTTGAAATTTTTGTAAAGTTGTTATTCGATTTATTTTATTATAATAACAAGTGAATAATCTTATTTCGGTTTACGTTCAGGTACATTTTGTTTTCTAAGTAAAAAAAAGAATAATTAAACATACATTTTTGCATAGATTTTAAAATAATGCGGAAGCCAAATGTTATGAATGTGGCATTTTCTAGATTTTTCGCAGTCCTTTTACTTTAGGTTGTGTACGTTGTAAACATCATCTCAATACGAGATAAATTCTTAATTAATTAACATTTACTTGGTTAGGCGAAGTCCTTTGTTAATGCTTTATATTCCGCTAGTGTGTAATTTTTCCTGCTGTTCCTGTTTTGTGTCTTAAAAAATCTAAAAGTTAAAATATGCATAAACTTAAGCCAATTCAAGATTATTTATTTGTTTTAAATATACAACAGTTTGACTAACAATTTCAAAAAAAATTAAACGTATCCTTATATATAAATATTTTTAATTTTAAAATTTTTCCCCCATCAGGATTCGAACCATCGATTTTATAAATTAATGAAAATTGACTTATTTTCGGCGTTTTGGTTCTTTTTTCTATAATGTTGTGAGCAAACAAGTATGAAAAATTAAAAATAAAAAGTTGAATTTCGTGGCTATCTAATGGCTTAGCACAAAAGCAACAACAAATGTACAAGACGAGTTACAAAGAGAACGACAAAGAAATGCTTTAAGTTGTGTATGAACTTCGTCTCACCAAATTAACATTAAGATTAGTTGATTAAATATATGATGTTTACGATGTACATAACATAAGGTAGATAGATGTAAAGAATACTGATGAAGGATGTGGCGGTCCAGAAAATGCTGCATTTCATTCTGCTAGCGTCTAATTTTTCTTGTTTTCTTTGGAAAACGTCCGCATACATTTGTAAATAATTTTTCTTTCTAAAAATGTTTAGAAATTAAATTAAAAAGAACCAAAAAGCCGAAAATAAGAAAATTTTCATTAATTTATTAATATTTTTTTTTATTTATGTAATAAATGTTTTCATTTATATAAAATTTATTTCGACTGAAGTCAAATTTCTAATTACGAAAATAATCGATTTATTTTCTTTTAATGATATTCTTTCTATTTACACAGCAGTGTCAACTTCCTTTAACATTAGCAAAGCACACACCTTGTTTCAAACAAAATAAAAAAGCAAAGAGAGAAAAAAGAGTAATTCTCAAGAAAAGTTATTATATCGGTGTCTTATTAATAGTCTCAGGTTAAATTGCATGTAATTTTATTTTTTTTTATCGTCTTATAAAGTAAACCGTCACATAATGTTAAAATAAGAAGATTATCAATTATATTTGTGAACGCAAAACTCAGTACCTTCTGAACCGATTTAAATTCTTTTTAATTGAAAGTCGATGCTGGCAAGGTTTGTCCCATTTAAAAAAAAAATCATAATTTTAGGGGGACTCCATTTCAAACATAAAATTTACGTGTCTATAGAACCGTAACGAAGACCCATATAAATTTTAACAAATCTGTTACCACTGTAGCTGTCAATAACAAGAAGTAATAAAAAAAATTAACTTTAATATTAAAGAGTTTTCCTATAGCTAAAATAATTTGACTATTTCCAGTATCTTTTGAACCGTTATAGACAGACAGATAAAATTTACACAGAACGTGTATTGTGAAGTTCGTTATAACAACAATTATAGAATGTAAAACTAGAAATTAAAGGGTGAACCCATAAAAAATAGTATTTGAAGTATTTGGCAATAGAAGGGTATTTTCATAGGTGATGTTATTTTATGAAGTGGGCATTACATTTTTTATTTCTTTTCAAGTAGCACGTTTTCGAGGTTATCAATTCGACTGAATGTTGCTTTTTAATGTTGAAACTAGCAGATTTAGTTATTTCTAAACTGATTTTAAAATTTTATTGTTATTTGAAAGATTATGCTTATAGATTGGTCCCGTTTTAAAAACAATTCGTAATCTTAAAAATTAAAGGGTGTCCCCATACAACATACATGTGTTTTAAGTGTATTATAAACTGTAAAGGGCACTTCTTTAAAACTTAAAACGACTGCATATTACTGTAGCTCCCAGTAGCTAAAAGTAATACAAAAATAAATCTAAAAGTTAAATGGTGCCCCCATAGTTGACGTAAACTGTCTTATATAGGCCTATCTTTAGAACCGTTATAGACCAACGCTTGCAAATTGGACAAAATGTCGATTGCTATGGCCGTTATAGCGACAAGTATTAATATTAAAAATTATAAATTAGGTCCTTTAATTTGATGTGTATTGCCATACTTTTTAACAGTTGTCGACATACGCTTGAAATTTACAACGACTCTGTATTGCTAAGACCGCATAACAATAACTACAAAACTTGGATTTGGAAATTAAATAGTGTCCCAATAGTTAATGTAATTCCAAGTATGTCGCCGCACTTTTGAAACGTTATAGACAGACCGCTGAAACTTAAAAGGGGCCTGTACTGCTAAGTCCGCTATATCAATGAGTTTATAATTTGAATTCAGAAATTAAAGGGTTTTCCATAATTGATGTAGATTTACTTTTATGGGCCTATCTTTTGAACCGTTATAGACAAACGCTTGCAAATTTGTCAGAATGTCGATTTGTATGCCCGTTAAAGTCACAAGTATTAATATTTAAAATTATAAGCTAAAGGGTGCCCCGATAGTTAATTTAATATGATATATGTGGCCAACTTTTGAACCGTTGTAGACAAACAGCTGAAATTTATAAAGAACTTGTATTACTAACTCCGCTATAACAACAAGTATAAAATTTAGATAAGGAAAATTTACAAATTAAAGGGTGTTCCCGAAATTATTGTAACTTAACGTATATGGCTGTATATTTTGAACCATAATTTACACACACCTGAAAATTAGACAAGGTGTTCAATACTTCGTTTGGTATAATAAGAAGTATACAAATTTTAAATTATAAATTAAAGGGTTTAACGATAGTTGATATAATCTGATGTATATGACCAAACTGTTGCACCGTTATAGACAGACAGTTCAAATTTGTAAAGAACCTGGTTGCTAAGTCTACTACAACAGCAAGTATATAATTTGAATTTGGAAATTAGAGGCTGTCCTTATAGTTGCTGTGATTTGATGTATATTGCAAAACTATTGAACAGTTGAACAAGTATAAAGTTTGGAGATGGAACATAAGGGAGTACCAATAGTTAATGTAATCTAATTTATTTGGCCATACTCTTGAACTTTATAGGCAGACAGATTAAATCTGTTTTGAGATTGGTTTTTTTTTTGGAAGAATTTTTTAAAACAAATTATACTTTTTAGGTTTTTATGTTTTAATATTTCATTTTTTGAAATAACCTATAACTGAGGTAGGAACAAAATATAATAAAGAAATATTAAATCGTATATAATATGTAACAAGTCGTATTTTTAATTAAAACTCACTTTAATTCTAATTGTCGTATTCTTAAAGTATTAAAACAGATTTGATATGTATTTTGTAATTCGTATAGAAAATTATTTAAAATTTTTTTTTAACAATAAAAGTTTAAAATTAAACAAAACTAAAGATTACTCTTATATTTTTGAAACACACATAAAACGGGAAACTCTGGCGTTTTTGTTTCTTGTTTCATAATTATTATTTTTTATATATTTCGAAATATTTGTATGTATGTTAGCACACATATAGCAAGTGTGTTGAAATTGATATCTTAATGGCAATTAATGTATTTCTTTAGGGACTTTATCACTATTCAGTAATATTTTGTTGACGCTGTTTTTCTTTACTTGTTTTGATCATTAAATGACTAGAATAATTAAGGCAAGAAATAAATAAAATTATGTTAGATTCGTGAGTATTGATGTTATTTTTTGTCCAAATAATTTAAAATATAAAAAAGATAGGAAAAAAAAAAATAATAATAGAATGGAATTTAAATATACCAATGGTAAATTATGTTTTACCTATTAATTTAAATATAAATACGAAACATAATAAATAAATTTAATACTCCGTACTGTTTCATAATTTTAAATGTAACCTTATGTTTTTAGTGGCACAAATTCGCACGTTTTAAAAAATGCGGTCACTGGTCCTTTTGTATTAGCAACAACTTTAAAAATAAAAAGCTCATAAACAATTTTTATTTTATAGTCCAAGAGGAGAAAAACTTTAATCCTGCTCCTAATTACGTTTATATTAGTATAGTGATTTATGATGAGCCTTTATACAATATATTACTACTGTATTAATAAATACGTTATGAGTGTGATATTCGTCAAATCAATTGTCTTTGTTTAGACTACAACGAAATATGTCATCATGTAACAGAATCACGTATCGTCGAATCAATGTAGGAAATTTAATAATTGTTTTAGATCTAAGAAGAACTTAGTACCAGTGAGCTGAACTTCATTAAGGCCTTTAGTTCTTTAAATTTTATCAGCAGTGCTTTAATCTCGGATTTGAGAAATTTACAAATCGAATTTCAGTTTTAAAGGACGATGAAGAAAGATTTTTTAGTTTATATTTCTTTCGCTATTTCAGGATTTTTAGACGTTTTTTATTTTTGTTTTGTTTTTACGAACTAAAACACAACCAACTTAGCTTTCACAGATTTAACCAATTAGATGTCTTTCAAGGGTTTTTATCAGTTAAGTCCAACTATGTGGAGTATAACAATATAAGCCCAAGATTTGTCAAGATCCTGCTGATTGGTTTATTTACTTTTATAACAAATCTTTGTAATTCAATAGTATCCAAAAATGTCGAGTTTAATACTCCTGCATAAAGTGATATACCCCTGGGAAACCGACTATCTTCTTAATAAACTAGCATTCACAAGGTCAACGAGAGGAAGGGATACTTTGTATAACTGAAACCGTTATCAAATGCTATAATAAAAATTTTTATTACGCTATATTCAGAGTACAAGCAACATAGTATATTTTAATAGATTTTAATTATTTTTACTATACTGTTTACTGTTTACATTCTATATTATAATTATTATTTTCGGGATTGAAAAAGTATATCACGATATAATTTAGAACAAAAATAAATTGTAATATTTTATTTTTCATCATCTTTTAACTATATGAAAGAGCCGAAAAAAGTCAGCAATATACAGTAGATAAAAAAAAAAATTAAAGATCATGAAACACCAAGATTTATTTCTATGCACAGGCACTTTGTAATTAAATTATTATTATAGATAATTTATTATTATTATTATTGTAATTAAATTATTATTATTGTAGTTAAATTATTATTAGTGTCATTAAATCATTTAACACGGAAAACATTTATTAAATAAATTAATTTAATAAAAATATTGTGCTAATTTCTAAATATCCCAATTTTAATTATAAATCACAGATATTGATTATTGAAGGTGATAGCAATGTGCATAGAAATAAATTATCGTAGTGTTTTATGATATTTTTTTTTCATCCTCTTTTAAATGTATAAAAGAGCAGGAAAAAAAGTCAGCTGTTTACTGTGGAGAAAGAAAAATAGAATCGTAGTAGGTTATTGTTGTTTTCGCTTGGGCTCTGATTTTTGTCTTTACTTTATTGTTTGGACAAGAATCTTCAGCTGATTTAAACTGTTTGTAAGTGTTAGCGAAATGGCCTTTGATCGGAATAAAAAAATAGCACCATATTTTTTAAAAAATAATTCAAAACATGTAAGAGTGCTATATTCGGCTGTAAATCTATATAAACCCTTCACCGTATATTTAAATTTAGTTTATTGAAGTAACTCTACCAAAAAAACAAATATTGGGATGACAGAGTATTAAAAATCCGGAAAAAATTAGATTTACTATAATTTTACATAAAAAGTAATCGACTCTTAATGTGTTAAGCATTTTTAAAAAATTTCTTAAAGATCTCTTCAAAAGCTTTTAAATGGTACCCATATTGATATCTTAAAAAATTGTACTTTTATATAAAAAGCTAGAGGCCCCGTAACTCAGAAAATATGGGCAAGCGCCAATTTCTTTTATTCATATTTTATTTTGATTTTTTAATTCTCTATCGTCTTATATATTTTTTTTCGATTGGTGTTACTTCATTGTTTCAAATGATGTGGAAAAATTAAAGGCAGGTGTGGTGTTTTGCTCGCTACCTCTAGTTAATCTAATGCCTAGACAAACTTGATTTCAACAAAAACACCAACGCACCGACGAACATCGCTCATCGCTATACATTTTTCCACTTTTCGTGGTGAAAAAAATATTTGCTTTTTAAAAAAAATAAATTAATTATAGCAGAAGCTTCAAAAAGATCTATCTATGCATAAAACAAAAATACTTTTTTCTTTTGTCTCATTTTACCAGGGATTTCAAAAACATGTTCATTTCACCAAATTTTTGTTATAAAGAATGCTCTTTAAAATAATGGTCTGTTGCACTTTATGGTGTTAATTTAGTGCAAATAGACGAGACGTTTAATAATGCTTTAAAGCCATTAAATATTCAATATTGTTTACTAATTATTAATGAAGCATTACCAATAGTGAAAATAATGGTGAAATCATTAGAATTATTTTTTATTCAATGCTAATGACATCGTCAATGAATTATTAGTCAACCAAATTATTCCCATGTATGCCTGTTTTGTTTCTTTAAAGTTGTCGCTAGACCAATGTTCATTTGCCAAAAAGTAACTGGGCTTTGCCAGGGCCTTACAATAACTTTTTATTATAAAGTTTAATTTACAGGATGGTTGGCCAATGAAAATAGGTGCGCTTTACTTTATAGTGAACTTCATAGCTTGATGACCAAAACGGCCTTAATTGCTTCAAGTCTGAGGCGATATAATTACCCTGTGGCAACGTAAGCGGATTTATTCTTGTTTGGCGGTTACATTGCCATCAAACTCCACTTATAAAAAATATTATGTTTCACTTGGAACTGATTAATCTTGTTCATTTCTCAATGTCTTCTTATAAATTAAATTATCTTATCATTACCTTAATTGTGTTTGATGCTTTAAATATAAATATTTCATGATATTCTAATAAAATATTTTTTATATAAAACTAGAAAATGAAATGTATTTCTGCGGAGATATGGATGTCATATAACAATTTCACTACTTCTCATATAGCTCATCAGAGGATTTTACCCAAAAACGTCAAAACCTAACCATTCACCATATATGTAAAAATAGATTAGCGAAGAAACTCCAATTAAAAAAAAAAAACCAAATATTAAAGTGACAGACGTTTAAAAAATAAAAAAAAATTTAAGTACTATCTATAATTTCACATAAAAATGTCATCGACTTTTAACCCATTAATCATTTTCTTTTTTTTTTTTTTGTTTTTTAATTTAGTATTTCATTAAAGATTTCTTCAAAAGCTTTTAATGATATCCATAGTGGTATCTTAAAAAATATGGTGCACAATTTTACTTTTATATAAAAAGTTTAGAGGCCCATAAAACGGAAAATATGGGCGAGCGCCAATTTTTTCACTTAAATTTTTTTCCTTATTTTTTAATTCCCATATATTTGTTTTTTGATTGAAGTTACTTCATTAAATAAGATTTTTTTCAAATATGAAAAAATTAAAGGCAGGCTTGGTGTTTTGACCGCTGCCTCGCAGGACATGGACCGATTTAATTGATTTTCAATAGCAACTCTTTCAACACTATGTCTGATCGTTTGGCTCATCTTGTGCCTTTGGAAAGTTGATTCCAAACGTAACAAGGACAAATAGACAGAAATTGCTTAATGGACTTCGCTACGCTTATATACATTTTATGGGTCGGAATAGATATTGTAGATATTGTATGCACATGGAATGCACCCTGTAGTAAAGAGTTTAAAACACAGTAACCATTGTGCAATTATTTTTGTTTTTTGCTTTCATTTAAAAATAAAAATAAAATTATAAATAAGTTTTGCAAAATGCAAATACATCTACATATGTATATGAAAATTTATTATTTGGATTCTTTTTTATGTACATCTACTATAATCTATATAATAAGACTTAGTATTATCTAAACCAAGGATGAGCAATCTTTTTGTAATTCGTGCCAAAATTGAAAACAACATAACTTAAGCGGGCCATTAACATTGGTTTTGTAGGTAAATTAAAATTATGTTTTCAGAAAACGGTGAAAGCAATTATTAGAAGTTAAACAAAAAAATATTTAGCAACTACTGAGCTAAATTCTCTTCTGTAGTTCGCCATCTATATTTTGATTTTAAAAAAGTAATTATCGAAAAAAATTGTTCGCATTTACATGTGTTCCCATTCAGTGCAATAAATTTTGTTTGCGGTATTAATTAATTGGGGGAAATATGTGCGCATCTAAGTTTTTATAGAATATACAGGCATGTCACAAATTCCAATCGGAATGGTTTTAATTCCGTATTAACACAAAAAATTATATGGAAGCATCGAATTTTAGAATTTAAAAATACAAAGTTTGGCAAAAAAAAAACATGTAAAAGTGCTATATTCGCTTATGCCGGATCTTATGTACCTTTTACCATCTATGTAAAACAAGTTTAAAGAAGTAACTCCAACCAAAAAAGCAATATTGAGAGTCTTATTGGTTCATAATTGGTTAACAATTCGTTTGAGATATTAATAGCTCTGATAGGAATTTTGATAAGATCCTTTTTGATATTCATATAATCCTATTCAGGAACAAAGTGTTTGAGACATCACAAAATATTTATAAACACTTTAGCGATACGTAATTTTGAAAATATTGGTTACCGACGAATTTTATTATTTTACGTTATCTTCGTAATATTACGTTTTCTATCTTAGTACAAAATTAATTTTTTTTTTAATGGATAAAAGAGGAGTAGAGGCTACAAAAAAAAAAACTGATATTTATTAAGGGTTTATAGAAGGTTTAATAAGCTATTAAACCTTCGTGAATACCATTTTTTCGGCTTCTACTTTTTATACAGGCATGTCACAAATTCGGATCGGAATGGTTTTAACTCCGTTTTAACAATTCCTATCGATTTTGTTTTACGTTCTTCAGATTCCGATCGATTTTGCTTACTTCTAAAAACTGCTTAATATTTACATTTTTATTTAATGTGGCGATATTGCGCACACCAAAGTAAATAACAAGGCTAATCTAAATAAGGACACAAAATAAAAGTAAATTAAAAAAAAACCACAATTAACAAAATTTCAAAGAAACTAAATTCCACTTTGAAATTTAAAAGTGGTTTCATTCCGAAAAAATTTTTCGTTTTTCGTTTTCTGAAGAACAAATTTACGGAATTGAAATCACTTTCGATCGGAATTGAGTTCTGTGACATGCCTGATAATTTTTTATAATTCCATAAATTTTATTTTAAACCACTTTCTTTCTTCTTACGCTAACTTAAAATTTTCAGGTGTTTTATTTACATATGTGAACAAAAATGGAATTAAAAATACATCAAAATAGCATTCTTTACTGCAGAAATTTCTTCAAATTTTGATGCAAAGCAAATAAAATATTAATACATTTTTGTTTTTCGTAACTATTTCTAGTAGTTTTATTCGAATACAAGACAAAAAGGAATATACAGGCATGTCACAAATTCCGTTCGGAATTGAAATGATTCCGAAGTAACCATTCCGATCGGAATGGTTTTAGCTTCTATAGATTCCGTTCGGTTTTAGTAAACCAGAGAACATACAAAACCACTTATGTATTATCAAAATATGGCAACATAAAACCGAATGTAGCAAAACAAAAAACAGCTGACATAAAAAACAATAAAAATTCAAAAATATTTGTGGTATAGTGCGAATTGATAAAAAAAGTTTACACAAAAAATTGCAAAAATGACCGGAATATCTACAATTGCAGCGACAGAAGAAATAAATAATGAAAAGTTGCGTCGCAGAGGTTTAAGGGATGCTTCAGATCCAATAAAGTGTTTATATTTGGAGTTCTTATGCATAGCAAACTTGATTGAGCGATTTCATTATATCTATCTGTCCGTCTGTGTTCGTGTTGAAATCAACTTTGCCAAGGCACTAGATGAGCTAAAAAAATTTAAATACGCCCATCGATCAGACATAGTGTCGGAAGAGGTGCTATTGAAAATAAGCAAGATCAATTTATGTCCTTCGAGGCAGCCGGCAAAACACCACTCCTACATCAATAAATAGTACCAAATATGTATCTAATGCTAGCAGATGTGTATAATGTATGTTGCTCTCTTTGTTGAGAGTTTTCTTGTGGTTTTTTTTTGGCGATTATTGCTCATATTAAGGTCAGCGCCTTACCACGGCGATTGTGATGGGTTGTGAAGAATTTGGTGAAGGCTCGAGTAAAAACAAAGTTGGTTTGCTTTTTTTCAAATATAACAGCATTTAATACCAAGTCTACATTTTTGTAGAAAAATTATATTAATAAAAATAAAGTATTTTCAAAATTAATTCCTTAAAAAATAAATATTTCGTTAAAATATCATGATATCAAGCACAATTAAAGTAAATTGTTATAAAAAATATTCCGTATAATAAATTTTCTTATTAAAGTATTTTCAAAATCTTTATTTATGTCATAAGTCAAAAAGATTCTTTAAAAATGTTGCTTTCCTAGAACTATTTTACACAATGTTTTGCTTTAACCTTCATAAGGTCCTCAAATTTTACTTACGTTAACGTTCTTTGGGTCAAATTTGACCCAGTTAGAAAATTCGATATGAAAAAACTTGTTTTCTTTAATTAAGTTTGTTTTTAAAGTTAGTACTTTTTTTAGCTTTGTTTTGAATATTAAAGCTGCACGTTTTGTTTATTTATTACGAATTCATATATGTATATATTTATTTTAAATAAAGAAAGTTGTGTTCTTGGCAAGGAATTTTGCTGTTTTATATAGGGCGTGGCAAACTACAATCCTAAATATTCCAAAAAATGACGACGTTTGGCAAAACAGGTTTCTTTCCAACCATTACTAGCCGATGTAAACAATATAAAAGCATTCAAAGCTGATATATCTAAAATGTTGCAAAATACAACTTGAGGCCATCCATTGGTTTTCCTTTTGCAAGTGCAACATGAACAACTTTATCCAGAGTATCAACTCCTCCTTTACATTTATTACAGTCCAGTATCATTTCTGGCTTATGTCCTCACGATTGCTTATTTCTGGACTATGATGCAAAGTGCTAAGAAGATTTATAGACTTATTTTTCTTTGGAATATATGAAACGAGAGTAGTGTCCTTAGTGAAGCAAAAAATGATGAAAATAACGGTCTTCCTTTAGTTGACAAAAGCTTAGGTATCAATTCAATCCTTATTGTCAAATCTTATTACTCTAGAATGACTTTTGAATCTTCTCAATGGCATAATTGCTCTAAAAATTCCTTTCTCAGAGTTCCATACACATTCTGTACTTTCATTATTTGATCTTTACACTCCAGCTAACAAAATTGTACCCATAAAGGTGTCGTCAACTTCAGTCCAATCCATATCAAAAACACGTTTACCTTTATTATTGATATATTTCAAAATAATGTTTATTACAGGTGGCGGGAAAAACAACTGAAAAGTGGAAATTTCTTCCCTTGTGATTATCGAACAAGAGAAGCGGGTGAGGTGTGGTTTCACGCTAATAATGTTCTTGCTCCGGAATCTTCCTTGACTATTTGTAAGTGTCTTATTCCACCTACTTTTGTTGTCATTGCTGCAGTTGTTGCTACATCAATTTCATTTCCACTAAAACTGTCAGTTGTCTCCGCGATTCTAAGTTATCTTCATATTCTGAACAAATCTCCTCTTCGTCCGATAGTGCATTTCGCAAATTTTCTATTTCACTAGTATTCATTTTCCGACAAGAAATACAGACTCGACACTTTATAACGTTGATACGTTAGATTAGTTCCGTGTTTATTATATGACTGAAAACAGTTTTGCATAAGAAAATAAGCTTTGCTTTTTACATGGGGACCCGTTTTTCATACCAGTAATGTTCACCAAAAATGGAGAAAATAAAGGAGACAGATATATTGACTTTTAATTTTGGTGAAAAAAACATTTGCCATTTTTCTTTACAAATAAATTATTTTAACAAAACTGTGTAAAAACATAAAGATTTTGTTATGGGTCAAATTTGACCCGAAGGTCTTAATTGCTAAAAACTGCATAATTTTTTTTTGGTACAATATTTTCTTATAAAAACCAAAAATAGTTATTAGTATTCAAAAATAAATAAAATTCATAAAATATCTAAAATCTAAACCCCCTACTTTCGGAAAAAAATACAATTTTCTTGCAAAATGGGTCAAATTTGACCCGAAGACCTAATGAAGGTTAAACAAAATTCTTTTCAAATTTTAAAACTTTATTGGAGAAAATAAAACAAAGTCTATGTTCGCTTGGAATTCGCGTTTTTGGAATTTTTTCAAAGCCAAGGTTTCGTTTTACAAGAATGTTTATTTGATTATTTATATTTTAAAATGATTAAATGACGTACAGATATATTTGAATGAGTGATATTAATGGAAAGAATTAATTTGTGTTTACTGTATGTCTTTGTTTATAACTTATTATTGTAAGCAATAAAAATCTATAATTTATTAACACATCGTCAATAAATTGAATTGAATTCAATTTTTTATTTGAGACTATTAAAAACATTGTTTGTTTGATCATATGGGCATACATAAATGTATTTATGCTAGTGTGAGTATAAATGAAAATAAAAACTCACACTAAAAGAGAAATAATAATGATGGCGTTGCTGATGATCACATAACTGCAATGTGATCGACAATGTTGATTTTTAATTGATCATATAAGAAAAGTCGCGTGCTTTTATTATTAAAATGTTTGTTGATGGACGTGATGATGATTATTTGAGGTTGCGTGATATAAGTAATGCGTGACTTTAATTAGACAATTTGGCGCAATAAATTTAAAGTCTTTTATTTTAATTTATTTTTCATATACAAAAACATATATATAAATAACTGAATACATAAATACTTACATACATAGGCACATACATACATACATATATTTGTACTTCCACACACAAAGGCAAATATGTATGCATATAAAACTCTAGCTTTATTTTTATTATTTTCTTTTCTTTCCTTTGTTTTATTAATTGTTTCTTTATTTTTTATTTACAGTTGTCATTTTACATAAATATTAACTTTTGACCAGCATCACAACACATTAATGTCGAAATATTTTAAAGAAGTTTTCAAAAAAATTATAAGAGTTATAGGACCATAAAATTAAAAAAAAAATTGGTCCTTTAATTCCGTTTAAGTTGGCAACGTACTTAAACAGAGATAAAATACATTCGTAGAGTTAAAAAATAATACAAAATGAGTTTCAGCGGCCAGGGTTCGTCGAATGATAATAATGTTAGAAAATTATCATTTCTTGGTTTTAATACTAAAAAGGTAAGTCAGTTTAAGTTATTTAATTTCATTTTTATTTTTTTATTTTTCTTATTTATTTATTCATTAATTTTTTTGTATACTCTCCAATTTGTGATTTATTTTAACAACAGTTTGAATAAACTTATACTGCCATAATCCCACAAAAATTAAATAAGTTGAAATGTATTTCATGATAAAATTTTTAAACATGTTTGTCCCAAAATACTTAATATTTTATGAATACCGCAGATAATATTTACATTATTAATAATTTTAATTTCTTTTAAATTTCTTATTCTTTATTGTTGTTATAATAGTCGTACTTGCAGCCTAGAGTTCGATGGCACAGTGTCGCTTTGAAAATCGTCATAATGTTCATGAGCATTGTATCGTTTTTAGTATGAACATAGTGACACTTATAAAAGTGCCGTAATGTCCGCACTAAAAATAACAACGACTTCGCTTACTAAAGATTTTCTGCATAGCCGGGCGCAAACACTGGCAGCGCTTGCTAAAGATTTTCTGCCAGCCAGTTAATAAAAACTTTGCATTTTTCTATAGTATCCATGAAAATTATGACTCTACGTTGAAGGACATTATGTCCTTAGACGTTATGACATGCCATCCAGTATTCGCTTTTTCCCAGTAAAAAAAGTGAGGAAAAAGATGTAATTAAAACAGTACATCTATACTTATGAAGTGGTGCAAATTCGGGTGAAAAACCTATGAATTTTACATTGGCTTGTCATTGAAGGCATGTTGTTCGTTTTCAACAAAATTGTACTACTTTTAATTCGGTTTCTAAATGCTAAAAATTTCTGTGATGAGAAATTATTTTTAAGTAATTAAATTGCGTTACATTATATGTAGTTTTAAGAATATATATGTATTGCTTACTTTAGAGCATCTCTTAAATTAGAGTTAAACGATTTTTAATTCGAGTTCTTATCATACGTTCTATCTAACAAATAAATTAAAATTGTACCATTAAGAACAAAATAAGAAAAAAATTTCTTTAGAAAACGTGCATTTGTTTTAAAAATTTGCATTTTTTTGATAAGCACGTTACATAATTCAATAATTTTTAAAATAAATTAGTACTTTTTGCAATACACACGAAATAATATATTAAGAAAATTGGAGTAGTTTAAGACAAGCTGTTTGTTATGACTACCATTAAAATTGTATTATGGTCTACTAAAACCTTTGGACATACTGTCACAAAGGTCTTATTATAATCCGCGACTTTCTTCAATAGTTCTTATAGAATAACTCTAAAATAAAATAGTAAAACATTCGTTTATAGATTTAATGGGGAACATTTTTATAAGTTTCGAATTTTTGCCTTTCAATAAAATTTTTGATTGTTACTTATTCTCACTGGGAAAGTTTAGCACCAAAGAATTTTGAATTTTGATTTTTTAAATATCGATGGTTGGAATAAAAACAAATGTATAAGACGAAATACAGAGAGAACAGTGAGGAAGTACTTTGGTTCTGTGTAATTTTCGTGTAACCAAATTAATATTGAATACTACTCGTATTCTTATTTACAAAGTTAGTTGGTTAAACAGATGATGTTTACAATGTACACAACCTAAACTAAATAGATGCGAAGAATGCTGATAAGGGATGTAGAAATCCAGCAAATGCACCATTACATTCTGCTGGCGTCTAATTTTTTTGTTTTCTTTGGAAAACGTCCGCATTTGTAAAATAATTTTTCTTTCTAAAAAAGTATTTTAGAAATTAAAATAAATGAATTTAAGCCAAGAAAGATCTGAACTTTAGTTTAATTTAAAATTTTTGTAATCATGCAAGGAAAAATGTAAATCTTAGAAGTAGTACAACATGTTATTTGAAAAACTATTTTAAAAATAACTTACAAAATCTAGAAAAGGTGTATTAGCATTTTTGGATGTAAATAAGATGCCGTTCGCTAAGAATGACATACATTATTTTTTGCTGGGTTATGTCCAATATTTCGACGTTACAATGGATTTTTGTATACGCTTCACCACAGGTGTAAAAATATATATCTAAGATTCCCATTTCCGTTTGTAATTTCTACAATATCCATTTCCGACCCTTTGACAAAACTTTTCAAATTAATAAAGAATTTTACAAATCAAAATCACTTATGAAAGTATGTTATCAGTTATTTAGAAAGCCGAAGTGCTTGTCAGACAGTTCATTGACCAATCTAAATAACGGGGAGAATGATGCATTGTCCGATGGATATACGAACAGTGTGATGCTGAAAAATTTATTTTTCATGTGTCATATTAATTTCACTTGTTTGTAGGTCAACACTTGCTTTAGTGGTAGTGGTAGCTGAAAATATATTTCATGTAGTTCACGACCATGCAATTATGAGTTGGTTTGCTAAACGAAAATAAATCCATTTTTTACTAAAGTCTAAAAAAGCTGCTGAAAAATACCACGACCCAATGTCTAATCAATTGATAAGTTTATTGAAGTGGAAGACGTTCCATAATACCGAGCCATACATTACCCTTGATCCTGCTCTGCATAATCTTTTTTTTTATCTGCAATCAGAAAAGCATTGACAATGATCCTTATCTGCATCCATTTTTTTAGTCTGCAATCAGAAACGCGTATTTGAAATTTTTGTATTTTTGAGGTTTTTTGTTAAGAATTTCACAATCGTTAATGCATGTCACCTTTACAGTGAGATGTTATAGACGTAAGTCTGTCATTTAACAATATTCGATATTCTCTACAATATAAAATCGACCAATAAAGCTCTGGAGTTAAATGCAAATTTAACCACGAAAATCAAAAATACCACGGAACTATGGTAGCAACCATTTCACGTGAATCTTTTCTTACATCTCAGATTTATTGTTTTTCTGAAACTTTGAAAAAAAATTAATAAAATATGTATACATATTTTAACGTTAAAAGCTTTGAAATCGGTCTTAAATTAAAACATAGACATTCAGCAAAAATAAAAAATTATTTTAATTATTTATTTTTTTTTTTGTTTTTTTTTTAGAATAAACTTTTTTACTTTTGAAATTTTTGTAAAGTTGTTATTCGATTTATTTTATTATAATAACAAGTGAATAATCTTATTTCGGTTTACGTTCAGGTACATTTTGTTTTCTAAGTAAAAAAAAGAATAATTAAACATACATTTTTGCATAGATTTTAAAATAATGCGGAAGCCAAATGTTATGAATGTGGCATTTTCTAGATTTTTCGCAGTCCTTTTACTTTAGGTTGTGTACGTTGTAAACATCATCTCAATACGAGATAAATTCTTAATTAATTAACATTTACTTGGTTAGGCGAAGTCCTTTGTTAATGCTTTATATTCCGCTAGTGTGTAATTTTTCCTGCTGTTCCTGTTTTGTGTCTTAAAAAATCTAAAAGTTAAAATATGCATAAACTTAAGCCAATTCAAGATTATTTATTTGTTTTAAATATACAACAGTTTGACTAACAATTTCAAAAAAAATTAAACGTATCCTTATATATAAATATTTTTAATTTTAAAATTTTTCCCCCATCAGGATTCGAACCATCGATTTTATAAATTAATGAAAATTGACTTATTTTCGGCGTTTTGGTTCTTTTTTCTATAATGTTGTGAGCAAACAAGTATGAAAAATTAAAAATAAAAAGTTGAATTTCGTGGCTATCTAATGGCTTAGCACAAAAGCAACAACAAATGTACAAGACGAGTTACAAAGAGAACGACAAAGAAATGCTTTAAGTTGTGTATGAACTTCGTCTCACCAAATTAACATTAAGATTAGTTGATTAAATATATGATGTTTACGATGTACATAACATAAGGTAGATAGATGTAAAGAATACTGATGAAGGATGTGGCGGTCCAGAAAATGCTGCATTTCATTCTGCTAGCGTCTAATTTTTCTTGTTTTCTTTGGAAAACGTCCGCATACATTTGTAAATAATTTTTCTTTCTAAAAATGTTTAGAAATTAAATTAAAAAGAACCAAAAAGCCGAAAATAAGAAAATTTTCATTAATTTATTAATATTTTTTTTTATTTATGTAATAAATGTTTTCATTTATATAAAATTTATTTCGACTGAAGTCAAATTTCTAATTACGAAAATAATCGATTTATTTTCTTTTAATGATATTCTTTCTATTTACACAGCAGTGTCAACTTCCTTTAACATTAGCAAAGCACACACCTTGTTTCAAACAAAATAAAAAAGCAAAGAGAGAAAAAAGAGTAATTCTCAAGAAAAGTTATTATATCGGTGTCTTATTAATAGTCTCAGGTTAAATTGCATGTAATTTTATTTTTTTTTATCGTCTTATAAAGTAAACCGTCACATAATGTTAAAATAAGAAGATTATCAATTATATTTGTGAACGCAAAACTCAGTACCTTCTGAACCGATTTAAATTCTTTTTAATTGAAAGTCGATGCTGGCAAGGTTTGTCCCATTTAAAAAAAAAATCATAATTTTAGGGGGACTCCATTTCAAACATAAAATTTACGTGTCTATAGAACCGTAACGAAGACCCATATAAATTTTAACAAATCTGTTACCACTGTAGCTGTCAATAACAAGAAGTAATAAAAAAAATTAACTTTAATATTAAAGAGTTTTCCTATAGCTAAAATAATTTGACTATTTCCAGTATCTTTTGAACCGTTATAGACAGACAGATAAAATTTACACAGAACGTGTATTGTGAAGTTCGTTATAACAACAATTATAGAATGTAAAACTAGAAATTAAAGGGTGAACCCATAAAAAATAGTATTTGAAGTATTTGGCAATAGAAGGGTATTTTCATAGGTGATGTTATTTTATGAAGTGGGCATTACATTTTTTATTTCTTTTCAAGTAGCACGTTTTCGAGGTTATCAATTCGACTGAATGTTGCTTTTTAATGTTGAAACTAGCAGATTTAGTTATTTCTAAACTGATTTTAAAATTTTATTGTTATTTGAAAGATTATGCTTATAGATTGGTCCCGTTTTAAAAACAATTCGTAATCTTAAAAATTAAAGGGTGTCCCCATACAACATACATGTGTTTTAAGTGTATTATAAACTGTAAAGGGCACTTCTTTAAAACTTAAAACGACTGCATATTACTGTAGCTCCCAGTAGCTAAAAGTAATACAAAAATAAATCTAAAAGTTAAATGGTGCCCCCATAGTTGACGTAAACTGTCTTATATAGGCCTATCTTTAGAACCGTTATAGACCAACGCTTGCAAATTGGACAAAATGTCGATTGCTATGGCCGTTATAGCGACAAGTATTAATATTAAAAATTATAAATTAGGTCCTTTAATTTGATGTGTATTGCCATACTTTTTAACAGTTGTCGACATACGCTTGAAATTTACAACGACTCTGTATTGCTAAGACCGCATAACAATAACTACAAAACTTGGATTTGGAAATTAAATAGTGTCCCAATAGTTAATGTAATTCCAAGTATGTCGCCGCACTTTTGAAACGTTATAGACAGACCGCTGAAACTTAAAAGGGGCCTGTACTGCTAAGTCCGCTATATCAATGAGTTTATAATTTGAATTCAGAAATTAAAGGGTTTTCCATAATTGATGTAGATTTACTTTTATGGGCCTATCTTTTGAACCGTTATAGACAAACGCTTGCAAATTTGTCAGAATGTCGATTTGTATGCCCGTTAAAGTCACAAGTATTAATATTTAAAATTATAAGCTAAAGGGTGCCCCGATAGTTAATTTAATATGATATATGTGGCCAACTTTTGAACCGTTGTAGACAAACAGCTGAAATTTATAAAGAACTTGTATTACTAACTCCGCTATAACAACAAGTATAAAATTTAGATAAGGAAAATTTACAAATTAAAGGGTGTTCCCGAAATTATTGTAACTTAACGTATATGGCTGTATATTTTGAACCATAATTTACACACACCTGAAAATTAGACAAGGTGTTCAATACTTCGTTTGGTATAATAAGAAGTATACAAATTTTAAATTATAAATTAAAGGGTTTAACGATAGTTGATATAATCTGATGTATATGACCAAACTGTTGCACCGTTATAGACAGACAGTTCAAATTTGTAAAGAACCTGGTTGCTAAGTCTACTACAACAGCAAGTATATAATTTGAATTTGGAAATTAGAGGCTGTCCTTATAGTTGCTGTGATTTGATGTATATTGCAAAACTATTGAACAGTTGAACAAGTATAAAGTTTGGAGATGGAACATAAGGGAGTACCAATAGTTAATGTAATCTAATTTATTTGGCCATACTCTTGAACTTTATAGGCAGACAGATTAAATCTGTTTTGAGATTGGTTTTTTTTTTGGAAGAATTTTTTAAAACAAATTATACTTTTTAGGTTTTTATGTTTTAATATTTCATTTTTTGAAATAACCTATAACTGAGGTAGGAACAAAATATAATAAAGAAATATTAAATCGTATATAATATGTAACAAGTCGTATTTTTAATTAAAACTCACTTTAATTCTAATTGTCGTATTCTTAAAGTATTAAAACAGATTTGATATGTATTTTGTAATTCGTATAGAAAATTATTTAAAATTTTTTTTTAACAATAAAAGTTTAAAATTAAACAAAACTAAAGATTACTCTTATATTTTTGAAACACACATAAAACGGGAAACTCTGGCGTTTTTGTTTCTTGTTTCATAATTATTATTTTTTATATATTTCGAAATATTTGTATGTATGTTAGCACACATATAGCAAGTGTGTTGAAATTGATATCTTAATGGCAATTAATGTATTTCTTTAGGGACTTTATCACTATTCAGTAATATTTTGTTGACGCTGTTTTTCTTTACTTGTTTTGATCATTAAATGACTAGAATAATTAAGGCAAGAAATAAATAAAATTATGTTAGATTCGTGAGTATTGATGTTATTTTTTGTCCAAATAATTTAAAATATAAAAAAGATAGGAAAAAAAAAAATAATAATAGAATGGAATTTAAATATACCAATGGTAAATTATGTTTTACCTATTAATTTAAATATAAATACGAAACATAATAAATAAATTTAATACTCCGTACTGTTTCATAATTTTAAATGTAACCTTATGTTTTTAGTGGCACAAATTCGCACGTTTTAAAAAATGCGGTCACTGGTCCTTTTGTATTAGCAACAACTTTAAAAATAAAAAGCTCATAAACAATTTTTATTTTATAGTCCAAGAGGAGAAAAACTTTAATCCTGCTCCTAATTACGTTTATATTAGTATAGTGATTTATGATGAGCCTTTATACAATATATTACTACTGTATTAATAAATACGTTATGAGTGTGATATTCGTCAAATCAATTGTCTTTGTTTAGACTACAACGAAATATGTCATCATGTAACAGAATCACGTATCGTCGAATCAATGTAGGAAATTTAATAATTGTTTTAGATCTAAGAAGAACTTAGTACCAGTGAGCTGAACTTCATTAAGGCCTTTAGTTCTTTAAATTTTATCAGCAGTGCTTTAATCTCGGATTTGAGAAATTTACAAATCGAATTTCAGTTTTAAAGGACGATGAAGAAAGATTTTTTAGTTTATATTTCTTTCGCTATTTCAGGATTTTTAGACGTTTTTTATTTTTGTTTTGTTTTTACGAACTAAAACACAACCAACTTAGCTTTCACAGATTTAACCAATTAGATGTCTTTCAAGGGTTTTTATCAGTTAAGTCCAACTATGTGGAGTATAACAATATAAGCCCAAGATTTGTCAAGATCCTGCTGATTGGTTTATTTACTTTTATAACAAATCTTTGTAATTCAATAGTATCCAAAAATGTCGAGTTTAATACTCCTGCATAAAGTGATATACCCCTGGGAAACCGACTATCTTCTTAATAAACTAGCATTCACAAGGTCAACGAGAGGAAGGGATACTTTGTATAACTGAAACCGTTATCAAATGCTATAATAAAAATTTTTATTACGCTATATTCAGAGTACAAGCAACATAGTATATTTTAATAGATTTTAATTATTTTTACTATACTGTTTACTGTTTACATTCTATATTATAATTATTATTTTCGGGATTGAAAAAGTATATCACGATATAATTTAGAACAAAAATAAATTGTAATATTTTATTTTTCATCATCTTTTAACTATATGAAAGAGCCGAAAAAAGTCAGCAATATACAGTAGATAAAAAAAAAAATTAAAGATCATGAAACACCAAGATTTATTTCTATGCACAGGCACTTTGTAATTAAATTATTATTATAGATAATTTATTATTATTATTATTGTAATTAAATTATTATTATTGTAGTTAAATTATTATTAGTGTCATTAAATCATTTAACACGGAAAACATTTATTAAATAAATTAATTTAATAAAAATATTGTGCTAATTTCTAAATATCCCAATTTTAATTATAAATCACAGATATTGATTATTGAAGGTGATAGCAATGTGCATAGAAATAAATTATCGTAGTGTTTTATGATATTTTTTTTTCATCCTCTTTTAAATGTATAAAAGAGCAGGAAAAAAAGTCAGCTGTTTACTGTGGAGAAAGAAAAATAGAATCGTAGTAGGTTATTGTTGTTTTCGCTTGGGCTCTGATTTTTGTCTTTACTTTATTGTTTGGACAAGAATCTTCAGCTGATTTAAACTGTTTGTAAGTGTTAGCGAAATGGCCTTTGATCGGAATAAAAAAATAGCACCATATTTTTTAAAAAATAATTCAAAACATGTAAGAGTGCTATATTCGGCTGTAAATCTATATAAACCCTTCACCGTATATTTAAATTTAGTTTATTGAAGTAACTCTACCAAAAAAACAAATATTGGGATGACAGAGTATTAAAAATCCGGAAAAAATTAGATTTACTATAATTTTACATAAAAAGTAATCGACTCTTAATGTGTTAAGCATTTTTAAAAAATTTCTTAAAGATCTCTTCAAAAGCTTTTAAATGGTACCCATATTGATATCTTAAAAAATTGTACTTTTATATAAAAAGCTAGAGGCCCCGTAACTCAGAAAATATGGGCAAGCGCCAATTTCTTTTATTCATATTTTATTTTGATTTTTTAATTCTCTATCGTCTTATATATTTTTTTTCGATTGGTGTTACTTCATTGTTTCAAATGATGTGGAAAAATTAAAGGCAGGTGTGGTGTTTTGCTCGCTACCTCTAGTTAATCTAATGCCTAGACAAACTTGATTTCAACAAAAACACCAACGCACCGACGAACATCGCTCATCGCTATACATTTTTCCACTTTTCGTGGTGAAAAAAATATTTGCTTTTTAAAAAAAATAAATTAATTATAGCAGAAGCTTCAAAAAGATCTATCTATGCATAAAACAAAAATACTTTTTTCTTTTGTCTCATTTTACCAGGGATTTCAAAAACATGTTCATTTCACCAAATTTTTGTTATAAAGAATGCTCTTTAAAATAATGGTCTGTTGCACTTTATGGTGTTAATTTAGTGCAAATAGACGAGACGTTTAATAATGCTTTAAAGCCATTAAATATTCAATATTGTTTACTAATTATTAATGAAGCATTACCAATAGTGAAAATAATGGTGAAATCATTAGAATTATTTTTTATTCAATGCTAATGACATCGTCAATGAATTATTAGTCAACCAAATTATTCCCATGTATGCCTGTTTTGTTTCTTTAAAGTTGTCGCTAGACCAATGTTCATTTGCCAAAAAGTAACTGGGCTTTGCCAGGGCCTTACAATAACTTTTTATTATAAAGTTTAATTTACAGGATGGTTGGCCAATGAAAATAGGTGCGCTTTACTTTATAGTGAACTTCATAGCTTGATGACCAAAACGGCCTTAATTGCTTCAAGTCTGAGGCGATATAATTACCCTGTGGCAACGTAAGCGGATTTATTCTTGTTTGGCGGTTACATTGCCATCAAACTCCACTTATAAAAAATATTATGTTTCACTTGGAACTGATTAATCTTGTTCATTTCTCAATGTCTTCTTATAAATTAAATTATCTTATCATTACCTTAATTGTGTTTGATGCTTTAAATATAAATATTTCATGATATTCTAATAAAATATTTTTTATATAAAACTAGAAAATGAAATGTATTTCTGCGGAGATATGGATGTCATATAACAATTTCACTACTTCTCATATAGCTCATCAGAGGATTTTACCCAAAAACGTCAAAACCTAACCATTCACCATATATGTAAAAATAGATTAGCGAAGAAACTCCAATTAAAAAAAAAAAACCAAATATTAAAGTGACAGACGTTTAAAAAATAAAAAAAAATTTAAGTACTATCTATAATTTCACATAAAAATGTCATCGACTTTTAACCCATTAATCATTTTCTTTTTTTTTTTTTTGTTTTTTAATTTAGTATTTCATTAAAGATTTCTTCAAAAGCTTTTAATGATATCCATAGTGGTATCTTAAAAAATATGGTGCACAATTTTACTTTTATATAAAAAGTTTAGAGGCCCATAAAACGGAAAATATGGGCGAGCGCCAATTTTTTCACTTAAATTTTTTTCCTTATTTTTTAATTCCCATATATTTGTTTTTTGATTGAAGTTACTTCATTAAATAAGATTTTTTTCAAATATGAAAAAATTAAAGGCAGGCTTGGTGTTTTGACCGCTGCCTCGCAGGACATGGACCGATTTAATTGATTTTCAATAGCAACTCTTTCAACACTATGTCTGATCGTTTGGCTCATCTTGTGCCTTTGGAAAGTTGATTCCAAACGTAACAAGGACAAATAGACAGAAATTGCTTAATGGACTTCGCTACGCTTATATACATTTTATGGGTCGGAATAGATATTGTAGATATTGTATGCACATGGAATGCACCCTGTAGTAAAGAGTTTAAAACACAGTAACCATTGTGCAATTATTTTTGTTTTTTGCTTTCATTTAAAAATAAAAATAAAATTATAAATAAGTTTTGCAAAATGCAAATACATCTACATATGTATATGAAAATTTATTATTTGGATTCTTTTTTATGTACATCTACTATAATCTATATAATAAGACTTAGTATTATCTAAACCAAGGATGAGCAATCTTTTTGTAATTCGTGCCAAAATTGAAAACAACATAACTTAAGCGGGCCATTAACATTGGTTTTGTAGGTAAATTAAAATTATGTTTTCAGAAAACGGTGAAAGCAATTATTAGAAGTTAAACAAAAAAATATTTAGCAACTACTGAGCTAAATTCTCTTCTGTAGTTCGCCATCTATATTTTGATTTTAAAAAAGTAATTATCGAAAAAAATTGTTCGCATTTACATGTGTTCCCATTCAGTGCAATAAATTTTGTTTGCGGTATTAATTAATTGGGGGAAATATGTGCGCATCTAAGTTTTTATAGAATATACAGGCATGTCACAAATTCCAATCGGAATGGTTTTAATTCCGTATTAACACAAAAAATTATATGGAAGCATCGAATTTTAGAATTTAAAAATACAAAGTTTGGCAAAAAAAAAACATGTAAAAGTGCTATATTCGCTTATGCCGGATCTTATGTACCTTTTACCATCTATGTAAAACAAGTTTAAAGAAGTAACTCCAACCAAAAAAGCAATATTGAGAGTCTTATTGGTTCATAATTGGTTAACAATTCGTTTGAGATATTAATAGCTCTGATAGGAATTTTGATAAGATCCTTTTTGATATTCATATAATCCTATTCAGGAACAAAGTGTTTGAGACATCACAAAATATTTATAAACACTTTAGCGATACGTAATTTTGAAAATATTGGTTACCGACGAATTTTATTATTTTACGTTATCTTCGTAATATTACGTTTTCTATCTTAGTACAAAATTAATTTTTTTTTTAATGGATAAAAGAGGAGTAGAGGCTACAAAAAAAAAAACTGATATTTATTAAGGGTTTATAGAAGGTTTAATAAGCTATTAAACCTTCGTGAATACCATTTTTTCGGCTTCTACTTTTTATACAGGCATGTCACAAATTCGGATCGGAATGGTTTTAACTCCGTTTTAACAATTCCTATCGATTTTGTTTTACGTTCTTCAGATTCCGATCGATTTTGCTTACTTCTAAAAACTGCTTAATATTTACATTTTTATTTAATGTGGCGATATTGCGCACACCAAAGTAAATAACAAGGCTAATCTAAATAAGGACACAAAATAAAAGTAAATTAAAAAAAAACCACAATTAACAAAATTTCAAAGAAACTAAATTCCACTTTGAAATTTAAAAGTGGTTTCATTCCGAAAAAATTTTTCGTTTTTCGTTTTCTGAAGAACAAATTTACGGAATTGAAATCACTTTCGATCGGAATTGAGTTCTGTGACATGCCTGATAATTTTTTATAATTCCATAAATTTTATTTTAAACCACTTTCTTTCTTCTTACGCTAACTTAAAATTTTCAGGTGTTTTATTTACATATGTGAACAAAAATGGAATTAAAAATACATCAAAATAGCATTCTTTACTGCAGAAATTTCTTCAAATTTTGATGCAAAGCAAATAAAATATTAATACATTTTTGTTTTTCGTAACTATTTCTAGTAGTTTTATTCGAATACAAGACAAAAAGGAATATACAGGCATGTCACAAATTCCGTTCGGAATTGAAATGATTCCGAAGTAACCATTCCGATCGGAATGGTTTTAGCTTCTATAGATTCCGTTCGGTTTTAGTAAACCAGAGAACATACAAAACCACTTATGTATTATCAAAATATGGCAACATAAAACCGAATGTAGCAAAACAAAAAACAGCTGACATAAAAAACAATAAAAATTCAAAAATATTTGTGGTATAGTGCGAATTGATAAAAAAAGTTTACACAAAAAATTGCAAAAATGACCGGAATATCTACAATTGCAGCGACAGAAGAAATAAATAATGAAAAGTTGCGTCGCAGAGGTTTAAGGGATGCTTCAGATCCTTTAGCGTATCCAGGCACACTGTAAGTATTGAAAAATTAATACATACATATCTATAAATTAATAACAATTTCTAATCGTGGTTTTTTAAGCTATTACCGACTAAATAAAGAGGCTTTTATTATGGTGTTGGAGAAAATAGCTAATTATCTTTCGAGCCCGACAATACCATCAGTGTTACTACAACTAGCGGCTGCACTTAGGTTTTTGGCAACTGGTTCTTTTCAAGGAGTTATAGGTAAGCAAAATTTTCACAATTTCTTATCTATAAAGAGATGTTAATATTATTAATATTACAGCAAAAGATGTTGATGTAAGTCTTGGAAGGAGCACGGTTTCTATGATTCTGTGGAAAGTCATTAATGCTATGAAAAACCATATATGCCCGCATTGGATATGGCTCCAAATGTCTGCTGTCTCATTCATATACTTACATGATTGCTTGTTCACTTTCGTTTGGATGGTCAAAAATTTATGTAGAATAAAATATTTTGTAATTGTTTATTATTCTTTGTGACTTTTCGTATTTGTGTGCTGCCACTACAGAAATTTTTGAAAAAACTAACAAGAAAAAAGTACGGCAATATCTTTTAAACAAATTCCGTTTATTTTTTTGTCTTTTTACCCTGGAGTTAATGTCGACGTCGTTGACGGCGTTTCAACGCCGAAAAAGTTGAAACAGTTTGAACTTTTACGGCGTTGCAACGCGTTGAGATTAACTGCTCTCATACTATTTCATACGATTCAACTTTTTTTTTTTTGACATTTGACGCCGTCAACGACGTCGACATTAACTCCAGGGTTATAGAGGATTAAGAAAAAGTTTATTTTTTTTATTAATATCATATCAAAATTAATTTTTTTTGGATCAATAAGCAAGAAAATTAATATCCTTACCTACAAAAAAATGTATTGAATGGTTTTTATGTTAACAAAATGCTCAAAATATCAATTCCACATAGCAAACTGAAAGCGGTTTCATTCCGAAAAAGTTTTTCGTTTTACGTTTTCTATAGAAGCAAAATATGGAATCAATTCCACTCCCGAATGGAATTTAGTTCTGTGACATGGCTGATAATTTTCTTCTTAGTTTTGTTGTGTTTTATTATATATTTAAAAAATGTTCGCCGCAGTTTATGTGCACGTGGGCCGCAGTTAGCCCGCTGGCCGCGAGTTGCCCACTCCTGATCTAAACTTTTAGATCTCTGCCATATTTGTTCTATAACAAAAGCGATAATATTCGCAATAACTAGATTTTATTAAAACGATTACCACTATAATTCATTTCCGGAAGGTTGCGGTCTAGATAATTTATTTAAAGCAGTATTATCATATGGCAACTTGACATCTATGTCCATATGTAACGCTCTCTATTATGTTGTATACTTTTAGGCGGAAATATATAAGTCAAGGTAACATATAACATAACATAACATACCTATACTTTGCAAAAATATATCTTAGTACTTATTTAACGTATATGCATTTTAATTTAAGTTTATACTTTTTCTTCCTTTTATTAATAATCGTTAATAAAATCTTCTATGAGCTTCTTGTAAATGGTGTTAAGTTCATGTAGAAACTCTCAGAAATTTTACACCACCTCATTGCATTTTGTTTAACTTTAGGGTTAATGATGATTTCTGATTAAAAATTTAAACATTCCCCTTAGTTAATTTTCACTTACGGCATGCATATAATATATGTAATAATTCATTTATAAAATGTTATATAAGAAGAGGCTAGTGTATAATATAGATTTGGCAAAACAAAATGAATTTACATTTATAAAATGTAAAGGAAAAATTGATATTCCGCATTTCAAATAATATATTTTATGTAGTTATCGTGTTTTCACTGTTAAAGTATTACAGAGACAGTTTTTAAAGATTGTTTTTTTTTTTTTTGGTTTGTTTTTTGGTATATCCTAATATTTACTTTTTGTATGTACACACACGTTTGTTATATGTTTTTTCCTCTATTTAAATAAATATTTAATTTAACGCAAACAATTTTAAGAATAAAAATCAATATCCATGGTCAAGGTTATTATAACATTTCACATTTGTTGTCTAATGTTAACAAACACCTGATGACAGACGTGGTAATGTATACCTTTACCTTTCGCGTATTTATTTATTTTTAAATCTTAATTTACTACGTACTATTGTTTAGATAACGTGAGCTCTTGGTACAACAGCAGAAATTTCTAAAGTTAGCCTGAAAAATAAATGGCTAAAGTGTAAAATTTTTTTTTAATAAGATAAAATTTTATTTCACGATTATTAATAGTTGAATTTATATAATTGAAATGTGAGTAAATTTTGGTTATTAAGTATTCCCCCCAAATTGTGGAAAAATCATTCAAATAAATTAAATAATTTGTTTAGTGTTGTTTGTTGCATATGCCCTTACAATAACGTAATATTAAGTTGTATATAAAGTCAAAAACCTAAGTCCCAACTATAATGTGCATAAGCTAGCTTTAGCTTATGTCAAAAATCCAACGAAAAGCCTGTCAAATGCTTAGGTACTATATTAAAGAAATTTAGGTGACTACAATGTACTTACATAAATTTAGCACTTATTTGCCACAGTTGCACATTTTGTTTAATTCGTAATTTTGCCAAAAATAACTTCTATATAAACATAATTTTAAAAAGAAAAGGCTTTAAAGAAGATATTTTATTTATTTAATAACATTCACATACACAATTATATTTTTTGGTTCATGTTCTAAAATAAATTTTTATAAAAAATATTACAAGTTATTTTCTGTTTTGTGTTTGTGGCCAAACATACTAAAAAAATGCATTGGTGTTTATCGCTTTTATCGTATACATATGTGTATATAAATATAAATTTAATATTTATTTATTATATTTGTTAATAATTGGCCAGAAACATTTTCAATTAATTAAAAACTAAAAATTTAATACTGTAGGTCTTAGTTACAATTTTATTTTATAAATGTATAACACAATACACAATCAGCTGTTTTCGTACGGAAAGTGCGATCAGTTTCGTACCATGCTTAAAGAAATGACATTTAATGAAACTTGACGAAAAGTTATCTTATGTACATTATAGTTTACCACATATAATTTAATGTATTTGCACAGTTGTTTAAGTTTGCTTAAGTTATTTTATGCACATTATAGTTGGGCCTCAATGCTTCGCCAAAGGTTTCTTCCAATATACAAGCGCCTTAATCATCCCATTTGATATTTTAGCGTACCAGTGCCACACACTATTCTTTAAATTTTTTCTAAGTGGGCTGCTGGAAGCATAAGCTGCTATTCTGCATTTATTATCGATTTATGTTGCACAATATTTAAACTCTTATGGGGTTTGACCTTATGACTCAAGATTTTCTATATATACTTTCTTAAACCAGAAAAATATATCTACCATTTTTTATTAAAGCCAAAATTATACAATTGTACAATTTTAACGGGCAACATAAGCTTTTGTTGGTAAGATTTAGTCCTAATTTTTAACGAATTGGTTCTACGAAAAAGTACCAACAAAGAACAAATAGTTATTCGGGAAATATATTGTATAAGACTGTAAAAATGTTTTCTTTGTATTTTCCCCTCAACACGTAAACTTCATCAAATAATTCGAGCTGTTACCCTACTGAATAAGTGGGAAAAAAATCTTCTCTCAATAGGAAGATGGGAAGATTGTCGTCATCATCATCCGGAGAATCCGCTAACATGCAGCTACTTTGATGAATGCTTTGATGATTGTTTTTATTTTTTGGTTGATTATCAGACATATTTCAAAATAATAATAATCTTGAGATAAATTTTATATTTTGGAGTAAATTTCTTATGTAAACCTGATGTAATTTATTTTAATTTATATTTCTCTACTCCTTTACATCTGAAATGTTGTTTAAGTAAAAAAGCCCTTAAATTTAAATATTTAATATTTATGAAAAAGTTCTTAAGCTAATAATATACTTGATTAGCATTTATTACGTGTCGAGTTAAATGATGCCAATTACTCCAAATAGCGTATTTATCATTTCGATCAATTTCTTTACCTTCTCCAGATTACGATCGACTTTGTTTATTCCTTAAAAATGGTTAATCTCCACTCCGTAATTTAAATCTGTTAATATTGCGCACCCTACAGTAAAAAACCAGGCCAATCTATGTAAGAGCGCATTAAAAAGCATAATTTGAAAACCGCAAATAACAAAATTTCTTAGAAACTATATTTTACCTTAAAACTTAAAAGTGGTTTCATTCCAAAAAAAATTTATTGTTTTTCGTTTTCTAAAGAACAAATTTGCGGAATTGAAACCACTTTCGATTGCCTATATACTTCCATGTCTAGCCGAGCAACTTATTGTTACGAATAATAAAATCTGGCATCCCCTGTTGTTTCAGTATAAGCGTGGTGAATAAGTTACTTCAACTAATGGTTTGTGTATAGAATAATACTAAAATTAGCTAACAAAAGCTGAGCAACCTCGATGGTTGCGTTGGTAGAGGTGCGTGCTGTAAAATAGAAGACCGTGAGTTCGATTCCCGCCTTCGCGCATGCGTATAACGAAAAATAAAAATTGTTATAATGCAATTAAAATTAATAAACAGAAGTACAAACCACCCGAGAGGCAAAAGACAATTATTGTGTGAAGCCGTGGCGGATAATTAAGTGGAGATGTCCAATTTAATATAAGAGCCACAGATAATTGTCAAGAAGCCCTTTATAATAAAATATAAGAACGGTAGCGGTTTGCGCAGGGAAGTGTAACAGCACAACGGCAGTGTATGGCAGAGGTGTGTTGCGGCTATTGGATTAAAGGGGATGACTGGCTTGGATGAAAGGAGCAGTGGAGATGTCTGTATATGGTTAAAGTTACTAAACAAGGCATCGAGTAGTTCATGTCTCGCCGGAGTAACACAGTAGTGTAGCGTGGATGGCTGCGTTTAGTAAATACGAGACAAAGTGTTCACAAGACCGGTTGGATCAAGAATTATAGCCAGAGAAAGCCATTAAGTTTGAATACAAAATAATGAGCCACAGTGGTATTTGCAATCAAAAGAATTCGTACGTTTGTTCTAAAATTGAAAAACGTAACAATATTAAAGCTACTGTAAAGATTTTCACATGAAAACCAAAGAGCCAAAAAGGCGGATAAAATTCAAATACTTAACATATTTCAATGTCGCTTTGAAACAAATTTAAAATAATAATGTTCTGGTTACTAAAATAGCATAATTGGGAATATTTCATACCCACTAAAATTTCATTGGCATTGTTGAAAATAATGACAATGAAGGAAATAAAACTACCATTCAATGCTAATGATTTTGTTTCAATTATAATTGTTTTTACTTACGGTAATGAACTTTTAATGAAACTATTTAATTACTAATTGCAATTGGGAAAAAATAATCATTTTTATGAAAAAAATGTATGACGATTAAACCTTCATCCTTTTGTAGATGAATCTATATTTGAAAATTTTTATAATTTATCAATTTTAAGTGGAGTAGATGTAAAATTGATGTTTGAGATCTTAAGTCCTAGAACAGCCTAGCTACCAGACCTTATTATTTACACGAAAACAAAAAAATTTTCCTGAAATGTCTAATTTTTTATCTGCGAATTTTAAAGCAAATATTTCACCAAATTTTTGTAATAAAATGCTTTAAGGCATTTTTAGTGTAGAATGACAAGGAGTGACGTTTATTAATGGCAATAATTTGAAACCATTTAATCATTAATCAATAATAATGACTTTGTTTTTAAACTAATTATCAAGGAAACCTTTCATTAAAATGGATATCCATTAGTTAATATAATGGTAATGTTTAAAAATCATTAGCATTATTTATCATTCAATGATAATAAAATTGGCAACTGATTACTCCATCTAATTAATTACTCCCATGTAATGTCTTTTAGATAGTGTCGAATTGCAACTTGGATAAATAGTAGAATAAATTACTCTCTACCAACCCTGCGAAGCCTGTGAAACAAATAACACTACGTCTTGACGAGCGATGAACAAAACTTCGGCAGAATGGGTAACAAACATTTGTTTATGTTTAGCTGTATGGAGAAAACGTGGCGATGTTAATGTTAATGCTTCATTTGCTCATAATTTTAATTTTTTTTTAATTTATATTTTATTGTTTTTTTTTAATTCACATACAATTACAAAAAATTAGACAAATTTACAGGCTTTTTGGTTTAAATATCACCTGAGTTAAATCTCTTTCAGAATTTTCAAAATTAAAGTGACATTTGATGGCAGACATCGTTGTGTAAAAAAATGTTCTGACAACGATGGTTGAACAAGAATATGACATCGACAATAATGGTCTTCACAAGCCATTTTAATGTGCGCACATGAAACTGTTTAATGTTTGAACAAATCAAGGGCTCATCAAGACGGCGTGTAAACGAGTGTAAGTTTAAATATCGATAGAATATTCAGTACACAAAACAAAAAAACAATTTTGGCGTAGCCACATTCGGTGAACAGGTTCAGAACCCTGCTTTGTTAACAAGAGAATTTGAGTTTAAACTCCTCCGTAGCTTTTTGGCTGTTAGGCAAGACGCCTGCTTTTCAAATAGACGATCGTAAATTAAAATCTCTCCGGATTCTTAGGGCTCCGAATCTATCCACAGAACGAGTGTTTCCATTTGCAATTGAAAGAACCCAAACGTAATAAAGTAATAATGTTGTTTGCCAATCCTTAAACCGAAATAGTATTATTAAATCATGAAATTTGTATTGTCCTATAAACTTAACCAAATTTTAAGCCATTTGTATATACGTACAGATATAAAACATATTTTTGCAGACTAACACAGTTTTTTATAAGCCAAGTACTTTAAGCATTATTTAATATCCCATAGAAAGCAACAAATAATTAGTGTGGCTAAGGAAGTGTTGCTAGTTTTTATTAAATCCTTTTAATAACACTTGTGCACAGTCACAGCATACACACAGACATAAACCACAAATTACATGTGGCCTTGATTGGCCTTGACCGTGTATATGTGTAGAGATGAATATACATATGTATGTACGTCAAAATCTAACAAATGAAAGAGAGTTTTTAAAATAGAAAAAGAAATTTGGTTGCATACATAAAATACTGTAATAATGTTTTTATTTTATTTCATTCTCTTATACTGTAAACTTTTTGAGCACACTTTCTGTTAAGATTATTTTGTTTTTCTTACCAGAGCAAGCTGAAGCTTTTTATACACTATCTGCAACCCGGTATTCTTTGCCACCTTCTTATGAAACATTTCTAATTTTTGTTTTTTATTTCTTAACAAATTTTTGTATTTATTTACTTATTTGTTTAGTTGTTACAAATAATGCCCATAACAAAGAATAAACTTACACGAAGAATGTGACGATTGTAGTTCTTAAACGATTAACGATTAAAAATACTACGTAATATTAATCCTTTTATGCCACACAGAGAAAAGAAATTCGTTATAAGAAACGAATTTGTTGCCAATCGAATTTTGTCGGTTGTGTGTATTATTTAGAATTCGGTTGTAGTAACTGAATAAATATAGCAGTCGCAACTATTTTAAAAAATGATTAAATTTACTTTTATTTTAATAATAAATTATAGGAATAAGATTATACAATACAAATTTCATTATTCGAACCATTGAAAGCATCTTTCTTCTTCCTTTACATCATGATTTTTTCTTTTCCACATAGTTTCTTCAACTTGCTATCCCATCCGCACGTTTACGCTGCGAAATAAATTAAATATTATAAAATTATTTTTATATATAAATGTCTTTCTAAGATAATTTTAAACTTACCATTTTCCAATATTGGAGAACTTTTCACCACTTTTAATAAATCTTTTTATTTTTGAACTAAAATATTTTTGATTTTTGTGATGTGTACAAATTATGTTTATATTGTGTCAAACATTTTTCGATCTCAGAATATACAATCGAGTTTTATGATTCTTACTTCCAAAATTTGGGTTTCAGTAGTAATGTACCGAATAAGTTTAGTTGCATCTTCCATTTAATAGAATAGATTTTAGTAAAGACACAAATCGGTCATGTTAACTTTTTTAAGATGTGTTACAACTAACATTTAGAAGCAAATATCATTTGTTAGCTTTTAATATAAAAAATAAATCAAGACTATAAATTATTAATAATAACAATCAAATTATTATATTAGTAATTGAATTGTTAACGTATCAAGCGAATTGTTACCAATCTTTTTTCTGTGTGCAGCTGTAGCGACTTTTTTTGTAACTCGATTTACATTCACGAAAGGTTCTTATATTACATTTAAAGTTTAAAATAATGATTAAGGATTTTTTGAATAATAATAATAATTTTTAAATTATTACATTTGACGTTACTGTCCAGCTCAACTCCTGCGAAACAGCCCAACCGAATAAAGCGTGAAATAAAAAAAAATCGAATAAAAGTCTGAAACTTCTAAACTATTTACCAGACTTTTATAAAACAAACTGTGATTTATAGAGAAGGACATGAGCTTTTTGCGTACTCTATTAAGATACACCCTATTTCAGTACAGCGGTAGTACCACATCGCGTCAAAGTAGGCATTTGAAAAATGTTTAAGACCTTATAACGTTTTAAAAATTCAATCGATTTCAATTTTTATATTTCTTTATTTTTAGTAATCTACATAGACAAAACAAAAATGTGATTGGAATTTTTATGGTTTTTTATATACGAGTACTTTTAGAGAAATTCGACTTGTACATTTAAAATACAAAATTTTTATCTTGGCATTTTTTTTGGCTTTTCACCTGTAGTTTTTTTAATACAAGGTAGAACTATTTTAAAAGCATATTTAGTAAGCTTATACTATAAAAAATAACTTAAGAAATTTTTTTACCTTATTAGAATACTCGAAATAATTTTTTAATTTGAAATATGAGAAAAAGTTAAAACAATGTGAAATTTTAGTCAAAAAGTACTTTCCGTTTTTTAAGAAGATTTTTAACGTTTCTTAGGTACGTGCGCATACATGTGTTTGCCGCATTTAAAAGTATAGGTCCCCCATATTTGCATGTTCTTTTAAAAAATATTTCCTTGCTGCTTAATCAAAATCGGTGTTTGTTTTATGAAAATCGCTTAGAAGTTCAATAATTTTCTTCCATTCCATTCTTCCACTGTGCGACGTTGTATTATAATATGAACAACATAACTCTCTTCGATGAGCTTTGGAGACTGAGCATAACATGAAATAAATTTTAGCCAATACTCAACTGTTGACTTAAGCGTAATTACTTAACAATGCGTTTCTTAGCCAAACACTATACGGTTGCGCAACAGTTTAATAAATGTTTTATTCAATTTTTAGTTTTTACCAAACAATTTTCAATTAATCTCAAGTACGAATGATGTTTACTGTTGATATTTATTTTTTATTTTTAGAAACTTAGGTTCTAGGTTCCTTTAAAACACAGGCGCAAGAAGCGTAATAAAAAAAATATATAAATAAATATGTTTTGCTTATTTCAGTAATAGATAATGTGATATTGCATTCGAATAATTAGTTCTAAACTGTATTGTTTACGTTTTATTTAATGGAACAAACCTATGAGGTTGGGCCCAGTTTGAAACGATATGGTTTTTTCAAAATTCTACACCCTTTTTAAATATTATTCTTTATATTGGAAGCGTCACGCCTACTTATAATATTGAAAAAGTAATTATTTTTATTTATTGTTGTTTCCAGACAGCTAGTCACATTTTTTGATCAGTCTACTAGTGTAGAATGTTGCAGATTTAAAACAAACAAAAAACTTGTATTTTTATATAAATATATAGATTTTAAGTTATGTAATTTAATAATATGAAAAGCAAACTTAAACGCCACAACCAAAAGTGAAATTATAACACGAGTTATAAAGAAGTTAATTTTTTTATATTTGTCTCCTCACTTTTCCTAAACACATTAGATAACACCTGTATTTGTATATAAATAGATCCTTAACACACGTTTGCATGTGTATGAAACTTGGCGTTATTTTGCTATTGTTATTTGAAGCCGTAAAAGTTTTACAGTAAATAGTATTTAGTCTCCTTCCGTTAAAATGTTTGTTTCCTATTTGAAAAGACATTATTCTCTCTGGGTGTACGTACTTTGTCAGTTTATGGAGCAAAAGTTTTTGGTGTTGGAGCGTTTTTAAGAACATAAGTGTACTACTGCTATGTATTTGCAATTAAATTATTTTTAATGTTTGTTTAAATTAGGTGTTGTTATTAAAGAATAATAGCACAGGTTTACAAATTTTTAATTTAGAAAAATACCAAGAACACCGCGAACTCGAGAACAACATTATGTTCTCTGTAACAATATATTTTTAGTGCAACAAATTATAGCTGTTGTAATCGATTCTTTTTTTTTTTTTTTTGCACGAAATATAATTAAGTGCTTACCAGGTATATGGATTGAATTCTATTTGAATTTAACATAATAACATAATATAAATTTTACCAATATCCTAATCACAATAACAGTGTTTATTATTTAAACATATTTTTGTGCCTGTAACCATATGATGTTCTTAGTTACCATAATATGCTAAACTTATTAGTTTGCAAAATATAATTAAAAATCAGTCCCATAAGCCACAAGCTATCGATCATTTGTGAATGAAAAATGCTAAACAAAGTTGTACCGAAACAAAAAGTGTGTTTCATTCTGCTGATATGTAATTTTTACTGTTCTCTTTTAATTTAACACAATCAGTAATGTTTTCCATTCATTCATTCAGGGACATTTTCTAGTTTTATTTTGTTTGTAAAAAACTAAATCCCTCAAATTGGAAAAAAATATTTTTTGATAAAAAGTTTTCCTTTGAAAAAAATGTAAGTAAAGTTTTGCTTTTGCTCATTGTATTTGAAATAAAAATTTTAAATTTCTTGAAATTTTTTACGCGATATATGTTGTTCTATTCAGGAATCTATTGAAAAACTATAACATAAAAAAATAACAATCCGAATAAAATATTTATGTATTTTTTAAGCTGAAGTTTCGAATCTCCAGTAACATCAATAACACTGTACAACAAAATAAAATTTTTTCAAAAATTACAAGGTCCGGGCTATAAATTCTGATAGAGGAGACAAAAAAAAGATATACGTGTATCGGCGTTTTGAAAGTTTACATCTGGATTTCATTTGAGAGGGGGTTAAAATTTCCCAGCTCTGGCACATTCTTATTGTTAAACGGCATAAGAAACCATGTGACCCTTACATTTTAGGTAAAAAATGTGTTCAGCAAATTTATGTAAAATGCTACGGAGAACATTTTTGTAGAAATGTTAACCCTCTAACTCCTCAAGATATGGGTCTTTTTTGTCCTTCTTTTAAAAAATAGCAAAAAACACCATTAAAACAGGGTTTTAGAGGGTTAAAATGTTCCACAAAAATATTACCCGTTAAATTTTATTATAAGTCCCTGAATACACCAAAAAGAAAAATTCTACCATAAAGTCAGAAATAAGACGCGACAAAAGAGAGCTTAGGGTTAATTTCGCATTTATTAAGAATTTTGTTTTAAATCAAATTTGGATAGCATTAATTACATTTTTTTTTTAGCTCTAGGCAATTCCACTTCATTATCATACAATGTCCAGCATATTTCAGCGATAAGCGAATGAATGCTATCCAAATTTGCTTTAAAACAAAATTCTTAATAAATGCGAAATTAACCCTAAGCTCTCTTTTGTTGCGTCTTATTTCTGACTTTATGGTTGAATTTTCCTTTTTGGTGTATTCAGGGACTTATAGTAAAATTTAACGGGTAACATTTTTGTGGAACATTTTAACCCTCTAAAACCCTGTTTTAATAGTGTTTTTTGCTATTTTTTAAAAGAAGGACAAAAAAGACCCATATCTTGAGGAGTTAGAGGGTTAACATTTCTACAAAAATGTTCTCCGTAGCATTTTACATAAATTTGCTGAACACATTTTTTACCTAAAATGTAAGGGTCACATGGTTTCTTATGCCGTTTAACAATAAGAATGTGCCACAGCTGGGAAATTTTAACCCCCTCTCAAATGAAATCCAGATGTAAACTTTCAAAACCCCGATACACGTATATCTTTTTTTTGTCTCCTCTATCAGAATTTATAGCCCGGACCTTGTAATTTTTTGGTGTGTTGTACAGTGTAATTATTGAATTAGCATTAGAAATACCTGCAAACCAAGTAAAAAGATCTTTTAGCGCTTTTTATATTATTTAAAGAAGCACCGCACAGCACTTAGAAAACTTATTAATGTTTAAACTTAATACAAGACTTATTAATAAATTGTCCATTTAGTTTCTTACATCATTTATTAAGTGTCACTTTAACTAAAAAAGTCACTTTAAAAATTTAAATTTTAAATTCTTTTAATTCAGTTTTTTTTCCTGAAATTAGGAGTAGAACTGTAAATATTATAAATGAATTGAATTTGATTTTGACTTAAGTTAAGCGGACGTTTTCGAAAGAAAACAAGATAAATTAGACGCCAGCGGAATGCAATGCTGTATTTTCTCGATCGCTACATCCTTCATCAGCATTCTTCGCATTTATCTTACTTAGTTGTAAACAACATATATTGAACCAACTAATTTATTTAATATTAATTTGGTTAGACGAAGTCCACGCACAACCCAAAGCTTTTGTTTGTTGTTCTCTCTGTATCTTGTCTTGTACATTAATTTTTGCTTTGTCCAACCTTCGCGAAATACAATTTTTATCTTTAATCATTCATACATGTTTTTTCACAACATTATAGATGCTGTTTCAGTATCATATTTACTGTTACGAGTTAATTATGAATGTGTATGAATGTACGTGCGCTTTGCCTTGCGTTTTTAAAGTTTAATTTTATGTCACTTTTGAGTGTCCTTGGACACTGAGACATGCCACCGACAATTAAATAAGTGATAAAATTAGAGGGGGCATATCATAACGTCTAAGGACAAAAAGTTCATCAGCGTAGAATCATAACGTCAATGGATTTTATATGTTTATCGTACGGTAAGATGAACGTTTTTTATAAACTAGCTTGGATATATCTTTGGTAAGCGAAACCGTTGTTGTTTTAAGTGCGGACAATATGTCACATTCATAAATGTCAATATATCCATATTAAAAATGTCATAATGTCCATGAACATTATGTCAAATCCATGGTCATAATTAAAAAGAGAACTAAAAATGAACTAAATGAAAAACCTTTTTTATGGTAGTAAAAAGTTTCCAATACAATTTTCCTACAAAATTATATTTTTAAGTCTTTAAAAGCCTAGTCATAACAAATTTAATTTATCTATGGGTTTTCGCTCTATTTTTACAAACAATAGCTTCAGCTACAGGTTAAAGGTTCATGAACATTTGTTATTTACGTCACTAAATATTATAAAACAAATATAAAATTTACACTCATACTCTCATGAAAACTTAACAGTGGACCTGCAATTCCTTAGCTACTTTAAAATACATTTATTTGTGTGTGTGTGTGTGCATATGTGAACGTAAAATAACAATGTAAATGACGATGAACAAAACAAAAATCCTTGAAGCGGCTTATGAAACAGCTGTAAAAATAGAACATGCGCAGATTGAATACAACGTTTTCAGAAATAAACTTTTACGAGACTGTTAAAAGACAGCAATAATTATTTTTTTTACGGAAGTGGCAAATATTTAAACCCCTCTGAGCAGCTCATTGAATTTAGTTTTTAAATATTTATCATTAACTTTTGATGTTAGTTAAATAAAGCAACTAATAATAAGAGAGGTTTTTCATTCTTTTTAATATGCGTGAGTATTTGTCATTCTTTTATTATGGGCAAATAAGTAAGCGCCAAAATGTCTAATACTTAAACAATAACACAAATCAACAGGAAATGTTTACATGAAGGCAAAACTATAACAGTAAAAGAGCAATTGTGATTTTATTAAGAAGAAAAAAATAAAAAATAACATGACTAAAAGCAATATTAACAATTGTATAAGCGATATTTACATACCTTTAATTTGTAGTTATCAGCCAGTTATTCAAAGTGAAAAGTTCTTAAAATATTTTTACGGACCTAAAAGTATACTTTAATTATTATTTTCTTTTTCCATATAAAATGAGCAAATTTAGCTAAATAAAATTTGCAAAAAGTGCGTTGAATAAACAAATGTACAAAGGAATTACATAAATTATAGCAATTAATATGAAATTAAAAGAAATAGAAACAAAATAATGTGCTTTTGAATCCTAAAAAGAGAAAAAATAAAAAATTCTAAATAAAATAATCAAGGTCATCAAAGTTGCAATTAATGTAAAATTTTATAAATATGAGTATGCTTTGTCTTACCGACCAAAGTATTTTTACATCCAAGTGATTTTTTTTTACATTCTGCTCTTTCAACTGTACGAGAAGGACAATAGTTTGCAAACAGCAAGGGTCCTTGAAAAGCTGAATATTTGCTAAGAAAAGAAAAAACAACAACAACAATAGATAATAATTACATCTGACAATTGTGTATTATTTACTATTTTAATTACTCTTTCATTGTTTAGTGAAGTAATGCTTGGTGCTGTTAAATAGTAATTGTAAGTAGTTATATTTTATGATATCTTTTAAGAATATATTATCTAGACATTGAATTTTTCTTTCCTATTAACATACAAAAACGTACTACAACGACAATAAAATTTGTACACCTATCTGCCATTTCTTTATGAAATTAAAAAATGCTTTAATTACCTAATAAATATATTATGTTTATTGAACATCAGCTGTATAAGTTTTTTTTTTAAAACAACACAGGCTTACTGTGGTTAACAAAAGCATAATTTAGGTATTTTAAATGCAAAAATCCTTTTTATTTTCTGCTGTTTTAATTTCTAAAAAAGAAATGTAGCCGCAATGTTTAAACCTAAAACAGGCTGGCTAGAGCGTAATAACCTAATATGAGTTTTTTGTTTTGGAAATGGCATTAAAAATAATTTTTGAAGACAAATAAAGAAATTGTTTACAGCAAATAATCGATTCATTGGTTTAACGAATCGTATATTTCGTCGTCATTTTCCTTGTCACTATAAAATAAAAACTGCAAACTATCTTTTTCAATCATTCTTTGCTTACTTGTATCACATTTTGAAGATCCCGCTACCTAAATGCGTGGTGTATTATTTGAAGTTAAAATCAGCAACATATTTTTGCGTCGTAAGAACAGAAGAAGAAAACTAGATATTTTCTTATACTTTTAATAACAAAAGCTTTCATTATTCAAGAAATTTCATTGATATTATTTAAAATAATTATAATGACTCAAAACTTTCCGACCCCATAAAGTATATATATATTCTGACTTTTTATGCATAGCAAAGTCGATTGAGCGATGTCCGTCCGTGTTTGTGTTGAAATCAACTTTGCCGAGGCAATTGATCAAATAAACTGTCGAAATAGGCGCTATTTGAAATCAGCGTGGCCTACCTATAATATTTTCATGTCGTTTGGAACAATAAAGTAACTTCAATCAAAAAAATAAATATGTGGTGCGATAGAGAATTAAAAAATAAGAAAAAAGATCAAGAAAAATATTGGCGCTCGCCCATATTTGACGAATTAAAATTTTCCAAAAAAATCAATGTGGTTATCATTTTAAAGCTTTTGAAGATATCTTTAAGGAAATACTAAATTTTACCCATTAAGAGCGATATCATTTTTATATAAAATTATATATCCCAGCAAAAAATTTTTGAAAAGGTAATCGAGTGTGGAATTAAGCATTTTTGGCAGAAGTACTTCCCAACTAGATTGCCAACTTAATGATTTTAACAAGGCATGAGACTTTTATAATCAATTACTGAGAATCGATCACATTAATTATTGTAGGAAATAATGAGTACTATTAGTACGTTAGTCTCTTTTAACATAAAGAACTTGTTCCGTTACTACTTCCTTTTTGGGAAATTAATGTAATGTGTTTTGGAAGCGAGTAAGAAAATTTGGTAACCACAAAAGTAAGTCATTATATGGCAATTACTTTTTAAGGTAATGTCTAATTTTTTGCTGGGATGCAGTACCAAATTTTTTTTATGTCTCTGTCATCCCAATATTTGCTTTTTAAATGGCATAGCCGAATATAGCACTTTTATTTGTTTAAATAAAATACTTATTGCTTATGGTAACGAAAATTTTTAATTTCCAATCACAATTAAATAAAATAATAAATAATATTAATAATGCTCTACTATACTTTAGAAAAGGCGTTTACTATAGTAATGCTTTTTAACAATTATCATTTAAATCTAATAAAACTGACAATTTTTGTATTTAATACCAGAGCTCACGACTACGGGAGCATGTCATTTGTAATTTTCTAAAAACTCAAACTTAGAAAAATATGATTTTAAAGTATTTATTTTCATTTACAAAACTAAAATGTACTCATAACTATTTTAGTACCACTTTACCGGTAAAATAGGCTGCTTTCACATTTCTATCTTAATTTTCTCTACGTAAAAACATATATTTTTCGAAAAGAAGTATTTTATATTCGAAACAAATTTCTAACGGACCTCTTCACAATTATATTCAAAAATATTCCAAATAGAAATGTTTTATATTCCATATTGATTTATATCTACACTAATAACAAAATTTTCACCAAATATTTCATTTACAGAAATGTATCTCTTACAGTTATATTACATAACTATAAATGTATGTTATTTTAAATATATGCATGTATGTGTAATTTTTTAAATGTATTGAAGTAGGCCACTTTTAAGCGGGTCTTTTATGACCGTCTTGATATAAAAACAAACGAAGCAGTACTTCTTGCTGAAATAAAATATTATTCGTGATTTGTTAAATACTCGCCCTTCAAACCAGGGAAGATTAAGCTTATTTACAACTAATAATAGGTATCCTATTATCTGCCTTGATATTAGGACGAACGTTTTACTAAACATGTTTTGTCTTTCTGATATTACAGATGGTATTGAAAACATTCTCGAAGAGTTCAATAGATCGGTCGTTTTTCGTCGTCCTGGTGTGTTAGGGATTTCCTCGACGTAAAAATCGTAATTAGATAATTTAAAGGTGATGATTGGCACTACTGTATTCTTCCATAAAAGGGGATATGGTGTTATTGTCCTTAATGACCTACGCAGTTATAATATAACAACCCTCAATGTCTTATTTATATTTGTTATTTAATACGTAGATCGCGAATGTTAAACAATTCAAAGGCAGTTCTTTGCTGCTTTGTTTTTTCTATATTTGAATGGTCATTTAATTCGAAAATCGCAGAGAATTTAAATTTAAAGCAAAATTATATTGTATTGTTGTGTAAAATTATATATGTATTATTAATAATAATTCTATTTAAACTCCCCTCGGTTTAAAATGAAATATTTTTTTCTCTTTTTGCTTTAAAGCGGTCTAGACACGGTAAAAACACTCATCAAACATTATGGTAGTATTTCGAAAAATATAAATGTGTGTATTACACTAACGATGATTGTTTAAAAATCAAAAAACTATTGATTTTTGAGCTTTTAAGTCGTGCGGTCACCAAAAATATCAGAAGAAAATATTAAAATTTTTGAAATTTATTACGTTTACCGATCAGTTTTCTGTATTGTGGGATAAAGAATTGCAGAATATAGTGGCCGTAATTTAATAGATGGACAATTTTGAATTTTGTTGGAATGTTATAAAAACAGCGTTATAAGGGAAATCTTAAAAAAAAACCAAGTGACAATGTTATGAAACTAAAAGCGCATCTGTCTATCAAAACATCCAGCATTCGTACATGATTTTGAAATTAAGTAATTTGATCATGGCTAAGTATACAACATATGTGCAGTTAAAAAAAGTTTTGCCAGAAATATTTTGTTTTGTTGTTATGTTTATGTTTATAAACTCTCTTATTCATAAAAAATAAAATAACTTTGTAATGTGTTTTATGATAAATATTCCATACACATTTTTTCTTGAATACATTTCAAATCTATTTCAATATTTTGTGAATGCGGTAGTTAGTCAACAAATATTTCGTGTCTTTTTCAACCAGGCGAATTTAAAATAAACGACTAATAACAAGCAAGATTGCTATATTCGGTTATGCAGAATCTTATATATTCGTCAAAGAATTAAAAAAAAACATTTGGTACTGCATATATATAATTTTAAATAAAACTGACATCGGCTTTTAGGGGGTTAAGCATTTTTTAAAATTTTATAGTCTTAGATCTTTGTTTTTTTGATTGGAGTTACTTTACTAAACTAGATTTTTGAAATCGAAAAATTAGAGGCAGGCGTGATGTTTTGCCTGCTGCCTTCAAGGCCATGGACCGATCTTGCTGATTTTCAATAGCAAAATTTTCGAAACTATGTCTGATCGATTGGCGTATCTAAACTTTTTTAGCTCATCAGGTGCCTTGGCGAAGTTGATTTCAATCCGAACACGGACGGACAACGCTCAATAGACTTCGCTATTCATAAGAACACAGAATATATATGCTTTATGGGGTCCGAAATAGATATTGTAGAAATTACAAATGAAATGACAAACTTTGATATACCCTTTTTCCGCTTTTTTTTGGTGAAGTGTTAAATACATCATTTTTTAGGCTTCATTATTTGACAGTTAAGCCGAATTACAAAATGAACAGTAAAAGTGTAAAACTTGAAGCAAACAAAAAGAAGAAAATATGATTGCAGAATATTGCTTCTGAAAATGTTTTTCTATAAGGTTAGGAGGAGCTAAAATGATTTAAATTTTAATATAATTTATTTAAACCTTTTTTCTATATTGCTATTCCAATCTAAGGGTTAATCAAAATACGAGTATAAACTAAAGTATTAAAACTCATCAATTGGAAATATTAAATAAATATATTTAATACCTTTAAACCTCTGCAATGATGAAAAACAATCTGCAAGATTTTAAACAACGCAGAAGTTTTACCAAAATTCTTTTTGCATTTAACACTCACAAAGACACATTGAACAAGCAACGCAGTAAGCGTGTGCATACATAAGTTTATGTGTAAAAGAAATAACACCTTTATAATACAGTCTAAGTAATTTAAGCTCATGTATACGAGCAGTATTGATATTATAAACTTCATAGTGAGAATTAAAAAAAAAAAAAATAAATACTGCATACACATACTTATACCTAAAAATGTCATCGGCTCTAATAAATTACAAATTTTTTATAAAAATTTAGTATTTCCTGAAAGATGATATGTACTCATATTGAGATTTTTAAAAAATTTTAGAATTTTAGAGCCCCGTAACTTCGAAAATATGGGACCAGCAAAAAATTTTTGAAAAGGTAATCGAGTGTGGAATTAAGCATTTTTGGCAGAAGTACTTCCCAACTGGATTGCTAACTTAATGATTTTAACAAGGCATGAGACTTTTATAATCAATTACTGAGAATCGATTACATTAATTACTGTAGGAAATAATGAGTACATTTAGTACGGTAGTCTCTTTTAACATAAAGAACTAGTTCCATTATTACTTCCTTTTTTGGAAACTAATGTAATGTGTTTTGGAAGCGAGTAACAAAATAAGGCAATCACAAAAGTAAGTCATTATATGGCAAGTAATTTTTAAGGTAATGTCTAATTTATTGCTGGGGGTGAACGTTAATTTTTTCACTTGATGTTTTTTTCTTATTTTTTAATTCTCTATTATTTTTTTAATTCGAGTTACTTAATTGTTTCAAATGACAGAAAAAAATTAGATGTAGGCGTGGTGTTTTGCATGCATCCTTGAAGGACATGGACCGATTATGCTGATTTCCAATAGCACCTCTTTCGACACTATATCTGATCGATTGACATATTCACTCAATCGACTTCGCTATGCATAAGAAGTCGGAATATATACACTTTAAGGGGTTGGAAATGGATATTGTAGAAATTACTCACGGAACCACAAACATTTTCCACTTTTTGTGGTAAAGGGCATTAAAATGTTAATAGGAAGCACATAAAAAGCTCCTTCGAAAAAATCTGGGAATGCTCTGCGAGTAACCGTGTGCTTTCATTCGTGTTATAGTCGAGGATTGCGAAACGAATTTAAAACTTTGTTGATCCTTGTTTTTCTCTCTTTGACTGAGTTTGGCATTTGTTCGTATTAGGCAGACTTTGTGTTTGCTGTTCACTTTAGGTTGCTTGTTTTTTTGTACCAAACTGTGTTCTGTAGTTGACAATATGTTATTTCCGTTTGTATAATAACTACTAACCAACCGTTTTGAAAAGAGTACGTACCACTGCAATAGACAGGCTAGGTCGCATACAATAAACGTGGAGATGGCTAAACATTCCTGTTACACTACGTAAAAACTCATCATTTTTTTTAACTGAGTTCGCATGGTAATTATGTTGAAGTGACACTGTCATAAATTTCAACATTAAAGCTATTTGGCGAGCGACTTTTTTAGGAATTTGTGTTTTTTATTTTTTTGTGTTTCTGGTGAAATACTTAAGTTTTTTTTAATATTTCCCTTTCGAGTTTGCTCGAAGGTAAGAGAATTGTAACACTCATATAATAGTTTACTTTATGTATGGGGGAAGAATAAAATTGAGGAGAAAATATTAAGTGTATTGTAAATAGTTTATAAACAGACTATTTTTATTAAATGTAACTACAAAGATGTTATTCATTAAGAAAATAACAAATCGGTACTGTAACAGCCTATGAATTCTTCAAAACACAAAAACGTAATTAAATTTAATTATTTATTTTAACACTTTTATTGTATTATTCAAACACATAAAATAATATCGATTGCCTCAGAAAAGTTAATAATAAAATTCAATTCATATAGCATGACAGTATTCTCGCAGGCTGCTACCTTAGCCGGGTTGCCACATCCCTCCTATATTTTTTAGCTTCAACGTCACTTTAGGCCTTGGTCCGTTCGGATCTGTATTCTGTGATGTTGATTTTAGTTCCGGTGACAGCTCATTACCGGGAAGCCCCTCGTTGTTGGAATCTACGTTTTGTTGAAGTTCAAGATGTTCTGGATTTACAACCGAAGTCCTAGTAGGTTTGGCTAACGATGGTAGCGATGAGTCAACTGGAATTTTCTTAACATGAGTAATGTTTCTACGATACACTCTGCCTTCTCCTGATATTACGACATCATTTCCCTTCCGATCTGTTACTTCATATTCAGTTTTCCCAAAAGTCGTAGATAATTTATTAGAAAAAACAGTATTTCGAAGCAGTACCTTATCCCCAACTTTGATATCACAATCGATCGCGTGTCTGTCCGAATCGGCACTTTGTTTCCCTTTTTCTTTATTAGCAATGTCATTGTCTCTGGCCTCAGAGTCGATAACATTATCCTCAACGTCATTCAGCGATGGAATCTTGTCTCTAATGACTCGATTAAACATAAGTTCCGATGGAGCTTTCCCAGTTGTACCATGAGGGGTGGCGTTGTACATGAGTGTAAACCTGCGAATCTCTTTTTTATAGTCCAAACCTTGCGAGTGAGCAATTTGAAGACGTTTTACCAGAGAACGGTTCAAGTTTTCGACCTCTCCATTGGCTTGGGGCCAATAAGGTGGCGATGTCATCAATTCAATATTATTGGTGTTGCAAAATGCCTTGAATTCTTCGCTAACGAATTGGCGACCATTATCAGCTGTTATCGATTTCGGATATCCGTGTCGGGCAAATATCTCCTCGAGAAAATCAATAATTTCTGTTGATGTTATCTTCTTGATAAATTTAAGTTCATAGTATCGCGAATAATAATCAATTATTACACATACAAAATCGTGATTTGGCAAGGGGCCTAATAAGTCTATTGCTACACAAGCCCAGGGACTATTTGGCATGGTTCGTCTACACATGGGCGCAGGTGGTATCGGTCGAAATACCAACATACATTCCCGACAGCTCTTAACATATTTTTCTATATCTCGATCGACCAACGGCCACCAAATCTTTGCTCGAATTCTGCGCTTCATTACGGTTTCGCCTGGATGGCCTTCGTGCGCTAAATCTAGCACTTGTTTTCTCAGGCCTCCTGGAATCACGAGCTTCGTACCTCTGAGCAACAAATTTCCAAAAATACTGAGCTCGAATCGAAATGGATAATACCTGTTCTTAGTTGCTGCACTCCAGTTGTCGGTATTTATACATTCTACTGCCATCATCAGTTCCTCATCTTCGATATTATGGTGTACAATTTCCAAAACCGTTACTGCCCGCGGAACTGAATTTTCTATGATAGAACAAATGCTTAATTCGCATGGCTTGTCAAAGGTAACAGCTGTATTCATACTGCAGAGTCTGGATAACGAGTCTGCAATATTTTGCTTTCCTGCTTTGTAAATAATTTTGTAGTTAAACGACTGCAGTCGTAACACCCAACGTTCGATACGAGCCGGTGGCTTCGATGTTGGCTTAAAAATAGCTTCGAGGGGCTTGTGATCTGTTTCTAGCTCAAACTGAATCCCTGCTAAGTAGTAGTAGAACCTCTCTACAGCCCACACCAGAGCGAGACTCTCTTTTTCCGTTTGCGAATAGCGACGTTCAACTTCAGAAAGTGCTTTACTGGCAAAAGACACAACATACGGAGTATCTTTGATGAATTGAATGAGGACCGCCCCCAAAGCTACAGGGCTTGCGTCAGCAATCAATCGTGTTCGTCTGTTTGGTGAGAAATAAGTTAGTGTTGGAAGCTCCGCCAACTTTTCCTTGAGTTTTACAAATGCATCATTTTGTCTTGTGGACCATACAAATTTTTCATTGGCTTTTGTGGCCGTTCTTAAAGGTTCAACCAGATCACTTAGATCTGGTATGAATTTACCTAAATAGGTTACTAGACCTAGAAAACTTCGAGTTTCCTCACGGGTGTTTGGAGCTCGAAAATTTAAAACACTCTCGATTTTGTTCGGGTCGGCACTTATACCATCTGGTGATAGAATATGGCCCAAAAATTTTAAATTTTGTACCTTCCATAAACATTTGTCCTTATTTATGGCTACATTAAAGTCTTTAAATGTGGTAAGAACATTTTCCAAGTGTTTATCATGTTCCTCTTCAGTGGCGCCGAAAACTATTATGTCATCCAAATAGTTTAATGCATTTTTACATGAAGCCAAAATATTTTCCATAGTCTTTTGGAATATTTCTGGAGCTGAATTCACACCAAATAGCAGTCTTTTATATCTAAATAAGCCTTTTGAAGTTATAAATGTTGTTATATACCGGCTTTCCTCTTCCAGCTCCAATTGATGATAGGCATTTTTCAGATCAAGCCTTGAAAAGAATTTAGCTTCATGCAATCTCGTCATAAAACTTTCAAAAGTTGGCAAGGGATAATTTTCTCTTAAAATTGCCGTATTTGCACGTCTCATGTCAATACATATCCGAATGTCTCCGTTTCCTTTGAAGACAACGACCACTGGAGATATCCAAGCACTCGGTCCAACAACCGGTTCGATTATATCCAGAGCTAATGCCTCATTTAGTTTCGCTTCAACCTTATCCTCAATAGCAACTGGCACTCTACGCAACGGTTCTTGAATAGGTTTTATGGAGGTATCGATGGATAAGCTTACTTTAATTCCAGCAATTTTATTAAAAGGTTCCAATTTCTCCACATGGTTTATGCCTATACCCAACTTTAATACGCCCAGTTTTATGGCAGTGTCTTTACCCAGCAATGATTGCTCGCCACGCTCAATAACATAAAATGTTGAAATCAAATTAGAACTGCTTTCAATCCCAATAACAGCTTCAAAAACTACTTTTATCTTAAGCGGCACGTTACCAGCGTATGCTTTGAATTGGTGATCTGATTCAAATCGAATATTCCACATGACTGCTTTCCCGGTGTTCAACATATTCCAATCATCTTCACAAAGGAGGTTGTATTTTGATCCTGAATCTATCAACATTCTTATCTTTGTACCGCCTACAAAACACGTTATTATCTCGATCGCAGATGCTTCGTTATCAAATATTTTAAAACAGCAGTTATCATTTGAATTGGATTGGCCATCAATACATCTTATCTTGGAATAACCAAAATCTCGACGCTTCGGATTTCTGCTATCGAATGTAGAAACTTTCCGTTTGTTTAAACCAGTACGGCATTTCCGGGCAAAGTGTCCCAACAAGCCACATTTGTTGCATTTCACTTTCCTGGCTGGACAATCCACACTGATTCCGTCGTGACTGTTTTGTCCGCATCTAAAACATTCGCAGTTATTTGCAATTTTATTGATTTCAACAGTTGTACTTAGAGCCTCCATTGACTTTGATTGAGCATTAATTTGCTCATGGACTTGACAAATTTCAATAATTTCTTTCAAGGAGTGCTCTTTTTCCAATAACCTCTTTTTCAAATCTGCAGATGCCCAGGAGTCAATAAGTTTGTCTTTAATGCTGATTTCCAGAATTTCATTCCTTGTTTCACCAAATATACACCTCGAAGCCTGTTGCCGCGTCCTCAATAAGAATTTATTAAAGGTTTCACCATGTTCTGCTTTAAGTGATCGAAACAAATGCCTCTCAAATGTTGAATTTCTTTCCGGGGAAAAATAGTCAGTCAGTTTGTCAACTAATGTTTTATAAGCATCTTCTTTTTCCCCACAAGTAAGTGCACCTGGAATGTTATATGCAACTTCCTGCAATTGAGTTCCTCCATAATGCAAAAGCTTATTCTTCTTTTTGACAGAATCTGATATTTCTTCCGCCTGAATGTAGAAAGTAAATGCTCGTAGCCACTTTTCCCACTCAGTACGAATTAGCGATTTATCAATCGCTTCACAAAGAAATGGCCTAATTCCATTTGTTTCATTCATGTTTGGAATCAACGTTACTATTTCCTAACCAAACAACCTGTGTTAATACAATCACTGTCAGTTCGACATAATATTTAAACTTACGACTTATCGTCTTGTATTTTTATTTGTATTTTATTTGCCCAACTGGCCCAGATCTTATTCCAAATGGATTTTCCAAATTGGGAAACAGATTTGTACACCTCACTCGTGCTTGTTCTTATTTTAGTTCCTTGAACTAAAACACGGAATTTATTTGCCTAACTGCCTATCTGAAATCAATAATGATATCATTTGCGTAAATCGATTTGTCTTCCTTCCAAAGATTTTCTTTAATGCGTGCAAACGCTAGCTTTTATTTCTTCCATATTTACCTCGTCGCCAATGTAACAGCCTATGAATTCTTCAAAACACAAAAACGTAATTAAATTTAATTATTTATTTTAACACTTTTATTGTATTATTCAAACACATAAAATAATATCGATTGCCTCAGAAAAGTTAATAATAAAATTCAATTCATATAGCATGACAGTATTCTCGCAGGCTGCTACCTTAGCCGGGTTGCCACAGGTACCAAAGTATCCACAAATAAAAAAATTCTCTAATCAAAATTCGTCTTTTCTTAAGACTATCGATTTGGTGTTTAAGGCTTTCAAATGCTTTAAAGAATAATTGTTTTCAAAATACTAAGAATGCTACAGCCCAAGCATGAATTTTGTTTTTTGATCAGGGTCGGTGATTTTGATGACTTCATCAATGCAATTAATAAGCTTTATTTGTCGATTTTTAATGGAAACTGAAAAATATTGTGTTTTTACTATCTCTAACCATGTTCAATACAAGTGTTGTGGCATTTTTTACTTTTTATTCAATTTAACCCATTTTATGGAGTTCTTTTCTCACGCCTGCTTTAGTAAGGAGACAGAAATATTACTTTAAAATAGTATCTCATGCTTGTCGTTAAATAACTTACAACTCTACCGGTTTTTAAAAGGAGTTTAAAATACTAGCTTTAGCTTTAGATGTAGTTCGCTTTTAGCTATCCGCTACTGACTGTAGTCCTTATGCTAATGCTAGTCAACCACGGACATTCAGATTTGTTTTGCGATGCTGCCTGAGATCTTATCAGGCACAGCTTAGGGCTCCCTTTAGTACCGATGAGTTTTACCTACATGTTGTCTTCTACAGTCAGACTATGCATTAGTTGTACATTCACCTACATCTTTCGAAGTTGGATTGTATTCGAGGTAGCCGGGTAATAGAATCGTGACACATTTATTTGCCATTCAATACCCCTTTTATCTCCACTTTTTGCAAAATATACGCCCACTGCAAATTTGAATTCACATGGCTACCGAATTTTTTTTCTTCAGCTAAAATAGACTTTTCTAAAACAAATTGGGCAGGCCCTCTATTCTTCGCTAACATTTATTACTGTAGCATACTCGAAGATTAAACCTGAAGGTTTGTTTTTAGTCTTTCTTACCTATCTCCATCTTCCTTACTCATTTCCATAATTGTATTTTTATATCCTTCACCACAAGAAGTGAAAGACGCGTATATCTAAGTTTGTAAATTCGTGTGTAGTTTCTACAATGTCCATTTCCCTGAGTTCCTATGCATAGCGAAGTCAGTTAAGTGATGTCTGCTTGACCGTCTGTGTTCGAGTTTAATTAAACTTTTCCAAAACACTAGATGAGCTAGAGAAAATTAAAATACGCTAATCGATCAGACTTAGTTTCAAAAATTTTGTTATTGAAAATCAGCTAGATAGGTCCGTGTCCTTCGAAGCAGTGGGCAAAACATCACGCCTGTCTCTAATTTTTCCATATTATTTGGAACAAATTAGTTCAGTAAAGTAACTGCAATCAAAAAACAAATATATGCGGTGATAGAGAATTAGAAAATAAGAACAGTTTGGCCATATACATTTAATTACATCAGCTGTTGTAATACCCTTTAATTTATAAATTAAAATAATTATATTTTATACTTGGACTTTGTGTCCAATATTCAAGCGTTTTCCTGCTCATATAAGTCAATTGACGTAACCTCTGGGAACACCCTTTATAAGACTTATTTTTCTATTAGTTTTTGGCGTTGGGTGCTATAGTGATACGTATTTTTTTTTATTTAAAATATGTATGTTGTAAGGGAACACCCTTTAATTTTTAAGATTATGAACCGTTTTTAAAACGGGACCAATCTATAAGCATCATTTTTCAAATGAAAATTAAGTTTTCTAAATCGATCCACAAATGACTAAATTATAGATGCACATTTTTAAAAGTGTATCATTCAGTCGTGTTGATACCCTCCTGCTTTTTTTGAAGTCGGTTAAAAATAGATTCGCGTTAATTATTACATTAACATCTCTACTTTTCGGTAATGAAATAACACTTTTTATTTTATATTTGTATTTATTCCTTATGATGTTGTCCAAGCTTATAGCAAAATATTGAAAATAAATAAAACAATTAATTAAGTGAAATATGAATATAAAAATGGCACAAGAATTTAGGTACGAGTATAATCACTAAGAGTAAAATTTTTATACAATCACATGCCTTCAACTGATTTTACACAACACTGCTTGCATTTATTTTTTTAAATACTTTGTCTTATTTTCATTCGTAAATATATTTTATAAATACTCCTCGGCCTTTGTATAAGACTATTTTTATACTCAGGCTGTTAACTTGGTATGTCTGCGAGAGAATATTAATAAAGGGTGTCCGATAACTTACGCAAGGTTTGAGTTAAGCAGGAAAAACAAACTTTCTAAGCTATTGAATTTTATTTGTCTAATGTTCTTTTTTTATAATGTGTAATCATTTTAAACTTTCAAGTAAAAAACACTTTCAAGTCAGTTTTAAAACACTTTTAACGAACGCCGTTTTATAGTGACTTTCGCGGATTTCTATGGAACCACTGCATAGATTTTTGACCAAACTGCTGCAGTTTGTTCATTTAATGTTCTAGCTTCAGAATGTATGTATTGCTTAGACATCACTTTCAATTTCCACATAAAAGACACTTTCATGCCATTTTATGCCATCGAATTCGTAAAATGTCTTTAAGGAAGTTTCTGGCAAATGTGCACTCGTAAGTCGCTTAGTTTGCTTTTTCCTACATCCACTTGACATATCTGTTTGAATTTTCTTTATGCACAGTTAAATTCGTTTCTTTAATATACTAAAGATTATGGGCCTTTCCACGTTGCTAATCTACTAAACGAGAAGGATATGTCCGGGACATAACCCTGCAGTTAAAATCTGTTCGACCAGTCTCAAAACACGTTATGGGTTTATTTGTTTTTCTACAATCTCATGTGGCATTTATTGTGCAGGTTAATATTACTCAGAAACGCGTGGCATAATGCCATATTTATAATTTTCCATTGTCGGCTATCAAATTTATTTTTATAGTTGCCAAAACTGTTACAAAAATAAATCTTTAATAAATTTAGAAACACCCTGTATTTAACTCACCTCAAGGTTTCAATAGCCAACATGCACGTTTACACACACGACATTCAAAGTTCCAATCTAATGTAAGATTCATTGAAGCGAATGCCAGCTTTTGTAAATGTGAGCACTTTTAAATACGTTTAAGTGCAAAACATGACATTTGACATTATTAATAAATAGATAAAGAGTTTTTTATTTTTATTTTTTAATTTTGTAATATTTTTAACTTAAAAAGTGGGTAACGTTTTATTTCTTAGAAAAAAAGTCAAATCGATATTGCAATAAAAATTCAAATTTTTTGTTAGTAAGTAGCAAAAAGTCGTGAAATTTAAATTTGATAATTAATACAATACATTGTGGCGTCGATCCTATCTAGTACGTAACTTTAAATTTACTTAAGGTTCCGCCAAATAACTGGAACGCATTGGATGGTCAGTTGGTTTCACCTCCTGAACCAATTGGACTTTGTCTTTAAGCAAAATTCGTCTCAATGATGTCTCCGAAATGTTCAATTGTTAAGAACGGCGGTGAATTGATGTTAATGTTGATATTCTTGGGTGTACGCAATGTTTTTGGCTTTTCACGCTTTGGTTTATCGATGAGGATGCCAGTTTCTTTCACTTTTTTCACAAGATAACGAACATACGTATCTGACATAGCTGCTTCTCTTCTTCCAAAATCCGTATGCAATTTTCGCACACATTTTTAAAGTAATGTCGGAATATATTCGTTCAGCGGAAGGATAAATCTAATTATCTATCAAATCAGACATGAGATAAGTGTTACCATCTTGAAATAAGCAATAGTTGAAAAAAAAACGTTAGATGACGGACCCGTTAGATAGTTAAGGTTCCATCCATCATTACATCCGTTAGGTCATCAGAATGTGTCTAACCTTTCTTGCGATTATTAAGACAGCGCTACACAGTGGCTCGGCAGTGTAAAAAATTTCCACTTAAAAGGTTTGACTTAGATTTATAAAGATTACAGCTCGTTTTTGACCACAAGAGTGGATGATAACAAAACTGCTGTCGTTTTTTTAATTGAATTTTTTCAAATTTATTTTTTAATGCTGCGTAATTTATTATGGATTTTCTACAATTTTGTCTGTGCACGCTAAGTCCAGCTGGTCACAAAACCTAAAGTAAAGGTTAATATTTTTTATTAGATTTTTAAAAGATGTGCCAATCTGTCTAAAAGTCCTTTCACTGTTGCATGAACATATAAATTCTTACAGTTTTTAAAAAAATTGTCAGCTTGTTTAAAAAATAATTCAACTTTTATTGAATTCACTTTTAATGACCCCAATTAAAAAGTAAATGGCTTTAAAATCTATAAGAAATTTAGATTACTTGAAAAACTGCAAATTATTTTAAATTTTTAATGACAAAAAAAAAATCATCAAATTTAACTGGATAATTTGGCCCAATTTTCGAGTTTCATTTTTTAACAGAAAAGTTTGGAACTTTTTTTTATTAATGATTTAGAGACATTTTATCCCCCTTTTATTTTAGTGTAAATTTTACTCAAGAAATAATAAAAAAATAAAAAATATTTTAATGGCTTAAAAATGTTTGTTTACGTAAAAGTTGAAAAATCCTAAATTCTGAATAAAGTGTCTATTTTTCTTGCGCAAAAATAGACAAAGATAACCAACAACTTATAGTTATTGATGGAACTCAATTTTATATGTATATACATAAACTATTTTTAGTGTTTTATGATAAAATCAAAAAAATAATTAAAATGAATTTAGATGAAGCAGGCATTAAATTTAATTTTGTGTAATTATCTTGTAATATTTTAATCTTTTTGTAGAAATCATTGTTTGCAAAATTTGATCTAAATTCTCTTATATAGCATTTGTTGCACGGTTTTAGTGATTCGTTTCATATGGTCAAAAATGACTTAAAGTTTTGTATATGGAACTATGCATACACATAAATAACTAAAGCAATTAATAGGATATTCCTATCTTATCAAGAATTATTGACCAAAATTTTAACAGGTTCTCTGTCCCCATACAAAAATTATTTTTAAACGGTAAACGTCCCACATATGTTTTTGTAATTATACAAACATGTCACAAACTCCGATCGGAATGGATTTAATTCCGTATTAACAATTCGGTTAGCAAATGATTATTTTTTATAGTATGTATTTATGAGTGTAAAAGTTCTGAGAAATTAACCAGTAAAATTTACTTCCTGATTCATATGTTTTGTTGGGATGGGACAAGAATTATAAATGTCTTTCGAGGAAAAATTGGTCTAAGCCAAAAAAATATAAATATTAACATTTTTGTTTTTATGTATTCTATTTCTCCCCTATTGCTGCTTAAGTAGAACAAATTTACTTTCGATATTAATGCCATAACTCACACATAATAACATACTTAAACTGTAATGTAAACGAAAAACAACAAAAATTAATCACTATGTTTTGCCAATTGTAATATGTTTTATTAAAAAAATAATTTTTTATTAGTTCACTTTTTAGCCTTACGTTATTTTTAAATAAAATCACTGAAACTGATTAATTAGGACAAGGCTACATTCTATGCCCAATAATTGATTGCTCATGTGACCTCATCAGTAAACTCTTAAACTCATTTTAAACACAGTTTTAATATGATCACAACAGCAATGTGTGCGGCTAAAAACTATAGTTGTTTTTAACAGAACTTCAGTCACAATATTGTTAATATTTAATTATTATAAGGAACCATGCAAAAAAAAAACTAAACATTGTTGTTTTTAACTGAAAACAATTTGAAGCACAACCAAATTTTTAAAGCATCCCAGCAAAAAATTAGACATTACCTTAAAAAGTAATTGCCATATAATGACTTACTTTTGTGATTGCCATATTTTGTTACTCGCTTACAAAACACATTAGTTTCCAAAAAACGAAGTATTAATGGAACTAGTTCTTTATGTTAAAAGAGACTACCGTACTAATAGTACTCATACAGTAATTAATGTAATCGATTCTCAGTAATTGATTATAAAAGTCTTATGCCTTGTTAAAATCTAGTTGGGAAGTACTTCTGCCTAAAATGCTTAATTCCACACTCGATTACCTTTTCAAAAATTTTTTGCTGGGATATTGAAAATAATATAATATATATAACCATAAAATATTGTAATTTATCAAAGTAAGTATTAATGGAACAAGTTCCATTACAAATAATGCTGCTTTTAAGTGTTTTTTTTTTTCTAAGACTTGACTCAATGCTTTTGATTTGTGATTTCTTTGTTAGCCATCGTTTCATGTGAAAACGCTTAAAATTGAAATTGTTATTTATTTTAATGAAATTTGAATCACGGGTAGATATAAGTATGTCCTCATTATAAAATATGGTACTTATTTTTTCAATAGCGGACCAGGCCTAGTTTATTCTCATTGAGTTCACATTTTAAGCTGCTTTTAATTTGTATTAAGTGATTGATAATTGTTTTGCTATATGCAAACAGATGGCGCTTATGTTTGTGCTTACACTAAAAATGCTAATCATATATATTATTTCTAAAGCACTTTTTTTGTCGGTTGCAAATATCTCCCATACCACCGCATCAATTTTAATGAATGAGATCTCATTTTAAAGCTTGTTTCTAACACTAATGCCTAAAAATAATTAGAAATTGTAAAATTAATATTTTCATAAATAAAAATTAGGACCCTATTCACGATCTTTGTGCAATGGATTTGCATCATAGCATTTGCAAAATGTGTAGCATATTTTACTCAATACTGTGTGTTTTGTTGGTGTGAACTAAAAGTATGCTACACAATTTTGCAAATGCTATGATGCAAGACCATTGCACAAAGATCGTGAATAGGGCCTATATTATTTATAGAACTGGATGATAATGCAGTGATTATATGTTTTTGTTTAAGTGCGGTAATGCAGGGTCGCTTCTGCATGATAATACTGTTGGAATTATATTTTTTTTGTTCAATTGTGGTATATTTTTATACTTTTAATAAAATGTATTGAAGTTGCTAAAATTTCAATTAATTATTTTCATTTTATGTTACAAAAATGACAACTAACGCTGCGAAATATTCGCACGGGTCATCTAGTAAAATAATAATTTAATCGACATTTAATCGAATATATTATTTTTATTTTTTACACGTTATTTGTTGGAGTTATTTAACAGCTTTATTTAAAGATCAATATTTTCCCTTTGTAACCGAAGACTTTATTATTTATTATGTGCGGTTATGACCTGCGTTTATACCATAAAATATAACGAATGACAGGAAACTGTGTGAATTACTACATAGTTTATGTTAAGGTTATGTTGGTACGTAGAGTTGTTGAACAAAAGTCTTTTAAAAATGAGATAAAATGAAAGAACCAAGCTGCTTGGCTCAGTATCTATCACTATTAAAGTATTGTACAGTCTGGTATATTTTCAAATCTAAATAAAAAGCGAAATAATTAACGCAAAGTTTTTTAAGATCATTGAACGATAGAATGGAAATATGGATTTTATTCTTCCGTTGAGTTAAGCACACTGTTCAAAACCGAGCCCTATGTGCCGCGACACAAGCTGCAGTAAACTAAGTCAACTGAGCTGATTTTTCGACGGATGCTTTCAATATAAACCCTCTCTTTGGCGTAGCCCCCTTAAAAAGATCCATGGGAGTAATATCGGGAGACGTCGGTAGACATCAGACGTCCCCAAAGCGACTGATTAGTTTTTGGGGGAAATTTTCCCTCATCAAATTTTTTCAATTTCAAATTCTTTACCTGGCCTTCGAAAAAATGGTCTAATTATTTCATGGTGGATAAGGCACACCAAATAGTCATCCTGGGGCAATGCAATGGTTTTTGATGTGTTTATCGAGGGTTCCTGGTTCTTGGAAACAAGAAACAGACAAGAACGTGCTCGTTGACGTGGCCGTTTATGTGAAAATTATTTACTGTGCGAAAACACTCCAACATCGTTTTACAAAAATGTTTGCGTAAATAAAAGAAAGAAGTAAAAATCTTTAATAATAAAAATTGCATTCGTGATAAGCCGACGTTAGATACAAACGCAACAACAAATTTACAAGACGAGTTACAAAGATAACAGTAAAGAAATGCTCTGGTTTGTGTGAGTACTTCGTCTAACCAAATTAATATTGATATAAATACTCCTGGTATTATTACTTACAAAGTAAGTTGATTGTAAAGATGATGTTTACAATGTGCACAACCGCAGTAGATAGATGTGAACAATGCTGATGAGGAATGAAGCGATCCAGAAAATGCAGCACTACATTCTGCTAGTGTTTTATTTTTCTTGTTTTCTTTGGAAACGTCCGCAAACATTTGTAAAATATTTTTTCTTTAAAAAAAGGTTTTTAAAAATTAAAAGGTTTTTAGAAATGAAGCCAAAAATAAATTAAAATTTATTTTTACACACTACTCTTAAAATGTAAATTCACTTTAAATAGCTCCTCCGAAACTACTTTCATGAAAAATGTCATGATGTAAAATAGTTCGTATTTATTATTAGAATTTTAACAAAGTAATTTTTTTCAATGCAAAAACACATTTAAAGCAGACATCTGGGTGTCGGATGAGTTGATCGCCTGTAATAGAGAAACAGCAAATCTTACAAAAAATGTGTACGATCCTACAAGTGCAGTTTTTCTAACTTACATTGGTGCAAGCACACGCTTTTAGATTGAAACAGACCCTAATAACTTTAGATATAATATCCTATACACATATCCACACAAACAACTCACACAACTGCACAAAGTATATTGTGCTTGGGACGAAGACTTTGAATGATTTTGACTTTAATTTTAACATCGTGTGTGCTTGTTAAATGTCTTTTATTACAAAAAACGTAAATAAATTTTATATTAAAATAGGATTTAATAACAATAAAACTTCTTGGGCGCCAATATTTTGTCAGTTTATTATGAAAACACAATACTTTTACAGTAACAAATAAAAACTTTAATAAAAAAATGTATGTGTATTATAAAGAAACTATAATAAAATAGACTTTTGTATTTGTTTTTTATAAAAGATTTTCGCTTAATTAATTTAAATAGAAATGTTTACTCTGTTATAAAGTTGCATCATTAATAGTTATAAATGGGTCAGTGACCAAATGTGACATATTAATAATATGATGTTTATTAATTATTTTTTTGTGTGTTACTGATTATTAAACAATTTGGGAAATAAATTTTAAACATTATATTTGTAAGTATTCAGTTTTTGCCCTGAAGGTAGAAGTTTTCATCTGCCTACCTTGAAGAATTAAAAAAAAGAAAATTTTTAATAAAGATAACAACAGAACATAAAACAGTTCCTCATTAATTGCGATAAATTGTAAAGAGAGCAATACAACAGAATAAAATGCACTTTCTGGTTCGTTGCAATCTTCTTCAACATTCTTCGTATCTACAAGGTAGTTATCAATTGTAAGGTTTTCTATTTCTGCAACTTTTTACAAGAAATAGAATATGAGCAATTTTAATTTATTCATATTGTATTTTTTAATTATTTTTGGTTTTTTGAGTTTTTATTTGTTATAAGTGTTGGTTGACAATGAGCTATTTATTTGCTACTATCATAATTTTAAATTTTTACTATTATCAAATTATATATTCTTATTATACCCTTCACCACAAAAAGTGGAAAAAGGGTTTATGTAAGTTTGTCATTCTGTGTGTAATTTCTACAATATCCATTTCTTCTGACTTCACTATGCATAAAGTCTATTGAAAGATCAAATCAAATTTGCCTCGGCAAAAAAAAAAAAATATGTCAATCGATCAGATATAGTGACGAAAGAGGTGATATTGGAAAAAAGCATGATCGGTCCATATCTTTGGAGGCAGCAGGAAAAACACCACGCCTACCTCTAAATTTTTCATTTCTTTTGGAACAATGAAGTAACTCCAATCAATAAAAATAAATATATGGGTCGATAGAGAATTAAAAAATAAGAAAAAAGCATCCAGTAGAAAAATTGCGCTCGCCCACATTAACCGAGTTACAGGACTGTAAAATTTTTTAAGATATCAATAAGCATGTCATTTGAAAGGTTTTAAAGATATTTTTAAGGAAATACAAAAAATTATAAAAATTACTTGCCCCATTAAAAGCCGATGACATTTTTATGTAAAATAATATATATGCAGTACCAATTTTTATTTTTTAATTCTCTGTAACCTCAATGTTTGCTTTTTTGATTGGAGTTACTTACTATACTAGATTTTCATAGATGGTAAAGGGTATATAAGATTCGGCATAGCCGAACATTGTTAACACCCTTACTTGTTTTTTTTTTTTTTTTGTTATTATTATTTTTAACAGAAATGTGTTGAAATTTTTCTTGCTTTGTAAATGATTATTGTTTTACCCTTATCGCTAATAAGAAGTAAAATTTACGTTTCCAAAGAAATTTTTAAGTAATCTAAGGCGAATTAATTATAAGGTGGTAGCGATGCCAAATTCATTCATTTTCGCCGGTAGCCTAACGGTCAAACTCCATGTAACAAACTGTTATACAGATTTTTTAAAAACAAACAAATACATTTTTAGGATAAGAATTAATAATTTTATTACAAGAACGTCACGTCCAAGACGCTTTAAACCCTTTAGACTTTGGTACTGATCCATTTCTAAATAATACATTTTTTTAGTAGATTTTTTTATACCCATTTTTCATTTAATGACATTTTGCATAAAAAATCTTCATAAATTTACAAGCAATAAATGATCTCTCTTTGGTTTGCATCTTGTTAAGCATAATGTGAGTGTGCACTGCAGTAACTGATTTTTAATTAAAAAATGTATATACGAGGGTTGCTCTATTTATTTCTGGCCTAATAGTGAAAATGCGAATATTTATAATCAAAAATGGTTTTATTGTTTTTCAAAGTATTTTCCAGCATGATTTATACACTTTTGCATGCGCTAAAACCAGTTATCAAAGCACTTTTTCCACTCCGATTGAGACACCTCTAAATAATGGTTTTTGAACACTTCAACAGCTTCTTCTGGCGACGAAAATCGTTGACCACGCATTTTTTTCTTGATGTGCGGAAACAAGAAGAAGTCATTAGGTGCCAAGTCAGGGCTGTACGGCGGATGACCCATTAATTCGACGTTTTGGCCGGTCAAAAACGCTCTGGTTTGAGCCGATGTGTGAGAGCTCGCATTATCATGGTGAACAATGATTCGTCTTCTCTTGTTGGTTTTTCGAATTTCTCCGATGACTTCAGGCAAACAAATTGTAGTGTACCACTCAGAAGTGACCGTCCTACGTTGCTCAAGAGGAACAGTCTCCACATGACCAGTTTTTCCGAAGAAACATGCGACCATTTGCTTCGAAGTGCTTCTTTCACAAACAACTTTCGTTGGATTTTGCTCGTCTTTGAAGACCCACATAGATCCATGATTCGTCACCTGTGACGATCTTATAAACATCTTTTGAAGCACCGCAATCGTATTTTTGCAACATTTCTTTGCACCAATCGACACGAGCCTTTTTTTGAGCGACTTTCCAATTGTGCGGGATGCAACGAGAACAAACCTTTTTTACGGCCAGGTGTTCATGCAGTATCGAATGTATGCTGGTGGAAGAAATGTTTAAGGATGTCTCTATCTCTCGGTATGTCGCATGTCGATCTTGCATTATGAGTTCACGCACGGCATCAATGTTCTCTGGCACAACAGCCGTTTTTGGACGACCTTCACGGAATTCGTCTTTGAGCGAGCTTCGGCCACGATTAAATTCATTATACCAATTTTTCACAGTGCTAAAGGATGGAGCTTCATCGCCATGCAAAGATTTAAGTTCATCAATGCACTCTTGTCGTGATAATCCACGTCGAAAGTTGTGAAAAATGATGGCACGAAAATGTTCACGAGTTAATTCCATTTTTTTCTATATTAATTTCTTCAAGTCACTGTAAACAACACAAATAATTGTCGTACGTCATTTTGAGTACGATTATGCTTAAAAATGACAAACTCTCCAATTGAAATGTCAGACTGCACTTGGCAGCACTCAATGTTGCCAGGCCAGAAATATATATAGCAGCCCTCATATTCTACCTAAAGCATAGATAGTTATTTTTTGTAACCGTGCTACTTCTTGAGGAGGGATAAATGTAAGATAAGACATGTGGTTAAAGGGGAACGATATAGCAATTTTATTAGTTATTTTACTTTGCCGGCAAATATGCTAGATGAAGTACCGACGAAGGAGGCTGCTGTGATGTTGATTCTGAATATGTATTTATACCATTAAGCACAAAAAAAAAAAAAAAAAAAAAAAAAAAAAAAAAAAAACTTTATTATTTTGATTGTAGCAGGGGTTGAACACTGATATGTAGTCAACTAAGCAGGAAATCTTTCATAAGGTACGCTATGTCCCTACTAAAAATGACACAAAGCTGAAGAAGCTGTTAATTCCCATCGCTTAAAAGTGTATGTGTGGTAAAGCAAAATAAAACAAAAATTAACCGAACGTGTAGAAAATTAGGTGCATTATTACTACTTATGAACATGTTCTCATATTCTTTTGAGCCTGTCTTTGCTCCTGGTTTGGTGCAATATTAACAAAGACAAGGCAGGCCAGTAGATTGATGGAACAATCACTACTAACACATGTAATTTTTATATAAAACAAAATTTACAAACTATTGGTCGCTTTGTTGGCGTGGTCCCACACCCAAAATCTTGTTAAAAATATCCTTCGTCAATAAGTAATTTTATAAGCAGGTCTTTTATTTTAAATCGTATTAACATGTGGGTGTTAACATTCCTTTAGTGATTAAATGAAAATATAAAATATTAATAATTCATTGAAATAAAGTCAAAAAGCTAAACTTTGTGCTTTAATAAAGAAACAAATTTAAATATTTGTACATATAAATACCTACATACATATGTAAGTATATATCCATGTTTACTTGTGAACTGACGTCTTTTTTAGGGATAATTAACTAAAATAATTATCTGTTTCTTAATAGAAATAATATATTCCTCGTTGGTATCATCTAAGTTTTATGGCCGCATACATTTAATGAATGTGAATAACCACTTTATGTTTCTTAGAATATGAATGTGTCAGTCACTCTGAAAGTTTTAGAGAATTGGGGAATACCGAATTTTTTCAGTACGAGGGCTGCTATATATATTTCTGGCCTGGCAACACTGAGTGCTGCCAAGTGCAATCTGACATGTCCATTGAAAAGTTTGTCATTTTTAAGCATAATCGTACTCAAAACGTTTTGACGTACGACCATTATTTGTGTTGTTTACAGTGACTTGAAAAAATTAATATAGAAAAAAATGGAATTAACTCGTGAACATTTTCGTGCCATCATTTTTCACAACTTTCGACGTGGATAATCACGACAAGAGTGCATTGATGAACTTAAATCTTTGTATGGCAATGAAGCAGCATCCTATAGCACTGTGAAAAATTGGTATAATGAATTTAATCGTGGCCGAAGCTCGCTCAAGGACGAATTCCGTGAAGGTCGTCCAAAAACGGCTGTTGTGCCAGAGAACATTGACGCCGTGCGTGAACTCGAGAGATAGAGACATCCTTGGACATTTCTTCCACCAGCATACATTCGATACTGCATGAACACCTGGCCGTAAAACAGGTTTGTTCTCGTTGGATCCCGCACAATTTGAAAGTCGCTCAAAAAAAGGCTCGCGTCGATTGGTGCAAAGAAATGTTGCAAAAATACAATTGCGGTGCTTCAAAAGACGTTTATAAGATTGTCACAGATGACGAATCATGGATCTATGCGTATGAGCCCGAAACGAAACAACAATCGACCGTGTGGGTCTTCAAAGACGAGCAAAATCCAACGAAAGTTGTTCGTGGAAGAAGCACTTCGAAGCAAATGGTCGCCTGTTTCTTCGGCAAAACTGGTCATGTGGCGACTGTTCCGCTTGAGCAACGTAGGACGGTCACTTCTGAGTGGTACACTACAATTTGTTTGCCTGAAGTCATCGGAGAAATTCGAAAAACCAGCAAGAGAAGACGAATCATTGTTCACCATGACAATGCGAGCTCTCACACATCGGCTCAAATCAGAGCGTTTTTGACCGGCCAAAACGTCGAATTAATGGGTCATCCGCCGTAAAGCCCTGACTTGGCACCTAATGACTTCTTCTTGTTTCCGCGTGGTCAACAATTTTCTTCGCCAGAAGAAGCTGTTGAAGTGTTCAAAAACCATGTATTAGAGGCGTCTCAATCGGAGTGGAAAAAGTGCTTCGACAATTGGTTTGAGCGCATGCAAAAGTGTATAAATTATGCTGGAGAATACTTTGAAAAACAATAAAACCATTTTTGATTATAAATATTCGCATTTTCACTATTAGGCCAGAAATATATAGAGCAGCCCTCGTAGTACAAGCTATAGCATGAATAAGAGAGCCGATCATCCTGGAATTTGTATAGATTCTTATCAAGGTAGCACCTAGAATTTTTTTCACATTTAAATTCATAATGGAGCAAAAAACTGTATTGCAAAAATGGGCTTGATATCTTCTATACAAAGTGTAAAGTTATTACCATGTAGCTAGAGAACTATAATTGGCAGTATTGTGAAATTTTGTACAAGTAACTTAGATATTTGTTTTTTTAGTATGGTGAAATACAGATTAGATTGAAAAAGTGAACTTGGAACCTTTCATGCAAAGTGAATAACTATTATGGTGCACCGAAGGTACTACTTTGAATTTTTAACCTTTTACTCTGCTGTTAGCTAATGTTCATAGCCAGAATAAAAAATTTTCTAAATTGTACAAAGTAAAAATTATTCTCGTGTATATTTCTAGACAGTCCTTAATTTTTGTAATACAAACTTTATCATGTATAAAGTAGCAAATACTGGTCGAATTGGACTAGTAGGCGTGGTACCTCCCATGCAAAGTGAAAAGTTGTCGTTTACCTAGGAAACTGCAAGAGAAAGGGTCTTGAAATTTCATAAAAGTAACTTCAATGTTCATTTGCATCATCATATAAAAAACTAGTTACATTGAAGGTGGCCGTGAGACTATTACTGTTATTGGACCATCAAAATGAAGTGAAGTCGTCAAATCCAACAAATGAGCCTCAAAGAACAGCAATTTGCATATGTAACACATAATTAATTATAGTCAATGACGATACGTATCAAATGGATAACTATTTTAAATTTTAATGTCCAGCAGTGACGGATGTTGCTTAAAATTTAAAGATTCTTTCATTTAGCTTTAATGCAATTATAAATGTGGCTTTTTTGTATGAAAACGAGACTCTATCACGCATCAATAAATTTTATTAAAATTAAATTTATTGAAATTTGTCCCTTGAGATGATTAATTAAGAAAATAATAGATTTTTTAAAACATTTAAGTTAACCGGTTTGGCTTAAAAATAGATAAGTTAAATTTTTTACAGCTTATACTAATGTTGGGTTATATCCAAGCAGACCGCTTGCTTTATAAATCCCATTTTTACAGTCTTTAATCTACGAATTGATTTCAGGCAAGCTGTTTTCAACTAACCTGCCTTTATTATATCTCATGCTAATGCAAGCCATTTCTCTTGACTGTAGTGATTGCAGACTGTCCACTTGTAACTTTCGGCCTTTTTTTCCTTATCCCAAAGTCTTTTGTAATTACTAGCATTAATCTAAGGCTTAAATCCCCCATGTTATTCACATTTAACAATTTATTTTATGATATTTATTGTAAATCTTTCAGATTAGTTCTGATTTTATAAAAAAAATTAAAAAAAAAAATATATTTGTTTACTTTCATTTCAGTCTGGCAGAAATGAAGACCCGAATGAAGTTCTCTTGGACTCGGAAATGGAAAAAGTTTTCGCTGGTCCAAGTTCGTTAAAGGAAAAGTTTGATGTGACCACATTTCAAGATACGGTACATCCCATTGGAGCTTATAAAAATAAAAATGGTAAGTGGAATTAAGGGCTGTAAAAAATAATGATAACTGTCCTCAACGAAAATCAAAGTGCATAACTCATTACGAATTGCATACCTCATTAGCACAGGATCAAGTATTTATATATATTATAGTTGTTTGATTATTTTAAAGTTTTAAAGCTAAACATGAGTATCTTTCGTCAGAGCTCGGTTATGAACACATTTCACCTGTAATTGTAATACTCTCTCTTCTTTCAATTCTAGTGCATCGTACGAAAAATGTTAATAGCGATTTAAACATAGAAGAAGATTTAGAATATGAACACAATAACGATTCATCAAACGCACAAAATTACGATGATATCCCAGAAGATTTTCCATTAGTTTCTGAACGTGCCGGACATGGTGATCATTCTGTAAGTTTTTCACTTTATTAGACTTTTATCTATTGATTTTAGTAGAATTATTGTACCTAAGTATTGTCATCAAGTCAAGTTAAGTATATAAGATATTTTATAACATGTGTTTATAGGATAACTCGGCTGATGAAAAACACGTACAATTTGGTAAGAAGAAGGCAACTGTTGTAACACCTCCTAGCTTAAGCTATGATGAGCAACCCAACGACAATATACACGAACGAAAAAGAAGAAAAAGGTACGAACAAAACACAAGCAACACAATGTATAAGTTGTGATATAATAGTCAAGTTTTATTTTTTGTTTATTATCGTATTTTAATTTTATTTTTGTTTTCTGTACTTACCTTTAGCCGTCATCAGTATTATAGACAACGTAAATTTTCCCATCAAGACAGCGTGGAAGCCAAAAAAGTTACTGAAGAGAACGGCGATGCCGGCAATCGGAAAATATCAGCACCGGAAGATGCCACTTTGGAGGTAAATATTGCAACAAAATATTTTTATTTATGTGCTTTTAATTTTTGTATTTATTCGATTATTGCTTATAAATATGTTTCTATATATGTATGTATTTGTTATTGTTTTTTCCCTTTTAAACAATTACAAAAATACCAAAGACATTTCCGAAGGCCTCTCAGGTTAAACAATTGAAATTTTCTCTTAATTGTGATAAAAATAATTAACTTTTTTTTCTTTTATTTTATTATTTAGGAAGCGGATCTCAATGAACTAAGATCACATCGCTCAGATGATCCTAGAGCGTTGCGGAGACATAAAATACATCATTCATCAATTAAACTAAGAGAGCTACCGCAAATAAGTATTGCTGGTTTACAACAGGCAAAAAAGATATTTGACCATAGTCCACATGAGGTAAGCACTTAAAATACCTTCAATTTAATATTATCTGCCAGTCCCACGATGTCGCAATCGATCGTTCGTTCGCATAGTTACATGTGAAACAAAATCAATTTTTTAGAATTTGTTTTTGTTTTGAATGTAATTGTGCGAACGAACGAACACTTGCGATATCGTGGGGCTGGCAGTATATTTATGATAACATACTGTAATTAAATTAAATTAAACAACGGGAATTTTATATAAAATTAATAAATTTTGAAAACAACTCTGTTTTTCGTGCTGTTTTTCATTTATTATCCCGATTAAATAATTATCTCACCGATATTGAGTCTTTGGCCATCGAGACGTGCTCTCACCCTCAATACATATATCTTCAGATTTTTAAAGCGAAGTTTAATTTCTACAATTCCCATTTTTGACCCTGAAAAGTATATATATTCTGAGTTCTTACGCATACCAAAGTATGTCTGTCTGTCCGCGTTCATGTTGAAATCAACTTTGCTGAGGCACTAGATGAACTGAGAAAATTTAAGCACGCCAATCAAATCAGCAAAATCAGTCCATGCATCGTTACCACACAAGAAATTTACTTTCTACCAATAATTTTCAAAAATCCTACCAAAATCGTTCACAGCCTATCAAATATTTAAAAATGCATTTCTTGCACATAAACTCTGTTATACTCACTTGGTTTTTTTCCCCCGTAGCTGTTGAGATGGTAGTTTGTCTTTTGGTGATTTTTGAGATAGGTGTTATGATTTAAAACAGTTTTAGAGCATACTAAGCAGAATGAGCACCCATCTCTTTCCTGGAGCCAATCAAATTCGCTCAACCATTCGGTTCTAATTTTTTTTAATGTTTCTTTACATGCAATATTAGTAAATATTTATGTAATAAATAGGTACATATTTACAATTAAAAAAGTTTACTTTCTTTTCCACTTGAAAATAAAACATCACTCAAAAATTTTGTTAATTCCAATTTCATAATATTGTTCGCATTTCTTAAACCAGAGATGGTTATAGCTTTAATCATCTCTATGCAAAAAAGCAGATAAGTTTTTTATTACACTTAAAACAGTTTTTGAAAACAGTGATAACACTTTTCAAAGTTATTGTTTATTTAATTCAAAGTTACATTTCTTTTTATTTTATGTTCTGAAATTTTAAGGTGAAAAATTTACTATTGCTAAAAAATTGCTAGAGGAGGAAAACCTACCAAAAATTAAAAAAAATGCAACAAATCAACCAAACTACCAAACTGTTTTTTAAAAACGAAAAACTACCAAGTTTGGTCCGATTTGACCAAAGCGGCAACGCTGAGTCCATGTGCCTCTAATTTTATATATCTTTTTTTCAACCTTCGTTTATATTCTTGCAGGGTGTTGTCTCTACATTTTAGTTCTTAGTAAATAGTTTTGTTTACAGATGTCGTACTAACTACTACTTAGTAATTAGTAAAGACAAGCATCTTCACGAATTCACTCCCTTTTTTATACCCTTTACCACAAAAAGTGAAAGAAGGGTATATCTAAGTTTTTCATTCCGTGTGTAATTTATACAATATCCATTTCCGACCTCATAAAGTATATATATTCTGACTTCTTATGCATCGCAAAGTCGATTGAGCGATCTACGTCTGTCCGTCCGTGTTAGTGCTGAGGCAAACTTGATTTTACAAAAAAAAAAAAAAAAATAATACAAATATGTCAATCGATCAGCTATAGTGTCAAAAGATGTGCTATTGGAAATAACATGATCGGTCCATGCCCTTCAGCGGGCAAAACACCACGCCTGCCTTTAATTTTTGTTGTCATTTGGAATAATAAAGTAACTCCAATTAAATAAAAAAATAGTTGGGGCAATAGAGGATTAAAAAATAAGAAAAAAATATCAAGTGAAAAAATTGGCGCTCGCCCATATTTTCTGAGTGACGGGGCCCTGAAATTTAAAAATTTTTTAAAATATCAATATGGGTATCATTTTAAAGGTTTTGAAGAGATCTTTAAGAAGGTACTAAAATTTTTAAAAATGCTTAACGTATTAAGAGCCGATATCAATTTTGTGTAAAAATATATATATGCAGTACCAAAATTTTTTTTATTTTTTAATTCTCCATTGCCCCAATATTTGCTTTTTTGATTGTAGTTACTTCAGTTAACTAATTTATATAGATGGTGAAAGGTATATAAGATTCGGCTTAGCCGAATATATATCTCGTACTTGTTTTTATACAAGTTTGATAGATAGAATACCAATGAAAACGAATGAATTCGCCACCGCTACACTCTATTATTTAATTCGCCTTGGCCGGAACGCACTAAATCTAAAACAATTTTTTGTTGTAGAGATCCACGTTGATGCCATAAGCAGATAACTAAACATAAGTAATTTAATTTATCCTATCATCATTTGATGCTTTATGTAAGATGTACCAGTGGGTTTCTTTCTCCTGCATATGAAGCAATATCTCATATTTTATTTTTTACTTTTTAAATTTTATTTTATAAAATAAATTTTTTAAACGTTTCCAAATTATTTGAAAATTTTTCTTTCTCAAATTATTCTAAAATTTTCGTTAGCATAAACCAAGGGGAATCAAGTACCAGGTGGTAGCGATGGCGAATTTATTAATTTTTGTCGATATTTTAACTGTCAAATTCGATATACACACAAAATGTAAAATTTTTTTATATGGTGTATGACAAGGCGAATTAACAACAGGTGGCCTTAACAGCCCAGGTGACAATTGTAATTTTTCCTTCTTCGAGTCTCAAAAGTTAAAATCTCCTTTGCTTTTGACAGCCGAAAACTATTTGTACAAAAACAAAATGTACATATTTCTATCGCAGTGTTGTATTTATTTTCGCCGTGATTTTATCTCTTATCAATTCGCCTTGGGTGTATGACATTTAGGTTATCACGAAAATTATTGAGTTCGCCATCGCTACCACCTTGTAATTGATTCGCCTTTTAATAAACTGTAGAATTTTGAAAAATAAAATTTTAAAATAAATTCTCTACGTAATTTGTATTTAACAACGTTATAGATATTCGTACAACTTGATGAACTTATCGGTTCCGGAGAGGATCGTGAGTGGAAAGAAACAGCTCGCTGGATTAAGTATGAAGAAGACGTACAAGAAGGGTCAGATCGTTGGGGAAAACCTCATGTTGCCTCATTATCCTTTCATTCGTTGCTTAATTTACGTCGTTGTCTGGAAACTGGCGTAGTATTATTGGATTTAAATGAAAAGGATTTACCAGCTGTTGCATATCGCGTTGTGGAACAGGTAATTTAATTTAAAACAAAAATAAATTGTATAAATAAAATGTTGTTGTGTTCTCCTTAATTGACAAATGTATTTCTTTTTCTTTATGTATTGTAAAGATGGTTGTTGAAGATTTAATCAATACTGATGATAAACCATCTGTATTGCGTTCTTTATTGCTGCGCCATCGCCATGTGAATGAACATCAAAGTGGTTTTCCCTTTACGAAACGTAAATACAACAGCTACACCAGTCTACAGGTATGTTTACCCAGTTTTCCTTCAAAAGCAATTACAAATATGTTTATACACGTGCAGAACATGTTTTTTTTTTGTTTTTTGTTTTTATTTTTTTGTAATTCATTTTTTGTTATTGTTCATTTGTATTACATTCGTATTGATGTATGATGATGAAAAATAATGGTGATGTATGTTTGTGTGGTGATATATTTCGTTACATACTTACATACACTAATGTAGTACATTTGAATATTTATTTTATTAATTTTATATTCATTTTCTTTATTTTCAATGCTTAAGCTTATCTATCATAAATCATTCGTATTACTTTCTTTTCATTTTTTAACTGTTACCTTTTTTCTACTTTATGGTTTTAACTCGTAACTAACATAACTCGTATCTGTGTATTGAAGTGGCTTTTAAATTAATTGGCTTTTGGTAATAACTATAAATATGCAGTTTTTTTTTGAATTATTTATAGTTATTTGTATCACGAATTGTACTTTTTTTTTTTGATAGAAGCCTATTGTAAATATCTCAGACATTTTGTTTATTTTTTTAATTTTATATCAAGTTATATTTTATGCATTGAATAATGTATCACCATATCGCATTAAAATGTGTCAATAAGTTTTTGTTATATCATTATAAAATTTTCACTTACTGACTGCCATAGTGTGACAATAGGCCCAGTCTTTTCGATAATGATAGCACGCATTTAGTCGGGCGAACATTTGGAAGGAAAACATATAGTTTGGCGGCATATTACGGGCGTGTTCGGTATTCGGCGATACACCTTGTTAACATTTACTTTTTAATAATGGAATATTGCCGACGACATGATCATCTATGTATGTGAGAACTAATGGCAAAATACATTCCACATATTTTTCTTCCACATGTTCGCTCGTCTAAGCTCAAACATAATTAGATGGTTGAAATTTATTACATTAAGAGTTTAACATCTATGCTGGAAAAATTTTTTGAAACTTGTTAGCTCTATAAATAGAGCCCGATTTTAATATGTGCAAGGCGAATTCATAACAGGTATACTCACGACGACAATGAATACAACATTGCGAAAGAAATAGTGCTTGGACGTGTCCGCCCCGATAGCGGCCGCTCATTACCTGTAATTGAAGTGCAGACTTCTGAAACATGCTTTTAAGCAGATATCGCTTTGCTTCGCTACCTTAAACATAAATGGGTCTTAAGTTCACTGTATAACTTTTTCACTTGTCAGTATAAAATTCGAAGCATAGCAATTTTTTACGGCTCGTACTTAAAGTGTAAAAACGTAACCCTACTGTTTTCGTCACAATGTCTGTCCGTCTATACGTCTCACATTTCTCTATTTCAGGAAACGTTATAGGCAGTCTGTTGAGATTTGAACAGTAGTTGTATTACTATAGCCCCTATGAAAAATACAAAAAACTAAGGGGTGTTGCGAAAGTGACGTAATTTTCGTAAATATATTTTTTAAACTGTGAAAGGCAAACACGTCAATTTTACAGTGTCAGTTAACTTATGTGGACTGTAGCAGCAAGTAAAAAAAACTTAAAAAAAAGGTTCTCCCAATTATGACGTGATTATCACTTATAGGGATAACGTTTTTTAACCTTGGTAGGAAGGAAGACATTTAGAATTCACACAGAATATGAACAAATATGTCCGATTAAAAAAAATTGTAAACAATAAAGGGTGTTTCGTGATTTTGACGAATATGGCATTTTTTTTAACGGCGCAGCTATATCTGCAATTATAATAAGTATGAGTATAAGTATCCCGATTGCAACATAATTTTCACATGTTTATTTTTTTGAAATGTAACAGGATGATACTATAAATCTACGCACTGTATACGTTGCTTAGTCCCTATAAAATTAAGTATAAAAAATTAATATCAAAAGGTGTTCCAATATTTAAGTGATTTTCACAGGCCTTATATAAAGTAACAAGTTTAAAATATAAAATTATAAATTAAAGGTATATGACTCAAGCTCATACGGATTTATTTATAAAAGCTTTTGAAACGTTATATTCAATTTCCTAAAATAAATAGTAATATACACAAAGATAAACTGTATTCAAATGTCCGTGACAATTTTTTCTCGTTTCAAAAAAGGGAGTTAAGATGCAATTCTCTTGGGAGTTGCTAAATATGACATGCTCAAATGGTTCATGGAAATATTGAAGAACAGTAATGGCGTCGAAACCCAAATAAAATCATTTAAATAGAAGCAGAGGCCAATTTTGGTTAATTGCGTGTAGAATGAGTTGCCAGATGGCGCGTCAATTAAAACTATCTGGTCAATTAAAACTAACTGTATATTATATTGCTGCACAGTGGTTTGAACACGATTAATTTTGGACATAATTCGGTATCTCATTAACCATTACTATCTTATGTAAATTTCACAGATGCAAAGCAAAGTATAAAAATAATCCGATAGTTAATAAGTACACCACGCCGAAAATATAAAGTTAAGGTCGGCTAAAAATAAAAATAATAATTTAAGCCAACTTTCTCCCCAACCAGAAGAGATAATCTACACATGTATACACATTGTTATAGATTATTTCATGGACTAATTAACATTTGATATCTGGAGTATGCCTGTCTGAAGAATGAGCATTTTTTTTTATAGAATTATGGAAGTTTTGGACATACAATAATCAATAGCGCCATGAGGTTCTGAGATGGTGCACGGAACTTAGTAAAACCAAAGATTATTTTTATTTGGAGCTAAAAGCATTAATGGCTTGCCAGCCTAAGAAGCATTAGGTAATACAGAGTTTGAAATTATGAGAGATTTGCTACTACAAGTACTGAAATATGGGTCTGTTAGGCAAACATAAGTTGAAGATTGTTCGAGATTGGATGTCTTGCCGAATGTCTAAGACTTAGATAAAAACTTTAGGCAAAATTTCGAAAATTCAGATGGAAGACCATTTTAAACAAAACGACATGAAAAAGGCTGTAACTGAAGAATACGGCTAAAAATACCTGCATCTGTAACGAATAGTAGACATGTGCCCGGTCGTTCGTTTCAGTGACCGGTCTTTTTCGGTCAATTATCAAAGACTGATTCGTTCGTTCAATTCGTTCAATCGGTCAATTTGAACGAAACGAGCCGGTTAAATATCTGGCTCTTTTTGTTCAATTAAGTCATCCGTTCAATTTAACCCGTACACTATTGAACGAAAAGACCGGAATTAAATGACCGGATCATTTCGTTCACTTGATTGATTCGGTCAATTTAACCCGTTCGTTCGCGAACGACACAGCTCTAACGAATAGCCGTTTAGTAACAATGTCAAGGATATTAAATGTACTAGTATATTAAGGTAAAGGAAATTATTTTTGTCTCTAGCTGTTTTTTGAAAATCTTGTGATTTTAAATCACATACCAATAAAAATCACGGAAAGGATTTAGTACTGTTCTACAAATCACGCAAAATAAAGTTTTTTTTGGCGTGGTTTCTATTTTTCCAAAAAAAAAAAAAAAACAAAATTTTTTAATTTTTTCTTATAAACATGTAAAAATTTGCAAAAAGAAAATTAATGCAAATAAATATTAAAACTACAAAATTACGAGGTTGCCACTGATTTCAATAATAAAATTTACTTACATTTTGCACATATTTTTTTTAAGCTTGTTTAAAAATAACTCAATTATTAATAGTTATTATTTTTTTCCAATAGCATTAATTTAATTTCGTCTTGAATTAATGTGAGCTCAAATAAGATAAATCCTACATGCCAATTTTAAGACTGTGCCAATTAGGATATCTCAAAATTATCTACGAAAAACAAAACAGCTGAATGCTAAAGAAAAAAAAGAATAAATAAATCGCGAGCATTGCTAAATAAAGAAAAAATAACCTTTTTATAAAACAAACACCGTCTTCAGAAATTTATAAATATTTACGTTTTTAAATAGATAAAAATTAATACGAGGGCTGCTATATATATTTCTGGCCTGGCAACACTGAGTGCTGCCAAGTGCAATCTGACATTTCCATTGGAAAGTTTGTCATTTTTAAGCATAATCGTACTCAAAACGTTTTGACGTACGACCATTATTTCTGTTGTTTACTGACTTGAAAAAATTAATATAGAAAAAAATGGAATTAACTCGTGAAAATTTTCGTGCCATCATTTTTCACAACTTTCGACGTGGATTATCACGACAAGAGTGCATTGATGAAATTAAATCTTTGTATGGCGATGAAGCACCATCCTATAGCACTGTGAAAAATTGGTATAATGAATTTAATCGTGGCCAAAGCTCGCTCAAAGACGAATTCCGTGAAGGTCGTCCAAAAACCATTGATGCCGTGCGTGAACTCATAATGCAAGATCGACATGCGACACACCGGGAGATAGAGACATCCTTGGACATTTCTTCCACCAGCAAACATTCGATAATGCATGAACACCCGGCCGTAAAAAAGGTTTGTTCTCGTTGGATCCCGCACAATTTGAAAGTTGCTCAAAAAAAGGCTCGTGTCGATTGGTGAAAAGAAATGTTGCAAAACACGATTGCGGTGCTTCAAAAGACGTTTATAAGATCATCACAGGTGACGAATCATGGATCTATGCGTATGAGCCCGAAACGAAACAACAATCGACCGTGTGGGTCTTCAAAGACGAGCAAAATCCAACGAAAGTTGTTCGTGGAAGAAGCACTTCGAAGCAAATGGTCGCCTGTTTCTTCAGCAAAACTGGTCATGTGGCGACTGCTCCGCTTGAGCAACGTAGGACTGTCTCTTCTGAGTGGTACACTACAATTTGTTTGCCTGAAGTCATGGGCGAAATTCGAAAAACCAACAAATGAATTCGAATCATTATTCACCATGACAATGCGAGCTCTCACACATCGGCTCAAACCAGAGCGTTTTTGACCGGCCAAAACGTCGAATTAATGGGTCATCCTGCGTACAGCGGTGACTTGGCACCTAATGACTTCTTCTTGTTTCCGCACATCAAGAAAAAAATGCGTGGTCAACGATTTTCGTCACCAGAAGAAGCTGTTGAAGTGTTCAAAAACCATGTGTTAGAGGTGTCTGACTCGGAGTGGAAAAAGTGCTTCGACAATTGGTTTGAGCGCATGCAAAAGTGTATAAATCATGCTGGAGAATATTTTGAAAAACAACAAAACCATTTTTGATTATAAATATTCGCATTTTCACTATTAGGCCAGAAATATATAGAGCACCCCTCGTATCATATCAATTTTTTATAAAATTCTAAACCAAATAAACAGAAAACTAAGAAAGTGATTTCAAATTGATTGTCATTTAGTTAATCATTTAAAAATCACATGGTTTCAATACATTTCGTGCGCAGAACACTTTTTGCGTGATTTGAAATCTCCTGTATTTATATTAAAACTAAAAAGAAGTTAAAGTGCTTTTAAGGAAGTAAAACTCTATTTCTTAAAAACAAGTTGAATTGTCTTAAATAATCTCTTCAATGCATAATTTATGTAATACCTTAAAATATTTACAAATGGCCTATATAATTTCCAGCAATAATCAATGTAATCGATTCTTAGGAATTGATTATAAATTCTGCTAGTTGGTAACTTAAACAAATTTAAACGTTAAAAGGCAAAACAAATAAATTTTTTTGTTATATATTATTTACAAAGGAATTATTCTTTTCTAATTTTTTAAGCACTAGGTCAGTTTATAAATAATAAAATTTTTATTTATATTTTCAATATTTCGCCACATCGTTGGGTGGCATCATCAGGAAACAGGAAACAAAAAATATTAATAATAAGATTTTTTTTGAAAAACAAAATTAAAATGAGCATCTTATTAAAAAGGTTATTGCGGATTGGATTTTTATAACCTTATTTACAAAGGAATTTTTAAACGAATTACATGCATAAATACTGTATAATAGTGTAAAAATTTCTTTAAATGTGTAAAAGATACCGCAATACTACCAACATTTTCTTAAAAAAAGCAGGGAAAATTATTCCACCTTTCCAAAAGATACAAGTTACAAAGTTTTTTCACTTATCATCAAATTCATTTTTACGTTTCACAGAAAGAAATGCGATCAAGTGTAAGTTAGAAATTCTTACGAAATTTTTCATAAAGCCAACCAGCTCTAACATTTATTAAACTGAAACACGATATCATCTTCAATCACTTTTTGACACATTGTATTTAATTCATTAGCCTTATTTGTTTAAAACATATATTGTATATTTTATTAAAGAAATACTAAACTTTTGTTTAATTTGTTCTTTCTTTTTTTCAAACAATGCGTTTGTTTATTGATAAAAAAAAAACAAACATTAAAATAAACGGAATTTTTAATAAAAACTCATTGCTTTTGAAACTAATGTCTGCACTTGCTCATACCTACATATGCATAAATGTACAAATGTAAACATTTATATTTTATATTAAACACTAAAGTTGCTATGGATGGGACACGATCATCATCAAAATTTGCAACTGCAGCAACAAAATCGACTAAATCCAAATACACGACCACGACGCTCTGTTTGTGAAACTCTAAGTGCACCTCCAACTGCAATTGTTATTGAACCAAACGCAAACTGTCGCCGCCATTCCACATTATCGTATTTGGGTGTAAATGTTTAACAAATATTTAATTAATTATTACTATTTATTTTATCTAGTTTTGATGAGTACTCTTCACTATTTGATTTTTATTGTTTGATTTTTGTTCTATTTCTTTAAAAGATAGAAAAAATTGTTTTTAATAAGAAATAGTCAAGATTTTTGAATGCACGGCCTATAGCCTATCTTTCCCCTTCCCCACTTTATACTTTAATACCATTTGCAGCATGTAATTTATAAGAGTTTTTTGTGTTGTGTTGATAAGGTCCCTTTAGAGTATTTTTGATAAAATTCGTTCATATACATACATATTTAAAATAAATTTAGTTTACATTGTCAAAAATGTTTATCCTACGCGTATTAAGCGTCGATAATCCGAGATGTTAAAATTTCCTTTTTCGTAACAATTTTGTGGTTATTTGAGCACCCAATTAATCATCAGTCTCTTTTAGTCGGAAAATCGATCAAATGGTTATTTGGTATTAATATTAATTATTATTATTTTATTTTAATAAAATATTTAGTAAAAAAATTCTCTTATAGACAGACACCCGTGGCCACGAATATCAATCAAATTGTCCTTTTATTTCTTTTTATTTTCATACCATTTTAAACAATTTCAATAAAAAAAACATATATGGGGCGATAGAGAATTAAAAAATAAGAAAAAAAACATCTAGTGAAAAAATTGGTGCTCGCCCATATTTTCCGAGTTACGGTCCTCTGATATTTAAAAATTTTTCAAAATATCAATATTGGCATCATTTTAAAGTTTTTTAAGAAATCTTTAAGGAAATACTAATAATTTAAAAAAATGCTCTCTGTCACCATAACATTTGCTTTTTTGATTGGAGTTACTGTACTAAACGAGATATACATAAATGGTGGAGGGTATATAAGATTCGGCATAGCCGTATTTAGCACTCTTACTTGATTTATTTATAGCTAGAAGTGCCCATGACTCCGTGTCATTCTAATTTTCTTAAAATTAAAATTTATTGTAGAGTTCTGTAAACAGAGGTGACAACTTTTTTAGTACCATTATAAATTGGCTGCTTTCAAATTTGCATCTTTGTCTTCTCTACGAAGTGACATATTTTTGCGTAAAATTATTCCATATTTGAACCAAGGTTCTATGGGACCTCATTACAAAACTTTAGTCAAATCCATTCAGCAGTTTTTACATGATCCGAACACTAAAAGACAGACAAAAATTAAAAAAAAAAATGTGCATTGTATTCCATATCGATTACTGTCTACACCAGCATCAACATTTTCAAAAGATATTGCATGTACAGAAATGACCGTTTTAAATTAATAAATTTCATTGATAACATTTTAGCCGTTTTAGCTGCCTTGTTTAAAATAACTGCACACTTATAATTTTTTATTGAATCATAAAGTGACTAATCAAAATCTCTTTCTAAGAGTCGTTAATGGCATAAATAAGTTGTTCCTTATCATCGAATTGTCGTACCCCTTCAATTAATTCGTGGGGAGGTCAATCCTTAAAAATATTCAACTATGTTTAATTCGGGAGAATCTGTTGAACAATTAAGAAAACAACTTTTTAGCTTAAATAAATTATTTTACAAGTCTGGCAAAAATATTATCTTGTTGCAAAATTTATGGATTTAGTTTAAAAATATTATTTACTTAACGTAGAGCCCAGTGTTACATGGTCTTGCAAGCTTTTGCAGTTAATTTGTCTGAGTCGATTGTGCTGTGAAATGTTAAAGCATTTCAGCCTATAACTCGTCACTTTCTGCTGTGATAAGGATTTAAAAATAACTCTTCTTTACTCGTATCGTAAAAAAAAGTAATTAAAGCTATCTGGGCCATCTAAATTGAATTTCATAACATTACTAAAAATCACAGAGTACCAATCATAAAAATGATCTCCTGATTGAATGTTTGCTCTCTAGCGTACATTACTTAAGATTTTTTTTCGGTTGGAGGTTAAGCGGTGGGAAATCTTTCTTTATAATACTTTCGATAGTTCTCAATTTTTCAGCATAGTTTTGTGACTTTCTCCAAATTGCCGCGCAATTTAGCTTTTTTCGCTCATGTTATTAGAAAGTAATAATTTTCTTCTACTAATAGTAATGCACGCAAATCAAATTATACTATAGGCAAAGTGGTTCCAATAATATGAATGGAATTTTGTTTGGAAAACAGCACTTAAATACTGTTGAATAAAGCCCTTGCAGATGGTAATGGAACTTTACCGGTTGACAACAAATTTAAGAAGACATGGGCTACTGAAAATTTTAATTTAAGTGAAGAGGAGTTTTTATCCGAAGTGTTTAGTAGTAAATAATGTAGGAAATATTCGTTTCCATTTCCTCACTTTCAGTGTTTGTAAGCTATTGGAAAATAAAATAAATATGAATTATTTTTTATAGAGAGTACCCGTCTTATACCACCATTGTTTTGTTCTCTATAAGATAATTAAAAATTACTCTATTAATTACGTACGAAGTACACGCTTCATAGTACCACGTTTTTTTTTCGAATACGTACGTTAGTTAAAGTGGATCCTTCGCCTAATTTTGATAGTTTCACTTTAAAAACACACATTATATTCCTAATATTCTGTATTGAATTCAAAGACTTTTACAACTTTAGCTCTCTAATATATTGAATAACTACTTTTACGCGAAGACCATCTTAGTTTTAAAGTCATTACTTTAGTTTTCTAAATATAGGGTAATTGTTGGTTATTTTGAACGGAAAAAAACATAACCCTCGCCGGTCTTATTCATTTTTGAGTCGAAAACACATTTAGATCATTTGACTATTGTAGGGCCTTGTATATGGAAGAATCAATGATTAATTTATTTTTCCAATCCCAGCTTAGGGATTTTAGAAAATATAGCATAAAGTCAAAATTTCGATGTAAAGTAGGTCAAATTGAAGGAACTCCATCTTTTACAAGGATGATCAAGGTGCAAACGCACATACAAATAATTGGCTTAAACAAAGATAACAATTTTTATATCTTCCTCAGGAATTTTCGAAATGAAAATCGTATAATTTTTAAGCCAGAAAGGATATAATCTTCAAATCTTTTCGAAGATATTTTAAATTTGCTCGTTAAATACGGTAACAAACTCAAAAAAAAAAAAAAAAAAAATTCTGAAAATCGTACTAAATACAGGTGAACTTCTATAACTTGAACTTTATAAAATAAACTTTCTATAAGTTGAAGCAAATCTTATAGCAACAACGGCAAGAAGCTTAATTCCTTTAATTTTTTTTCTATTACTTGAATTTCCATAACTTGAATTTCTCTCTAACTTGAAGAAAAATAATGGTACAAAGTCTTGCAAAGTTTCTATAAATTAAATTTTTTGTGTTGACATTAATTTTTAGTCAAGCAAAAATTTCAAGATCTGCCGTTAACAGTCAGCGTATATCTCTTTTTCTAATTTGCTTTATAAACAATAGTTTAAATGGGCAAATACATAACTAAATAAACAACACTGTCGTTTTGTATGTGGCAATAAAGGCGAATTTGCCTTGGGGACAATATGATCTCTGTTTACAGTTGGGTAAAGTCCCGAAATGACAATGAAAGACAGGAATAAAATCTGGCTACGTTTGAATAACATAAGAACATGTTGTGCTCTTCAAGAAATTAGTGAAGTAGATAATAATCTGGCTGTCACAGGTTTTCCAACGGATGAGGATTTTGTTGATAATTCTCTCGTACCAGAATCCCACACTCGAATATCAATAGTTAGTGATGAGGAGGACATAGTTAAAGAACTGTTTTACAGCTCTTCAGAGAAGCTATAAAGGATGCGTTGAATTTATATTACACACAAATGAAAATACGACTGGCGACCACTACAAAGCGCTAATTGGAAACACTTTTTATACTAAACAAAAATTAACAAATTCAGCCAAAAATTACTCATTACTTTAATATATAATAATTTATATACCCTTTTGCAATTCTTTTATTACAAGTAAAAAGGAATTAAAGTTTATAAAAAATATTTTTTGATTATATGCAAACTTTCGAAACTGACCCCATAATTTGAAGTCTTCCTGACTTGAAGTTATTTGTTTGGATACTGGTGATTCAAATTATAGAAGTTCAACTGTATTAAAAAAAAACCAGACAGGGTATCGAACAATAAAAACTTTACTTTTAAATGCTTATAACTAGATCAATAAAATCATGTATAATAAGCATTAGAAAAATTTGCAAATGCGAGGTGGCCAACTTTGAGACCACATACCCCCTTCCCTGGAAGGTGGATCGTACCGGCTTTAAAACATGAACTTAAGCCGAACTAAGATTATTTATGTGGTCAATAATTTTTTTTATACAATCTTGTACCTTAAATAATTATATTGATTGCTAACGTAAATACTAAATTGGTTAAAACCAGTGCTTAAATTGATTGCTTAAAAATAGAAACCGCACTAAAGTCTTTCCTTTACTTACATGTTTTTCAGCAAATAAAAAAACTAAATGTCTCAACATTTATATTTCATTATAAACCAAGCAACAGCAAAAAGAAAATCCTTTTTTTTTGCATTTGCTTAACTCTTTGCTATGAAGTTATGGCTGACTACGGTTGCTGTTTCTTGCTGTAACTCGCTGATTTTCATCCCTTTTACCATTGGAAACGTATATATGTATTTATTACATACAATACGTAAGAAAATAAATACAATAAATACGTAAAATACAAATACAAACGTTGTTTTTATTACATTATTAAATGGAGTTTTTTTTTTTTTTTTGCTTAAAAAGCAACGGCTAACGTTTTCCAAATAAATGCTTTGCTGCAGAAAGAAACAAGTAGTCAGCTGAAGCAAATGCGTTTCTTTCTTTTTTTCGCATTTGCTTTTTCCTTTTGCTGCACATTTTTCGACAGCAACAGTTAAGCAGCTACATATGCATTGAAAAAAGTCAAGCATTTTTAATCACAGGTTAAAACATCCTTGCTATTCCAAATATATTATTTTGTGAGATTTATTTTTAATAAAACAATCACATATTACCATGCTGAAAGTTATTATTCAGTTTTAAACCTTACTATTTTCAATATGAAAAATTGAGGTGTATTATTCCTATTTTTAAATTGAAAATGTATAGTTAACATTTATGCGCTTTAATAATTAAAATGAAAAGTTTAATATATCTGAGATTATTATTTATTTATTCATTTCATACATTTCTCTTAATTTTTTACTGATGTTTAAGTTTAAATCTTAAAAATATTTTTTTGCGACCCCTGATTTAAACTTACTATTCACATCAGTATCGCCGATAGTCTTATTTGAATATGGGTATCGTATAGGCATCCTTATAAGTATATATCATAAACATTTCTGCTTGGTGCATGAAATGACATATTGCATCTATTTGCGATAAGCACTGTTTTAAACATAATCAATTGATTAATTTTTGATTATGCTGGAGTTCGTGTTTTTAATCGAAATCAAATGGATAAAACAAAACTGCTTACAAAGGCCTTGTTGTAGCCATTTAACGATGAATTTATGTAACGCAATATGAGATAGGGTAATATCTCGTTCCATTTTCTCCTTATTTCTTTGGTTTAATATATTAAATGACTAACTACGTAGATAAATACAGGAAAGAACGATTCAGTGTGTGTTATGCTATTGTATTAATAAAATTTTTCTCGACTCCAAACTTTTAAATATTTTTTTTTCTTTTAACAAATAAAAATACAAACTTGAACCGAATTAAAAAGAAAAATTAATATATTTTTTTAATATTGTGATTTTTTGTTAATTTTAATAAAAAATAAATATTTTTTGCAAATACCGCGATGTTTATATTACTGACGGTTTTTTTAGTTCCTAAATTGTTAAGAACTTAATTTTAGGTAGATTATTATTTAATGTTCTTAATTTTCTTTTAACTTTTAATTCTACTTTATAAAGGCTTAGAGAAGTTCGATTGAAAAAGTTATCTTATGTATACTGTTGGTCAGTTGTACTGTTACCGATTTTTTTATTTGTGTAAATATTATTAAAATGAAAAATTTAATTTTAAGTTCTTGAATTGTTAATTATTTGAACATAAATTACACTGTGCAACAAAATGAAAAATTGTTAAGATGTGAAACCGCTACAGCTTTTCGGTGCATTATTAAAATACTGTTACGTTAATTTAATTTCTAAACGTTAATTTATTGAGTTCTTTTTTTGCAAAATAATTTCACATAACTTTAATTAAATTACACAATATATTTTGACGATTATAACTTATTCGCACTTAATACACAAGAATACACGATGGCAACTTTATCACTTTTGTAACGGATAAAACTATTGTACAAAAAGATCTTCATTAGATGACGCCTGTTAAGGGGTTCTTGAATATACTAGAACTGGTACCTCCATCTACTATGTAGTAGAATACTTCTTTATTATTTTGCATGTAGTGTAGCTATTTTTGCAATGCAGGTGTTTGTTTGGTTTTGTGTAGTTTGTTTACTTTTGGCTTTGTGTTAGTTGTTTTTGTTATCAAGAAGTTTTGTGGAAACAGACACAATAGACTATTTCGCTTCACTATCTTGGTAACAATTATATTTATTTCTTTTTAAGATTTAAATAAAGCATCTTCGCAACAATACAATATAAAAAACGGAATAAATTTTAAATTGTTGTAATTAATAAGTTATTTTCAAGATACCACAGATAAATTATTTCCAACCGATTTTTATTTTATGTTTTTTTTTTTAATATATTAAAATATGTAAAATCTCTAATTATATTGTACTCTTTTGTAAATGTCCCTTTTACTTGTAATTATAAAAAGTCACATTGTATTACACAAACAGCGAAGACGTGCTTGCGAAATAAATAGAAGAATGGTATTTGCTGTACAAAAATATCTCATTCTCTTTAATATGGCACTTATCCATACTGTCATAATTTTTCTGTCGTTTGTCTTTTACATAAGCAATGTCTCAATTTGTTTACACGGCATGTATGCGTTTTGCAGTGTAAAAGATAACAAGTTATGTCTAAAAATCATGTCATCTGAAAGCACCTTAAGAGTATTGGACTATTAAATTACTATTTTTTATTGTTGCATAGTGTAAATAAAAAAAACCCCTAAATATTATTTTAACCAGCTTTCCGTGTTGTTTACTTAATATTAAAAATCTTCTTTTCAGCATATTTTTTGCATGTAAAATTAGTTTTCTATTTTAGCTTCAAAACTTAATTATTTGAAATTGTAAGAATTATTTACATTTAAATTATTCGAATAGAATCTATCTGGCGATGACAAGAAAATTAAAATTATGCCCGCATTGGAAATAGGTGGTAGCAAAAAAAGCAATGAATTGAAAATAGATATGAAAGATGATTTATATTCGTCATCGCAGGAAGACCTAAAGAAGTTGCAAAATGATACCATACTTAAGAGGATACCACATGGTGCTGAGGCAACAACTGTGTTGGTGAGTTTAAAAGAGAATTTTATTTTCACTTTCTAAAGAATAAATAATAAAAAATTGTGTTACTACATTTTAGGTGGGTGCTGTTGATTTTCTTGATCAACCTACGATTGCGTTTATACGTTTGGCCGAAGGTGTGCCAATGCCAACTCTTACCGAGGTTCCCATACCAGTACGCTTTATGTTCATCCTGTTAGGTCCACCAACATTGGATTTAGATTATCATGAAGTTGGTCGTTCGATAGCCACCCTTATGGCTAACGAATCTTTTCATTCCATTGCGTATAAAGCGGATGATCGCAAAGATTTACTATCAGCCATCAACGAGTTTTTAGATGACTCTATTGTCTTGCCACCTGGTAATTGGGATCGCCATGACTTGCTACCATTCGAGGAATTAAAAGCCAAAAAAGACTGGATTCGTTTACGTAAGAACAAAGCTCTGCAAGTGAGGAAGGAGATGAAAATTAAAGCAAACCTGCATAAAGAGGTTTCAAAATCTTCCATTGAAAAGAAGCAGGAGGAATCTGCTGATGGTGGCGATGAAAAGAAAAAGAAGAATCCCCTGGAGAAAACTCACAAACTTTGGGGTGGTTTACGCAATGATCTCAAACGACGCTTGCCTATGTACAAAAGTGATATATTGGATGGTTTGAATACTGAGACGTTGGCTGCTACTATATTTATGTACTTTGCTTGCCTTTCAACGGCTATAACTTTCGGCGGCTTGGCATCGGAAAAGACTCATAACCTCATTGGTATATCGGAAACTTTGTTGAGTTGTTCGATTGTGGGAGTTATCTTTCATAGTTTGGCCGGCCAACCTCTGGTAATTATTGGTACAACGGGTCCATTACTTTTATTTGATGAGGCTCTAAATAATTTCTGCAAAGAGAACAAAATCAGCTTTTTAACAATAAGAGCCTATATTGGCATTTGGCTAGCAGTTATATCAATATTAGTTTCAGCCTTTGAGGGCAGTGTTTATGTGCGCCTGCTTACTCGTTTTACACAAGAAATTTTCTCTGCACTTATTACTTTAATTTATATTTTAGAAACTCTTATGAAACTAGTGTCCGTATACAAGAAACATCCAATTTTATCTGATTACAATTTACCACCGCCCAGTTTAGGAATTAATTCTACTTTAGACTTTAATAACTCTAGCACTGTCTTCAACGTTGAGAAGGTTAAAGTCAACGAAAATTCAACGAATATAACCCTGGTTAATGTAGATTATAAAAGTAATGTAATAATAAATATGCCAAATACTGCTCTCTTTTGTACCATTCTTACGCTGGGTACATTTACTGTGGCCTACTACCTGAAATTATTTCGTAACTCACACTTTTTTGGACGCAACGCTAGGCGTGCTCTTGGCGACTTTGGTGTGCCCATAGCTATAACCATATTTGTAATGGTAGACTATTTTATACCAGCTGTTTATACGGAAAAATTAAGTGTACCAGAGGGCTTATCCCCTAGTGATCCCACAGCTCGTGGTTGGTTAGTGAATTTAGGACCAATGCAGACGTGGATACCTTTTGCAGCAGGCATACCTGCAATTTTAGTGTACATTTTAATATTCATGGAATCACACATTTCGGAACTGATTGTTGATAAAGCAGAACGAGGTCTAAAGAAAGGTTCCGGTCTCCATTTTGATGTTGTTTTATTGTGCTGTCTTAATACATTCTGTGGTTTCTTTGGTATGCCATGGCATTGTGCGGCTACTGTTCGCTCGGTGGCACATGTGTCAGCTCTTACTATTATGTCGAGGTAAGCAGAAAATATATATTTCATTTTAGTTTTTTTTTTTTTTTGTTATTAATAAATATTTCATCAGAATATCATGAAATATTTATATTGGAATCAAGCACAACTAAAGTGGTTTAACATAAAAAATATTTTAAATAATAAATTTGCATATTTCAAAAATTAATAATTAATAAAAATATTTAATGAACTTTAAGCAACTGCGCTATGCTAAGTATCAGGTGTTCCTACTGAAGACAAATTAAAAAAAATTACATTCCTTATATTTAAAGCAATTTTAATTACTCATTACTATTAAATCTTTAAAGATTTTAAACAGGTTGGTTTAATATTTTCCAATTGTTTTGGAAGAAGCCTACATATAATTAAACTATTATATCCTTGACCTTAACGATAAGAATTTCGATAGGATAATTACTTCATTAGTTTAATATACATACATTTAATGTAGTAAGTTTATTCAGATCTTATGGATACATAGGACACAACTCATTGTGCAACCTTTCGAATTCTGATGGCTAAATATTTCCGGGCAATTATTTCGTTTATTTGATTTTATTTACCGACTTTAGAAAAATATAAAGTAAAAAAAAATAATAATAATAAACTTTAAAACATATTTAAGCTGCCTGTTTATAACAGTTTAAAAGTTTGGCTATATACATACATCAAATTAAATTAACTACCGAGACAGCCTTTAATTTCCAAAATTTGTATTCCAACTGTCTGTATAAAACTATTCAATTTACATCAACTATTGTAACACCCTTTAAATTATAATTTTTTTGTCTATAACGATAGGCCCAAATAGGCCAATTTACGTCACCTAATGAGGACACCCTTTAATTTTTAGATTTATTTTGTATTACTTTTTTGCTATTGGGAGCTATAGTGGTAAGCAGTTCTTTCGTAATTTTAAAGTAGTGCCCTTATCGGCTTATAATGCACCTAAGAATCATATATGTTTTGTGCCCTCCCCCTTTAATTTTATAAACTGTTTTAAACGGGATAAATTTTTTTCCTATTTTTTTTTTTTAAGGGAATAAACTTAAGCCAAAATTAATTAAATTGATTTGTTATATCATACAAGTTTAATTAATAATTTAAAAATAAAATCAAAAATTAAAAATCGGTTCAGAAATGATTGTTTTCTGCAGCCACAAACATAAAAAAGCAACAATTAGTGAAATTGATAACCTCCTTTTTTTCGGCTTATAATAACTGACTTTTAACCACCCTTCATTTGTATGTAGCTAAGAAAAGGATTCATATAATCACTTCCATTTACCATTTATGCACGACTTATTACTATGGTTGTTTTACTTGTGTAGAACACATGCTCCTGGCGAATCTCCACGCATAATAGACGTTAAGGAACAACGAATCTCTGGTTTCTTTGTTGCACTTATGATTGGTCTTTCCGTAACAATGGCACCACTGCTACGTCTTATACCAATGGCTGTATTGTTTGGTGTATTTCTTTACATGGGTGTTGCATCAATGAGTGGAGTACAATTCTTTGAAAGGTAAAACAGACATTTTTAGAAAATAATTTTCCACTTTAGCAGTAAGTAATTTTTAAAATAGTCATAATTAAATTCAATGTTAATAGGAATCTTCAATTCTCTCTGAATTATTTCTACATACATTTAAATATCTTTATTTATTTCTTATTTGTATAAAAAACATTCCATTCCAGAATACGTTTGTTTTTTATGCCAGTAAAGCATTATCCACCCACTCCGTATGTGAAGAGAGTTCCTACATGGAAAATGCATTTGTTTACGTTCATTCAAGTTTTATGTTTGGCATTACTTTGGGCTGTGAAATCATCTAAAATCTCCTTGGCTTTCCCTTTCTTCTTAATTATGATGGTGCCCATAAGACAGAAATTGGCAGCTTTATATAAACCACAAGAAATGCAGGCTGTAAGTATTCATGAACAAGACCACAAACACATTTGAATAATTATTCGACAAATAATTCTAATATAATTTAAAATTCATAAACTCTCATTTATTTCGCAATGAGATAAATAATAAATACATGAAATTATATATTAAAGCTTAAATTTAATGGGTTTTGGTGAAATTATAAAAAAAGATGAGAAAATGAGAGAAAAAATTTAAATAAATTTTAATTTTAATCGAAAAGATTTCTGTGGAAAAAAAATGTACATATGACCTATTGGATTTAATTAGATTATGAGTCAAATCTAAATAAGTTTATGTGAAAAACATTATTCAATAACTGCTAACGTTTTGTCATAACCTGTATTATATGCACTGATGCATGAAGATATCTCTTGCAAATGGCATTTTGGTAGACATAGATAAGAGTTAGCGCTTTCTAAGCTCTGTCTTCGACGTCGCTAGGAGCCTTTGCTGTTTTGTTTTGTTGCTCAACAAGAAATCTTCATTAAGCTTGATGCTTTGTTGCTGGTAAGAGGTAGTGCCATCCAGGCTTGGTGCTTTTAATGGCTTGAAACGTCTAATAGCTCATAGCCGTCTACATTACATAGTTCTAATAGTCACGAACTTTATTAGTTTTACAAAATTACCTTCATAAGCTTCGTAGTATATCGTATATTTTTTAAAGTAAGTAACACTTCAGGCAATAATGCCTCTTTAGTTATTTCAATGCTACATTCTTTAGGAAAGGGATTGAAAGAAAGATAAGACGGGTAGTGCAATTAGAAATATAGAGAAAAAAGCTCTTTTTTATTTTGGATGGTTATTACCAATACTGCTCGTATCAATGTACCCAATCTACATTACGTTTGGTGGTTATGGGAAAAAGAAATTAAAGGTCTTTTCATAAAATTTCCTATCAGTTTTTTTTTTTCTATTTAAAAGAAATCTGGACATCCCCTTTCCCATGTTAACAGAATGAACAATTTTGCTGATTTCCAGTGTATTATAACGTAAGAGTTCTCATCTCTAACCAACGTTATGTCCAAAACCTCACCACTGAAATATTGAACCCATCAACTAACGATAACTTTACCATAAAATGTTTCTAATAAAGTTTTCATGTATTTAAGGAAAAAATTCTAAAGTATTTAAAAAGTAAAAAAATTTTAAAGAGTCCTTTAAGAATTAAAAAACCTATATAATTCTAATTTAGAAACTACTCTAGAGTTTGAAATTTTTACCTATTCCAAAGAGCATATTTTAAAGCCTAATAGCGCTGCGTATTTTGCTTTATATGTGCACAATTTATAACGATAATTTGTCCAGTTATGAAGTGTGATTCTTAGCTCATCTTATGAGAAGTAGATTGAGCTATATCCATCTGTCCGTCCGTGATCATGTTGAAATCAACTTTGCCAAGGCACTAAATAATCAAAGTTTCAAAAATTTTGCTAGTGAAAATCAGCAAGATAGGTCCTTTGTGGCTGCTTCTAATTTTTCCGTATCTCTTTTATACCCTTCACCTTAAAAAGTGGAAAAAGGGTATATATAAATAAGTTTATCATTCCGTGTGTAATTTCTACAATATCCATTTATATATTCTGACTTCTTATGCATAGCGAAATCAATTAAGCGATGTTCGTCTGTCCGTCCGTGTTAGTGTTGAAATCAAGTTTGCCGAGGGATTATATCAGCTAGGAAAAAAGATAAATATGTCAATCGAGCAGGCATAGTGTCGAAAGAGGTGCTATTGGAAGTTAGGATGATCGATCCGTGTCCTTCAAAACAGCGGGCAAAACACCAAGCCTACCTCTAATTTTGTCATGTTATTTGGAACAATAAAGTAACTCCAATCAAAAAAATAGAATTAAAAAATAAGAAAAAACATCAGGTGAAAAGTTACGGAGCTCTGAAATTTTTCAATTTTTTAAAATATCAAAATGGGTATCATTTTAAAGGTTTTGAAAAGATCTTTAAGGAAATACAAAAGTTTTTTAAAATGCTTAACCCATTAAGAGCTGATGTCATTTTTTGTAAAATTATATATACGCAGTTCTAATTTTTATTTTTTAATTCTCTATCACCTAAATATTTGCCTTTTCATTGGAGTTTCTTCACTAAACTAGATTTACATATGTAGATGGTGAAGGGTATATAAGCTTCGACATAGCCGAATATAAATGAAAATATTGTCGTTCCACAAAATCCTTAATAAAAACTTTATTTTTCATCCGTTTTTTTTTCAAATTACGCTTAAAATATTGGTAATAAAATAAACTATTTAGTAAAAGAAATAAACATTCCACATCTTTACTTAATCGTAGGTAAAAAAAACCAAATAAAAATAAAAAAATATTAACGTAAAAAATAGGCAAATTTTGAACTTTAAGATGCCATAACTGAGCTGTTTCTTGGCAGATAGAAATTCGCATATCGACGGAAAAGGCATTCAATTACCTTTTCAACGATGTGCCATTTACCTTGATCGGACCGAAAAACACAAAAGTATCGTTATCTAAAAAACTGTACTTAGAAAAAATAATTACAGCATTTTTCGTGTTCAGGAGGTCCCAATTAACTTATCTAGTCAATTGGTGTTCTTGGTATTTTCCAAATTATTAATTTGTAAGGCTGTGTAATTTATATATAATTTTAAATATTTAATCTTGTAATTATGTTAGGCTTTGTAGTGGACATTCTCTCTAATTATCAACTGTTTGTATATAACAGATATGGCCATATAGGCCAAATAATATCAATTGTGGGAACACCCTTTGATTTCTAAATTAAAATTGTATTCTTGCTGTTACAGCGGACATAACAATACAGATTACATCTCTTCCTTGAAAATCAAATTTTGTTGTTGTTATCTAAGTATATCCCTAAAACCTGATATAGTATTACCTATTAATTATTTTTATTGCCTAAAATCAGGGCAAGTTGAGCAATTAACTGCGATAGTTTTCGAAAACTAATAAATAAATCGATTATATTTAAGTTTCAAATGCAAAATTTTTGAAACCTTTTTCTATCCATTTGCTATCTTTTCTTTACAGTTAGATGGCAACGAAGCCAACGCTGATGAAGATGAACCAGATTTCTACGAAGAGGCAACCATTCCGGCATAAAAACTTTCTCTAAAATAAACAATTGCACAAATATTTAATAGTAATTAATAACATACACATGTATGAACTTATAAATAGTGTTATTTGTTTCAATGTTATAATGTATTGTATATGTAAGAGTCTATTTAACGTTATATTTGTAATTGAAAGCAAGCTTCATTTACCTATAGTATTCTTATGTACTTAATTTTAAGTCACTTGATAAAATTTTACAAAAAAAAAATAATAATTAAACAAATTGTATTCACTTGTACTTATGAAAAATATTTTTAATTACTTTCTATTAAATACATTTTCTTTATTTGTTAAATTATATGCAGCTGTAAGAAAATAAAATGACATATTTTGTGAGCTTTACCAAGTACTTAAAGTATAAAATTTATATAAAAATAAAAATTGTTAAAATAAATAGTTTTATAGGCCATAAATCCTCTTTAGATGAAAAATAAAACTATTCTATTTTTTATAACTTTAAGTTTATTGGCATATTTATATAAATAAAAATTAATAACTAAAATAACACAATATCATTCTAAGAAAAGAAGAATATGGTACGCGTCAAAACGATAAGGTTACTTATTAACATTATACTTTGGGCAAACGTAGAAAAAGCTTTCATGCATTGTTTACAATGGCTCTACCTAAAATTCTTGTTTCTTTCATGTTTTGAGTTCATAAGCGTATTCTTTTTTCTAAATGAAAAGGAGTATGTGGCCATTCGAAGCATTGCAAAAAATATTTCTCATTGCTTACTTCAACATTCCTAAGGAATTATACTCATTTCACTTAATAAACTATTATGCAAATGTTCCTCATTTTTTTACGTTTTTGTAAAAGGGTCGTTCATTGCTTGCGATAGATATCGTATGTTCCTTAACTCATTAACTAAACAAGAAGTTAATCATTTAAATACACAACTTTCTATATTTACGATTAATCAATGAATTCGAGACATACTACAGCGGAAAAAGAAATCCCGTTCATAGTTTTCAGTATTCAATCTGATCTATAAAATAAATACTTATTTATGAACACAAGTTTTTTTATACCCTTCACCCTTAAAAAAATGGTATATATAAGATTGTCATTCCGTGTGTAATTTCTACGATATCCATTTCCGACCTCATAAAGAATATATATTCTGACTTCTTATGCATAGCGAAGGCGATTGAGCTGTCAGTCAATCCGTGTTGGTAAGCTTGATTTCGAGGCGAGGTGTTTTGCGTCCTTCGAGGCAGCACGCAAAACACCACGTCTACCTCTAATTTTTTCAGGTCATTTAAAACAATAAAATAACTCCAATCAAAAAAATAAATTTATGGGTCGATAAAGAATTAAGAAATAAGAAAAAAATCATGTGAACAAAATGGCGCTCGCCCATATTTTCCGAGTTACGCGTCTCTGAAATTTTCAAATTTTTTAAAATATCAATATGGGTATCTTTTCAAAGCTTTTAAAAAGTTCTTTGAGGAAATACTAAATTTAAAAAAAAAATCCTTAACACATTAAAAGCCAATGTCAGTTTTATTTAAAATTATATATTTGCAGTAATAAAAATTTTTTTATTTTTTAATTTTCTGTTACTTTGCTAAACTAGATTTACATAGATGGTGAAGGGTATATAAGATCCGGCATAGCCGAATATAGCACTCTTACTAGTTTTTTTTTTTGGGTGTCTAACGAAATTAATATAAAACTTTTTAGTTACTTGTAAAATAAAAAAATCATCAAAACATCCCACATTATTTCCCACAAGTATTTTTTATTTGACCTTTTAATAATTTATATTTTATTTAATTTTTCAAGCAGTCCTATTTCTATTTTTAATATTTCGCTACTCCTTTGTGTAGCATCATCAGGAAATTCACCACTTGCTGGAAAAATTAAATAAAATATAATTTTTTTATTATTCAAAAATATTTGTTTGCACATAAACGTTTAATTTTTTATAATCGGCAAATTACCGTATTAGTAAATAAAACGTTGAAATAGTTGCAAACATTTTCATCAACACTGCTTTAAAGCAAAACTTTTTAAATAAAAAAAGTGATGTCAAATAACTCTCAACTTTTAAAATATAGCATTGATGCACAACTACTACATTTACAAACATACTCTTCCGTTCAAGTCTTTCATTTTTCACTTCCAGTCTAACTGATTCATGTGATTTTTGTCCAACTTGTTTTCTATCGATATCATTTTTTTCATTTGTTTATGGTTTCTTTAGCTCTTAATTGTAATCAGGACCAGTCGGATGTGCTCGTTGGCGTTCTTGTGATTAATTTCCCTTTTTTTCTTATCGATAAATATAGTAGCTCGAAGTAAAACAATGCTGCCAACCATATTAAACCATTTTATCTATCGGCCTTAAGTGATGCAACCTGAAAAAAATAATAATTAAAATATTAATCATAAAATATCTAGGAATACTGTTATTATCTGCATATGAAGTTTTGTTCCTATTCACCACGTTTAACGTTACGCCTTCATCCATCCAATTTTTTAATTTTTTTTTTCGAAATTTACTAAATTAATAAATATTTGTTACAAATTTGAGTTTTTACTTGTATTCTAAAGCAACATCAAATTCGGTTTAGTGGAAAAAACTACAATTAAACTCAACTATAACGTCAAAAATCTTTATTGTAGTGAAAATATCCTAAAATAAATGCAGTTAATTTGGAACGCTCTATTAGACATGACAACTATAACCATAAAAAACAGCTCTTCGAACCAACCTTATGGAAACACTGTTTTTGATTATGGGAGACATGCCATAAATATAATTTCTATTTGTCATTGTGCTTCTACTTTAACAAACGGCAATACAAGTGAGAGTTGCTTAACGCTATGACACCACCATTATTAGCTTGCAGTAAATATGACTATGAATCTTAAAACAAAAGGACTTAAATAAAACTTTGCCTAAAAATATGCTATAAACTAAGATTTAAATATTTTAACGATGTCTAGTCGAAAATTATATCGGCATAACTCTTTTGAAGTTAGGAAACATATTCTATATTTTTTTCAAATGTCTGTAATCATAATGTCACAAATACAAAATAAACACTAGCTTGTTATTACGGAGCATTTCATATTTTCCGGCTAGACGCTGTTTTATTTCTTTGCATAAAAAAAACAAGAAGTAACCTGTTCCTATCACTTTGACGTGCACCTAATTTCTTTTATTGAAATATTAATTTTTAAGCAATGCAAAATATACGTATAATAATTTTAGGATTGAGCTAAAAATATAGATTTATAAAAAATTTGTTGTTGTGATTGAACACTTATCAGGTTGGGAACAATACAAAGTTATACTTTAAATTGACTTATGTACTTGACGACAGAAAATGTCAAGTGCATATTTTCAAACTAGAAAAAAAAAAACAAAAAACAACTTTAAAAACAGATAACAGCATAACAAAAGAGCAAAATAGTTGAACGTTTTGTTTGCTAAAACTAGTTAAATGATGGTTCAAGAAAGAAATCAGGTAAAATCATAATACATAAAAATTAAAATAAGAATTAAAAACAGGAAATATTCTTGTAAATTCAATTTACAATACGGACAGGTAAATTTGTATGAGGGCAAGGTTCTCTCAGAACCATAAGAATATATTAAGAATTTAGTTATTCCTTCTTTTTGAAGAAATAAATAAATAAATTTTACCGCTTGCATATGCTTCTATCGCATTTGTTAATGTTAAATTAATATGCTCCGTGGCAAATAAAATCTTAATCAATATATAGTTAAATGCTTTTTTCTTTGCTATTTGTATTGTTTATACCTTAATTCCTGCCTAGCTGAGGCTTGCCTTGTAATGTAGAGGAGGATTTAAAAAAAAAGTACTACGTATAATTTATAGTATTCACTTTGAATTATATTCTATTTTCTGGGATCATCTAAAATATTCTCTTAACACAATTTTCTCTTAATTGAAATAAGAATAATTCTACGAGTAATAAATATAGTCCTTTAATCAATTAAAAATATTTTTTTATTTACTTAAGTGATATTAAGTGTCAAACACTTACAACTTTGGAAATCAATAATTAAAAATAAATCTTAATATAAAACAAATAATGTTAAATATTTATTAAAGTAGTTTTAAATCAATATAATTGTAAACATTAGTATAACGTGTTAATTAGTTATCGCTATTAACTTCTAAATTTATTTTATTCTAATAAAAAAAAAAAAAAAAATAAAATTCTAAAAGTAAAAAAAGAATATTTGTGTTTTACTAAAAAGTGGCTGATATTGATAGAAAAAATATGTTTTTATAAAAATCCACATATCTGGCATTTTTTTTTTGCAAAAAGCAATGGTATTTAATTATAAAATAGTCCGTAATATAATTTATTATTGGAAAAAAACTTAAAAAAAAGAACTGTCCTTTCTTACATCGATCTGTCACACAAGTAGCACCCATCTAAAATATCTCAACCAAAACTGTTTCTTAATACAGCAGATGACGGGCAGTTAAAGTTAGTCTTAACCTGTTGTTATAATTTTCGGTAATAACCGTCGTCACTGGCTGTGTACTTTGGATGTTTAGCGAGCGCTTTCGATGTGATAACATCATTTTCAAGCCGCGTTTTTATTAAAAAGATGTTAAGATTAAAAGATTTTATTATATACTGGCGGAATCAACCCAATTAATTTAATTAGTCTTAACCTTTGTGTTTTTTTATACTCTTTACTGTCATTCCATTTATAATTTCTACAATATCCATTTCCGACCCCATAAAGTGTATACATATATTCTAAATTCTTATGCATAGCGAAGTCGATTGCAAGGGCAAACTCGATTTAAACAAAAATTTAAATACGCCAATTGATCAGACATATTGTCGAAAGAGGTGCTAATGGAAATCAGCGAGATCGGTCCATACCCTTAGTCCATATTATTTAAGACATGAAGTAACTCCATTAAAAAAATATTTGGGATGATAGATAATTAAAATATAAGAAAGAAAACATCCAGTGAAAAAATTGGCACTGCCCATATTTTCCGAGTTACGTGCCTCTGAAATTTTAAGCTTTTGGTGAGATTTTTAAGGAAGTACTACAAATTAAAAAAATGCTGTTAAGAGCCGATTACATTTTTTTTCGTAGAATTATGTATATGTAGTACTTATTTTTTTTTTTTTAATTCTCTGTCACCCGAATATTTGCTTTTTTGATTGGAGTTACTTTAGTAAACTCGATTAACATATATGGTGAAGGGTATATAAGATTCAGCATAGCCAAATAAAGTAGTTTTAATATAAAAATAATAAGGTTTAAGTTGAGATTTAATAAGAGTGACTTATTTTGTTTGGGGTTGTCGACTTTGTCATAAATTGTGAGTCAACATCAGTTTAAGGCAACACGTGTTAGAGTTATATGTAAGCAAGGAAACACTTTTATTTATTTATTTTATAATTTTTATTTATTTATATAGCCTGCAGGGTCCCGTAGGAATTTCAGGCTATAATCTAAGTATATTAATTTTATTTAATTATAACCTGCAGGGTCCCGTAGGAATTTCAGGTTATAAGTGTTTCTTCTTACTTCTAATTTACAACTCAACTTTTAATAATTATTTATCGCTATTTATACTAAATTCTTAACGCTAAAAATGCTGATTAAACAGCATTTCTTAAAAATAATTTAAATAATTAAATTGCTTACTTGCTAAATAGTCATATTTCAATAGTACATTAAATTAACTTATAAACAAAGTTTAAAAATACGAGGGTGCCTCTCAACATCCCTCCCCCCTTATCGGAAACTGCGTCCCTGCGTGTGGTGTTGATGTTGCTGCAGATGGAAATGATAAGCTAACGTTCGTATATGAAGGATGAGTCTTTTGCTGCTTTTTTTAGGTGCGTTGTTTTGTGTTATGTCACCTTCTTTCCGGAAAACTAACTGGATTTGTATAAATTGGTGGGGCTATAGTTGTATATGATTTGTTTTTCTCAACTCGGAAATCTTCACAGCATAGCCGTACTAGAATTAAATTTATCTCCTTAGCTTCTTTTTCTGTTTGTTTTATCAACTCCTGATCTTCTTTAATTGTTAAAAAGTCACGTCCTAAACGTTGTCGCTTCTTTTTCAATAATTCCTTTTTAGCTGTATGTGTAATACCCATGTTTTTAAATTCTGCAAAATAGCCAACATCTTGTGATACCTTCAAATTATTTGGATCACATATATCATGATCATCTTTTCGTACAACCAACTCATGCGAATGTGTACAATCAATGTTGGTCTGAAATAGACTGCATCTTATTATGGTCGGTCCTTTATAGCCAACCAATTCAACTTCGGGAAAAGTTTTAGTATTTCTTTTATATTCAATGCCATTCAAAGAACCATGTGTACCATGCATATTGGAATTGTATCGAAACGAAATTTTTCCACCAGCTGCTTGCTTCATATTCATATTTTATCTGCGTATTCGGAGGTGTTGTCATAAAGGTAACGGTTGTGTTGCCTCTACTACATTTTGCAGTGGTTAAACGAAGCTTTAATCACACTTGTTTTCACCACACTTCAGAAAAAAAATCGTAGACCGTGACCATAACAAAAACGCTTCATTTTAGATCATATGGTGCTTTTTGGATAAGGTTCAGCATCTGCTCATGATAAATTTAATAAAATAAAGTGAGGAAAATCATAATTGAAATTTTTGAAAGTTGTTCATCCACTTTAGAGACAATAAAGCCCTCTAATAAGAAAAAATTTTTGTTTATTTTCTTGCACCTCTAGTGCCATGTTTCCGTATTTTTTGTTCATTTGCGTTGCTACTCCGTTGGGGCTGGACAAGATGAGTCCATGATGTTAGTTGACATGTAAAGGTTTTGCTTATTGTGTTGGAGAACACCACACGTAATTCCAGTTTATTTTTAAAATTTTAAAACTAAAAAAATACTAAGATTCCCAAAACCCATGTTTTTCAAATTGTTAACAAAAACAAAAAAGTCATAATCTAAAATTGTTTACAAAAAATTATATTGATATTTAATTATTTACAATTATATATAGGGGTTTTGGTATTATAATGCTATAATTTAAACATAAAAAACATTATTCTACTTTTGTTTGCTTCTCTTAAAAAAAATTTCTTTTTTGCTACTTTTAAACAACACAAAAACTCATAAATATTTTGTATATTGTTCTTGTAAGTATTTATGAATCTTTTTTATATATATATATATATATTTTTTTTTATTTTATTTTTTTTTTCTTTTTGTTACCAAGCAAGCATTTTAATGCCTATTGAGCTTGTTCATATATATTGGATTTTGAAAACAATAGTCCAAACCTCTGAATCAGGCGTTTTCCAATATATATCTTTATACACCTATATATGTGTATACATATAAACACAAATATACGTGCATACATATAAACATATATATGTGTATACATATATATATATATATATATATATATATATATATATACATTTATTTATAATATTATCTCTTTTAAGAAAGTTTTAACTTAATGTTTGTTGGGTGGAACACAAAAAACACAAAACAAACACAAAAGTATGTTTATAATTGTATATACATGCTATAATGTTTACGTTTAATGCTGAGAGTAGCACTTTTAAAAATATTAATCTTTCTTGTTTATGGAATTTAAATTGTTACATAAAATTGTTATCGTCAGGCCAGTGACACAAAACAGAGTGTTGCGTATGCAAAAATGCAGTGAATAATTTATAAAAACAACAGCAAGAATAAAAAATGCACAAGAAATTAGACACAAAAACTTTAAACAAAAAATACATTTTTACTCAAATTTCAAATTAACAAAACATTTGCTGCTTAAAATAAATCAGTGTTTAAAAATGTTAAACAAAGAATATTTTTTTTTTCTTTAAAACAAGCTTCACGCTATAAAATAAGTACTTTAAAACATTTGCAATTAAAAAAAAAAGCAGTGTTTTTTATTAATGAAATATCAAAAGTAAAGCACAAAATGTGGTGCTAAAACGTTAAAAGTTGTTTGCTAATTTGAAATATTCCAAGTGAGATTTTGTAAAAACGTTATTTAATTACAAAAATTAAAGGCATATTTTTCAAGAAGACTTAAATTTTATTCAAAAAATTTGCTAAAAAAAATGTGAACATACAGGTGCATAAAAATGTTGCAGACTATTTTTTTTTTAACAATTCAATAAAATGAATTAGCAACCGAAAATAGGTTTATCACATTTTCTTTCTTTTTGTGTCAGGCGTTTTACTTTTCCTTTATAAATAAACTTTCTGTGGCCTTTTTTCATTTTAATTCAGTTTGTTATTATTATCTTTTACTGCCTTTTTCTTAGTTTTTTCACAATATTTACCTTTAGCTGAAATTGTATCTATGTTAGAACTAACTTCATCCCTTATAGGCCATTATATAATACTGTTTTTACGACATTTGTAGCAGTTTTGTGCTCATAAATAACTTTTCGATGTAAATTTTCCTTAGTCAGGAACTCCTCCTTTTAAAAAACTTTAGTGCAGGGTGCGTATTTAGACTTCAATTTATAATTTTTACCTTCCTTCTGTGACCCTCTATTTTCTTTATTTTGTTCATATAATTATTATTTACTGATGTTTTCTTATACTTTAAACTCATAACCCGTCTGGTTTTCACCTTTTTTTTCAGATATTCTCCTACCGCTATTTTTACTCATTTTCCTCTATGTTTTTTCACACTTTTTTTTCATTTTATAATTTCTTGGTTTTTCCCCTTTCTGACTATATATTTTCATACTATTCATTTTCTCTCATGTTCGTTAATATTCTTCTATTATTTCCCTTATATGACCCTCTGGTCCTTTTCCTCCCTTCTATTTACTTATATCTTTCATTCTTTATCGCCCTCATATCCCACTTTCGTCCCGTAGCTTTGGTTTCGAGCCAAAGTATCTAGGATCAGAAATTGGTTGGCTGATACACTTTGTAGCGTATTATACGATTTTTCTTTTACTATATGACCTTTTTTCTCTCTTATCTCGTCAACCTTTGTTCAATTTTACTTATTTGCTGCTACCCTTTCATATTTTACCTCGAAATGTTTCTTCGCATACCCCATGGCACTTGCCGTCAGTTGAAATCGTATCGAATTTTCGCACTGAGTTCAATGTTTCAGGCAAATTACCGATGGCGGTGTTGTAAAGTAACTAAATCAGTGTTTTATGAGTAACTCACTTGTACTTCCGCTTAAATCCTTTGTAGCTTTAGTTTCGAGCCAAGATAACCAGAAAATAAACGGAGTAACTGATACTCTTTAAACTCAACAGAAGAAAAAAAAATCCTTACAAAAAATTACCCTTTTTAATTATTCGCAATCTAACCCTTTGCACCCTGCCACCTTTTATAAATTCTTTATTTTACTGGTTTTATCAAATTATTATGATAAACCTTGTCGGAGTTCCTTTGTCGTATTCTTACATTGACAGGTGTAGGTATTCCCGTGATTTCATAAGGACCCAACCATATAGGTGAAAATTTATTTTTTCGCGCCTGGTTTTTTAGCCACACCATTTGTCCGGTTTTAAACTGTCTAGTCTTTGTGCCCTTGTCATAATATTTTTTTGATTTTTCTTTTGCCCTAACCTGGTTCTGTCTCACCACTTCATAACTTCGTTGAATTTGGTATTTAAGTATTTTGCTGTAGTCATCTATGTTATAGAGGGGTGCTGGCTGCTTTTTTAACCTGACAGGTATTTCAAATTCGAATCCGTACAGTACCTTGTTGGGTGTTTGCTTAGTAGACGAATGTCTTGTGTTATTATGTACATGCATGGCATGATGCAGCCAATCATCACAATTAGTTCCGTCAAGTTTCACAAAACTTCTTAAATACTCTGCAAGAGGTCTATGGGTCCTTTCCAGAGATCCATTGGATTGAGGATGATATGGAGTTGTATATATGTTTTTTACTCCAAGCAATTTGCAAACTTCCTTGAACAATTTCGAATTGTAGTTGCTTCCATTATCTGTCACGAGAACTTTGGGGATGAAAAATCGGGCAATTATTTCTCTAAAGAACTGCCTTGCTACCGTTGCCGCTTCCATGTCTGGGATAGCTGCGCAAGCTAGGTATTTTGAAAAATCGTCCAAAAAGGTTACTATATATTTGTTACCACTTGCTGATTCGGGCAAGGGCCCAACAATATCCATGAAAATTCTTTCAAAAGGCATATTGGGGGTTGTGGTCAGGGTCATTGGCATCCTGTCTATCCTCGAGCTTTTATTTTGCTGGCAAATCTTGCAGGAGGCTACATACTTTTTAATTTGACTTTGCATTCCAGCCCATTTGTATTGTGCTCTAATACGGAAATAAGTTTTTAGCGCACCTTGGTGGCCTCCTAATGGCGTGTCATGGAAGGTTGTAATTACCTTCTTTATATCTTCTGCATCTGTTAAATATGTGGTATTATCTTCTTCTTCATGATTTTTATTCGTTTCCACTGCACTTGCCCTATTCGGAGTTTCCACACCTCTTGATTGTGCTCTCGTTATTACACCTATGTTTACTTCTTCCGTTGGAAGGCGGCTGAGAGCGTCCGCATTTTGATTCGTCTTGCCTGGTTTGTAGCGAATCTCAAAATCGTATTCTAACAATTTCAGTCTTAAACGACCCAATCTACCTTCCTGATCCCTTAGGTTAGATATACCTTTCAAGGGTTTGTGGTCAGTGAATACCGTGAAATATCTGCCGAGCAGATATGGTCGAAACGTTTTTGTGGCCCATACAATGGCCAGCAACTCCCTCTCTATTGTGGAGTATCGTTTTTCTGTATCGCTTAATACTCTGCTAGCGAAATAAATTGGTAGGTCACTTCCTGGCTCTCCTTGAGAAAGAATTGCTCCTAGAGCTCCATTACTGGCGTCTGTTGTCAAAATGAAAGACTTGCTAAAATCAGGATATTGGAGGAGAGGAGGGTTTGTCACAGCATCCTTCAATTTATCCATTGCTTCCTGGCACTCTTGTGTCCACTCTAATTTTGTATCCTTTCTCAACATTTTGTTAAGAGGTAATGAAATTCGTGCCGAGTTTGGAATGAACTTTCTGTAGTAATTCAATAGCCCCAAAAATGCTTGTAGCTCCTTGATATTTTTAGGGGGTGGTATATCTTTCACTGCCCTAGTCTTATTTGGGTCTGGCAGAACCCCTTTTTCTGAGCACTGGTGGCCAAGATAGATAATTTCTCTCTGCAGGAAATGACATTTTTCGGGGTGTAATTTTAGGTTGTATTTTCTTAAGACCTCCAAAACTTTTGTTAAACGTGAATTATGGTCCACTAAGTTTCTGCCATATATAACAATATCGTCCAAATAAACGAAACAGTCAATTCCTTGTATACCGGTTAGTATTGAATTCATTATTCTTTGGAAAGTAGCTGGTGCACCCGTCAATCCAAAAGGCATACGGTTAAATTCATAGTGCCCTAGGTTGGTACTGAAGGCGGTTTTTTGCTTGTCATTAGGATCCATTAATACTTGATGGTATCCACTTGCTAAATCGAGAGTAGAGAAATACCTGCTGCACCCTAATTGGTCTAAAATCTCATCGATTCTTGGTATTGGGAAAACTTGTTTTACTGTCGCTTCGTTCAGTTTTCTAAAATCTACAACCAATCGCCACTTTTTTTCGCCGTGTTGTCCTGCTTTTTTGGGTACCAAAAGAACCGGGGAGTTCCATGGAGAATTGCTGGGTGTTATTACATTATCCTTTAGCATTTGGTCTACCTGTCTGTTAATTTCAGTTCTGTGGACTTCTGGTAGTCTGTATTGTTTAATGTTTATTGGGGGTTGATTTGCTTCCGTGGGTATTTCATGTTTCAATACAGTAGTGTAGGTAAAACTGTCACCAGGCAGTTGGAAAATATCATCGTATGTCTTTAAAATATTCTCGATTGAAAACCTCTCTTCTGGGTTAAGACTTTGGCTTAGTTTCACCGTTTCCAAAAGTAGTTTTTCTCTTTTCAACCTTTTTCCAGAATCTATTATATTTATTGTTGCTAATGGCTTCATCTTATAGTCCCTGTAGCTTTCGTAGCTCAGGCTTATTTTTTCACTTATATTTATGGCCGTGTTATTCGTGTTCAGAATGGGTACAAGAGCTGCTCCGGCTTTCACTGTTGTTAGAGTTGCACCCACGAAAACACCTGGCAAAATTTCTGACTTGTCTATGACAATGTCACCATTAATGGAGTTTACTATAACTGATGCAATTGTTTGTGAACGCTCTTTGATAGAAAATTGTTCAGCTAAGTATATTTGTGATGATTTTCCTTCTGGGACAAGTGGTAGTGAAATCACTTCTTGTCCGTTTTTAAAAAATCTTAAATTTTTATTAATTGTGTCTGTCACTGATCTGTCCCACATCATATCTCTTCCTAGCAAACCATCTGCTGGAAGTTTGGTTCCTTCGGGCACCACGTGCATTTGTAGTGAAAAATCTTCCAGGCCTTCAAGCTGAGCAATTATTGTCCCCTTTGATGTTATGTTTCCTCCGAAGGCTCCTAACAAACTCTTTTGATTTCGTTCATCTATTTTAACGTGGGGTGCCAAAGCCTCTGCCCTCACTAATGTAGTGTCTGCTCCTGTATCTACCAGCAAAGACAGACTTCTATTTACTGCTTCCCTGCAAGGAAAATTTATGAATGCATCGTTCTTTTGTTCTGTACGAAGTTTTTGCTCCTTTTGTGACTCTGATTTGAAAGTGAAATAGTTTGTGCAGGTTTCTGGAATGTACGTGTGTATATTCTCACTCCAGTGTACTTTTTTGTTGTTTTTAATTGTGGTGCTCAGTCTACATTTCTCCCCACCTGGCATGACCCTTGACATAGACCTCAAAAACAATTTGTTTTTGTGGTCGCTCTTTTCTGCGTCTTCTGGCGTTTTAGATGCTAAAGTCTTCGAAAGTAAGTAAGAATTTCCGGCATCCCAGCCTCTTAGTTTTGGCTGGGCCGCCTTGAGTTTCCCGAATTATTTCGGTTGTTAGCCACTTCTCGTACGTTGTTATTTCTATTGCCCCTATTGCTGATGTTACTTCTTCCTCCACTTCTATTAAACATATTATCATGATAGTAATTTTCCGGGCACCTTGACGCAAAATGTCCAAGACCATCACAATTGTAGCACCGTTGCTCTCTTCTATTCATGTCACCAAAACGATTATTGGCCTGGTTTTGACTTGATGATTGCAATGAGTTTTGCCCTCTACCTCTACGGTCAGGGGCCTGACGACTTTTATTAATATTATTGTTGGATTGTTCTTGGCGTCTTCCCTGATTAAAGTTAGTGTTGTTTTGCCGTCTAAAACATTCGTTTAACAAATGTCCCTGCCTATGGCAAAAATTGCAGAATTTTGTGGAACCCACAGAATTCCTTTGTGTGTAATCCACCGGCATTGAGTTGTTAACCGTTTGCTGTCTTAGTGAGAGTTGTCTAACTTCATTCACTAATTGTTGGACTGTTTCGTACAACGGTTCCTGGGCTTGCACTGTCATTACATTTGACAATCGCATGTTGGCGCCTAACAGGTTTTGTGCATCCTTTGTAATCTTCAACAATTCAGATAATTTGTCATTTTCATGCCCAATGAACCTGGATACCAATTTCGGGTCACGTAAGCCCCTTATATAACTTCTTACGGCTGATTGATTGCAGTGGTCCATCATAGATTTCCGATGCGATGCATCCTGCCATTGTGCAGCAATTAATTCTGTTGCGTCTATAAGAAGCCTTTCTAATCTTTCGCCAAATTCATACGCGCCTTCCGTCGATGCTTGCTTACTGCTAAATATTAACTCTTGTATTTCATTAAGGGTTTTGGACTTTATAAATTTTTCTCTGACAGCTAAACATAGGGCTTCTATTGTTCCAAAATCTTTGTTGTGCAAATATGAGTAGGCGTTCCCAAAAAGTCTTGTTTTTATACATTTTAGCAGGTCGACTACACTACCTGCTTCCAAAAGTTTATCTTTCGCAATCATACAGCCTTCAATGAATTTATTTGATTCTGTCGTAAGCTCTGGGCCATCTGCACCGTAGAAAATTGGCACCATGTGTGATACATTTTTCAAAAGTTCCGTAAAAGACGTCATATTGTTGGTTGAAATTTCTTCACTTATTCTGTCTGTAGTTTGTATTTCTCTCGGCGATGGTGAGCGCCTCTTCAAAATTTCATGTGCCGATGCTACCAATGTATCAAATTCTCGAATTAATGTGTTGTCTATCCCTTCTGTCCTCTTCAAATCGTCGAATGTTTCTTTGTATTGTGCTAGCTCGCTAAATTTTTTAGATGTCGTCTCCGTTGTATAGCCTCTGCTCCCTGCCTTTTTTGCATTTATTATGATGTTCCGAGTTTTGGATATCAGGTCACGAGCCGTTTCTTTCTCCTCTATACGAGTATCCTTATTATTAATCTCCTCTGCCTGCTCGTCAGTAACCGTAGAAATGCTGTCTGTGTGTCCTATTGTTATATAAGGAACTCTGGAATCCTCTTCTGTTAATTCTTCCCTTATTGATGGAGTGGGTGACCTAGTCTTGTGTATAATGTCGAGTTCACGCTTTGCATTTCCTAAGGCTGTTTGTAATCTTTGTACGGTGTCGTCTTGTACGTCTATTTGCTGTTGTTGTTTCAGTTGTTTTTTAAATTCATTCTCACTTAACCCCTTTTGTCTCAATTTTTCAACCAAGGATGCGTTTTCTTCTACTGCCTGCTCTAGTAAACTGTCCGTATAATTAATCTGTTCCCGTAATTTGCGGCTCTGTTTTTCTAAAAGTCCCTTGGTGACCTCCAATTCTTCTATTCTTTTACAAAAATCTGCCGACTGGTTCTTATTAAGGTCTCCTATCAATTGTAGCACATAACCAACTTCCTCTAATTTTGTTAGTTTCTGGTGCCTTATATTGTCCCTATGTTTTTCTGTAAATTCCTTCCCTTGCTTCAAACTATTTAATTCTGTCCATGCGAGAACTTGCAGACTGTCAACCGAATAGTTATACTTATTGATCTTAGATAGTAATTCGTCCGTCCTTGATTTAGGGTTGTCCATTTACAAATCTAAAAGTTTTAAAGGCATACTTACCAGCACCAAAAACATTTCCGCTATTGTCTTCAAAAGTAAAAAAAAAAAAAATGTACTGATCGCGACGTTTACTCTATACAAAATTTAAATTTGCCTTGCTTAATGTGGCTTAGGCCTGTGGCAGTTACTTTTCAATTCCACCACTTTGTATTTTAGCAAAGATCCCAAAGGCGTACTGGTATACAGATGCTTAATGACCCCTAGGAATTCACCTCTATACTTAGTGGTTTCTTTAAATTTTTCTTTGCCACCGACTTAACCGATTTTGTTCACAAGCAAAACAAATCGAATCAAAACTTCTCCCAATGTGGCTAAAGTAATTAGCAGTTTACTAATAATTCCACCAATTCACACTTCTTTGAAGACACTAAAGGCGTACTGGTATACAGATGCTTAATGACCCCTAATGCTTCACTTCCGTGTTTACTTGGTTTCCTAATTTTCGTTGCTATAAAATTATTGCCACATTCGGAAAGGATTCAAAATCAATATAACCGAATTTTATTCCTGGAGGGTCCCTTAGGAATCGCAGGATATTTATTCTTTTATTATCGGCTGCGCCAAAATGTTGGAGTTGTTTTGTAAGCAAGAAAACACTTTTATTTATATTATTTTATAATTTTTATTTATTTATATAGCCTGCAGGGTCCCGTAGGAATTTCAGGCTATTATCTAAGTATATTAATTTTATTTAATTATAACCTGCAGGGTCCCGTAGGAATTTCAGGTTATAAGTGTTTCTTCTTACTTCTAATTTACAACTCAACTTTTAATAATTATTTATCGCTATTTATACTAAATTCTTAACGCTAAAAATGCTGATTAAACAGCATTTCTTAAAAATAATTTAAATAATTAAATTGCTTACTTGCTAAATAGTCATATTTCAATAGTACATTAAATTAACTTATAAACAAAGTTTAAAAATACGAGGGTGCCTCTCAACACACGTCAATTTTGTGTTACCTATCAGTTTGACGACAACGTTGACACTTAATTTTTAACTTCAAAAAAATAAAAAACATCTTATAATTCAAGAACTTATCTATTTATTCAAAGTAATTTAGAAGCCTCCTTATAAAAGAAATAGCAAAGTCAAAAAACTAAAGTAAAAGACAGAAGAATTCAATACTTAATGAACTTTATTTTCAATTTTAATTTATAGTCCAGCCCTATACCTATCTTCCTTTCGACACCAATATTCCTTATATGTGTGTTGAAAATATAGAACCTGAATTTCTAAATAGCCTGGCATAGTTGTTACTATGCTTTTGAAGCAATTTATAATGTTCTAAAAGAATTTCAACTTTTTCGTTTTTAGTGGTTTTCGACTTTATTCTGACAAAGTCGTTTTTTCAGGTCGGAAAACGCTAAAATTGTTTGCGCATTTTCTTGAAGATTTTCGATGGCAACAAGTGGTTATTTTAAAAGCAATATATTAATAAGTCGCCGGCAGGACTGCTTGAGCTATGCCCTCAGGCATAGTGAGAAATTTCTTGAAGATCTACTACGTAAGCGGTATCGAAGTGACCATCCTTGCGATGGCCTGCAGCCATCAATGTCAGTAAATCTAAATTATAAGTCGGAAATTTAGCACGTGGAAATTAAACTTTTAATTCCTAATTATTACGATTACTAATCAAGGACCATTCAGACTATTATAACAGCCTTAAGATTTGCAGCAAATTTTGTAAAAAGAAATCTAATGAGAAATGTTGTGATTGTTAAAAATCCAACGTAACATGACATTTTGTTTCTACACTATCACGCTTCAAGTAGAATGATAATTCCCAGCAATATGAATCAGAAAGAAATGTTTAGACTGACGCTAGATTTTTCGGAGATTTAACGCTCATTAGAAGTACAAACAAGTAAGAGTATTATATTAAGCTATGCCGAATCTTATATACCCTTCACCATCTATGCCAATCTAGTTCAGTGAAGTAACTTCAATCAAAAAAGCAAATATTTGGGGGACGAAGAACTAAAAAATAAAAAAAAAAATTAAGTTCTATATAAAATTTTACATGAAAATGACTTCGGCTTCTAAAGGGTTAAGCATTTTAAGAAATGTTTGCTATTTTCTAAAAGATCTCATCAAAAGCTTTTAAATGATATCCATAATGATATTAAAAAAAAAATTGAAAATTTTAGACATTGAAAATTTTGGAAAATATGGGCTAGCGAAATTTTTTTCTCGTGATTTTTTTTCTTATTTTTTAATTCTTTTTTGCCCCATATATTTGTTTTTTTTTAATGGAGTTAGTTCATTGTTCCAAATAGTAAGGAAAAATTAGAGGTAGGCGTGGTGCTTTGCCCACTGCCTCTAAGGACATGGACCGATCCTGCTGATTTCCAATAGCACCTCTTTTGAAACTATGTCTGATCGTGTGGCGTATTTAACTTTTTGTTGTAATCAAGTTTGCATTTGCAAACTTATATATACTTTATGAGGTCGGAAATTGATATTGTAGAAATTAGAAACGGAATGACAAACTTAGTTATACCTTTCTTCCACGTTTTCTGGTGAACGGTATAAAAACAATCATTTACCACGCAAAAACCTTCAGAAATGGGTTCTTTCTAATAAATTGGCTTAGCTTAATTTATCTATGCCGGATCTTATATACCCTTCACCATCTATGCCAATCCAGTTCCGTGAAGTAACTTCAATCAAAAAAGCAAATATTGGGGGGACGAAGAACTAAAAAATAAAAAATAAAAAAATTAAGTTCTATATAAAATTTTACATGAAAATGACTTCGGCTTCTAAAGGGTTAAGCATTTTAAGAAATGTTTGCTATTTTCTAAAAGATCTCATCAAAAGCTTTTAAATGATATCCATAATGATATTAAAAAAAAAAATTGAAAATTTTAGACATTGAAAATAAAAAATGAAAATGAAAATGATTTTTTTTTCTTATTTTTTAATTCTTTTTTGCCCCATATATTTGTTTTTTTTTTTAATGGAGTTAGTTCATTGTTCCAAATAGTAAGGAAAAATTAGAGGTAGGCGTGGTGCTTTGCCCACTGCCTCTAAGGACATGGACCGATCCTGCTGATTTCCAATAGCACCTCTTTTGAAACTATGTCTGATCGTGTGGCGTATTTAACTTTTTGTTGTAATCAAGTTTGCATTTGCTAACTTATGTATACTTTATGAGGTCGGAAATTGATATTGTAGAAATTACAAACGGAATGACAAACTTAGTTATACCTTTCTTCTACGTTTTCTGGTGAACGGTATAAAAACAATCATTTGCCACGCAAAAACCTTCAGAAATGGGTTCTTTCTAATAAATTGGCTTAGCTTAATTTATTTCTAAAAATAATCTTACTGTTAGCTTTTTACAGCCTTATGCAAAAAAAAACACTAACGTCAACTTTAAAGTTCACACTAGTTAACTGACACATTAAGCCTAACAAACGTATGGTAAAAAATGGTATCCTAAAACACTACTTTAACTAATGTATGCTGCAATACATTTTAAACGTTAATACTGGCAACACCATTCACTTTTTATAGTTAATGATACATAAACACGAATATTTATTCATTCGGGTAGTCAAATCTATTGAAATAGTTTTATATTATTGTAAACTAAAATAACTTTTTTTTAATGAAGGAATAAATTAATGTTTTTAATACATGAAAAACAAAAATTCAATGCATTAACAATAATGTAAAACATTTAACACTACACTTTTTTGTTAGGATTGATACCAATTATTTGAATAACGAGCTTTGTTACGAGCTTTGTTTACTTTTGTTGATTATATGCACATCACTATAGGATTTTGTTAATTTATGTTATTTTTTATGTGATTTTCAGTAATTTTATGATATTTTGTTATTCTTTTAAGAGATTTTAAGGAAATTTTTGATAATTTTAAAACATAAAATATTATGAATAAAAAAGAAGAGTGCAAAAGTAAAAGATCGGAAAATTCAGTCGAGGAAGACAAATTTAGTATATATTTTCTCTCTATAAACTATAGTTTATTTTAAATGCATTTTTATCTTATTTACATGTTGCTGAAGGCATTAATAAAAGAAAAGGTAAAAATCATTGAGAACAAAAAACACGGATGTTAATACAAATCATTCCAAAAAAAAAAAAAGGCTTGGATGAATGTAAGACATGGCCGATTATATCCCGATATTTGAATTATGCGTTCTAAATAAAATATTACAATATTAAAACTAGTTTTTCCATAAAATCAAAATTAATTTTACCAATTCTGCTCACTAAATTTAAAGTGTCCATTTTTTTAATTTTGTTTTTTAATCAACACATTTTTTTTTTCGTTTTATTAAAAACTTATTTCCGCAAAATTTTTCTTTACAATATGTAGCCAAAAAATAAATATCAAAAACATCACTTTAAAGTAAGGGGTTACCTACTTTAAAAATTTTTAAGTTAACGTAGAAGTTACCACACGTTTGTTAAGCTAATAATCGTTTTTGGATGAAACTTTAAGGAATTTTGCCTAACAACGAGTTTAAAGCAGCGTTAGCTTTTTTTTGCATAAGACCGTTAGTCTTTAACAGAGCTCTTTAATTATAGCTCCGAAGATACATATATTTGAATGTTATATAGGAGTCATGGAGTGAGCCATTTTAATTCATGCTCAGCAATAGCTAATATAGTCTTTTTTCGAAGTGCTCATTTTGTAGTTGGCTGGGTTAAAGGCACTAAAACAACCCTGATTAAATGAAAAGTTAGAGTATTTAAAAAAATTTCTAAAAATGAAAATATATTATATTTGCTTTCACACTATCACAATTTCTGAAAACACTTGGGTACAAAATGAAAAATTTTAATACTTTGAATTATAGTGTGAAACGTCCTTTAACAGTTATGTTTCTTCTACAATAATTAATATCGGTTAATTTGACTTATTAACAAGGTAATACAGACCCTCTTTAGGTTATCAAGTCAATGTTCAACATGTACAGTAAACATTTTTTTTTACAAAAAAAGTAAGTAAATCTGTAGTCTTTGAGATAGTAATTTGGCCTCATTCAATTTGCCATTGCTATAAATAAGAGAGTCCAAGTATTATTCTCAAAGCTTATAAATCTTAATATAGGTTTTCTTTAGTAACGGAACCCAAACTGATTAATTAAGTGATAAGAATAAATATTATTAAAAAAAATGTAAAAACTTTTTATGTGTGGTAATTTTTCTGAATAGTACTAGAGAGATACAGAAAAACAAAAAAAAAAACACTTTTTGAATACGTTTTTTTAATTTTAAAAACTGCTTACTTTTTCATGGCACTACATGTAGTATCGAATAACAAAAAAATATCCAGCTAGATTGGCGAATTGCTTCCAATTCAATTCAATTAATACATTCGACGAATACTTATGTCAAAAAAAAAAAAAAAAAAAAAATAAAAATAAAAACTAACTTTCTTCCTTTATTTATCTGTTTTTCTGAATAAAAATAATATAGTAATTTTCATTACAAAAAGGCAAAAAACGTTTGTGGACTTCGTCTAATAATATTGCTTAAGTTAGTTGATTAAATAGATGATGTTTACAATGCGCACAACCTAAGGTAGCCAGATGCGAAGAATGCTGATGAGGGATGTAGCGATCCATAAATAAAGCGTTGCATTCTTCTAAGGTCTAATTTTTCTTATTTTCTTTGGAAAACGTCCGCATACACTTGTAAATAATTTTTCATTCTAAATATTTTTAGAAATTAAAATTGAAATAAAGCCGAAATCAATTTTAATTCATTTATTTTATCAAAAGTTCAGCTCTTAGTTTAAAAATTTAAATTAAATTCAAAAAACTTTTATATTACGTTTTTCATTCCCAGTGTTTGTTTTCTGTGGTCACAAGCTAATAAACTAACTATTTATAATGGTTACCTTGTATATTTAAAATTTTGAAAAAATTTTCAAACTTAACTGTGTTTCACTTAGTTATCGACTTTTTAAATTTTATTAAAGTTTTTTCTTTTTGATTTTTCAAACGCATGCTTGCAAAAAATAATGGGTATCTTTGCATAATCTCTTTCTCTCTCTCTCTTAGTCTCTTTAATATTAAAATACTCAATTTTGTCCCAAAAAGCTCTAATATTGAGTGATGTATTTACCCTATATTTTTATGCTCTAAACAAAATTTTTTTATTTCCGGTTTTACACTGCCGAAGGACATTTACTTCGTGTATCATATGATAATAATTGTAGCACAAGAAATAAAAACAAAAAAAAAAAAAAAAAATTATAATCAACACTTGCTCGTGGAAAGCTTAAACCATACGGTTCATTGCAGAATACTTAACTTAATGAAAGGTGAAATTCTAAAATCAGTATAAATCGTGCCGTGAAACTGTTAAGGCGCTTGATGTTGTACACTTTCAATTAGAAAATAAAAAAAAAAACGATAGTAAAAACAGAAAAATTTTAATAAAAAGAAATTCAAGGAAATATTAAATAAATAATGAAATATTATTTATAAAAAATAATTATAATTTTATAAGTACTGAATTATAGTTGTTTGAAATAAAAGTACTTGTACAAGTGATTATTTTAAAGAGTATAATTCCATTAAAAAAAGTTTCGTAGATTGTCGGTTTTCATGACGTTTCAAAACTTCCATATATTTCCTAAGTTAAGTTTAGTCGGCCGGGCGTGATGTTTATTAGTTGCAACCAACCATTCGTAGTGGTTTAACGGTTAAAAATAAAATGCGTTAAAACAAACTTTGTTTAACTTATATTGTCGTAGTCCTTGCATGTGTGTGTATTTTTTTTTAGAACGAATTACGCTTTATCAGTGGGATTAAAGTATTAATTATATAATTTAAAAAAAAAAAACAACAAAAAAAACAACAAAAAACAAAGATCTTCGGAAGTAATTTAAAAAAAAATTAAAAAAAAAATGTTATAATATTATTTATAATTGATATATTTTATTTTATAATTTTATTTAAAAAAATTTAGATGATATGTGTCAACCAAATATTGGCTGGTAGGTTTTTTTTTAATAATTCGGTAACACTTTAATTAAATCCAAATAGCAATTTAAAACAATAACATGATTAAATTTTCTGGTTAAAATGCCATTTCCAGAATCAAAAAAATTTGATTGATTCTTTGTTTTTTTGGCACAATTTGTCAATACCTCTACAGAAAGCACTTGCCACTTATAGGATGCCAAACAATTCAAGTGCAACATTCCGTCTTTTTGAGCTTTCTCCCTTGTGTCAAACCAAAATTGAATTTTGTTTAACGAACAACGCGTATACATTCATGTTGAAAACAACAGAAGGAAAATTTGACAAACTATTGGCAAGTGGATATGTGATGCATACAGTTGTGTTTTGATGGATGGATGTCTTTTGTTATTATACGAGTGTTTGTATGCACGTGTCAGTTTGTGGACTTTTTACAAATTCTCCCTTCAGCAAAAATTGTATGCGTGCTGTGCACGCAATATAAAACATCCAAATTTTATTTAACAGGCACATTAAAGAGTGCTTTAAAAGATGTTTCTTTTTGTATTTACAGTACACGAAAAAAAAATAAAGCTCCGATTTTTTTTTTTTAAGTTGATCTTTAATTTAAATGTAACTATTTTAAGGAAAAAAATTCAGATAGTCACCTTGGATTCTTGTTAAGCATTCAATTTATTTCTATAATAAATATTCATATTTATTAGGCCTTAACTCTTGGCAGCATTCTATATTTAAATTTTTTCAAGTTTCTTTTACGGTGCTTGTTTGATATTGGTATTCTATTGGTCATATTTAGTTTTAGTTTTAGATTTATTTTATATTTTATTTACTTTCATTTATTCATTGTTATGAAATGCATAAATTATTAAATTTGCTTATTGTCTTCGGATAGAATAAATTAATATAAAATGAATTTATATAAAAAAAAATATTTATTCATAATCTGTTAACCAAAATTAGCACCAACTTAGTGCTGCGCTTTTAAGAAATGTCATCTAGTAATCATTAAGGTTATACGGACCTGCCATTCTCTATGAGTAAAAGATCCTATTTAAGAAAGAATCAAAACATTATTTTCTCATAATTGAAATTTGGCGTCCCACTCGCTAGTTACATCCCAGATTTGCAATAAATACAGAGTAACTTATAGCTGAACTGTTTTGTTTTTGCTCGCCGTAAGAAAGTCTATGTGGGATTTTCTTATTTCACATTTATATTGAATTCAATAAGAAATTCCAAATGAGTTGAGGCTAATTCAAATAAAAGATATATTACAAATAATGTTTATTAACTTAATGTTTTTTTTCTATAGTTTCCTATAGTTAGGCTTTCAAGGTCAAGCTTAAATAAAAGACTATTTATTTAAAATACTTTTTTCCGACGTTTCGTTGGCGATTATTTCCAACATCATCAGGGAATTTTTTTTTATTAAATATATATTCTTTTTTCGTCAAATTAACATTATTTTTGTTTCAGTTTTCATTTTGTAAAGGTTGGACAATACTACACAAAACTTAAATTAATCAAAAAGATTGTAAAATAAACTTAAAATAATATATCACTGTAAAAAAACTTTTTTGTTTATATTTAATCGATTACAGTTGTATTTATACGTTTATTAATGTTGACTCTTATTTTATATACAAAAAGGTTAAAACTACAGCTTGATTTAGGCTGTTTATATATTAATTAATAAATTATTTATTGTACATAAATGTTATATTAAAGACAACAAACGAACGCATATAAATTATCCGTTGTCAATAAAACTAGTTTATGTACTTTTTTACATCAAGGGGTATTCGACCTTTGAAGTTTGGGAGTTTACTTTGGATGTTTGTTATAAATTAATGATCTTGTTATAAATTTATGGTCTTTGTTGTTGTGACTATTTCTTAAGGGAGACATCTCAAAACAGCATTGACTAATGATTTGCCTCGGTTAACTGTGTCGAGCTACAAATATTTACAGGTTTCTTTTTCTGGCCACATGCATAAGTTTAGTTATGTTAGCTGTACACCCAGTTCTATTTTTAAATGGTAGATTCTTTCTAGATTGTGTGCAAAAATAGCGGTTCCTTTTCTCTAAAACCTATTGAAATTAGTGTATGTAGTTATGAAAAAAAAGATGTGTATGAAAATTTTAGGTACTAAAAACAATTAAATTAAATAGCATGTTCCCAGCAAAAAAGTACTTGCCATACAATGATTTACTTTTGTGATTGCCATATTTTGTTACTCGCTTACAAAACACGTTACATTAGATTCCAAAAAAGGAAGTTTTAATGGAACTAGTTCTTTATGTTAAAAGAGACTACCGTACTAATAGTACTCTTCATTCCCTACAATAATTAATGTAATCGACTCTCAGCAATTGTTTTAAAAATTAAGTTGCAAATTTTTAAAATAATTAAGTTGGCAATCTAGTTGGGAAGTACTTCCGCCAAAAATGCTTAATTCCACACTCGATTACCTTTTCAAAAATTGTTTGCTGGGTTGTTAACAAGAAAGTGAATATTAAAATAGAAAATTAAAAATTTTCTTTATTAAGCACTTCCGGTTGCATTGATAGTTAACAAAATATTAACTCATTTTAATTATTCTGACAATTAATCCATAAAAAAGAATTCCCCTAAATTTGTGATTTAAACATATTTCGTAAAAATTAGTTTAGCAAAAAAATTTAAGCCCAAAACTATTGAATCGGTTAAAAAAATATCCTGTAAAAATTTAAAACTTTTTAATCTCTAAATCGTGTTAAATCAAAACCGTTAAAAAAAAGACCGTGTAACAACAGAAATACGTGTATGTGGGCATGTATTTTGTGCTAAATTTTAACTGCATAACATATACATATGTTTAAAGAAAGAATTTTAAAATGTTTAATTATAGAATTAAACTAAAGTTTCTGGTGAAAACAATGTTAATATTTACAACAAATAACGATTTGTATGAAGAAGCACGGAGCAACGCAGTTTTAAAGGAGTAGATTTAAAGTTCGCCTACTTTCTAAACGAAAGTGGACTCAATGTTTAAAAAAGGTACAATATTTTGTATTCGCAATTCAAAAAAATATCGTTTGTAAAATATGTAAATTCTTTATTTGGTAGAAATTTGGTAGCAGCATTAAAACTGTTAAAAGCATTTCATACAGTTTTGCCAAACAAATCTAATTTGAATAAATTTTGTTATCAAATAAATTCAAAGATAATATCAATTATTTTTATCAATATCATTTTATATCCCTTAATAAATAAATAAAAAAAAAAATAAATAAATAAAAGCAAAATTATTTAGAGATTTTTTTAATGAGCAAAGACATTAAAGAACTGTAAGTTAATTGAATAAATGTGAACTTTTATCAAGCACTACGTAGGAAAATCTTTTATTTCTGCTAAAATGTAAAGCTAAAAGTAGCTTTTATCTCATGCTAGTAAATATAAAATAAAAATTAATTAAATCCCATTTATAGAATTAAAAATTGTAACAACAATAACAATAATATAAATTAAAAAATAATCATAATAATAAATAAATATAATAATTCTTGCAAAAAAAAAAACTGATGTCTGTTTATAACAATTAAAAAGTTTGGACATATACATCAGCTCTATAATACCCTTTAATTTTATACTTTTAAATACATATTTCTACGTCTTATTACATTAGAAAAATTGAGGGTACACCCTTTAATTTCTAAATTAAAATTGTTCATTTGTTCTTATAGCAGCCATAGCTATATAAGTTCCTTGTAAATATTAGCAGACTGTCTTTAACGGTTCAAAAGTTTTTTCACATACCTTAAATTACATCAACTTAAGGGACAGCCTTTAATTTCCAAATCCACTTTTTGTACGTGCTGATACAGCGGACTTAGCAATACAGGTTCCTTGCAAATTTCAACCGAATGTCTACAACTGTTTAATAGTATATTAAATGAACTATTGGGGTACCCTTTAATTTATAATTTTGAATGTTTATACTTGTTTTTATAACGATTATAGTAATCAGCATTTCGTTCAATTTTCATTTCGTTCTATTCTGTCACCCTTTAATTTTTAGATTTATTTTTGTTTCGATTTTTGCTATTGGAAGCTTTAATGATATGCAGTTTTTATAAATTTTAAAGCGATGCCCTTAACGGCTCATAACATAAGTAAAAATTATATATATATTGTATGAGTACATCCATGAATTTTTATAATTGCGACCTTATTTTAAAATGGGACCAACACTGTTAAAAAAAAAAGAAACAAAAAAAAAATTCAAACGCGGTTTAAAGATGACTGATTTCTGCGCTTATAAACATAAACATTCAGTCGAATTTATAATGTCCTTTTTTTGGAAGTCGATCAAAAAATTGCTCTTAGTAAGAAGAACACGAAATTGGGTTAGCAAGAGTAATAGTAAGGTATACAGATACCTCGGCGACTAAGTGGTGGTGTGTTGTGATTTTCCTCAAATTTCATTTGAAAGAAACCTTTAGGTTAAATTCTCCTAAAATAATTATGCCTAAACCACCTGTATCTTGTTTCTGTATTTTAAGTAAGAAAAATTCTCACTTAAAAATATTACAGTCATATTATTTTACACAGGTTGAGCTATAATAAATCATGAACTTGTTTATTACTTTATATGAATACATATATTTTTTTTATATACCGTTAACTCACCTTGTATTAAACAAGTTGACTAAAATATTTTTATGTGAAAAATTATTCACTTAAGTTTCAAAAACGAGTCATAGGATTTCATGATAAATTCTTTTAAATTCTATGACCTAATTCTTGTCACATTTTCTTCCATCATTTATCGAAGCAACACATCTATGAGTTCTGCAAAAAGGTTCTCCACGGTTTTGAGGTCTACCTTATTCTCATAATATACCTTTCAAATACCCTTTGTGTGTTTTAACTGCTCCTTGCTCTAGCCTAAAGGTAACTATACTTTTTTTTTTTTTTTTTTTTTTTTGAAATCTTAATTTAATAATGGCAGGGGTATATAACCATATCGCCAGGGTATCCCACAAGTATTTTGATATAACTAGTCACTCCAGGAACTGCACATCGACCTATACCTTCGTATAGGAAGTGGAAAATCCTGTAGAATAAAAAAACGTGCGCGTTGCGACTTCAAATATAACCTCACTTTTTTGAAAAAAGGAAAATCTGCTCGCACGCAGATGTTCCCCCTTCGAGATAAAGTAATAAACTGAAAGGTAACTATACAGCCCGTAAGAATTTTCCCGCCCAAGCGTATAAATATGTTGATAGTTACAGTGTGCAGTCTGAAACCTAGTTATATTATTCCGTTCTATTAAGAGTTCATAAGAAATATGAATAAACGTAGTCTTGAGTTAAATAAGGAAACACTTTGTTTTCGTAAAAAAAAAAAAAAAAAAAAGTTTTAATCTTAATTTAAGGAAAAGAAAAATTAACAAATCGTATCCTAACACGGGTTTATTTTGTTTGAAGTTTAAAAAGGGAGATGGTTACCTCTACTCATGATAATATGAGCCTACCTAAGACGTTCTTTTACTGTTATCCGCAAATGTGTTCATACTCTGCCTTAAATTGATTTTAAAAATTAAGTTTAAATATAATTTTTCTCTTATTTGTAATCGAATTAATTAATTTTGCTAGATACAATTTGCAAAAATTAAAGCATAAGTTAAAATCAATTAAATTGTTTTACCAAGTAGGTTTCATGTATTTTCTTTTGCACTGATAGCACTTTAACAAGAAAAAAAAACGCTACATTTTTTTTTAAGATAAAAAATGAGTGCTTTTGAAATCTCTTTGTTTTTAAAAGCCATTAAATTTAAATTGACAATTACGATAGAATACCTTTAAAAACTGTTATTCACTCAGTGTATCTGGTTTAAAGTGAATTGATAGACACTTTGATTAACGAAAAATGGTAAAATAACACACATGCATAAAGACACATGCACGCATATTTTAAACCACATACATACGCACTTGAATACAAAAAACAAAAAGCAAATCGTACAAAAAGAAATGATGGTGACAGCAAACTGACTGTATCAAAGCGGACTACTAGACGGTTAAATAAAAAAATATAAGGAACCAAAATGGAAATAACAAAAACCAGAATACAGCGAAGTACACTGACACAGCTTTAAACTTGTAGGATTATAGAAATATATATGTACGTATGTATATATATTTCGTAACAAATTATCTGTTGGAATACGATTGCATTCAATAACATCAGCTGAAGGTATATGTTAAAAGCTTTACGTTGTACATATAAATATTGAAAATGTTTTTATGGTGGTGGTGGTTACATTTGAAAAAAGGCAAAGGCAATTTTTAATCGTAGAAGTTATATTATACGAGGGCTGCTCTATATGTTTCTGGCCTAATGGTGAAAATGCGAATGTTTATAATCAAAAATGGTTTTATTGTTTTTCAAAGTATTCTCCAGCATGATTTATACACTTTTGCATGCGCTCAAACCAGTTGTCGAAGCACTTTTTCCACTCCGATTGAGTCACCTCTAAAACATGGTTTTTGAACACTTCAACAGCTTCTTCTGGCGACGAAAATCAATAACCACGCATTTTTTTCTTGATGTGCCGAAACAAGAAGAAGTCATTAGGTGCCAAGTCAGGACTGTACGGCGGATGACATATTAATTCGACGTTTTGGCCGGTCAAAAACACTCTGGTTTGAGCCAATGTGTAAGAGCTCGCATTGTCATGGTGAACAATGATTCGTCTTCTCTTGTTGGTTTTTCGAATTTCTCCGATGACTTCAGGCAAACAAATTGTAGTGTACCACTCAGAAGTCACCGTCCTACGTTGCTCAAGCAGAACAGTCGCCACATGACCAGTTTTGCCGAAGAAACAGGCGACCATTTGCTTCGAAGTGCTTCTTCCACGAACACCTTTCGTTGGATTTTGTTCGTCTTTGAAGACCCACACGGTCGATTGTTGTTTCGTTTCGGGCTCATACGCATAGATCCATGATTCGTCATCTGTGACGATCTTATAAACGTCTTTTGAAGCACCGTAATCGTATTTTTGCAACATTTCTTTGCACCAATCGACACGAGCCTTTTTTTGAGCGACTTTCAAATTGTGCGGGATCCAACGAGAATAAAACTTTTTTACGGCCAGGTGTTCATGCAGTATCGAATGTATGCTGGTGGAAGAAATGTCCAAGGATGTCTCTATCTTTCGGTATGTCGCATGTCGATCTTGCATTATGAGTTCATGCACGGCATCAATGTTCTCTGGCACAACAGCCGTTTTTGGACGACCTTCACGGAATTCGTCTTTGAGCGAGCTTCGGCCACGATTAAATTCATTATACCAATTTTTTACAGTGCTATAGGATGGTGCTTCATCGTCATACAAAGATTTAAGTTCATCAATGCACTCTTGTCGTGATAATCCACGTCGAAAGTTGTGAAAAATGATGGCACGAAAATGTTCACGAGTTAATTCCATTTTTTTCTATATTAATTTTTTCAAGTCACTGTAAACAACACAAATAAGGGTCGTACGTCAAAACGTTTTGAGTACGATTATGCTTAAAAATGATAAGCTTTCCAATGGAAATGTCAGATTGCACTTGGCAGCACTCAGTGTTGCCAGGCCAGAAATATATATAGCAGCCCTCGTAGTGAAGAGAAAACTTTAAGGAAACATAAATCTTTTGAAAATTTAATTTATTTGCTGAAACTAAAAAATAAAAAAAGAATAAAGAAATATATATTGGTTGCTAGTAGTTATGTTTATTTAGGAGGTCTACGTTTTTGTTAATTTAATATCGTAGTAGATTACTGTAATTGTTAATATTTCTATATATGTCTTATATATTGCTTTGAAAAATTAAGGCTCAAAAAATTATACCTCTTAAAGCCGAATCGGAATAAGTGTAACAGCAGTTACATTTATTTTTTCTGTGTGAAGGATACTGTGTTTAAATGTGTGTGTGAAACCTTTCAATGGTGTGCATCAGTGCGTATGAGCGATATTCATTGAAACTTTTAAACGTAAAAATTTGTTGCATACTTTTATGCATAAAACAAAAACATTTTTTTTTATTGTTTTGCATTAATGTACATATTTATTTATATTTTTTACCTATAACAAATAAAAACGAAAGATAGCAAATGCTCTATGTGATATTTTGAATAGTGTTGCTGTTACTATCGCGTCTATAATGTTGCTGTTGTTGTTAGTGAATAATCGGTCTATTTGTTTACTGCTGTTGCAGTATTTTTTATTCATTTATTTTTTTTTTTTTGCATTAATAAATGTGCCCCTATGGAAATCAATGTGTGCGTTAAAGCTTAATTGGAAAAAATTGTGAAAAAATTTTTAACAAAATATACAAAAGCTGCGAATGTACGAATAAAAATAAAAAATGTATGCAGCTGTGTTGCAAAAGAAAAAAAAGTATATAAGACACATAAAAAACACAAAATGAAAACTCATTCAATAATTTAAACTTACAAAAAAGGAACGTGTGGCAGTTCGATATAGTGAACATGTTAAATGGATGATGTATTTTTATGTAAGTACTTATTTAAAAAATATATTTATTTATAAATTAAAACAAGGTTTAAAACAACCTATCAATACACATTCAAGAATTAATAATGAAATGTGTTATTATTTTTTATACCCTTCAACACAAAAAGTGGAAAAAAGATTACAATTATTTTTTCATTCCGTGTGTTATTTTTACAATATCAATTTCTGTCCCCATAAAGCATATGTATTCGTATGCATAGCGAAGTCGATTAAGCGATGTCCGTCCGTCAATCGATCGGGTATAGTGTCAAACGAGCTGCTACTGAAAATCAGTATTATCGGTCCATTCCCTTTGAGACAGCAGGCAAAGCACCACGCCTAATTCTAAATTTTTCAAGTCATTTGTAACAATGAAGTAAACAAATAAAAAAAAATTTATAAGGCGATGGAGAATCGAAAGATAAGAAAAAAAAACTTCAAGTGAAAAAATTGTGGCTCGCCCATATTTTCCGTGTTACGAAGCTCTACAATTTTCAAATTTTTTAATATATCAATATGAGTATCATTTTAAAGCTTTTGAAGAGATCTTTAAGGAAATACTAAAATTTTTTAAAAATGCTTAATCCATCCCAATATTTGAACATCAAAAATCAAACAATTAAAAGCAACAGTGATTCCATTTGTTTCTTCTTCACCGTGTACGGCTGACTTTTTTTCGACTCTTTTAAACAGTTGAAAGAGAGTGAAAAATAAAATATCATAAAACACCACGATAATTTATTTCTATGCACAGGCTATTTGCAATTAAATTATTAAATTAAAAAAACACGGGAAACATTTATTAAATCATTTAATTTTAAAAAATTATTGAAGGTGAAAGCACGTATCGATGACCATTTTACTACCGTTTACTTAGATCGTCGTTTAAAAATTAATTTATTTAATAAATGTTTCCTGAGTTTTTTAATTGGATAACTTGGATTTTGTCTGTCAATCCATCGACAGCCTCTTTTCGCGTCACATTAAAACCGCTGGATGGCTTTGAACAATTCTGTAAGCAGGTTCCTTAGAACCTTGTTTCAAATAAAGGATACATTTTTTTCGTAAACATATGCCATTTCAAAGAAAAAGCAGAGAACAATTTATTTTTGTAGATAGCAAAATTTTAAAACTGTTTAAAGAACTCTACAATTTAAATACAAAATATTTAAAAAAATATTTTTCTATATTTGAATTTTGAGATAATTAGAAATGACATGCTGACGAAGTCGTGACCACTGCTAGTATATAATAAACAGAGCTTGTGCAAATACAAATTTAGTTAAGTGAAGTAACCAGAGAATTAAAAAAAAGGAAAATAAGCATCGAGTGAAAAATTGGCCCTCCCCCATATTTTCCGGGTTATGGGCCTCTGAACTTTTCATAGAAAAATGACATATATTTTAAGATATCAATATGGGTAACACATAAAAGCTTTTGAAGGGATCTTCCAGGATATACTAATATTTTATAGAAATGTTAAACCTGTTAGGAGCCGATCAGATTTTATGTAAAATTGTAAATATTATTAATTTTTTAAGTCTCTGTTATACCGATGTTCGTTTTTTTATTGGAATTACTTCACTTAACTAAATTAACATGTATGATGTAGGGTATTTAAGATTCAGCATAGCCGGATGTAGCACACTTACTTGTTTATTAAAATTAAAAAAAGCGCTTGCTTGCTCTATGTAGCATTTTGTTTTTGTTCTATTATACACAGCGCTGTGTAAAGGGTCAGGTAAGCCTGCTGACTACCGGGGTCATCAGATTTTAAGAGTCGCCGATATAAAATTAATTATTTTTTTTTTGAATATTTAGTTTACAAATTTTAATTTTTAAATATATCAATGGAAAACATTTTAAAACTTGTAGATTTTTAAGCTAAAAAAATTGTATTTTTTTTACGAAACATCATTTTTAATTGTATATTTTTGATTATTTGCCTTTTTTGCAATTTTTTTAATTTGCAGTAATTTGTACATATTTTTCACCGTAAATAGTAGGACGATCGATTATTCACCATTATCCACATGGTTCAAATATTCAAAAATTTTGAAAACCCCAGTTTTGGGTTTTAAATTCAGGGCAAACCAGTTTTTGAAACGAACAAATAAGAAATCTTTTGGAATAGTAGCTATATATGTATATTTAATAACTTGTCAAGTAACATTCTGACATTGACAAATGAAGTATTTTCTAGCTTATTCTACCTGGCGTTACTAGGTCTAATTTTAGGGCTTTTCTAGACACTGTGTAAAATATTATAGCCTTGTTTGTTATGGAAATCCATCAAATCAGTTTGGATCTTAACAATCAGGAGTTATATATTGTAAATATTTTTAGAATCCGATTTAGTAACGATCGCTTAATATTTATTAATTTGCACGTTTGTCCTCTCCCCCACTCTCACTACCTATTACCTTTTCTTAAAATAAACTAGAATATTTTACTTCATACATAAATATCTAACTATGTATTTCATATTGGTCCAAGCTCTGGAAAAAGATATAGATGAGGACCTATTTATTTTTCGAATTTTGTTAAAATCGATAAGACGATACTTTTTAAAAGTTTATTCAGACCCATAAAAATGCCCGTTTCCCCTATTTCTTCCATCATGGTACACTATTTACTTTATATTACCATGAGGACAAGTATCTATCAGTGTTATAAATTTCATTCATATCGGTTCTAAGCCGTGATTAACGCATGTACAAACAAACAAATAAACAAAAAAAATTAAAAAACAAACTTCTAAGACATTTGTAATAAAAGTATACTACACAAAATTATGAAAATTTCCAAAGTAGAAGAATAATAAAAATTAATTTGACAATAATTAAATAATTTAACTTGTATTAAGTTAGTTTCAATCATCTTGTAATATAATAGCAACTTGTAAGTATACCATTACATTGTTTAAAATATTTATATCAGAAATAAAACACTATTTGATTCCTTTAAAAAACAAAACTATTTTTTTATACTTTTTATTAAATTGCACACGGAAAAATGTTGTCTCACATATACATGCATACTTGTTGGACATATTCAGTTTTTATCGTAGTTAACGAAATATAAAAAATATAATAAATGCGTTCATTATTTCTTTGTCTTGTTTTTTCTTAAAATTTATTTCTTAATCATCATCCTTAACATTTTAAGAATCTTTTGCGCTACCGAACGTGCGCTTATACATTTAAAAAATTGACCTGCAAATTCATGTTGGAAAAATAATTGCAAACAGATTCTAACAATTTTTATAAAAAAAACATATTTAAATATCCTGTTTTTTTAATTAAAGACTTACAATCATCATTCCAAAAAAAGGAAACGCTTAAAGACATGCGAAAAAATCAACTTTAAAAAAATAAAAAATCCAAATCCAGTTCCAAAAAAAAAAAAAAAATAAACTGGGCCTGTGTGAGGCTGTCAAGCTTTAACGTTTTTGGAAACTCATTATTCCACCACTTTTAGCTGTAGCCAAAACTACTTATTTACTTAGTTTTAGAGAAAATAATGAAATGGATTTGGTTTGCCCTATCATGGACGACATTTAGTATGATGGTCGTTTGATACGTAGCATGGAGAGAGAGAGAGGCGCCGTCCTATTTTTCATTTCCGTGTATTTTCCAAGAGTACTTCTTTTTATTAGGTAATTTTATGTATGGATGCTTCAGGATGCCAAACTAGTCATGCAAAATTTAAAGAAATATGCGCTTACGTGAGAGCAAGGTTATTAAAATCGCTTACGAAATGTGCTATTTCTGTAAAAAAAAATGTCTGTGAATTCCTCGTTTTTTTGGGTTTTAAAATTAGGTAAAATTTTACGTATCAGGAAAAGTGAAATGAAAAGACATGGTTTAATTAAAAAAAAATCGGTTTCTTGATATATGGCCCGAACCAATGAGTAAAAATGAGAGTAAGAACACGAAAACTGGGGGCAAAAAATCCATTTTAATTTGGGTATTTTTACATATTTAATTAAAGCAATATATTATTTTTATTGAGGCTTTTTATTTTTAGCAGAAGCATTAAATGAGGAAATTTGTAAAAAAATTAAATTTTTTTTAATTATTTAATTTTTTTCTCCCATTGTTCGCAAATAAAGTGCCAGCCAGAAAACGTGATGTAATTGTATACAGGTGGCCATTGTCATAACTAAATATATGATATAAGCATCAATGTCAAAAATTAAAAAATTAATCGAAAAATTTGTTTGGATTCTTTCAAAGTTTATTTTCTAACAATAAACAACTCCAGGATATTTTTAAATCCCTCTAGTCATTTTGCTATCACTTGCTAGTTCATTTGGGGTTTGTACCAAAATTTTGTTTAGCAAACTTTGAAGGAATCCAAAAACAGATGTGTAATCAATCAACAGGATAAAAAATCTAAAAAAAGCTCGTAGTAATCTTATGTTATGTTTTATTTTTCTTTCATTCTCATACACTAAGGCCGCCATTGGAAAGAACTAATAAAAAACAAACAATTGAAATAATAAAAAAACAATAAAAAACAAGATACACGATTAACATAAGTAGCGCTAAATTGTCTATATTAATCTAAGTTAATTGTGCTTCAAATATTAATATTTCATGATATTTTCATGAAATACAGTCATGACTTGATTATCCGTAACGTTCGGTACCAGAAGCATTACAGATAATCGATTTTCACGATTCATCGAATAACAATTTTTAGTATACAGTTTTCTTTAAATATTCTTACTATTTAACAAGTGAACATTGGTGTATACACGTATACGTATTTACAGGAAAAAATTTAATGCTTCTGACTCTGCAAGCACGGATAATAGAGGTAATCACGGTTAATCGAAGCGAAAAATTTAAAAACATTCCAAGCAAAAACCAATAGACTGAACTTGTAAAATTATTTTTAGGAATTTCTACAATATTATTTATTATATTATGCTAATATCCCATAATATTTTCAAATAAAAATGAAATTTATTTGTTGGTTTGGAATAGTAGGTATCTATACGTATTTCGCCGGTTGCTAAAGCCAGCTCGTCAGGAAACCTTTATCCAAATTTTTAGAAAAGCCAAAAACATTTATTTTAAGTATAAAAACTTTAAAGACAACCTAACGCAGCAGGGAATGTAAGCAAAAATAATTTAATACTATAAATTTAATACTATAAATTAATGCTATAAATTACAAAAAAGCTAGGTTGTCAATTCTTCTGTGGTGACAACAAACATAACTTATGGCGTCCTAAGGCTATTTGGCAACGGAATGACTTAGATATCTGTAATCCAAAATCGGTGAGCTAAATATCAGCTGATGTACTCAACCAGGAGCTCTCAGGTGTCAGGAGGTTTTGTACGTTACATAGTATTTTCTGCACAAACGCCTTTTGAATCATTCGTTTTTTTTTTCATGTTACGTTTTGTTTTGTGCCTAAGTTTTCAAAACGCATGCGTGATTTGTTTACGCTTTACAAAAACGAGTTACGGATCAAATCAAAAATTACATGAATCAAATGTGTAGAATCAGTTTTACACTAAAAAACAATGAATCATTTTTAATTCTATGAGTTGATTTTAATTAGGTTAAAAGAGAACAATGCAATTTTGCTATTTTTTGCCTTTATACTATTGCGTTTTGGGTAAATTATTATTGGTGATTGCATCAAAATGTGTTTTAAAAGCTTTTACTCGTATAGAGATCTAGAGCTTTTATATTGCATTTAAAAAGTATTGGCCCATATTCACAGTTAAAATAAAGTATACTTTAAGGGAACTAAAGTCGGTTTTACTTTAGAGTCGACTCTAATTCATTCACAGAGAATTTAAAATATACTTTTGGCGAGAAAGTCAACTCTAAATTTAAAACTACCTAAGCTGTTTTTAACTCATTTTTCGAAAATTATTTTATTTGGTTTAAGAACCCAATACTCTTTATCTGATTTTTATACCAAAGTGAACAAAATAAAAACAAGGTTACTTTTTTCTAATGTTTGTTTAGAAATTGTATGAAAACATTTATCAAATTACAGTTGACACCCAGTGGAAGGCGACTAAACTCAATGTATACTTTATTCTTGACTATGAAAGCAAAAAAGATAATAAGAGCCTTTTATTTTAGAGTATACTTTAACAAGAGTCGACTTTAGTTTATAAATATGAATATGGGCCATAGCTTTTAATTTTTATTTATCTACCTATGTACATATATGTATGTACATAAATACGTATGTATATACATTCATATAAATGTGCAGATAGTATTTTTATTTAAAATATTTTTAATCAAAAAGACTTAAGTTAAGTAGGCTTATGTACAGACGGTTGTCAGATCTAACAATATTGTCAGAAAAATATTCATAAAATGTCTAACAATCGTGTGAACTTACAATTGTTGTCTGACAATATTGTCAGAAAAACCATTGTCAGAAAATTGTCAGACTTCTACCTGACAATAAATTGTTAGATATCTTACAATTGTGTGAACGCATTTATTTGCATTGTCAGAACATTGTCAGGCATTGTCAGTATAAAATAAATTGTAACATGTTGGAAATTTTAAACATCTGACAACGATATCATTGTCAGATAAAAGTCAATGAAAAAAAGTGAAAAATTCTTTAAAAACAAACTTAAAATAAAAATTTAAATTAAAATTAAAGCAGAAAAAATAGAGTTAAAAAAATGGACAGCGACGGTATTTCACGGGATGATTTTAATGGTGGGAAAAACTTGCCTTTTTCAAGCACTTTGAAAATGGCATATAGCTCTTCAGGAACAAAGCTCGAATAGCTCAAACTGGAATACGGAACAAATATTGTAGTGACCGACATTTTTCATGACCTATCTTTTGAACCGTCATAAACAAACGCTTGAAAATTGGACAGAATGTAGATAGCTATTACCTTTGTAATAACAAGTATAAATATTTAATATAGATCATTTTATTTTATGAACATACAGTGGCTCACAGCTTATTTTATGCACTGCATAATTTTATCTTTTAAGTCCTATAACAATAATACCAGTAGGAATTAAAAAAACAAATTGGTATCATTAAACAGAGAAAAGGGTCTAGTTTAACAAGAAAACTTTATTTATTTAGAAAATTAATATTAACATAATTAAAAAACAAGAAAAGTAAAATATACAGCTTTTTTCATCTCACAGCTTATTTTATGCATTTACTTCTTTTGGTAACGATACGTTCAGAATGCGTTGTCTAGCGGAAATTTATTTTTAATTTTACCCTATTGTACTTTACGATATGATTGGCACTTAATTTATGGTCTTACCTTGTCAATAATTTGGTTAATTTCGAGAAATTAAAAAATAGGTCCAGCACAACGTTAGTACAGAAAGAATTGGTAGAAAATCATTTTAAAAACGGTCACTCGCAGCGGAAAATAGTTGAAATGATGAATAAAAAAACTTGAACGTCGCAACAAATTATCGAGTGCTTCGTTCATGAAAACCGTTTAATTAACAAATGTAGATAAGCACCAAATAAAATTTTTAATTAACATGATGAGCGTAATATTGTGAAAATATTTAAAGCAAATACATGGCTCTCAGCTCTCAAACTGACTTTCGATATTCAATATGACCTGGGCAAACAATGCTGCGTCAAAACTTTTCAGTGTGTTCTTCGTCACCATGATTTTAATGGTCGAGTTCCACGTAAGAAGCCTTTCATAAGCGCCAAAATCAAAATATGCAGTCTCAACTTCACTGTAGAACACTATTCCAAGGACGCATCGATTTGGAATGCAGTTATCTTAACCGATAAATCCAAATTTAATAAATTTCGCTCGGATGATAAGTCTTACGTATGGCAAAAACCTAACTTCGAGCTTAATAAAGAATATTTAAAGGCAATAGGTAAGCATGGTGGTGGAAGCGTCATGATTTGGGCCTGTTTGTCGACTGTTGGTACTGGGAGTTTAGAGTTTATTGAAACAACCATTGACAAAATAAGTAGCTTCAAATTTTAAAGGACAATTTGTTGCAGAATGCAGAGAATCTGGGTATAAGATCAACCCTTCGATTTTATCAGTATAACGATCCGAAACATAAATCGGAAATTGTAAAGTTTTGGTCAATTTATAACTGCCCTCACTTGATGATTACGCCACCTCAGTCACCAAGCCTCAATGTCTTTAAAAATCTATGGTCCATTTTGGAAGAAACATAAGGCAACACGAGTTTTCAAGCAAAAATAGCCTAAAAAAATTGGAGTGGTAGAATATTTCGCCCATTTCAACGCGAAACCTTGTTGCATCTATACCAAACCGTCTCAAGTCTGTTATAGACAATAAAGTGTATCAGACAAAGTATTAAAAATATAAATTAGCAAACACAACTTAAAAGTTTTCAATACTTAAGGTTACCGCATAAAATAAACTGTGAGATGAAAAAAGCTGTATTTTTTTTACTTTTAGGATATTTAATTCTTAATTTTTTAAAAATGGAAGTTTTCTTGTTAAATTAAGCTCTTTTATCTATTAATTGACACCAATTTGTTTTTTTAATTCCTACTGGTTTTATTGTTACAGGGCTTAAAAAATTAAAATATGCAGTGCATAAAATAAGCTGTGAGCCACTGTATATGATGGTTGTAAAAAGACCTCTGATATTTACAAAGAATCTGTATAGCTAAGTCCTCCATAATCGCAAGAATAAAATTTGACAATTTGGTGTATGTGACCAAAACTTTGAACTGTTATAGATAGACAACTGAAATTTACAGGGAACTTGTATTGATAAGTCCGCTAAAAGAGCAAGTATCCAATTTGAATTTATAAATTAAAGGGTGTGCTCATTCCTGATGTAATTTTACATGTATTAGCCCTATCTTTTGAACCGGTTTATACAAAAACTTGACAAAGTGTCCACTAATTTGTGTGGTATATTAAGAAATATAAATTTAAAACTAAAAATAAGGGGTGTCCCAATAGTTGATGTATATGGCCAAACGTTTGAACCTTTTTAGACAAATAGCTAAAATCTGTTTTGAAGTCGGTTTTTTTATATTCGCTAAAAACGTAAGATGTTTTGATTAATATCTATTTGTTTTGATAAAAATTTATAATATTAATTTGTACCTTTTAAAATAATTTACATTAAAGTTAATTAAAAAAATTTTCTATTGAATTTTTTAATTCTGACACTTTGCAATTCTTACTACCGTGTGAACTACCAATTTGTTGTCTGACAATTTTGTCAGAAAAATTTATTGTCAGATAATTTTCTTACAATGGAATTGTTAGTTTTCTTACAAATGCCTTGCAATCGTGTGAACTGACAATCTAAATTGTGTTTACAATTTTTATTTGCCTTGTCATTGTCAGTACATTGTTAGGTCTGACAATATTGTAAGACCTTACAACCGTCTGTACATAGCTTTAGGCCCTATCGTTCTAACATCCGATAGAAATTTCACCAAACGATAATTAGAATGGATACGAGGGCAGTTGCATAAGTTACCTTTCAACTACTTTTAATTGACCGACGCATGAAAGCTTACGCATCTAATCAATTTCTGTAATATTGATTAGTAATCTATCTAATAGTCTACTAGGTCAGATCTGTAAGGCCTTTTTGTAATTATTATATATAAGCGATTCTTGCGAAACTTCGTACATGTGTTGTGTTCCCGTAACACTAAGACATTATGCTATTTTTACTAAATACGAGGTCAGATGCATAAGTAACATTTTAACTACTTTTGATTGACCGACGCATGAAAACTTGTACTTGTGCTTACTTGCTTTTTTATAAGGTAGTAATCTATCTTACAGTCTACGATGTCAGACGTATAAGGCCTTTTAAAATTATTTTATAAAACCAATTCTTGCGTAATTTCGTACCTACATGTATTAAGTTCCCGTAACAATGGAACATTACGATAATTTACACTATAAAGGAGGGCCGTTGCATAAGGTCTTTTGCATCTACTTTTATTAAAGACTAGCCCGATATAAGTACATACATAAGAGCTAGAAAAAATATTATGTATGTATTACTTCCGTATTTGACTCAACTTTGATGAAGAGGAAGAAGCCATTTTGTTTTCCAAGCTTTAAATATATTATTACAATTTTCCACATCTTATTTGTGTGCATTTGGAATTTAATTATTAACCAACATTAAAACTAAAAAAGAACTCAACATTATTAAATATAAAAAGCCATATAAGAGTGGCGTTGTTATTTTTACGTCCAAATATAAATGAAATTCTCAAAAAACATCAATCTCAAATTTTGCATTAAAAGTATTTTTAATATTATTTGAAGTTAACATCTTATTACACACAGGGCTTATAGACCTAGAAATTAATTATATTTCAGCCTCGAGCTCATCTGCAAAAAACAGAAAATATTTTTTTATAAGGTTCTTATAAGGTTATAGCTAAACAACTATAAGAGATACAACTTTTTTTTTTGTAAATTATGTTTGGTCTCAGGGAGTTAAGGAATACACAAAAAAAATTTAAATAATATGTAAATGCAATGGTTAATTTAAAAATATTTTTTTTTGTGTTGATTTGAAATAGAATGACTCTTCTATTTTATAAATAATTAATAGTCTTAATTAGGCTTAAGTTTTGGTTTAGTAAGAAAAACACTTATGTACATATTTTATGTTAATATTTAATGATTATTATTTAAAATTAATTATTTGTTAAAATTGATTTTCCAGAAGGTTAAAAATACTTCCAGAACTAAAAAAACAAAGAATCAAAAATCCTCAAAAACTATGACCTTTAGATTATTAAAAATAAAAATCAATTCAGATAAACATAGTCTAGATTTACACTATGCAATTTTTCAAAGCATTTTTTCTCAGCCTTTTAGTTATAGCGTTATTCGTTATCTAAAGGTAAACATTAGCAACAGTAACATCCCCTAAAAACTTAAGCAATGCCATATTGCTTACTCCTCCTGCTTCACAAACAAAAAAAAAATTCATTTTTGTTTTATGAAAAATTGCGTAATGTAAATGCCGTTTTACTAAATAAGAAAAAATTACTAATGTAAAGGAAACAAATGTACAGTATGTTTAATTAAATTCTTGGAAATTTGATTAATTTCTTTGGAAGTCTCTTTAAAGACATATGAAAAATAAGTCTAATTTGCGTGACCTTTTTGCTATAAATATTTATAAAAGTTGTGAAAAGAACTAGTGTCTTAAGCTTTTATATTTGTTTATAAAAAAAAAACTCAAGCCACATCACAGAATACCTTGACTTAAAAAATCTTTTTTCTGAATTTTCTTTTAGTACTTTATGTATTTGCTGCAGTCTACATCAACACTGTAATAATTTTGTACATTATAAAAACATTTCTCCCGCTGCTTTAAATATTCATAAAAACGAAACACAAAAGCCAAAACTTTGTAGTTGAAAAAATAAACATTTTAAATCGGTCTGAAACTTTTAAACTTTTTTAACACGTCAAAAGGCATAATTTTACAATGCTGTTACAAGTTTTACAAGCTGTTTAAGATTGTTTTAAATATTTAAGCAAATGTTAAAAACAAAAACATATGGTACAAATAAAATTAAATTTAAATTTAAAATAAATTATAAACGATGTTGTAGCTGAATTTTCTTAACTTTTTTTAAATTGCGTGTATGATGGCTGCTATATATATTTCTGGCCTGGCAACACTGAGTGCCGCCAAGTGCAATCTGACATTTCCATTGGAAAGTTTGTCATTTTTAAGCATAATCGTACTCAAAACGTTTTGACGTACGACCATTATTTGTGTTGTTTACAGTGACTTGAAAATATTAATATAGAAAAAAATGGAATTAACTCGTAAACATTGTCGTGTCATCATTTTTCACAACTTTCGACGTGGATTATCACGACAAGAATGCATTGATGAACTTAAATCTTTATATGGTGATGCAGCACCATCCTATATCACTGTGAAAAATTGGTATAGTGAATTTAATCGTGGCCGAAGCTCACTCAAAGACGAATTCCGTGAAGGTCGTCCAAAAACGGCTGTTGTGCCGTGCGTGAACTCATAATGCAAGATCGACATGCGACATACCGAGAGATAGAGACATCTTTGGACATTTCTTCCACCAGCATACATTCGATACTGCATGAACACCTGGCCGTAAAAAAGGTTTGTTCTCGTTGGATCCCGCACATTTTGAAAGTCTCTCAAAAAAAGGCTCGTGTCGATTGGTGCAAAGAAATGTTGCAAAAATACGATTGCGGTGCTTCAAAAGACGTTTATAAGATCGTCACAGGTGACGAATCATGGATCTATGCGTATGAGCCCGAAACGAAACAACAATCGACAGTGTGGGTCTTCAAAGACGAACAAAATCCAACGAAAGTTGTTCGTGGAAGAAGCACTTTGAAGCAAATGGTCGCCTGTTTCTTCGGAAAAGTGGTCATGTGGCGACCGTTCCGCTTGAGCAACGAAGGACGGTCACTTTTGAGTGGTACACTACAATTTGTTTGCCTGAAGTCATCGGAGAAATTCGAAAAACCAACAAGAGAAGACGAATCATTGTTCACCATGACAATGCGAGCTCTCACACATCGGCTCAAACCAGAGCGTTTTTGACCGGCCAAAACGTCGAATTAATGGGTCATCCGCCGTAAAGCCCTGACTTGGCACCTAATGACTTCTTCTTGTTTCCGCGTGGTCAACGATTTTCGTCGCCAGAAAAAGCTGTTGAAGTGTTCAAAAACCATGTTTTAGAGGTGTCTCAATCAGAGTGGAAAAAGTGCTTCGACAGCTGGTTTGAGCGCATGCAAAAGTGTATAAATCATGCTGGAGAATACTTTGAAAAACCTTTTTGATTATAAACATTCGAATTTTCACTATTAGGCCAGAAATATATAGAGCAGCCCTCGTATATTTTGATAGGCATACAAATGTAAACAATAACATCATAAAAAAATTTGTTTTAATAAAAAATTTATTTTAATAAGTGCATTCTTTCAGTCAAATTTACGCCACCTTTTCTAGCATTATACGGCATATATTACAATTAATATGAGTACTGTAGGGCCCAAGGCGTCAATTGTTGCTGAATTATCAGCAATGGCCCCAAATGTAACAATAGAGAGGTAATAAATTGAACCAATTTAGTGGTCAATATTTTAAAACAAAAAATTATTGTTCATAGTGTGGTAACAATCTCTATCGACCGTTACGCAAGCTCCGGCTACATTTTTAAAGAACTGAATTCCAATGATGTCACCAACATAAAACTCTACCAAACGATCCATTTTTCTGGATGTAATAGAGTCTGTAGGATCTTTTGTGGATTAGTTTTACTACACATGCGGTATTTTTGTTTGTAAAGAAACGATTTTGAGTCTAAAAATTACACGAATTGATGAATAATTTTCAAAATATATTTGGATAATTTAGCATTGTTTTAGCGTTCTGTTCGTGAAGAAGAAAATTTAAAATTAACATTTATGTTTCTCAAAGTTGAGAAATAAAAGGGAAACACATAATTTTATTATATCTAAGTTTGTCATTCCGTGTGTAATTTCTACAATATCCATTTCCGACTCCATAAAGTATATATTCTGAGTTGTGATGCATAGCGAAGTCGATTGAACGGCGTGCGTCCGTGTTAGTGTTGATTTAAAAAAAATAAATAAATAAATAAATTTGTCAATCGAACAGATGTATTGTCGAAAAGAGGTGCTATTGAAAATCAACATGATCGGTCCATGTCCTTCGATGCAGCAGGCAAAACACCACGCTTACCTCTTAATTTTAACAAGAAAAAAACGTCAAGTAAAAAAATTGGGGCTCGCCCATATTTTTCGAGTAACAGGGCTCTGAAGTTTTCAAAATTTTTTTTTAATATCAATGTGGGTATCACTTTAAAGCTTTTAAAGAGATCTTTAAGGAACTATTCAAGTGTTTTTTTAATGTTTAACCCAATAAAAGCCGATACCATTTTTATGTAAAATTATATATATGCAGTACAAAAATTTTCTTACTTTTTAATTCTATTTTCCTAATTTTTTTGTTTTTTGGTTGGAGTTACTTCACTTAACTAGATTGACAGAGATAATGAAGGGTATAAAAGATTCGACATAGCCGAATATAGCAGTTTTACTTGACATTTGTTTAGGTTTGTTGCTTTAATCTCTCATTTATTTAAACAATTTTTTAGGAAATCTAAAATATTAAATTAAAAAACACAGTTAGTAATCACAATAATGTTTTTAACATTATAAAAATATTTTAATAATTACAATATGCAGGCATGTCACAGAACTCAATTCCTATCGAAAATGGTTTTAATTCCGTAATTTGTTTCTTCAGTTTTATATTTCAAAGTGGAATTTAGATTCTATAAATTTCGTTATTTGCGACTTTCTTATTGACTTTTATTATGTGTCCTTATTTAGATTAGCCTTTGGTGTGCGCAATATTGCCACATTTAAATCAAAAGGTGGAGACTAGGCATTTTATAGAAATAATCAAAATCGATCGGAATCTGAAGGTTAAACAAAATCGATCGGAATTGTTAATACAGAATCAAAACCATTCCGATCGGAATTTGTGACATGCCTGATTATTAAAAAAAAAAAAATAATAAATAAATTGTTGTCTAATTGCACGTTTAATGATGACGTCTTGTTATTTAATCTCCCTTTGAAATAGTACCTCATTATAATGTAACATCAAAGGGTGTATCTTTTACATTATTGTTTATTCTTTTATAATTTTTGTCATTTCCTTTCTCCATTGTGAATTGAGATTTTTTTATTAAATGAGTTTAATATTTGAGGCAGTTACTCTACGGTAACCATTTCTACAATACGCGGTTTAATTCACGTAATTTTCAAAACAACATTCTCTGATTTTTTCATTACAATGACAGCTATAAACGGTGAAGTTGATGAGTCCATGCCCAATACTTTTAATGTTATTTGAAACATTATATTTTAAAATACAACTTATTTTGCTTATTAATATTTAAATTAGTAACTTAAAGCTTAATTTAAAATAACTCCACATTTCACTTTAAATGTCCACGTTTGTCTTAAAAGATAGCGTATAGTGGTTTAAAAGCGATTTATTTTTGACAAAACTCGGTATCTCATGAACGACGAAATCTACGAAATTTTACACAGGTAAAGCAAAGGTGTTTCTGCAGAGCTGCGAATAGCGAGTCCCGTATGGTAAAGGGTAGGGTCATTAAATTTGGTTATCTCGGGCATATAATCTTTTGGAAATTTCGTAAATTTTTTTTTAACTAAATGTTAGGATTTTTTAAATTTAATTAGATCTTAAAAATTTTTTTAATGCGTAAGTTATTTTTTTCACACTTGTCCCCAAAAATGTCGTATTTTTTTGCTTATGTAATTTAGACTAAGTGAAGTAACTCCAATCAAAAACACAACTATATGGGTGACAGAGAATTAACAATAAGAAAAGATAAACTAAGGACTATATAATTTAACATAAAAATGTCACAAGCTTTTAAATGATACTCATATTGATATCTTAAAAAATATGTTGGACAATCGTTCCTTTCTATGAGAAGTGCAGAGGACCATAACTCGAAAAATACGGGTGAGCTGCAATTTTTTATTTGATTTTTTTCTTCTTTTTTAAATTCTCTATTGCCCAATATATTTATTTTTTTGTTTTTTTTTTTTTTTTGATTAGACTTACTTCACTAAACTAGAATTGTTCCAAATGATATGGAAAAATTAGAGGCACTCGTGGCGCTTTGTCTTGCTGATTATCAATAGCAAAATTTTCGAAATTATGTCTCATCGAATAACGTATTAAAATTTTGTCTGGCTCATCTGGTGCTTTGACAAAGTCAATTTCAAGACAAACACGCTCGGACAGAACGATTTCATTCAATTGGCTTCGTTATGCATAAGCACTCAGAATATATGGACTTTATGGGGACGGAAATGGATATTGTAAAAATTCCTTTTCCCACTTTTTGTGTTGAATGGTATAAAAATAGATTTCACATCACCATTTAATAAAAATCTCTTTTATCCTTATAACTTTCAAATTTTGTAAGAACATCCCGATGCGTTTTTGCGTTTGGCAAGTTAAATTCTATATTTTAATTTTCAAAAAGCATCTTTAACGTGATTTCTTCAGCGTGGAAAAAATCATTAAGATTTCTTTTATAACACTTTCAGTCGGGCCTTGATTATCCGTGATGGTCTGGACCAGAAGAATTATGGATAATCGATTTTCACGGTTAATCGAATAACAATTTGGGTATACCGTTTTTTTTTAAACATTTCTATTATTTATATTAAAAAAATTTATGTTTCTGACTCATCGTATCCAAACAAGAGAAGTCTCCGTTTTCATGTTTATTATGTATATTGTATGAATCGAAGCAAGCAATTTGAAAACATTGCAAACAAAAAACAATGGTCTGATCTTTGGCCATCATGGATAATCGGACTAAGCATAATAATAAAAAAATGGAAAGAAATATTGTTTTTGTATAATAAAGTTTCTATAAAACGAAGTGACATTACTGACTGTAGTTATAAAAAATTTAAAGATTTAAGGTCTAATTCATAATCAATTTTTATTTTTATAATAGGTTTATAAAACAAAATGTCCATACAATTTTGGTTTTATAAACCTGTAATAAATTTAACAATTGATTATGAATAAGACCTTGAAAAACAAATATTAATATAAACAGACATTAAATTTTCTCTAATAAAAACGCTAATTAACAATTTATTAAATTAAATAAATATTTTTCTAACACAAATCCACAATACGCCAATTTTTACTACTAAAAGTTCCTAAAATCTCTGCTATCGACTCAAAATCAATATTTTATTTCAGACAGCTGGTGTTGAAATAAATTTTATTACTTTTGTTTTATTACTGCGCTTTAACTTTTGACTTTTGTGGTAAGTCATTCTAGGAAGTTACGGCCTAATACGGGTTTCATATGCAGAAACTGAGGTAGAATCAAAATTTAAAACATAGCTGTACAAGTAAAGATAAAAATAAATTGGAATTTCTTAATCCACGAACATTTTTCCTTTTTAAACATCATATGTATGGACATTCCGCTATTACATTAACACCACATTTTAAAACTCCAATTGTAAAAATGGCAAGAAAACACAAAACAAAAAACAAATAAGGATTTACACACAACTTAGGATATTATTATAATTTTCACATGTAACTACCCGATGTGTTTACCTGCGTTGGCAATATAAATAGCATAAACATTAAAATATTTGCACATCATTCGTATGAAATATTGTAGCCAGTGAAGATGTCATTCCAGTGCTCCTACAATTTTTGTTTAAAAATAATTGTTTTATATTTGTTATTATTTGCTCAATTTGGAAACGCAGACTTCGCTCGTGAAAAGAAATGCGGTCAAGAATTGACTGATTCACTGGCATCGTTTTGTTTAAATCGTTTTAACGGACGCCTCAGGAGATCATGTAAGTAAATTACTTATAATTTTAGCAGTTCGTTTTTATATTATTTATATTAATTTAAAAAATTCTATCACGAAACATAAAGAAAAAAAATATATAAAAAAAAATAATAATAATTTCTTGTGTTTTGTATGATAAGAATACTGAAGAAAAATTAATATATAATCATGAACTTAAGTCTTGCTAAAAATTAATTAATCATTTTTAAAATAAATTTTTTAAATAGTGGCACAAGAAAATGAAAATCGTGATATTTCAGCACCCGCTGAAAATTGGTACTATCGTCTCAAGGAAATGTTGAAAAAAATTGGACCAAACCTTAAACCAGATGACTTAGAAACTGCACATTTGATAATTAAACAAGATAAAATCTTAATACGCGAACGCAAGGAGGTGTATGTTATCAAGAAAGGTGTTGCCGACGAATGTTGTATCCGGGCCTGTGCATATGAAGAACTCATTCAATATTGCGCCTAAATTGCATTTTACAGCGAACTAAATCTAAATATTATATAAATTCTTCAACTTATATACATTTTCAATAAAAGCAAAGCAAAAATAAAACAGTCTCAGTTTAATAATTAATATTAAAATTTATTATATTAAGCAGATATTAAAGGTATTAAATCAATGCAAATTTAGCTAAAAGATATCTTTCTGCACAGGTATAGAAAGTTGTTGTTTATTTAAAATAAAAAAGAAGTAGTTAATAGAGGGTTAAAAAATATTTTTTGTTAATTATTCATATTATATATGTACGAATTATACTTTAAAAATTTTTATTTTTAAAAGCGGCTAAATTAAATTAATAATTCGCATATTTGGAAATTACCATAGATTTAGGTAAAAAAAAAATTTTTTTTTTGTAAAGAGAAGTAGCACTTCAGGCATTAATACCTACTTAGTTTTTGTAACCGTGCTACATTCTTTAGGATAGGGATAGATGGGAGAGAAGACAGGTGGTGAAAGGAGATAGATAGGAGATTAAGAGCTAGGTAGTAGATGAACCGAAGCCGAAGATAGTTACGAGTATTTTAATATTTGAGGCAGGTTATTTAATAACATAAAATTTACTCATTTTTGTTGGGGGAATTCCACAATAACGAAAAAATTGCAAACATCCCAAAATTGTCATTGCCTTAAACTGTGGCCCGCGAACATATTTAAAATTTATGTGGTGGACGGCCTCTAAGCAGTGACAGGCAACAAAACAAAATTAAATACCCTTATTCTGGGTTTCGATTACGTTCCCGCATTCAGTTACGCTCGAATCGAAAAATAGGTATACTACAAAAAAACCTAATCGAAAGAAAAAGAAGAAGAGAAGAGTATGTTCAAACCAGCTGCTTTGTTATGAAACATATGAAATAGAAACAAAAAATTTTGTAAACATTGTAATTGTTAAACTATAAATACAATTTTATCAATAAACAGTGATAAATACATGTATTAGAACTAAATATTGTGGAAGCTATAATTAAATAAACTCATCAGTTAAGTGCGGAAAAAAAGGAAATAGCCAACAGACTAAAAGCAAACGGTATTTGTGACCAAACTATTCCAGCGTGAGGAATCCTGAAGCGGCGGAGCGAAATTTTTATTTTCTACACATCATTTAAATTATTATTATTATTAAAATGTCATACTTTCTTTCCAGTTTTTTTTTCGTGGCCCTATTGCGTTAAGTTCATTTGGAACTTCTTCCCAGAATGCCTATACTTCTTATAATATCCAGACGCAATACATATCAGCCTTCGTTGCCATTATACTAACCTGCAATAAATTAAATAAAGCTTTAAAATTACAAAAAAAAAAAAATATTACAAAATAAAGTTAAAGCATTTTATACTCACATTTTATTAAATTTTACACTTTTTTAACTACAAAAACAAAAATCGAAAAACTTTCCGCTAGTAAGTAAACAACTTGAAAAAACGTAGCTACGATCGTAACGCAGAATCCATACAATCGAAAAAGAAATCGAATTATTACGGGGAACGGAACGCAGAATACCAAAGTTGACAAACTGAGTAATTTTCGATCTGAATCGAAACGCAGAATAAGGGTGAAAAACAAAATTATATTCTTTTGTCTTGTATTCGAACGAAGATATAAAACAGCAACATAAAACAGTCTCTAAAAATTATAACGAAAAAAGTGACGAAACACAAAAATATATTAATATTTTATTTGATAAGAAAATTTTTTATAATCTTGTTTATAATAATTTACTTTAATTGTGCTTTATTCCTTTAAATATAAATATTTCATGATATTCTTATGAAATATTTATTTTTTTAAACTAAAATAAAAAATGAAATGTATTACTGCGGGGAAAGCATATCCGTATGGCCATTTCGCTACTGTTCATATATAGCTCATCAGTGGATTCTACCCAAATTTTGTAAGTTTAAGTTCATGTTAATTTTCCCAAATATTTACAAATACAAATTTTAACAATTAAATTAAAAATAAACAATCAAAAAACCAAATTTCTTACATACCAAGGTATTTCTCAAGAACTTCCTACTTTTAAACTAAAAGTGCGTATTCTTTTGCACATCTCTCAAAAAATTAAAAAAACAATTTACAAAATTTCCAAAAAAAGGGGTTAAAAAAGGAGGCAGAAAAATGTACTTAAAAAAAATTCTGTAAGGAAAATCTCAAAGTCTTATACTTAAAGCCAAATTGATTAAATCAGAACTCCATTGAATCTATACGGCAAAGAGCAATAAAAAACTCAAAAAATTTTAATACAAGAACACAGCAACCATTGAGTAAATATTTTTATTTTTTCTTTCATTTTTCTACATAAGGGTTCCCGCTGAAAACCATTCATATGTATTTGAAAGATTTTATGAAAAAAAAAAAAATAAGTTAAATTGTAAACACTTTTTAAAAAAAAGTAACGTGCAGACATAAATACAGTAACATTTCATTTTTTATTTTAGTTTAAAACAATAAATATTTCATGAGAGTATCATGAAATATTTATATTTGAAGGAATCAAGCACAATTAAAGTAAATTAATATTTTATTTGCTTTGCATCAAGAATTTGAACAAAGTGTAATAGATTTCAGCAGTAAATAATGCTTTTTTAAAGTATTTTTAATTCCATTATTGCTAAAAGATGAGGCTAAAATTCCCGAAAATTGAAGGTTAATTTAATAGAACCGCAAAAAAGAAAGGATTTTAAAATGAAATTTATGGAATTATCAAAAATTAAATTTTATAAAAATTTTTTTAATGCTCACATATTTCCGCAATTAATTAATAGCGCACAATGATTATTTTAATTAAATTAATTCCGCCAGTATATATGAAACGAGTTTTAATAAACACATGGCTTGAAAATGATGTTATCACATCGAAAGCGCTCGCCGAACGTACGAAGTACACAGCCAGTGACGACGGTTTTTAGCGAAAATTATAACAACAGATTATTTTAATGTTTGGGAGCACATGTACGTGCAAAAATACTTTTTTTTATATGTCTTTTTTCAAATCAAAATATAGATCCCGAGTTACAGACGAGAATTTGTAAAGTAGCTGAGTAGTGCTACTACTAAAATTGAACAAGACATAAGTAAGCAGTGGCAAGTATCTCATTAATATAATTATACTACTTGTTATTAATTTTTTCGATGTTGTTGTGCAGTAATAAAAAGTATTATTAATATTTAATAATTAGTTTAATAAATATTTTATCAGAAATTGTTTTCACCGTTTAATGAAAACATAATTTTCATTTACCCACAAAACCGATGTTAGTGGCCCGTTTAAGGTTGGCCTGCATTACAAAAATTAGACAACCCCTGCCTTAAAGCATTAATGGATGACTAGCCATAGCATAATTGTGTTAGCTGAAATCAAACACATAATTATGCTTTTTTCCTCAGTTGTCATTAAAACAGCGACGAGAGCACAAATTAAGCGAGTTTTTTCAAAGTTCACTGAATAAAATATAAAGGTTATTTACGAAAAGCTTTCCAATATTGTTTAATTTTTAAATGTTTCTGATCGCAAAATAAACCTAGCTATCGTCCTGCGCGTTATATTATGGGCTTTAGATTGGGATTTAATTTATTTTAATCAACCGCCCCTTTAAACTTGGTTATGCTTGGTATATATCAAAAAACATTAATGTTCCATTATGAATGAAATATTATTTTTTTTCGTGATCAGCACCTGCTAAATAATCTATCGAAAAGCAATATAAATCTGCAATATGTTCGCAGTGAGGCATTGCGCAGTGGGGCAGAATAAAAATGTTTTAGAAATAACTCAACCATTTGTAAAGCGAAAGGCCGATTAATTCAAAACTTAGCACGAGCATAGCAGAGGAGCATTTAAGCTTAATTTTTGAAGCTGGGTACCATCCATGACGCCATATGGTCCCAAAGTTCGCTACTTTGTATCTGAAAATTTTTCTAACGCTTGACATTTCTTTAAATTCTGTCTGACTTATAAAATTCTTTAAGCTTTAATCAGCATATTTATGTTTAATAACCATCGAGCTATAAGCATTTAAAAATTAAAATTTTTGATTTTCGAATGCCCTGGTAAAGTTTTTTCAAAATAATATACGATTTTCAATTTAATACTTCATTATTAAATGTTTGTGTATTTTAGCCTAAAAGGAATAAACGTTTCTTGAGGAATATATAAATATTTTTTTATTTTTGATTGAGCTAACTGTATGTATCTAAGTTTAAACCAAATTTTGTAAAAATTGCTCATTATTGTAGAAGATGGATAGTCTTCAATTTAAACTATTTTACATAGAAATTTTGATTTTACCATGTATTTGCTAAAATCCCAAAACAGAGATCGGAAAAAAACTACTATAAAGAAGCTATATATATTCTCCGAATTGTTTTATGATCCCTTGTCCATATGTGGACTTTATGGGCAAAAGAGCAAAAAAAAAAAAAATTAAAATTTTGGGATTTTTGGATTTTATTTTGGAAATTGTTGGATATCCATTACACTACACTTGTCCAGAATATTTTATTTGTTTTGTTTAAGTTTAAGAAATTTTATTGCGTATTCAATATTTTTAATTTGCCCTTTTCGCTTGAAAATTCATATTCGGTGCTAAAAGAACAGAGTTTGAAGAAACCCTAAGATTTTGTTTTTTTTTTCTATTTTCTTTTCATTTCTTTCAATGTCTTTGGTACGATCCGAATATCCTTGCAAACAATAACTATCGATTTAAGCCCTTTCCGTTATATTTAAATTATATAATGTAAATCAAATAGGAAAATTTGCAAATAATTTAAGAAGTGGTTCTAACTATATGACTGAAAATAAAATATCGCCGCGTTTGGTGACAAACCGCCATGACTGACATCATAATAATTTTGCATCTTTAACAAATTTCATGGGTTTTTATTTTTATAGGCTTGGTTGACACACTCATGGAATTGTCCATATGTGTACATGACGATACAACAGAATATCTTAAATGTTTGGTTTTCACATTTAATTTATACAAACACATGTTATTATTGAATTTACATATACACAAATCTTCAGGCATTAGTAACCTTATAAACTTGTTTTTGTTTTACATAAATTTATATTTGTATGCTTTAAATGTATGTAGTTGTAAACACGATTGTGTAACAGCTTTTTTGTATAGTTGGGACACTGAAATGTGTTTGTCCTACATTTGGCATATTTGTTCAAACTGAGGTATAGATATATTTCCTTTAGATATATGTATGTATGTATGTATATATGAGTGTGTATATGTGAATCTCTATTTGTATAAACGTAAATTATTGAAAGAATTTTAGTAAATTAAAAATTTTTAAAGGCTTAAAAAAAAAATCTTAAGATGTTTTTTAATATTAATCAAATAATTATAAAAATTTTCCTTTTTTATTATTAATATTATTAGTAAGATTATAGTTGTAGATTATTGTGATTATTTTCTTTGCTACATTAAACAGACTTTGATGAAATTCAAAATATTTTTCGTTTTAACTATGTACCTTCTAGGCGGTAATTTGAATTAAATTTTTGGTTTATTTTTTGACGCATCAATATACATAATTAGGTGTTGCTATCGTGCCTTAGAGTAAATTGGACACTGCGCTTAGCGTTTAATAAAAAAATAAATCTAATCATAGTTAAAAAGAAACGTCAGCAAAATAAAATCACTATTTTTTACACGGTTTTATAAAATGATTTATTTTTTATATTTTAAAATCGACTGTATGGACTTAATGTAACTTAAGAGTCGGAAGTTACCATTAAATAAAATACAATTTCTTAAAAGATCGCGAACAAAAATCTTACAAAACTAAGTTATTTTGGTACCAGTTTTTAAAATTAAAGTGGCGTTCAAGAGAAGAGAAAATAAGCATTTCTGCATGTGTAGAACATTTTTTTTGTGTAGAACTTTTTTTACATCGCATTTGGATAGGTCTACAGGCCTTAAAAATACGTTTGAATAGCAGAGATAGTTCTTTTAGCCCTTTATGAGAGGAAACTTGCGGACTTGTCTTGGCATGTCGTTTTCAAATTTTATACTTGTTGTTATAGCGGAGTTAATAATGCAGGTTCTTTAAAGATTTCAGCTGTTTGTCTACAACGATTCAAAAGTTGGCCACGTATATCATATTAAATTAACTATTGGGGCACACTTTAGTTTATAATTTTAAATATTAATACTTGTGACTTTAACGGCCATGCAAGCGTTTGTCTATAACGGTTAAAAAATAGATCTTAGCGTTGGCGCACCCTTTAATTTTTAATGTTAATACTTGTCACTATAACCGCTATAGCAATCGACATTCTTTGCACTTTGTCTATAACGGTTCAAAAGATAGGCCTATATAAGTAAATTTACATCAATTATGGGGGAACCCTTTAACTTTTATATTTATTTTTGTATTACTTTTTGCTCTTTGCAGCTATAGTAAAAAAGTGGGCTTTACAGTTAGTAATACACTTAAAAAATACGTATGTTGTATGGGGACACCCTTTCATTTTTAAAATTATGAACTGTTTTGAAAACGGGACCAAGCATGATCTATTAAATTACAAAAAATTTTCAAGAACAGTTCAGAAATGATTGAGTTCTGCAAGTTCAAACGTAAAAAAGCAAAATTGCGTCGAATTGATACCCTCCTTCTTTTTTTTTTTGCAGTCGGTTGTAAGAAGCCAATATAAATATATTAAGGCTTTAGCAAAAATTACAATTACGGACATAACAGTTCCCAGGAACTTAATATGAAATCCTGTATTTAATATATCCGATAACGAGACAGCATGCGATTTTTAAGTCAGTGTCATTGTTGACAAGGTTTTACATATTTGAAGAATGTTGGCAAAGGTATCAACCATTAAAAAATATTATTTGAAGAAAATTCCGATTACACTCTTAATTTATTAAACCTCTTAATCCTTAAGATGATTTACGCCTTATTTTGAAACATTTTTTTTTATATAAACATTTAGAAAACAAAACTGTTTTAGGAGAGTTGAGCTGTTTAGAATAGAAAATTGAATACCTGACGGATGTTAGAGTCATTTAAAAAATATAAAACATTAATACTCCTTTTTTATTTTATCTTTAAATGCACTTAGAATTTTGGTTTGTTATGGCACATGAATAAATTACAAATACTTTATTTATTTTTATAATCAACCTTAATTTGAATAGACACGTTTAAGAACCTACCGCATTTAAAAACTTAAAAGAAACATTTTGCTTGAATAAAAAAAAAATTACACATTTCTTCTCAATGCGATATTACTACAGACTTACAAAATAAACTCATTCATTTAAGAATATAACTTTTTATTTCTATTGCCACAAAAATTTCTAAAGTAAATTTGTAACAGTGTTGAGATTAATTTAAAAGAAATAAACCAGGGCAATGAAAATAAATTTAATTTTGAAGGCTTGTAAGTGTTTTTGCAAATATTTTTTATGTTGTTGTTTAACCTGTTTGTGTGTTCACAGTCAGGTATGATATATCCTCCCATGTAGTCTTATAGAATATACAACCTGTATTTTACAACGTCAGCAAAAATATAACGTGAAAAATAGAAAAATATTAAATTATGTTTAATACTTTTTTTGTTCTTTTATATAAAAAGTTGGATTAAATGATTATGGCTATTTTACTTTTTATATTTTTTTCTTCAAAGCAATAATAAATCTTCATTTTTTCGCATATTTTCATTTTGTTCTTTATTAAAATATAATTTTTTATATATAACAACAAGGTCAAGGTTATCTTAAATGTTCTGATGATGATTAAAAAAAATCACTTTTATTGTTATTATTATTACAATTATTATTATTATAGCAGACAATCGCAAATTAGAACTTTCAGTTTTTTCATGTTGTAAACAATGAAATTTTTACGGATGGTTTAAACAAATAAAAAGAGGGAAAGCCAAAAACCCAAAATCTTTTACCAAATTTAACAATATTTATCAATAATATCTCTCTTAAAATACTTGGATGACATCGTGGAAATTTTATGACCGGTTACACAAGTTCTTTAATAATTAAGTGGACAAGATTGTTTATTTTAAATTCCAAAGTTCAAGAATTTTTTAATGGGCCATTCGCTTATCTGAAGAAAATAGTTTGCCTTCGAAGGCCCTTCTGTTATGGATAACTGCTCGGTCCACGCACCTATTGTGAAACTACAAACGGATGATGCATGAATGAAGCCCACTAAACTGTTTTGTCATTAACACTTGATGTCTAGTCCAATAAGCGACTAAATAATTTTACTTAAACAAGCATAGCATGGGTTACCAGAAACTATGTTAAGGGCATCTTGATAAATATGTTGGTTGATGCCTGAACTAAGTCCCAGCAGATTTTGAGCTGAATAATTTACATCTCTGCAATAGACGTCAAAAGATGAAAAAATTTATTTTTGAATATTAATTAATCTATATATATATATATATATATATATATATATATATATATATATACATATATATATATATATAATTTATATTTATAAAAATTTTATATAACTGATTCTTGTTGCCTATGATTTAAGCGTTATTATAAGCAAATAATTGATTTTTTCCTGATTTTAGGTTTTTAAATAATTTTTATGACATATCGTTAATGAATAAAACAATAATAAATAAGTCTTTTATATCAGGAAATTTTCGCAATACGAGACTTTATTATAATTTAATTATATAACACGACATTTATAGCCATATAATGATATTTTAATTTAACCATTTAACGTTTATATTTGAACATAATTATGTTTATACTTTAAAATGTACTTGTTTTGCAAGACAATAATATGGTTGCAAATGTACCAATACTATGTTTTGTCAGCAACCATATAATGCAAACATAATATCTTGCTCTTAGATTATGGTTACCTCAACCATGTTTTTTCTTTGCGTGTAGAAGAACTAATAATTTTAATAACTTAAAAATTTAATTATTTTTTTAATAAAGAAATTATATGATTCAAAATTCTTTTAAATTCTCTTTGTTTTATTCATTAACGATATGTCATAAAAATAATTTAAAAACCTAAAATCAGGATAAAATCAATTATTTGCTTATAATAACGCTTAAATCATACGCAACAAGAATCAGTTATATAAAATTATAGTTTAAAATCATAGTTTTTAAGCCCAAATTGTGCTTCAAACAACAAAAATAAAGATTTATATATATACATACATAATTATTTCAATTTTTTTTTTAATGTTTTGGTTCCCTTTTTATTTGTTCTCATATTTTGCATATTATTTTTAATTATTTATTTTGTTCATAAAATTATTTTTTTTACATTCTCTAACAATAACTAAACTGTCAAGAACTAAAACAAAAAAATTTAGCGCAAACATTATTCTGTTGCTTTTTATCATACTTTGATTATTAATTTTTAATAAGTTATAAAACTTTGGTTGTGGTTGAAATTTTCTTAAGTTAAAACCAACCATGCTGCATTTTTTGTGCACAGTAACCATATAATCTTTAAAAGTTAACAAAAAATGTTTATCGTGACTAAAGTTTTGGCGAAAACAACTATAATTGGTTCTCCGCAACTATACATTGTTAAAAAGAACATAATATCGTTATTGTGACCATATCACAACCATATTTTTTTTCTGCGTGTAAAGCAAAGCTTTTCGTAAATATTTGTTTTGGGATATTACGCTGATTAAAAAAATGTTACTTTAAAAATATTTAAAGTTTCCATTGCATTTTTAAAAATTAATTAGCGGATGCTGATCACGAAAAAATAATATTTCAACCATTGACTAGATAATACTCAAGTTATCAATTTTGATACATACTTCTCTTCAAAGCAATATCCGAGGTCAAAGTCTTATTCAAATAAAACAAATTTTATCCCGTTTTAAAAGGTATTAAATTATTAGTGGATTTATGGCTAAGTTGGTTTGCTATGATACAAAATTAAAAAAATACTAGCGAATTGCATGTCACGTACGGTGTTATTTTTATTCATTACAAGCTGTTACCAGGGCGCTTAGCTACCGCAGAAGAAAGCAAGTTTTTTATTTGATTAATACGGAAGTTATAACAGATATCCTTCTGCCTTTTGGACCTTACGAATCAGGACTTATGTATCTTTCAAATATTATTAAAATTGTTTTTTTTTTTTGTTAAAATCGATTCAGCGCATTTTTCCTCTTCCCCACTTACCCATCCTGCCCCGCTTTTTAAATAAGCATTCTATCTTAGAACTTTTTAATAACTTTCTATCTCTACTAAATTTTTTTTAAATCGTTGCAGCCGTAAATGCCTGTTTAAGTCAAAACTCACGAACACGTCGACCGTATTCGGGCAAAGTTTAGATGAACCATCTACACTCCCATACGAACAAACGCCAAAATCAAGTTCGAATCGAATTTGGTTTGACCATTCATGAGTTATAAAATCACAATCCACTTGCACGGTTTGTAAAGGAAAAATATTTTTCTTAGTCTAACAATATATAAAGAGCCTAATTTTACATAACTACGCGTATATTTAGCTACACCCCAAAATCTATTCCTTGCTATGTCACGTACGTTATATCCTTATCTTGCTTGGTATTCTGGACCACTCCGTATTGAATGTGCTTAATCTACAGGCAGTATGAGTTTCAGTCACACGTCGAAATTACTCGTAGTACGAACTTTATTACTATTCATGAACATATTTTGTAGGATAAATTTAGAATTATATCAGTGTTTTAGTAAAGTAAGCAGGTGAATTATGAAATGTAAATATATTAATAGATTTGGAATTTTAAGTTTATTTTTAAATGAAACGAAAGCGTGCCTTCCGAGATAGATTTATGACATAATTACGTAAAATTCCAGAAGCAGTTTTTTTTAAAAGAAGGTTTAACTTTTCTCGCAAAATGACTTGTATCACGGCGAATTCATGAGCCAAATGTTGTTGGATATGTAATAACATATACAAATACATTCGGCTTTGCTGAATCTTATATACCCTTTATATGTAAATTTAGTTTATTGAAGTAACTCCAATCAAATAAAAAAAAGAAGCAAATATTTGGGTGAAAAGGAATTAAAAAATTCAATGAGATTTTCAATGACAGACAGAATGTATATACTTTATGGGGTCGGAAATGGATATTGGAGAAACTGCAAACGCAATGACAAACTTAGTTGAACGCTTTTTCCACTTTTTGTGGTGAAGGGTATCAAGAATTGATGGAATTTACAATTCCGAATGATGGTGTAAATTAATGAATTCGCCAATGCTTTCACCTAGTACATTATTTCGCTTTCAATTGCTCACAAAAATTTTTTTTTAATTTTCGACAAAAACTTATTTTAGATTTTGTGCTACAATTATGCATATTTTGTTCTATTAAATTAGATAACGTATATCTTTCGTTATGGGTTTTGTAAATTCAATTTAATAAAATTTTGCAATCGTGTCATTATTGCACTCATATTTATTAAGGCCAAGATTTAGTATCATACTCAGTCTTACGATGTGTATATGTGCTCAGAAAGTATGATAGCGTGGATTAAAACGGCATGTGTGTGACAGACTTTTTGACAGAATTGAACGATTTTATAATCTTTTGCGAAAAAAACAAGAAAATATTAGAGCCATATGTTTTATTGCATTGGCGACTCCATTTTGGAAGTATTTTTAAAGTAGGACAGCATTCTGTCTGTGATTGAATCGTACGATTGTTGTATGATAGTGAATTCTGGCCTTTAATAATATAAAATTATATGATCTTCTTGGTTATAGCAAAATCAGTGTTCAAATGAACATATAAAATATTTATGTAACAAAATTCGATAAGAAAGAAGACCTTTCTAATGTTGAGCTTCGGCTTTGTTCTCAATCAAAGAGATGCAGGCAGCATTGAACTGTGATCAGTTACACTTTTAATATTTAACTTTTAAATATTTAACTAAAAAAAAATTACAGTAACTAAAATTCATTTTTTTTTTGTGTCTGCAGAAATCTTTTAGGTTAGGTCTATTTAGTCTTCAAAAAACTGACAAAATTTAAGAAGTTTGGGGCCAGAGACTTTGATTTGTATTCTATACTTTCGTCTAAGATTTATATTTTATGTTAATATTTGTCATTTAAGCTTAGATTTAGGTATCGTCAACGTAATTTAAAATAGTACATTTTTGTCAACTGAAAATTTTAAGGCTCGTCCTCCATGTTCTATTTGTGCCTTTATAATAATTAATTAAAAAATTATTTTGCCTCAAAAACAATATAAGAAGTTTAAAAAGAAGAAGAAGATTTGCAATTCTACTTTACTATCATACTTATACTTTATATCTTTTTTAACATTTTTTTAAAATTTTTTTCTGACGAATAATATTACGTAAACCATTATTATAATAACCTGTGTCTCTACAGCAAAAAAAACTAATAACTATGTAAATTAGCATATTGCTTTAAATCACGATAAGGCATATATACATATTTTTTGCTTGACCAAATTAAATAATTTCTATTTAAAATAACACAATGTTAATAATTAATTAATAATAAAAACAAATAAAAATAACAAAAAAAAAAAAAAATAACAAAAAAAAAAACACACGCTATAACATTTAGTTATATCTGAACACATTTGTGTAAATGTCGTCAAGTCCTTTAAATTATCTGACTAATAATTCAATATTAAAACAACATAAATTAGATGAGATATAGCGTTACACGTGCAAAGAAAATGGATTAGAAAAAATTAAATAAATTTTATTAATGCTTTCCTCTTGAGATTGCTGGAATATAAATTTGTTTTCAATACACCAACTGTATACACACACTCGATATGGTCTTGTATCAACATCAATCTCTGTAGCTTCGAGAATGCGATTTAAGGGAATTAAATAAACAAATAATTTGCATTCATTAACACCAGATACACTTCAATGTTCTTTTTTTTTTTCTTTCAGATTAATAAAATTAATAATTAGTTTTAACAGGGAAAACAAGATTAATTTATTTAAAGCTGACTTTGACAGAAAAGGTAATAAAGTAAAACAAACAAAAGTCATTTATTTTTCTAACACCTAAAATTTGCGTTCTAAGAAGTTTATTTTGTGGAAGAAATATTATATTAAATTTATTTAATATAAACGAAATTCGTGTATGAATCAATAACTAATAAATCTTTAAATACCCAAAGCCTTTAAACATACACACGCAGCCATAAATATGCCACTCACCTGCAAATACCCAGCAACCACATGGTAGAACGTTTAACTTAACGGGAAGTTTTCATTAAATTATTAAATTTTCAAAAAAAGAAAAATCTGTTTTTTTCGTGCTATTTTTTCTTATAGAGATTAAATAATTAAATCAGCGATATTGGTTATTGAGGGTGAAAGCACGTCTCGATGGCCATTTCGCTATCGCTTACTTAGCTCTTCAGGCAACTTCTCAGAAACATTTTAAATAAACAAAAGATTTTGTCTTTATTTTTCTTTTATCTTATAACTTTATTTATATATATTATAATTATATTCAAACGTTCTTATTTAATCAATTTTCTTGAGACATAAGACGTTTGAATTTTCTGTACAACATTTTGATAGAATCCACTGAAGATCTGTATGAAGTGGATATGCTTTGCCTGCAGTAATTCGTTTCAGTTTTTAGTTTTAAAAAATATATATTTTAAAAGAATAACATTAAATATTGTTACTTCAAGCAATCAGGTACAATTAATACAGGTTGGACCAAGGCACATTGATTTTACAGGTAATAGCATTTCTAAAACAACTACGACAATAAGTCCGTATTTACACTATGCATTTTTTTGAGGCATTTTTTTCTCAATTCTATATTTAAGTTATAGCGTTATGCGTTACCTAAAAGTAAACACTAGCAACAGTAACATACCCTCAAAACTCAAGCAATACCATATTGCTTACTCCTCCTGCTTCAAAAACACACAAAAATTTCATGCTAGTTTCATGAAAAATTGCATAGTGTAAATGCGGTATAAGTAAGCAACTTGTATTTTGTTTTTATAAAATATATTTTGATGTGTCAAATCAACCGACGTACAGTGGTTTGAAAACGATTTTTATTTTGGACAAATTTCGGTATCTTATGAACCACTCAATATATCTCAACAAAATTTTAGAGAAGCAGAGCAGAGCTGTTCCTCAGTGAATCTATTGAGGGTCAGACCTCTAGAGGGAAGGGGGGCTTCTGGGTAGGGCACGAAATTTGAGTACTCCGGATATATAAATTTTTAAAAATGTCATGAAAAGTTAATCCTTAACTCAAAAGTGAAAATGGGAAAACTGAACTTGAAAATATCTATAAAATGTGCTTAAATTTCTAGGGAGAAAATTGGCTTACAACTTTTTTGTTGTTGTGTTAATTTTGCCGTAGTACGCTTATTAATTATTAGATTATTAACCGACTTCAAAGAAAGAAGGAGGTTATACAATTCGGCTGAATGTTGCTTTTTTATGTTTGTGCCTGCAGAACTCAGTTATTTCTGATCCGATTTTGAAAATTTTTGGTAAATTACAGGGTGTCCCCATACATTATACATATTTTTTAAGTGTATTGTGAACTGTAAAGGGCACTTCTGTAAAATTTAAAATAACTGCTTATTACTGTAGCCCCTAATAACAAAAAGTTATACAAAAATTTAAATTTATTTATATTGGCCTATCTTTTGAACGGTTATAGACAAAACTTGCAAATTGGACAGAATGTCGATTGCTATGGTCGTTATAGTAACAAGTATTAATATTAAAAATTAGAAATTAAAGGATGTCCCAATAGTCAATTTAAATTTATGTAGACAGACGCTTGAAATTTACAACAAACCTGTATTGCTAAGCCCGCTATAACAAAAAGTATAAAATTTTGGTTGGAAGTTACAGGGTGTTCCAATAGTTGATGTAATTTAAAGTATGTGACCAAACATTTAAACCGTTATAGTCAGAATGCTGAAACTTAAAACGGACCTGTATTGCTAAGCCCGCTTTGGCACGGAGTTTATAATTTGAATTTAGAAATTAAAGGGTGTCCCATAATTGATATAGATTTACTTATATGGGTCTATCTTTTGAACCGTTAAAGACAAATGCTTGCAAATTGTACAGAATGTCGATTGCTATGGCCGATATAGAAACAAGTATTAATATATAAAATTATAAATAAAAGGGTGCCCCAATAGTTCATTCAATTTGATGTATATGGCCATACTTATAACAGTTGTAGACAGACGCTTGAAATTTACAACGAACCTGTATTGCTGAGTCCCCTATAACAACAAGTATAAAATTTGGATTTGGAATGTTTGTAGCTGAACTTTTTACCCAAAGCAAATGCGTATAAAAGAAAAAATAAGTCAACATTTTAACGGTTCCACCTCCAGCCCTTTCCAACATTTGGAACAAAATTTTAAAATTATTGTAAAATTCCTCGGAGTGAAAAAACCGATTAAAAAAGGTTAACCGGCTTTTAAGTCCGCGAAATTTGGCTACATGATCCACAAAGGATTTGGCAGCCCCGCAAATAATTAAGGCAGGGTATCCTCATTTGTAAAAAAAAACGATTTTTTGGAAATTTTTTCCCGTACCGGAAATTTATATATTAAAACAAAAAAATTTAAATACCATTTGTTTAAAAACTCTTTTAGCCAAATAACTTCAATATTTTTTAGGAAAAACTCAATATATTTTGATTTTGTTGCTATTTTAAATCCATATTTAATTTCTCAAAAACCCTTAATGATTTTTTCAATTTTTAAAATGTAGCCCGAAAAAAATAATAAGAATATTATTAATATAGAAGTCTAGATATTAAAGCTAGAGAAGCTTCTTAAACCTCGCCTCCTCTTGATTTTGTTTGATGTATAAACACATTTAGGACCAAACTGAAAAACACAAACAGCTAACAAAATCTGTTTACACACAATTCTGGTTTTTGCATATCAAATGAGCAAAAAAAAAATATTGTTTTAAAAAAATTTTAAATATATTTCCACAACATTTAAAAATATTTTTAATAAAAAATCTTCATAAATTTATAACCAATAGATCTATTTGTTTTGCATCTTGACGAGCATAACGTCAGTCTCCACTGCAGTAACTGATATCGAATTAAAAAATGTATTATTGATGTATATATTCTAATTAAAACATATAACAACTAGCATAATGTATGCAGTTCCCCAGCAAAATTTAAGTGAACAAATCTAAGGGAAAAGTGAAAAAACTTCGAGGGAAAAAATCAATCCCGATAACGGAAATTTTTGTTTAAGTGAAAAATTGTTCACGTGAATTATTCACGATTGCAATTTAGGGAAAATGGAAAAAATTTCGAGTGAAAATATATTCATGATAGGGGTGATAATCTGAAAGGTAGTGTATAAAAAATTTTTCATTTTAAAAGGGTATATTTACATGTCATTAAAAACGAAAAAATAATTTCACTCGAATATATCAGAATAAAATAAGTTAAAAATAAATAAATATCTTTTCTTTTAAACCCTCTGGTTGCGAATTATTTGAGGTAAAATTTATTTGTTTGTTGGGTATGTATTCTATACACAACCCAAATTTTTTTGCAGACAACAACACGTAAGAAGCTAGTTTATCAGAAGCACACCTACATACATGATAACCGCAATATTCATAGAAATGTGTAAACTCCAGGCATAACATGAGTATGAAAAAATTCTGTTGGTTTATTTGTTTTTGTTTTATGGTTAACCACAAGATAAATATTTATTTTTATCTTGATACTCACACACAAACATATGTATGAATTCTTCACACCCTGTAATAGGATCTGGTGGTTAAGTCTATTATTGTTTTAACCGACTTCAAAAAAAGAAGGAGGTTTTCTCTTCGTCTGAATGTTGTTTTTTTTTCTAATATTTGTGCCTGCAAAACTCATTCACTTCTAAACCTATTTTGATTTGTTTTTTTGGAAAGATTATGCTTACATATCGGTGCCGTTTTTTTATTAACCGTGTTTTATTAACCGTAAAGGGAACCGCTTTAAAATTAAAAAAAAAACTCTGTATCACTATAACTCCTAATAGCAAAAAGTAATACAAAAAAAATCTAAAAAATAAAGAGTGTACTCATAGGTGACGTAAAGCCTATCTCCTGAACCGCTGTAGAAAAACTCTTAAAAATTAGACTTAATGTCGATTGCTATGACCATTATAATAACAACTATATAACAATCTTTATATGCTTCTTAAAATAAAATACTAAAAACAATTAAACAAAAGTTATTACTGAATCAAAGTTCTCTGAATGTATAAAATTAATTTATTAATAACTGACCGAATTTGGCTTTTAATCAGCGTAATACATGCATACTTTCTTAATTATCCACTTAAACCATATTTGACCACTCTAATGCAAGCGTCCTCTTTGGCTTATACTTAAAAAAATTGTGCTCTAAACAAAATTTTTGTCTTCAAGCTATACGAAAATAAGTAGGCAGGAAAAACACTCTGGGAAATGTGGGCTGCTAATTGCAAGATCGATTCCCAGCAAAAAAATTAGAATTACTTTTGTGATTGCCATATTTTGTTACTTGCTTACATTACAGTTTGCAAAAAAGAAAGCAATAAGTGAACTAGTTCTTGAAGTAAAAAGAAAATACCTTAAAATACATACTAATGATCATTATTATTTCTGCCAAAAAATGCTTAACTCCACACACGATTACACTTTATACATTTTTTTAATGGGTTATCGATATTTTTGAATACTCACTCGAAATCTTTTTAAGAAACATCATTTCATAGTAAAAAATTATTTTTACTAACGTAACTAAATTTTGAATAATTCAGGCGGATTAAAAGATTGTTTCTTAAAGAATGAATGTGGTTTTATAACGCATCATGTGTTGTTTTGTTTTTCAAAATCGAGAAAATTTTTATATATTTTATACGCCTCTTTTAACATTACATACAATTCTGGACGTCAAACTATTTTAATCCCACTTTATGATAAATAAATTTTTTAGTTTAAGAATGGACCTGATAACCTTTCAAGTTGGGTTTTTATTAATTGATTAAAGACCTTAGCAACTCTTTTTACAAATTCTCTCATCATTCCTTTTACAGAGAAATTCCTAAATCATTTGATAAACTAATTATGGATCATTTGTGTTTTCAAGAGTCTTCAATATTGTAATCGAACAGCATGGCTTTCGTAAAGGCTATTCTTCTGTCAATAACCTTTTACAACTCAAAACTTTGGTTTACTGTTGTCTTGTAAATAAAATGCAAACTGAAGTGGTTAAGATAAATTTAAGCAGGGCAAGCAAGCAAGAAGAAACTAAATTATATGGAATTAACAAAAATTTTTTAAATTGGATAAGATCATGCGTTATCAACAGAAAACAAAATGTTAAATAAAAAGACGCTATATCTAAGCCAATCCCCGTTACATCCGGTGTACCTCATAAAGGCCATCTTGGAACCTTTTTTATTATTCATCAATAACTTACCTGGTGTCATCAAGAATTCTTTTATACTCTTTTATTTTATGTATATGTATGCGGATAATGTTAAAATATTTTTAAACATAAAATAAAAATAATGATTACAGGTTGCTGCAGGCAGATTTAGATTCTTTACAATCCTGATGTGAATTGAACTTAATGAAATTGAATTTCTATAAATGTAAATCTTAAATACTCTTTAGAGCGCAATTAGCAGGAAAGTTTTTGCAGTTTCAAGGATCTTGGAAATTTATCAGACCCTAAACTACGCTTCACTAAACACATTTCGCCAACTGTAAACAGGGTAAGATGTCAGCTTGGTTTTATAAAACTTTAAGGTAAAGAAATTAAAGAACCTTACATCACGATGCAACTATCTAAGTCACTAGTTCGTCCAATTCTGGAATATTGGTCAATTGTATGGGATCCATAATACAAAACTTACAGTAACGCAATTGACTCAGTTCAAAAACAGTTTCTAATAGTTTGTTTAACAACAATACTAGAATTCATTATATATGCCATCGTAGACTTGCTCTTATCAAGTTACCATCTCTGACTAGTAGCAGAACTATGCTAAATGCCATTTTTGTTTTAAATACAATTAACGGTAAAACTTGATCTTACTTTTTTAATTGAAAATGTTTCTTTTTGTGTTCTTCAGCGTCCTTTCCAAACCTACTTTCTATTGGATATTAAATATTTCAGAGCAAGCTATGCACTTAATAAATTATAGCTTTTTGCTGCTTATTCTTCAAACGAAAACCTGATGAAACTTAATATTTTGTTCTCATTGAAAATGAATTAATAGTCTGTAATAATTATAAATTCTTCGACTTGAATAAATATAAATATAAGAACTGCTTTATTAAAAATCAAAATCAATATTTAAATAGCACAATTGTTACACTTGAGAATTTTATTATTGGCAAAGTACGGTACTGCTTAATTTAAGATACAAAATACCATATTGCTTAGAGACTAAGATTTTATTTATTTTGCTTAAGTCATACACAATGATTAAGGTAGGAGTTTGTTGTTCCACTTGAAATATTTAGAGTTATTGAAATATTACTTTACATGCTTGAATATTCGATTTTTTATTGTTTCGGTAAATGATCAGCTTAAGAAAAAATATAAGTCTTATGCGAGTGCGTTTGTTTACAATGTTTGTGGGCAAACGGTCCTAAAAATTATGAACAAATTAATTTAAATAACAAGTTTTCTACCAGTTAAAATTGCCAATTAAAAAATTATACATATTTGGGTTTTGAAACAAATTTAAGAAATATTATAAATATTCTTTAATTCCTCCAAAAATGACTGAATATCTAGAAGAATGCTTAAAAAGCTATTTCTAAAGGAAACATAAAAACTCAAGAAATCTTTTTTTTGAATAAATACATTAACTTAAATTAGGTAATACGTTAAGAGTATATGAAATAAAAATACGTAAAAATATATTCTTAATGAACCACGATTTTTATTCAGTTTTAGTATTTTTTGTAGGGTTGTGTGTATTCTACTACTACTTTTCAGATCTATTTTTAAATATGGTTCGAATTGTTTTTTTTTTAATTTCTTTTTTGACATACTTAACAAAATTGATATCTAGATATTAAACTTATAAGTAACTTGATTTTGAAAAGAGTTGGATCTAGCTGCTGTTGCTTAGATACTCCCACCTACCAAGACTGACGTTTTACTTTGCTATCAGATTAATATCTACGTTGCTGTTATATCACCCTTGACGAATAATTACATCAGTTTTTTCCCTTAAAGCTACATTTACTTATTTCCGATATTTTTATTATTATTATTATTTATTATTTTATGTCAGTACCATGCCCTGCGTGTTTCCATTAAATGATTTAAATTAAATATTTTTAATTGTTCACATTTACACTTTTATAACGCATCTCATCTGATGCCTTTTCCAAGGCCCAAGAATCGCTGATGTCCTGTGAAATAAAATAAAAAATTTCTTATATTTAAAGCAACACTAAATGGGATGCCAACTACATAAAATTACAACAACAACAACAAAATCAAGCCATGGAGCTTGTGTTTCTTATAAAAATTCAAAGTATCCGCCATAATTTCATTTCGGTTTAAATTAAATATTTGTTATTTATTATGCTTTTAAAAGACGTCTCAGCTGTCCTATTTTTTATGGAAATTTATTAAACTATTTATTATTCTTTTGTTAATTTCTAAACCTAGAATATACCCAGTTTATATTTATAGAAATTTTGATGGGCGGGCTCTATATCAAATGCTCTAAACCTAAAAACGAAATAATAAATCTTGCCATCATATGCACGAAAGTCATTGTGTTATTGTTAATACAGAAAAGAAATAATATATTCAAATGTACGAATAAATGTTTGAGAGTATTTGTATCTATGTATGTACGTATGTGCATGTGTGTATGTAAATTATTTGTTTTTGATGTTTTGTATGAATTTACTTGATATTCTTAATATTTATTATATATTTCTCATATGTGTACATTCTTTTATATTAATTTATATTCACAGATTTCCAAGGACGTCTCGGGCGTTCTTTAAAAGATTAATGATTATTAGCTTGTAATGTTGTATTTTGTCAGTGTTTACTTCTATATATTAGTCAGTGTATATTTGCAAAAGGAATATAATTATATAGGTTTGTATTTACTAAATACAGGACAAATACATATTGTTGTCGTAAATGCATGAGAGCTGCTTAAGTAAATTTGCAAATGTCCATAGGGTTGCTCTTTAAGCGGTTATATAAAATTTTGTATTCTCTGATTTTAAACCTAAATTTCTTTAAACCTGAAAGCCTTTTTAAACATGTTATGCATTTTAAATAAATCTTATATTTTGTTCATTTTTCAGTAAATATTGATTTTTGATTAAATGATAATTTTGTTGCGTTTGTTAATTGCTATAAATAAAGTGGCAAGCCAGAAAACAATACGGTTCATAATATACAAGAAATATAACATAAATAAAGTCGTGTTAAAAAAACGATCAGAATAATTAAGATCACCGAAGTTTATTATTGAGGCCATTTTGCTCTAACTAAATAAACTAAAGATTTTTGTCGAAACAAGTAAAGGCAGTAATCAAAGTTTAAACAAAAACAACAATAATATGGGAATGATTTTATTTTTCTGTAACGAAAAGTAAGCCGTATACAGTGGATAAAGAAAAATTAAATCATTCCTTGATGATTGTTGTTTTTGCTTAAACTATGATTTAGCATTGATGCGAGTCATGCTTTAGTTCCAAAAATTGTTTACTATTAACCAAATATTAATAATTTACCTTGTGTATGTTCAAGCTTTACTGTTACACAAATAGACATGCTGTATGCATATGATATTAAGAGTAAAGCAATTTCAAGATTTTTATTACTTTAACTATCTTTTAGTGGACGTAGGTATTTTTCAACATTTAACTAACATACTGCTTCTTGAGAAAGAAACGAAAATCCACACCCACACACACTAATTTTCCTTTTATTAAGATGTTGTTCACAAAGTACACATTCTCATAACTTCTAAGATATGAATATTTAACTGAGACACACAAATACGATACCGAGAAACTAATATTTTTAAATTCATTTGTCTAACTATATTTCAAAAACGTTCTATATCTATGTTTTGACAAACTGCCGGATGAAATAACGTGCATGAATTTATGTAAAACACACATACATTTATATAAAACTATTTACATATTTCGCAGATAATTTATATGCGAAACGTAGTCAGTCCGTTATTCAGTCATTTAGTTTTACACAACTTATAATGTCTTGTTAGATATTTGCTTCATTTGCTTACAAAGTATAAACGTAAAACAGAAGAACTGAAGTATGAAATGACTAAATGAATTGCTGGTTATTAGAGCATTTTCGGTCTTTTCTTAGTGTTTTAATTACATTTTTAACAAGTTTTTCGGAAGGTTTTGTATCAAATAAACTTTAAAAGTTTTGTTTCAGAGAATTTTTTTAATTTTTGTAATGTTAAATATAATTCAATGAAAAACAAGTTAAAGTGCTATATTCACCATATATGTACGTCTAGTTTAGTGAAGTAATTCCAACAAAAAAAAAAAAAAAAAAAAAAAAAACCAATAATTTAGGTGACAGAGAAAAATTGTTCATTTACCAATGTAAAATAATGATGAATTGCACGGGCGGGCAGACGAACATCGCTAAATCGAAATGCATAAAAATTTAGAATATATGTATATAATTTATCGGATCAGAAATGGATATTGTAGAAAATGCACTCAGAATGACTAACTGAGCTATAAGTTTTTCCGCATGTTTTGAAGGATATACAAATAACTTCAGAAAATAAAGTGACCAATTTTTTAAAAACTATAAAATTTCATTCTTAACATTTCTATTTATTTTCTGTTAATAAATTGCCAGCAAGAAAAAATAATGTAGTTGAGAACGGATGGCCATTTTCATAGTTTAATGGAATAAGTCATAAAATGTAAGCAGATTGTCACAAAATATTCAGTAAAGTTTCTTTAAAAGCTTCTACGAGGGCTGCTCTATATATTTCTGGCCTAATAGTGAAAATGCGAATATTTGAAATCAAAAATGGTTTTATTGTTTTTCAAAGTATTTTCCAGCATGATTTATACACTTTTGCATGCGTTCAAACCAGTTGTCGAAGCACTTTTTCCACTCCGATTGAGACACCTCTAAATAATGGTTTTTGAACACTTCAACAGCTTCTTCTGGCGACCACCATTTTTTTCTTGATGTGCGGAAACAAGAAGAAGTCATTAGGTGCCAAGTCAGAGCTGTACGGCGGATGACCCATTAATTCGACGTTTTGGCCGGTCAAAAACGCTCTGGTTTGAGCCGATGTGTGAGAGCTCGCATTGTCATGGTGAACAATGATTCGTCTTCTCTTGTTGGTTTTTCGAATTTCTCCGATGACTTCAGGCAAACAAATTGTAGTGTACCACTCAGAAGTGACCGTCCTACGTTGCTCAAGAGGAACAGTCGCCACATTACCAGTTTTGCCGAAGAAACATGCGACCATTTGCTTCGAAGTGCTTCTTTCACAAACAACTTTCGTTGTATTTTGCTCGTCTTTGAAGACCCACACGGTCGATTGTTGTTTCGTTTCGGGCTCATACGCATAGATCCATGATTCGTCACCTGTGACGATCTTATAAACGTCTTTTGAAGAACCTCATCGTATTTTTGCACCGATCGACATGAGCCTTTTTTGAGCGACTTTCAAATTGTGCGGGATCCAACGAGAACAAACCTTTTTTACGGCCTGGTGTTCATGCAGTATCGAATGTATGCTGGTGGAAGAAACGTCCAAGGATGTCTCTATCTCTCTGTATGTCGCATGTCGATCTTGCATTATGAGTTCACGCACGGCATCAATGTTCTCTGGCACAACAGCCGTTTTTGGACGACCTTCACGGAATTCGTCTTTGAGCGAGCTTCGGCCACGATTAAATTCATTATACCAATTTTTCACAGTGCTATAGGATGGTGCTTCATCGCCATACAAAGATTTAAGTTCATCAATGCACTCTTGTCGTGATAATCCACGTCGAAAGTTGTGAAAAATGATGGCACGAAAATGTTCACGAGTTAGTTCTATTTTTTTCTATATTAATTTTTTCAAGTCACTGTAAACAACACAAATATAGCAGCCCTCGTATAATAAGTATAGAATTAAAAATATTTCACTTTTTTTAATATTTACAGTGTATTTATATTAAATATGATACTTATTATATCTTAAGGAAAATTTAGTTAATTATTACCGCTACGCATCACAAGAAAAAATTACTTTTATACTAAAAAACAAAACAATATTTAATGAATAGATAAATGAAACCAAAAGCATTACTAAATTATAAATTGCAAATAAAAAAATAAACTGCAAAAATATTAAATCGAGGAATAGCAGAACACCAAACAGTCGTCAATTGTGTATAGAGTCAAAAACACCGAAAAACCTTTAACGCTCGGATATTAAAATATCAATTCCAATTTGCATCTCTAGTAGCCACAACACAGCAGGGGATGTTAACGAATATAATTTTTGTTTTGACTTATTGACATCGTATTGTGTTATTCATAAAAAACCAATATATAAAATTAATATATCAGCAGTATTATCTTTTTTTATATTCTTTATACAATAACTTAAGTTTTAGTACGTTGTTTTTGTTTTCTGTTTTGTGGAATATATTTTTCTTGTTAGATATTTTAATAAATTTATATCTTTTCAGTTTCTTGTTTATTGTCTGTTTCGTTTTATGATGATCTAATATTATATTATTAACATAAGTGATAAATGATATATTAGGATAATAAAAAGAAATATGATTATAAAAAATACAGTTATCCCTATATACTTACACATATTCAAATCAACATTCAAAAAAGTTGATAATAGAAAAATAAAATGGAAAAATAAAAATTGTTTATAAAAATTTGCTACTAAAGTTACGTAAGCAATAGCTACAAGAGGATAAAGCGAAAAAGTTAAAATATAAATATATATTGGAAAAGAAGGTCTTATAAATGAAAGAGTATAAAATGTCAGACTTATGGATATGTTTTAAGGCCAGGCTCAAAGGATGATGAAATAAAAAATAGTCATGTACGCAAATAAAATACTATCAATGAAAATAATATATTGCAATATTATCACATGAAGCGAAATACCCAAAAATATCGGCTCTCATTAAGAACAAAAATAGATAAAAGATTTTGCAACAATAATTATAAAACAGAAAAAATAAAAATATAATTTTTTTCCTTATCATGTAACAGGATGTAATATATTATTTTTTTACCGTATGCTTGTTTGAAGCGTATGTAAATTAAAGTGTCAAAATTTATTTTTATTTCCTACTTACAAGGAATTACAAAGTTGTCCGACCGTTCGGGCATTTTATGCACTTTTACAAAATTTTTTGGGATTAAATTTAAATTAAATTTATTTTCTAAAAATTTACAACATTTGATTGTTTCAGAAACTTTACTTTCTAATTTTGTAGTTGTCGGCGTATTAATTACAAAAATTCAAACATTTATATTTTTGCATTTGAAAAACTAATTGTAAGTCTATCTGATAAACCACGAAAGCGCTGCTTCCAAACCCCAAATTAATTTGGGCGTTATTGTATTTGATTTCATTGGCATTTTGTGGTCTTAAATGGTGTAACGAAAATACATATAGTTGTAATTTATACCCGGAGTTACCTAACAAGCGTCCTCTTAAATCACCCTTCTTAAAAACGTTGCTTGATAACTGACTTATTAAAGATTTAATCATATGTACTGCCTCTCCATCTTGCCACTGGACCTAAAATGTGTTTCGTAAGTATCTAAAACTATTCGCTCGCATACTTACCTCTTTTCGGCCCCAACAACGCAAAGCCACCAGAACCTGTAACTTGGCTGAAGCTCCTCAGCCTCATTTATCTAATTCTATTTCATCCTTGGCCATGTTTATAATTTTTTGAGCCGTTTCCTTATTAAACCTGTGTCTTGAATTAAATAGATGATTAGGTAGTTGAAACTGATCACTTCTCCTTTTAAAAGTTTTGACATTTTGGGCAAGAGTATCTACAATAATTTTCCGTTTTAGGAAATATTTGCATATAAGTATCTTTTAAAAACTCACCTATTGTAGAAATAAAAAATATTGGCCCATATTCATAGTTAAAGAAAAAAGTCGACTCTTGCTAAAATATTCTCTAAAATAAAAAGCTCTTATTATCTTTTTTGCTTTCATAGTCAAGAATAAAGTATACTTTAAGTTTAGACGCCTTCCACTGCGTGCCAACTGTAATTTGATAAATGTTTTCATACAATTTCTACACAAACATTTGAAAAAAGTAACCTTGTTTTTATTTTGTTCACTTCGGTATAAAAACCAGATAAAGAGTATTGTGTTCTTAAACCAAATAAAATAATTTTGTAAAAATGAGTTAAAAACAGCTTTAGGTAGTTTTAAAATTTAGAGTTGACTTTCTCTCCAAAAGTATATTTTAAATTGTCTATAAATGAGTTAGAGTAGATTCTAAAGTAAAACCGACTTTAGCTCCCTTAAAGTATACTTTATTTTAACTATGAATATGGGCCATTATATTCATTGGCCCAAATTCATAGTTATAGAAAAAAGCCGACTCTTGCTTAAGTATACTCTAAAATAAAAAGCTCTTATTATCTTTTTTTCTTTCATAGTCAAGAATAATGTATACTTTAAGTTTAGACGCCTTCCACTGGGTGCCAACTGAAATTTGATAAATGTTTTCATACAATTTCTACACAAACATTTGAAAAAAGTAACCTTGTTTTTATTTTGTTCACTTTGGTATAAAAATCAGATAAAGAGTATTGTGTTCTTAAACCAAATAAAATAATTTTGTAAAAATGAGTTAAAAACAGCTTTAGGTAGTTTTAAAATTTAGAGTTGACTTTCACTCCAAAAGTATATTTTAAATTGTCTATGAATGAGTTAGAGTCGATTCTAAAGTAAAACCGACTTTAGTTCCCTTAAAGTATACTTTATTTTAACTATGAATATGGGCCATTGTATTTTTTATTAATAGATTTTCCCACTTTTTTAATAAAAAATTTTACGGAAAAAATGCTTTTCAAAACTTATTAAAGGTTTAAAGAAGGGTAGCTGCTACATTAAATATTGGAAATTTATTAATGATTAATAACAGCGTAATAGTGCTATTAAACATTTGTGAATACTACTTTAGCGATTTTTTCTTATTAACCTCTTATTAAGCAGTTTAAAATTTTTGTGAATAAGGCTGTTATACTGTAAATACTTAAATCGATTCCTCCTGCAATCATTTACAAATTGCACTTAATGCTATATTTATAACCAAAATAAATTGTTTAAATTTTATAATTAAACTAGATATTACTGGTGCACTTCAGGAGTATTCTTCCAATCCATCCAATTTTGTATTTGATTATGCACACAAATTTGTAAGTAACTTGTACGAAATTTTTAGACCCTTTCTCTTACAATTCAAAAGGTAAACGATAACAAATTTTAGTTTTGTATGAGAGGTACTACGCCTACTACGCCAATCCATCCAGTATTTTGCTAGACTAGGCATATTAATGAGGAAGTGTATAGTACAAACAAGGCGAATTAAATATAAGGTGATAGCGGTGGCGAATTCAATTCTTTTCCTTGGTATTCTAACTGTCAAACTCCATATATAAAAAATCTGTATAACAGTTAGATAAATTTTTTATATATGGAGTTTGACAGTTAGAATACATGGCAAAAGAATTGAATTCGCCACCGCTATCACCTTGTATTTAATTCGCCTTGAGTACAAAAAATTAGTGCTCTATTTTGTGTGTGAGATATTAATTCTGCTGTGTAACTTTAGACATTTTAACTGCAGAGTTATTTGTGCAAAATTTTACGACTCTATCTATAATAGTCCTCTTGGTACATTAATTTGAAAATGTATTTAAAGATTAATTTTGTAAAGTGGTACTACAATTTAATACACGTTTAAGATTGACCTTAGGTAAAATATAAACGAAAAGAAAATTATGGCAAAAATGTTTAATAAAAAAGATGTATGATGTATTTCTGTGTCAATCATAAATTCTCCAAAGGGGCTTGTGTAGATTGTTCCCCTAAGTGTGTAATTCATATTCAAAACACATACATACATACTTGTTTTATATTTGTGAATATATATTTAAATTATAAATTTTCTTTGTTCTGCATTTTTTTCTTTTTATTTTTTTCTTTTTCTCCTGACATTTTTTTGTATTAAAATTTTTTTTTCATTTTTGCGGGCATCATTTTTTTTTAATGCCATCAATCAAATATTTCCTAATGATATACATTTACAACCCTCATAAAAAAATAAAACAAAGTAATAGAATAACATGAAAATTTATACATATCTATGTAAGTATGTATGTATGCATAACAATATGACTGTTTTATTTTAGCACATCCCGTGATTTGAAAAGAATATTTTTACATAATCTACATGTGTGTACATTGTGTTCACATTCATATATATATATATATATATATGTACAAATACATGACTTTGTTAAGACCTTAAGCTTTTAAGTACATACGAGGGCTGCTCTATATATTTCTGGCCTAATAGTGAAAATGAGAATATTTATAATCAAAAATGGTTTTATTGTTTTTCAAAGTATTCTCCAGCATGATTTATACACTTTTGCATGCGCTCAAACCAGTTGTCGAAGCACTTTTTCCACTCCGATTGAGACACCTCTAAAACATGGTTTTTGAACACTTCAACAGCTTCTTCTGGCGACGAAAATCGTTGACCACGCATTTTTTTCTTGATGTGCGGAAATAAGAAGAAGTCATTAGGTGCCAAGTCAGGGCTGTACGGCGGATGACCCATTAATTCGACGTTTTGGCCGGTCAAAAACGCTCTGGTTTGAGCCGATGTGTGAGAGCTCGCATTGTCATGGTGAGCAATGATTCGTCTTCTCTTGTTGGTTTTTCGAATTTCTCCGATGACTTCAGGCAAAAAAATTGTAATGTACCACTCAGAAGTGACCGTCCTACGTTGCTCAAGCGGAACAGTCGCCACATGACCAGTTTTGCGTAAGAAACAGGCGACCATTTGCTTCGAAGTGCTTTTTCCACGAACAACTTTCGTTGGATTTTGCTCGTCTTTGAAGACCCACACGGTCGATTGTTGTTTCGTTTCGGGCTCATACGCATAGATCCATGATTCCTCACCTGTGACGATCTTATAAACGTCTTTTGAAGCACCGCAATCGTATCTTTGCAACATTTCTTTGCACCAATCGACACGAGCCTTTTTTTGAGCGACTTTCAAATTGTGCGGGATCCAACGAAAACAAACCTTTTTTACGGCCAGGTGTTCATGCAGTATCGAATGTATGCTGGTGGAAGAAATGTCCAAGGATGTCTCCATCTCTCGGTATGTCGCATGTCGGTCTTGCATTACGAGTTCACGCACGGCATCTATATTCTCTGGCACAACAGTCGTTTTTGGACGGCCTTTACGGAATTCGTCTTTGAGCGAGCTTCGGCCACGGTTAAATTCATTATACCAATTTTTCACAGTGCTATAGGATGGTGCTTCATCACCATACAAAGATTTAACTTCATCAATGCACTATTGTCGTGATAATCCACGTCGAAAGTTGTTAAAAATGATGGCACGAAAATGTTCACAAGTTAATTCCATTTTTTTCTATATTAATTTTCTCAAGTCACTGTAAACAACACAAATAATGGCCGTACGTCAAAACGTTTTGAGTACGATTATGCTTTAAAATGACAAACTTTCCAATGGAAATGTCAGATTGCACCTGGCAGCACTCAGTGTTGCTAGGCCAGAAATATATATAGCAGCCCTCGTATATGTATGTATGTGTAACTTATTTATATGACAACTTGTTGTTTTTTACATGAGTTGTTGTATTTATATTTCATGGTATTTTGCGCCAAATTTGGTTGATTCTTTTGTAGGATTTTGTTAATGTTTTGTATCATTCTTTATGTTTATATATATGTATATATTTATATGCCTTTTGGAAGAAAATGTGAAATTTTAATTTGACTCAGATGAAAGTTATTTATAAGTTGAAGGATATTCTCAGGACAAGTTTCAAAATTAAATTTCTAAGAAAGTTATTTGTTTGAGATACTCAGAACTATATAAACTAATTACACAGCTTTATTTCCTCTTAAAGGAAATAGCATAAACGTCACGTATAGATTTTTGTGGTGTACTAAACCATCATATTAATACATTTCAATTATAAACTATAGACTTAATCCGATATAGATAAATAAAACACCATAAAAGGCGTGATAAAACAAACGGGAAATTATTTCAACCCAATTTTTATCTGTCCAACAATTTCTAAATTGTTAAAAATTATTTGAAAAATAATTGTGTGTGCGTGATAGACAAAAAATTGTGACTGATTTTTTTGCAAAAGAGATTGTGAGTGAGACATGACCAAAAATGTAACTTACTTCTCACACAATGTCCTAGAATTAGTGAATATAGAAATTAAGAATTTTAAAAATTGTTCATTAAGTGCGTCAGTTTGTTTTCATTGACTGGCTTATAGTTGACTATCACAAGTGAGATTGCAGTTAGACAAATTGAAATGCATTTGAGCAACTCTTATGTTTTTCTTTCTTTTAGTCATTTGCCTGATATTGTATTTCCGTTAAAAAAAAGATTAGAAAATATTGTTAAGACCCAAAATGGTGAATTTTTTATTTTTCTAGGTCTGATTTTTGATTTTCATGAAATACATGTTTTAATTAGAATAAAAATTAAAAACTGTATACAAAATGAACAGAAGCTCTTTTGTAATGTTTGAGATAAAATTTTTCGATAATCTTTGAGCAGCCTATTAATTACATCTACCGATTAAACACTCATTCAAAAACTGTTTTAGCCTAGTTGACGCTTAAGAAAAGATATGAAATTATCTTTAATCGATTTTTCGGTAACAATAAGCTTTACTGTTCTCTTCTGAAATTATACGATATTACAAATCCAAAAGTTAAAACTTTTTGCAGCCAATTTACTATTTGAAAAATTAATTGTTTTAAAAATATAACAAAAATTTTTAGATTTTAAAACTAAAATCAATATTTGTTAATGTTATTAATCATTAAAAGAAAATTATTCCAGGTCACATCTGCAAGACTTGTTACTTAACTAAAGAGATGTATAATATAAGTTTGCTTTTTATTCGCTGTACTAATTTATTGTATCCGCCGTTGCCTAGGTCTAATTTTAGAGCCTTCTAGGCACTGTGTAATATATTATATACTCGTATTATACTCCGGACATGTGAGAAATCCATCAAATTGGTTTGGATATAAATTTCAAATATCTTTAAAATCAAATTTTATTAGGATTGGTTAATATTCATGAAATTGCGCCTTTGACCTCTCCGTCACTTCGTCACTCACCATCCCTATTCCTTTTTTTTAATAAATAAAGAGTATTCTACCCTTTAATTTAATATCTAACTATGTTTAGAATTTTATTAAAAAATGAGCATTTCCGTCTGTCACTTTTATCCCTTTGTTTCTCATCTAGGTCCTTAATCTAGAAACAGATATAGATGAGGACTTTATGTATTTATTTTCAAATTTCATTTAAATCGATTATCCGAGACTTTGTGAAATTGATTTAGATGCATAAAAATGACCGATTTACCTTTTACCATTTTTACCAATTTTACCACTTTTACCTTTTACCACTACTTTAATATATAAATACCCTATTTTACTATGAGAACATATATCTACCCGTGTTTCAAATTTCATTAAAATCGCTCGTTTTCGCGTGAATGACGCACAAATAAATTTACAGAGAGATTTACATATAATATATATTATACTAACGGACCCGACGAACTTCGCTTCGCCTCAATTTTAAGCCTTCAGACAAGCCTTAGCCTTAATACAACACAAATACTTAAATTTTCAATGTAATTTATTTGATGGAATCAGTAGAGAGCGATTTGATGCACAAAATTTCATACAAAAAATCAATTTTCGATTTTTCTAATTTTCTGCATTTTGCACAATTTTCCATGATTTTCACAAAGAACTTTCTATTTTGTGATTCGGAAAGCAATTAAGGATTATATTCACGCAAAATTCATGAAAAAACTCGATTTTCTATTTTTCCAATTTTGCGACTTTTCCGGAGGGATTTTTTAAAATTTTCTTCCGTAAATAGCTTCTCCTCGAAAATACGAATAACTGACAAAACATTTTACAGAAATCGGCCTAGCCGTTCCCATTTTATGAATTACTATACATTTTTTACACCATTTTTATATATATATATATATGTATATATAGAAGATTGTGAATTATCTCTGAAAAGTCCAAAAGGGAATATACATATATACAAATAAATCATGTATACATAAGGGATGAGCTATCCCGTGATTTTTGAGGAACATCGTTACCAGTGAACATGACTTTCAAATCACCGTTCTTTAAAGTAGTTACTGCGATCACCGTTTGCATTTTTACTAAATAATATTTTATACAAACAATAATCGTTACGGAAAAGGTATTTACATCTCTATATTCAAAGTAGCTGTAATTAAATTTGCCCAGAAATATAGAATTCGGTAACACTGATTGGTTATAGGTTCAAATAAAAAAGCACACAAAATTTTCTTTTACATATGTATGAATAGCTGTAAAGAATAGCTGTTGTTAATATGTAGAAGCTAGAACGAGACACACAGCAAAGACACTGCTTTGACATATGAAAGAATGAAAGAATCAAAAGTACTTATATTTCTCTTCAATTCAATTTTGTATGTGTGCAAATTTAAAAGAACGTTCTTACGCGGAACTATTACGAAATCTATGCGATTTTTTAATCGCAGTGATTTAATCACAGGTACTGAAATATTGCTCATCTCTAGTATACATAGATAGAGGCATACGTACGGACAAACATACATACGCATAGTTAAACAAATCTACTGAAATAATTTAAGCAGTAAAATAAAATTTTCGAATTTTTCCAGTTATAAAATATTTAAAATTAAAATGAGTTTAGTATTAATTACTTTGTTATTCATATTTATAGTATAACTTTATACAATATGTTAAAAAACTTTTTATTAAAAAAAAAAACTTTTCTTCACAGTTGATGAAAATAAATTTAACAGGATTATTGAAATGCAAACATTTAAAAGTTATAATACATTAAGCGTATAATAGCAATTAAATTGATTAATAATAAAAAAAACGTATTTTAATATTAATTGATATTAATTTATAAATAATATATTTTTTGTAAATTTTATTTAATCTTCTTATGTTATTCGCCTTGGCTATGACTGCCTTGATTTAAATAAAACAATAAAGAGCTTAACTAAATTCCACTATTGTAAGATAATCCGTTAAACTTAATTTAGAATTAAAACCTTTTTTACGAATTGCAAAATTTTAAATACATTATGGTGTGATAGAGAAAAACCTCAAACGCTTTTTGCAGAAATTGTGCTAATCCAATAATGTTTATTTTAGGTTGATTATTTCACTATATTTGCACCCTTCCCCATCCAACGTGCTCTACATTATTTGAAGAATATAAATAATAGTTACTTACAGCATAAGGCAAGTTTCTTTAAAACATGACCTAATCTTTAAGAAAAATAAAACTACTTTTAAGCCATGCAACGGGCAAACGAATACGACAATTTATATGGTAATATAAAAAAGCATTAGAAACCACATAAAAGCGTAAAAGCGGACAGAAAACAGAACAAAGCTGCAAGCTTAAATAATCTTGATAGCAGCGACCCAAAAATCTATCGCCATTTTCACATATTTCCCAAATGCATTCCTAACACTGCACACGAACATAAAGTGCAAAACAAAATAAAACTCTTTTAAAAACAACCACTAACTTACCTTTATTTTTAATATTATGATGGCAATCAGCCACGCATTTGTTTTGAAATGAAATTTGTGGATACTTTTCTTGCTTGTTTTAATATATTATATGTGAGTACATAAGGCATGTAAAGGTATAATTTTTTCTTGTAAATATACGAGGGCTGCTCTATATATTTCTGGCTTAGTAGTGAAAATGCGAATATTTATAATCAAAAATGGTTTTATTAATTTTCAAAGAATTCTCCAGCATGATTTATACACTTTTGCTTGCGCTCAAACCAGTTGTCGAAGCACTTTTTCCACTCCGATTGAGACACCTCTAAAACATGGTTTTTGAACACTTCAACAGCTTTTTCTGGCGACGAAAATCGGTGACCACGCATTTTTTTCTTGATGTGCGGAAACAAGAAGAAGTCATTAGATGCCAAGTCAGGGCTGCACGGCGGATGGCCCATTAATTCGACGTTTTGGCCGGTCAAAAACGCTCTGGAGTGAGCCGATGTGTGAGAGCTCGCATTGTCATGGTGAACAATGATTCGTCTTCTCTTGTTGGTTTTTCGAATTTCTCCGATGACATCAGGCAAAAAAATTGTAGTGTACCACTCGTCACCTGTGACGATCTTATAAACGTCTTTTGAAGCACCGCGAGCCTTTTTTTGAGCGACTTTCAAATTGTGCGGGATTTAACGAGAACAAACCTTTTTTACGGCCAGGTGTTCATGCAGTATCGAATGTATGCTGGTGGAAGAAATGTCCAAGGATGTCTCTATCTCTCGGTATGTCGCATGTCGATCTTGCATTATGAGTTCACGCACGGCATCAATGTTCTCTGGCACAACAGCCGTTTTTTGACGACCTTCACGGAATTCGTCTTTGAGCGAGCTTCGGCCACGATTAAATTCATTATAGCAATTTTTCACAGTGCTATAGGATGGTGCTTCATCGCCATGCAAAGATTTAAGTTCATCAATGCACTCTTGTCGTGTTAATCCACGTCGAAAGTTGTGAAAAATGATGGCACGAAAATGTTCACGAGTTAATTTTTTCAAGTCACTGTAAACAACACAAATAATGGTCGTACGTCAAAACGTTTTGAGTACGATTATGCTTAAAAATGACAAACTTTCCAATGGAAATGTTAGATTGCACTTGGCAGCACTCAGTGTTGCCAGGCCAGAAATATATATAGCAGCCCTCGTAAAATATTTTTTATTATATTTTTTTTTTAAATGTTAGTGTAATTTATGCCCAAACTTTTTTTATAGAAAAAGTTCAGCGACAGTTTCGCAGATTTTTGTATGGCTTTTAGGTCAGGCTTGAATATTGGCGGTGTAAAACGAAGTTTAATTAATGTCAAACATTTTTTTTGTTGATAGTTGCTTATTGAATGTTCTACGTTAAACAAACGCCTCACCTCATTATTAGTGAATAGTATTAGGACCCCTGATTTCTTTAAATTTTCTTTTCGTCATGCATAAAAATACAGCATAAAAAAGTTTGAAATTTTTTAAATTAATTACTTAGATTTTGTATTTTATTCCATAAAAGATGACTTAAACTAAAAACATGAAAATGTTTCCAAATTTTAACCGTGGATAAAATTAAATAGGTAAATATCTGGGGACAACTAAGTTTTTTTTAATAAATGCGCCTGTAAATATTAATTTTATTACAGCGAACATTATTAATCTAATATCTAAAATACATTATAAATGTCGTTGAATGATTGTTTATTTGTTCGTGCGCCAATCACGGCTAAACGCCTAAACTAAAACTTGAAACAGATCTTTCTCCTAAGGGTAACCGTATATTTTCAAATATCGTACCAGAACTTTTTCCAATAATCTGATTGAGTTTAAATATGTAGCTGCTTTAAAGTTCTATTAAGGTATTGATAATTCTTTACATTAAAATGCTAAAAGAAAGTTTACACTAAAGACTTTAATAGTTTTAAGGAATCGCTAAAAACGATAAACTGGTAATATTCACCCTTATTCTGTTTGACGTCGTCAGCATCGCCATCAATTTTGATACAACATCAACTCAACTCAACATCAATACTAATTGGGTATTCCCTAATAAACTAATGACGACGTTGACTGTTGATCTATAATATAAAAAAATAAAACACATCGCTCCTTTATTGCAACGTCGTCATATCTCAAAAAAACTTGAACTTGGCAAAATGCTATTTAAGTTTTCAAGACATAAGTCCTATGATCTAATTGCCGCAATTGCAATTGCTATAACTTCGGTTCAGCTTGGGATATAAAAGTGATTTTTTTTCAACATGTACAGAAGGTCTAAAAGAGCAGTTACTACAAATTTTTAATTTTTTGAGATATGACTATGTTGCAATAAAGGAGCGACATATCTAATATTTAAGTCAGTTGATTCAATTTGCTTTGTATTGTATTAAGTGTTTTTGAAAATTCAAATTTTGTAAAAAAATAAAATACCTATAAACAATAAAATAAGCAAAACTATTACAAACAAATAAAATAAATAGTATAAGGGCCATTATTACAACTTGTCGTTAGTTAAGGGTAGGATTTTGTCTGCCTAATAAATATCATTGAATCATTAAAACCTCCAATTTTTATTGCTATTATTGTTATTATTATTAACAATATTAAAAAAATAATAATTAAAAGTGAAGTTTTTATAATGAAACTCATTTATCGGTCCTACAAAAGCCTGCCTTTACTAATAGGTTTTTTTTTATTGGGATGGATTCTTTCTAACTCTTCCACTAATTTTTGAAATTGGCAGAAGTTGGTAATTTTAGTTTTTTTTCATTTCTTTTTTGTTATTTTAAATATTTCTTATTTTATTATTTTAAATATTGCTGTATACTTTTTGATGTTTAAAACTTTTTTCTTTACACACAACTCAACTCAATATCAAAAATGGCGACGACAAACTAAACGGCAACATCAACATCAATCGTTCTTAGAAAATACCAAACATATGGCAACAGTCATCGATTAATGACAATATTGACAACGGGAATACCGATTTACAACAAACAAAGAAAAACGACGTCGTTTTATGTTGACGTCGCCAAACAGAATATGGGTGATTATTATTATTGTATTCCTCAACTCCCACAGTAGTATAGGGCGCCAATAACAGCAGTTATCCATCGGACTTGTTTTGTGTAATGGGCCTTAGTTCATTCCAAGATATACTCAGTTGGTTCATAACGGATTACGTCTGCCGCTTCCTTTGATGGCTATTAAAATGTGACCTTCTTGTCACACATAATAAAGCATTCAGTACTTTGTAACCGAAGACTTTACAGCGGTCCTTTTAAACTTTAATAAACGTTATGACCTGCCTTTATGCAAAATCTGATAACTGAAGTAAAATCCTGTCTTAAAATATTATTCAGGTGGTTGATAGCAAATTATATGAATTACTAAATAGATTATAAAAGGATCGTGCTGTTGTACAGATCAGAGCAACAGGAAAACTTTTGGTGAAGAAAAACTACATATTTTTTAATGACAAAAAAATATAATTAAAAAAAAAAAGCCTCTAACAATTTGGTAGAAAAATTAATTTCTATTTGTTGACGTGCAAATCCAATCAGATTCTGTATTTGGGTATCTTTGGCCACTGTATTGGTAGATTGAATCTGATGGGTGCCGCTTCTTCTGAAGATGCATTAATTTTTAAATTTATTGTTCACGCTTTTTTTAAATGGAGAATATTGTACATACTTTACGCATATGAAAAAATTATAGCAATTAAGCCACATGCGTTAAAATAATGTCACTAAAAGATGACTTTTTATGTTTTATTTATTTTCTTTTTGGAAATCTTAAAATTAGCGTCGAAGTTCTAAGAAAAGCTATTTTTTAAAGATACTTACTTGAATTAGATTAATATGATTTTAGTGTGATGGCGCAACAAGGAGAGGTAAATTTTCTTACAACACTGTATTCAAATCATATATGCAATTTAAATGATCAATTCTTCAAAACAGATTTAATCTTTCTGTCCATCACGGTTCGAAAGATAGCCACATACTTCAAATCACATTAACTAATGGGACACTACCCATGTATTTCATCTACAAACTTTATCCATGTTAAAGCAGATTTAGCAATACAGTTCCTTGTTAATTTCATTCGTGGATCTGCAACTATTTAACAGTTGGCAACTTACGTGAAATTACAGAAATTATATGGGCTCCCTTTAATTTCAAAATTTAAATCTTATACTTTCTTTTGTAGTAGACTTAGAAATCAGGTTCTTTGTAAATTCCAACCGTCTGTCTATAACGGTTTTACAGTTTGGCTCTTTATTAAATTACAAAAACTATTGTAACACTCTTTAATTTATGATTTTATTAATATACTTCTTATTATACCAAACAACTTAGTGGACATTCTGTCTAATTTTCAAGTGTTTGTATATAACGATTAAATTATATTATTTTGGGAACACCCTTTAATTTCTAAATTTAAAGTATAAACATGCTGTAAGTTTCAACTGTCTGTAATATCATTTGAAAAGTTTGGCCACATATATATCAAATTTCATTAACTATTGGAACACCCTTTCATTTCTAAATCCAATTTTTTCTGTTATATGGGAGTTAGCAATAGAGTTTCGTTGTCAATTTTAAGCGTCTGTCTACAACTGTTTAAAAGTATAAACTATTGGGGCACCATTTTAGAATAGTAAAGTTGTGAATTGCTCTAAGTTTATAATTTGATTTCATTAAAACTTTTAAATAAATCGAAATTGATATTCGACTTAAGTTTGTTTATTTCTCCACACGTTATATTTTTTACCTGCCTTTGTTAATTTGTATAAATTATAAAGGAGGGAAATAATAGTAACAAAATTTAAACTGTTTTAATAAAAATGTGTAACTATGTCCAGGTTAACACTATGCAATTTTTTGAGGCATTTTTTTTCTCAATTTTCTATTAAAGTTACAACGTTATTCGTTATCTAAAAGTAAACATTAGCATCAGTAACATTCCCTCAAAACTCAAGCATTACCATATTGCTTACTCCTTCTGTTTCAAAAACAAACAAAAATTTCATGCTAGTTTCATGAAAAATTGCATAGTGTAAATGCCGTATATTAGCTAGACCAGGGTTCGTAATATTATTTAAAAAAAAAAATCAATTTTTCGAATCGCCATATCGATTTTCAGTATCCCCAATAAATATTTATCTAATTGCTGGATAAAAAGCAGGGGAATAAATGAAAAGTTTATTTTGAAACGTGTCAAACAACAAAAATATAAAATTGAGCTTTTGCTCGATTAATGCTTTATGAAGGTAAATACATTTAGCGAAAAAAATTTGATGCAAACTACAATCATATTCGTAATAAGTTTAGCTTTCATGTTAATTTGAACGTGTCTAATGCAAAATTTGTTTTAAAAAGTATGTTAATATTGAAAAAAAAATATGAATACTAAAAATTATAAAAATTAATAACTTACGAGAAAAATATTAATAATTTAAAATTAATATCAAGGTTGCTAGAAAGTTTTCTTTAATGTACTCAAAACTAAGGAAATGTTGTTTAACACGTTTTTAAAATAAAGCATTCAATTATTTAGTCGAATTCGACAACTTTATCGTCAGTTGTTGTTTCTGCTTTTGAATAGATTAGTCGTACGCTGCAAAAACTCAAACATTTCACTATATTTTGTGGGTTATTTCCTTAACTTCATTAGGAATTTTTTAAAACTCATAAGTGGTGTGTGATGTTATAATACTCTTTCATTTACGTTTATTATAAATGGCATATTTCCAAAAAATTTTTTTATTATGCGTTGAGCCACCATCAAAATTGCTAATACATATGTAAGTGTATTTGTGCAAGCTGTATAGAAGTAGAATAACACTTACAAACAAACATTAATTGTTGTTTGAAAAATAAGAACAGGATACTTGTATTGTTATTACCCGTGGCCATTTTTAACAAGCAAACTTTACAAATAGTTTTATATTCTTAACACACACACACACACACATTTGCATTTGTTATATACTTATTTACAAACAGGGTTCTTTCCATGTTTGCAATAGCTGAACTTATGCATATATTTTATACTCATACGCCTTTTAACAAAAGAGTCATGTTCACTTGAGTAAGTTTTTTTTTGTAAGTAACAGAACATAGTGCACAGTTGCAAGGGTGCCCCGTATACGTACTGTTTTTATTGAGAGCAACGATGTGCAAGTGGTGCACGTACATGTTTATGAATATAGTTTACAAACTATTGATTTATATTGAAAAGTTATCAAATGCAAATTAAATACTGTTTTATTAATAAAATAAAATTCATTATTAATTTTTAGAAGTTTTGCCAATTTACTTCTTTATTCAGAACACATTTTTACGTCATGTCCTTAGCATTTGTAGAAAAAAATAAAAAAAAAAATAAATGAATAAATAATATAAACTTTAACAAAATTATCATTTGAAAAATTTTAAACATTCAAAACATGAATTTAATAATCTTGCATTTGGTATACTCTAACTGCCTGGCCCACGATATCGACTGCTATCGTTCGCATGGATTTTCAACGACAAACAGCTGATTTGCGCCCCACTTAAAGTTTTCAACACGACAAGTCGATCGACAACAAATGCGTACAAAAACGTAATCATTTTCATACAATTTTGCGCCCCAATATGAAATGTCTTGCGATCATAAATGTCAAAATCAGTCACTTGTGTTGTGGTTGTCGACAGACACAAAAGGAAAAAAATTTAACAAAACAAACCAAAAAAATAGTTTATTGTTTATGTTAAAAATTTTATAATGGAAAATAAATGGTAAATATAAAATTAGTAATAATATTATACAATTTAAACCATCAAAAATTATTTGTTTAGCATAAAAAAATTAAGTTTGAAACAGCTGCAAGTTCTTGTAGAATATATGGAAACAAATCTAGAGTTCGCAAGAGGATCTGCTGTTTATGGAAGCAACAAACTCTCAATGGAAGAGCAGTGGGTAAAGCTCACCAAGAAACTGAATTCGCATGGGCCACCAATGCGTAGCGTTGTTGAGTGGAAAAAGGTAAGGAACTGTGTAAATTAGCTGCCCCAATTGTTCGTAGAACAAAGCAAAAAATATCTACAACAATTTTTAAAAAAATATAAATGTTTCCATTTTTTATAAAATAAAATTTTACTGGTGCTAAAATTTTGCATTTTTATTGCCTAATTTACTTGTTTTACCGATTTTTATTTTCAAACAAGCGTTTAACGTCTGAAATAGTTGATGTGGCAATATCATCAACTGACAATACGTAAATTGATTACATTAAAAACGTAAGTCCTAGCGACCGACAAGTCGAAAGATAGTGGGGCCCGTATGAGAACGATAACGAGTGACTTGTTGTCGCTTGCTTTAGTTATCAATCGACATCGTGGGCCAGGCAGTAAGTAAAATGTTTATTTACTCTGTTCTTTACCATACGATTTTAAATAAAGGTGTTTTCTGTCTATTACAAAATACAAAACTTTTATTTTTGTGTTAAGCTAGTTTTGTTTTAAATAAATATTACATAAATTTATTCAGGGCACAAGCTACACATAAAAATATTCTAAATTTAATTTAATTCTTCTGGCTTTTTTGTGAAATCATACTCAAGGAAATCAGAAATGAAATTGTTTTTAGAAATCAATTGAAAAAAATTACAAAAAGGGAAAATAAAATTATTGAATTAAGTTACCAGTTTTGAGACAAAAAATTTAATAGAAATCACGGGTAGTTTTAAAACTGATCCCCATTTATCGTTCTTTTGATTAAGTATGGTTTACTAATTTTTTATTATCAATGGCCACATAAAATTTAATTTAAAAATTTTTGAAATTAATTTAAATCGCATCTATTATGGTCATAGAAATAAAAGGAAATAAGCCATGATTTAATTTCAATGAAAAGTTTATTCTTTTAAAAATCTACCATAAGAAAATTTTGATTAACTTATGTTTGAAAAAGAAGATTTTGGAAAACACATGCATATACTATTTATGTCGAAATGTTTAAAGATCATTTGGGTACAGCGCTGTCCTTTCTTTTACAATGAACGGGTTTTGTTGTGGGTTTTGACCACCGACTCTTAATATTATCGATTTAAGAAGAGATAATTACGATCACCTAAACAACATATGTGCATTTCTCCAATGTCGAACGCGACATTCGTACGCATTGAAAGTAAACAAAGAAACCGTATGTCGAAATAATATTTTATTTTGAAAAAAGGCGAAACTTATAGCTCTTGATTAGCACTATAATTGGTTGTAAGGTTAATTTTAGGTAACTGTTTCTTGTCAAGGTAATTACAAGAAACCAAGGCATTCTCATGCGACAAAAACTGAAGTCGCTTTAAAGGCGAACAGTTTAAACACTGATTTCAGCGAAACCTGATGGAATATTTTAATGCGACTTATTTTAAAATATAATGCATTGATGAATCTGAATAATAGTTGTTATTTGATTCAAAAATTTTAATTAGTTTATTTTTTATTTAATTTTAATAACTGTCGTACGTTACATATCGCATGCGACATTTTGTTCCATCAAACTTTTTCTTGTTGTTTTTTATTTTTTCTTTAATTAGACATGCATAAGATGATTATAAGTTATTTTTAATATGTTTAATATGTGTCCCGGTTTTTTAATTTCTAGTTTTGTAATTTTGCTTCATCATCCTTTAACCTTTAGTGCGACAAAATTATTTACTTCATATGGGTTCAATAAACTTCAATAAAACGAAATTGCCATATGGATATGTTTTCCCCGCAGTAATACATTTCAGTTTTTAGTTTTAAATAAAAAATATTTCATAAGAATATTATGAAATACTTAGATTTGAAGGAATCAAGCACGATTATGAGCGAGCGCCAATTTTTATACTTGATGCTTTTTTCTTATTTAATATTTCTCTATCGCTCACATTGATTGAAGATGCTTCATTATTCCAAATAATATAGAAAAATTAGAAGCAGGCGTGGTGTTTTTCTCGCTGCTTCGAAGGAGATGGACCGCTCGTGCTGATTTTCAGTATGTGAATGGCGTATTTAAATTTTGTCTAGCTCATCTATAGCCTTCGCAAAGTTTATTTCGACCAGACGACGGACGGACAAAGGGACATCACTCAATCGACTTCGCTATGCATAAGAACTCAGAATATATATACTTTTTCACTTATTGTGATGAATACTCTTTATTCTGAAGTTTACGTATATTATAATTTCTAACTTTATTAAGAGGATGTAATGCAGCATTTTCCAAATCGCTACAAGCGTCATCAGCATCCTTCTATCATCTATCTACTTTAGGTTGTGTACATTCTAAGCATTCTTTATTTAACCAATTTTGAAACTAAGAATACGAGAAATATTCTTAATCAATCTATAATAAAAGCTTTTTCTTTATTCTTCTTTCTGCAAGTAATATAAACGTATTTTATAAGTTTATAAATTATAGCATATTCATATTTTGCTTATAGGATTTCGAAAACGGCAATAAAGAAAATATTGTTTTGACATCATATAGTCAACCAAAAATATAATTTAGGAATATTCTTGGAAACTTCAATTGTTTTAACTTAAAACATTTTCGCATCTAAATCCCAAATATTTTCTCATTGCACGCAAGAACTAGCTGAATTGTGTTATTTTGCAGCTAACGTATACAATTCGAAAGAGGAAAAATTTTTTAAAACACAAAAAATAAATATAAAAGTAGATGCTTAATATATCTTTTACCAAAACCATTTGCCCTATTCACAAGCCCCCTAGTACGTGCTAAGTGCTAACAAAATACAACGGTGCTAGCTGTGTTGTTGGTAATTTTCATGCAAACATGCGATACAACACTTAGTACTTTTTTTCATATTTTTTTCAAACGTTGTATTTGTTTAAATGTTTTATGTTTAAATGAATTATTATTTTTGTGTTCATGTGTGAATTATATTAAATTAAATTGAATTAAAAGATATTTTATTAGTTTTATTTATTTAATTTATTGATTTGACTGATTTATTAGAAAGTTGAAGTTGAAAGTTGGCAATATAAAAACTGTTCTTTAAGATTTAATATTGCTATATTGACTCGATTTCTAATATTTTGTATAGTACCGCCATCACCTAAAAAAGAGATGATGCCTTACGAACACAAGCACCATTTCCTGAAGATCCCAAGCAGTAAAGTACAATTTTAAGTTGCAAGTCAATGCGTAGTTGGAGCCTTTCGCCAATTGTGTGAAAAACATCGTCATTTTTTAAAGGCCGTAGTCGTATCATATGAAGAAATCTGTTTTCATCAAAATATCTTAAAACCCGATTATGCCATAATGATGATTTTGGTAGCCCTAAATGTATAATTCTGCGACTGAAGAGCAAGTACATTAGGTTCATCCTAAAAATGTCTTGAATTTCATCCTCACACAAAAAATTTATTAATTTACTTTTTTCTCCCCCATTTGGCTTCTAAATAACAAATGATGAATAGCACTTTTCTTCTTCTTATTTACTTTTTGACGTATGAAGTACAATGTACAATGGCACACTGATACAATGGTTGTTCACAAAGAAGTAAACAAAAGGTAGTATGCAATACTACCTACACCTTAGCAGAGCTTGTATATATATGTATATATATGTTTTCAAATATATAGTTTTTTTTTTGTCATAAAATGTACATGTTTAATATAATGACGATATTTGGGATAAACTTGAGTTATTAAAAATCATTGATAGATTTTGTTTATTTTTTGGTGAATTTTTTTTTAATAAATATTTCAATGAAATTTTAATCATTTAGTTAAGTTCCAATTTTTATAACCCAGGGTTTTTTCTGAATCTTCAGCTTTTAATGAAATTTCCAAAGAAGTTTAATATTTTGGGTATTGTTTTTTGTTTTTATTAGAATCAATACTCAGGGATGACCGCTACTGGCAATGCATTGTAGAAGAACAAGAAAGTTAGGTTATGGGATGTGGGATAGTAGTAGTAGTAGTAGGGAAGTAAAGTGAACATTTGTTGTATGCACTTTATGGGGTCGAAAATAGTTATTATAGTGTTTACAAATGAAATAACAAACTTTCCACCTGTGGTGAGGGGTGTAAACACAAAACGGCTTTCCTTATTAAATACAGAAGCTACTAAGAAGAGAATATGTCAAAAATCAGGTCATTCGCTCACAAAGTCTTATATAACGTGCAAATAGTCTACTGGGACATGTATTTCAATTGATGTATAATTTGCAAACTTAAAAAAACAACTTTAAGAAAAGAGTGAATTATATAAAAATTTCGATCGACATAATGTTGGCTTTTAACGTTGTATTTTCTAGTCACAATGTTTTATGAAAAAGTTACACTATAAATATTAAGCTGTGGACAAAATGCAGAGAAAATATATTTCTGTTTAGTGATTCATAAGTGAATAAAGAATATGGAACCAAAGTAAGTTTTAACACAAAGTTTGATGTTCTTTGAAATAGATTGTTTTTAACACAATGTTATATGGCATACGAATACATTTTTTTTTTGTGAAAATATGTGCATTTATTAGGTTTTGGTATATAATGATTCTTTTTTGAATTCTTATTTTAATTTAAATTTAAGCTTATTCCACTTCTAAAGCTTTAATATATAATTATTTTACTGGCACATTTGATTGGAACAATTTTATGGAAATATATACACAAGAACTTTTTAAGCAATACAGTGTAATAATAATAATATTATTATTAAAAAAAAGTTGACGACAGCTATCTTATCCAGAAGCAAGAAGCTAATATTGTTTGTAAAGCTTAAATAAATAAATATACAAATAAATCTTATTAACATACCCACACAGGAGTGGATTTGCACTCCTTAGAAAAAAATTAAAATATATTTATACCTTAATATGTATCAGAATGCCTTAAATCAATGCAGATAATAAAAAATGTTGGAATATTATGCTTCATCTTTTAACTAAATTTTTTTGACAGGCTAAATAATGAATTGGAGTAAAATATTTGGTGTTTATTATTTTCACTGGGTATTTCTGAATTATGCAACGTCTAAATTTTAATGTTAAAAAAGTGACGTTTACTTTATTCGATTACAACAAATATTCATAGGGTTTAGTAGATTTTTATGTCTACTTTTCACTGAAGTTTTTTTACAGTATAATAGCAACTTTTTAAGCAATCTTAAAGATTGTTGAATTTATTAGTTTCATAATTTTAGTTATAATCTGAATATTAAGACGAAAAATGCGTACTTTTTGCATAAATTTAAACAACAGGAATTGACTAGTTTTTTAGTACATGAACAGAAAAAGCATGATTGTCATAACTCAAAATTTTAAATTTTGGAGTTAAACATACAGAATTGTTCACAATTTCAAGCTTTATATAGTGTATACGTTTCATCTTTATTTCTTTTGTACTTTTTTCGTTTTAAAAGAATAAGCCGTTATTTCATTTAATGTTTGGAAACTTTCTCAATAGGAACGACACATTTGAATTGTGGAGTAACCTTCATACCCCTTTCTAATAAATCATCACATTTCTTTTTGTGACTGCATATAAAAAGACAATGTTTTGAGAATATATTGACTTATTGTATATAAAGTGTTTTTTTTTTAGTTATGGCTGTGTTGATGAAAAACTTAATTAAGTAAAACTCTTTTCACAAATAACGACATATTTTAGTTTATGACACAGTAGTTGATATATTTTTACAGCAATAACGTCATAATTCAAACATTCCACATTGTTTGTTCAAGACCTCCCCTTTTATTTATAATTAATAATAGTTTTCCTTAATATATTTTTTATTTATGAATCCTTTTACTGATTGTAGTGGGAACTTAAGCAGTCTGGTATTTTTATAGATTTTTGACACAATTTCAATTTAAGTTATCTCCAAATTTTTTTTTATGAGTTGTTGCGTTCTGTTTGTAAATGAGCGATATCTTCTCTGTATGAAATGAATGAGTTCTTAATGAAAATCGTCTTAAATTCCATAATCTTATGAAAGCACATACCATTCTTGCATCGATAAAATAGCGAAACGAAACCTACATTTCGTCAATGTCAAGAGAGTTCCCGTATGAGCCTCTTCACCCTCTGCTGCACGTGATCAAGTAACTCCAAAACAGTCTGCCGAGCACAGGCCCATTTATGAGAGTTGTATTCCATATTTGACCGGATGTAAGTAGTTTAAATAGCAAGAAGATCACATGGAGTGAAATGTATTTTAAACGGTTTCAAAAAAGCCGAGGCACTTGAAAGCTTCTTTTGAGACTTGAAACGTGTGTTTAGTCCATCAAATATTCACTTAATTTTTATGCCCACAAAATCAGTAGCTTCCAATTCCTTAATGCTCTTATACCAACCATAATTACATATGAAGAACTTTTTTCAGTCGAAAGTCTGTGCGTAAAATTGCGAGCGTTGAAATCGCCTTTATGATATCCCATCAATAAACTTTCGTATAGTGCGATCTCAGAAGAAGCTCGAGAAAAGTTATTATGAAGGTGAGCGAAACATTTGTGGAATTAAATATTTTTGGCGGAAGTACTTCTGCCCTAAAATAACAAACTAATGGTTTTAACAAGGCATGAGACTTTTATAATAAATTCCTGAGAATCGATTACACTGTTTGTTGCTGCAAATTATGAAGATCATTAGTACATATTTTAAGCTATTCTCTTTTAACTAGTTCCATTGCTACTTTCTTCTTTGCGAACTAATGTAATGTGTTTTATAAGCGAGTAACAAGAAACATCAATCACAAAAGTAAGTCATTATACAGCAAGTACTTTTTAAGGTAATGTCTAATTTTTTGCGGGGTATATATTTAAAATTGTATATCTTTTATTTATTATTGTAAGCAAATTACATATAAAATCTTAAATATGTATAAATTTCTAAAGACACTACAGTTTCGTTTACATATACTTTTTTGTTTATTTAGGAATGTTCTTGATTTACTTTTTCTTTGTTTTTTTTTTTTTCTTTAAGTTAATCATGAGGTTATCAAATTGGCAGTATTAAAACAGAATATAAATTTATGTAAATCACAATAATATGTTCTTAATTTAATACAATTGTGTTAATTATTAGTAAAAAAATTAATAACAGACATTAACTGAGAAAAAGTGTTTTTTTACAAGATTTTTTGTTAAGGTATGTCGTTAGTTAAATATGTACTGTGCAGTACCGTAACTAAGATTTTTATAAGGGGTCATTAGTTATATTTTAAACGCATTTTCTCCCAAAAGCCATAAATTGCGTTTTTCCTCGTTATAGATTTCGACGAAAATAAAGCTACAATGCCAATTTTCGTTGTCTATTTGCGATAAAAGGCAGTCTTAAAAAGTTTAATATTAAGATATCATCCTTAGAAATAAACTCTTAGAACCCTTAAAAATTTACCTGAAACTTTAGGAAAGAACTTCAAAATAATTATCAATTAAGATAAAAGAAAGCAGTACCTACGAATAAAGTTGTATTCTAAACCCTACTTACATATGACGTAACAGAGTCTGTAAAATATTTACCTTTTTTAAGAAATTTGTTGAACGAACATTTACCCTAAATAAAGCCTGTATTGGAGTAGAACCTAAAAACAATTTTAATTATTCAATCATCCCAACACACTTTTCAAGGTGAGTTATATGAAATGCCAATTTTCTCTAGCTCGTAGAAAGGAAAGTTTCTAATTCCTATTTATCTTATTCCCTTAACCTCAAAATTAAAATTATTTATTGTCAAGTAATCATAATCGCTCCCAGACTGGCAAATTATCTCATTGTTTCCCACCTTGCCAAATCTTTAAAAGATTTTATTAACAAACCTAATTATGTTTCTTATGATTCTCACAGCCTTTGTGTTCAAAAACTTTTAAATCATGGAGTTGATTTACATTCCCATGCTTTTTAAATTGATATCGAGGAGTTTTACTTTTATATTGACATTAAATTTCTAGAATCAGATATTACAAGTTACATTATGGGTTTCTTAAGTTAATAAAAAATATGTAAATTAATTTTTGCTTATTTATGTACAAATTAGTTTTTACTTACATATAAGAAACGAGTAGTTGGCTTTTTTGTGAACTTATGTTTTTAAATATTTTTTGTTAGCAACCATTTATAAATAAACCAATAAATAACTAAGACTTTCTTTTTAGGAAATGTTTGCAATTACGGGACCATATTCTGATTCAATTATACATGCACATGTTAACTATATTATGATATTTGTGTTTTTTTGCATAAGTATAACATTTAGTTATGCAGCATGGTAAGCTATTGTTATGATTCCAAGATCACCTGTATTGTTATTAAATGTAACAATACAATGTTTTGTGTTCAACTATATTATGCAACCGTAATATTTTGCTTTAGTTTAGGTTACCTTATTTTTATTTGCGTGTATGTTACATAAAATGAAAAGTAATATTTATTAAGAAAACAATAATGCAAATCCTTAGCTCTCACCCAATATAATTGTTATATACCATTTAAAATTCCAATTAACATCATTTAATTATTTAGCATCCTACATTCGTTAATTATTCTTAAAATATATTTCTCTTCTTGCATCTTTATTAAGCAACTTTTTTTTGCATGTCATTAAATTATATGATTTTGATTTCTAACATTAATACAATTTTAATTTCAATTTAGTTTTATTTTTCTTTTCGCTTATTCAACAATCGATTTAATATTAATGCTCTTGTAATGGATTATTTAAATATCAAAACGAAGTGCTTACTTCCTTGCCACAAAATATTTACATAATGCTTGTATACCCTCTTGGCTGTGAAACAGTTTGCGTTTTTATGATTTTGACACGATAAAGATGAGATTATTATTGTGTCAAATGCAAGATATTGTAGTAAAATATTAAATGTTCTCTTAAGGGAATAATTGCTAAGGGGAAATATATATTGATCTATAACTTGAATTTGGCATATTCCGATAAAAACTATTATTTTGTGTTAAAGGGTTTTGGTGTTTGCAATTTCTTAAATTTTAAAAGAGGTTTTTTTATATAAAAACTTTAAGAATATTTTTATGTGTACACTGATGTATTTAAATCTATATGTTGTATTATATTATTCAATATTTCATATTAAAGTAGTTCAAAGATTTAAATCATAATTATGTAATTGTTAATAAGTTATCAAAATTATTTGTATTTTAAAAGATTGAAATGGCTTGCAATGAATTTTAAATTAAAACGTTATTTAGAAACATATCCGACTGTACACATAACACTAGGCAACAAAACAAATTTTATTGTCTTAGATATTTCTGGCCGATCCTAAGGGTGTTTTTCACGTTAATTGCGAAAATGGATTTTTTATCACGTTATTTTTCTCAGAACATTTGAAATAATTTTTCACAGTTGAATTTAATTGTTGTTGAAATCCCAAATTCTTTAGCACTTCCTTAATCTGAGGTCTATTAAAATTGCATTTTTCATCTTTGCCTCACTGAGTTAAGACTTTTTTTTAGTAAGTTAACCAGCGTCCTTTTTGTCCATGGCTTTTACAAAATTTATAAAAAAAGTCCTAACCTAATAGGTAGAGGTGACCAAAGAAAATTTTTTGGATTGACCAGATAGACCAGATATGAGAACAGCCTTTAAACTAACTTCAAATCACATTTAAGAATATCTGTGCAAGGCAAAACACCACCTTATTTAAAAAAAGAAGGTTCGCTTTGTGATCGTAAGATTTCACTATACCTAAAAAAAATTAAATGGCAAAATTTGGGTCCTTCAAAGAATTTTCGAATCGTTTAGTCTCACATTCGTAGACTAGATATAATAGAAAGAATCTAAGTACTGATTTGGGATCAGCGCGAAAAATACGTATTAGGTCTCTTATGTATGTTTGCTTGGAACATTAAAGTTTTAAGTCATTGCTATAAAACGAATGCATCATTTTCAAATTGTTCTAATCTTTTCTTTACTATTTCTAAGTGGAAGGCAATTAAATGCACTGTAGAGATATTCGTAGTGCTCTTACTTTTTCAATTTGAATTAGTTTTCATTGTGCACACACAGAAAAAAATTGTTAAAAATTCGCTTGATATGTTGAAAATTCAATTACTTATATAATATTTAGATTATTATTATTAATAAATTATAATCTTGATTTATTTTTTATATTAGGAGCTAGCAAATGATATTTTCCTCTAAATGTTAGTTGTAACACCTCTTAAAAAAGTTTGTGTCTCTATTAAAATTTATTCTATTAAATGAAAGAAGCAACTAAACTTATTCAGCACGTTACTACTGAAAACCAAATTTAGGTAGTCAGAATCAAAAAACTTTATTGTATATTCTGAATATCGAAAAATGTTCGACATAATAAAAATAAAATTTGTACACGTGACACGAACAATCAAAAGTATTTCAGTTGAAAAAATACAAAGATTTATCAAAAGTGGTAAAAAGGTCTCGAATACTGTTGAAGACTAAGTTCAAAATTATCCCAAAAAGACATTTATAATTAAAAATAATTTTAAAATGTTTAGTACACTTCGTAGCAGCAACACGTGCGGTATGGTATGGCAAGTTGAAGATACTATGCGAAAAAGGAGAAATCAAGATGTAAAGTAAGGAGAAGGCTGAATTCAATGGTTCGAATCATTAAATTTATAATATTCCTATAATTTATTTTTATTCCTATAATTTATTTTTAAAATAAAAGTATATACTAAAATATTTTATTGTTTTATTTAATTCACAATAATATTTAATAGTCGCCCAAGATTCATTTTTTTAAATAGTTGTGAGTGCTATATTCATTTACTTATTACAACCGAATTCAAGATAATACACGCAGCCGACAAAATGCGATTGGCAAACAAATTGGGTTCTTATAACGTATTTCTTTTCTCTGTGTAATAATTTTAACAAGGCATGAGACTTTAATAAACAATTACTGAGGATTGACTACATTAATTATTGTAGAAAATAACGATGACAAACTAGTTCAATTACTACTTCCTTTTTTGTGAAGTAAAGTATTGTGTTTTGTAAGCGAGTAACAATGATAATCTAGCGATTATATTTCAAATAAGCCCACAACTAAATAAGTATTTTGCTGCGATTTCATTCTAACGCTATAGAAAGTTACTAAAACGGAATTGTAAAAAATCTTCCATGTAAATTTCGATTCAAATAATCAATAAGAAAAGAATTTTACGTCTATGTTTATACTAATTTAGGCGTATAAAAACATGAGATTTAAAGCATTTACTTGCTTATTACAGTCTATAAAATCACTATTATTTTTGTTTGGTTTCGTTTAAGATTTTTTAACTTTTTTTAGGTATACAAGAAACACCATTCAACATGCATAAGTTCGGTTTCCAAGAATAAAACGCTTAACTTGTGTAAAAAAGGGTACGTAAATAACTAAAACGGAACGTTTTTTTTCGTTATGTTCATTTTTGTAAATAAAAATTATAGAAACTATAAGAAGGAATGATCTACTAATTTTGTATTATTTTTACTTGGGACCACAAAATGTATATTGAATTAAGTGTACGCAGTCAGAATAGAAAAAATTGAAAACCAAATGAAAACGTTTTGAGAAAATAAAAACGTCTTTTTATTGCTTGCTTATTGATTTTCTGATTAGAGAATAGAGTGCTTAAAATTCATAAAGCCTTACCTATATGTTAGAAATTCTTATGCTCCTGGAGAATGGTGAGGCATCAACGCCTAAGATTTGGAGAATAAGATACTGAGAGCGCATATGATGGTGAATTTCGTTGCTCATTGGCTTGGTTAGTTTTTAAATTTATTTTATTTATTTATTTTCTGTGAGACATTATACCCTGTTCATACATACGCTTTGATTGCGCAATTAAGGAATATGTGCAATTAAGTCTTAATTGAGCTCAATTTACTATATAAGAATTCAATTATTAAATTGAGAAATAAGTACTTAATTGCTTCACTAATTGAATAAGATGCAAAATGCAACCCTTGCCAACAAGTATGTTTACTTTGGGAGCTATGTTCAGTGAGAAGAAAAAATTCCTAAAATTGACAAGCCGCAAGTAAAAAATATAAACAAACAAGTAAAAAGAAAATGGCGCGTCATACGAACATCGCTTTTGATACTTCCACTTTCAAAGCAACAACAAAAACCCATGTTGTTTTTGTAATAAAAAGAGAAACCTGCTGGGCCTACGACACTACCTAGTAAAATAAATATGTCTTCTGCTAATTGAATAAGCTTAATTGAGCATGTGTGAACACCAAAATTAAATTGCGCAATTAAAATTAAATTGACTCAATTAATAATACATGTCTGAACAGGGTACAATGTTAATGCTATTCGCAAGACAAGGTTGCGTTTGGCGCTCCAATTTAAGGTTTTCTGATACACAAAATAATTATACGATTTTTTTTTTTATCAAAGCAAACAATTTGATCAGCGAAAGGCTGTCATTAAAAACCATTGGTTTTAGTTTTGCTCGCATACACAATCCTTGAATAATTTTAAAAATTTAATATATTTCCATTAAATGTTTGCGAAACGTTTTATTTGCTTTCATACACTAGCTTAAATCATAGTCACTAATAACACATTCAATTTTTATTTATTGAACATAAAAATTGTTATTATACTATAATTTTTTACTTAATATTTACTAGTTTAATATGAAATCAAAAATATAGTAACGTTTTTAATATTTAATCAAAATCGTAATCTCTAAATTTATTTCTTTATTAATAAATAATTATTAAGTTAACTTACCTTACAATTATTTTCTCATACTACCCCTGTCGAAGGTACAAATGAACCATAAAACTATCATTTCAATTACTTTACTGACAGGTTGTAAAGTGTTAAAGGAAAAAAAGTATTAGAAATTAATTAAGTAGTATTTTTAAACAGCACGTTAGATTATATCCTTTGATATTTATTTCTTGTTGTTGGTTTATTTCTTTTTTATCTGAAATATTTATTCCAGGATACTGAGATAACAATGGTGACAATAGAACTTTGACAACGTTTTACTATGTCGTATAATATAATGAAATTGAAATATGTGTGAGTTTTTTTTTCGGCTTGGCCAAAATTTCATTACCCTTAAGTGTACTTCACCTAATAAGAATGCGCCTTTATATTTTACAATTTCATTTTTACAATTACAATAAAAAAATTATATAATGAAACTTAATATTTATTTTACAATATCGGCCTTATGTTATTTATTCTTTTTATACATGGAAGTAATTAATTAGATGGACAAATAAATTGACAGTTTCATTAGTATTAAATGATTAATTATGCTAATGATTTTTTTGCTTTACCATTATATTCACTAATGGTAATGATTTTCAATAAAAAGGTTTTATTGACAATTAGATAAAAATAAAATAATTATCAGGTATGCCACACATTCCGATCTAAATGGTTTTAATTCCGTATTTATCATTCCGGTCGATTTTGTTTTATCTTCTCCAGATTTCGATCAATTTTGCTTATTCCCCAAAAATACTGAATCTCCACTGTTTTATTTAAATGTGGGAATATTGCGCACCCCACTGCAAACAACAAGGCTGATCTAAGTAAGGAATCATAAACAACATAAATTTAAGAACCGCAAATAGCAAAATTTTAAAGAAACTATATTTTACTCTAAAATTTAAAAGTGGTTTCAGTCCGAACAAATTCTTCCTTTCTTCATTTTCTGAAGAACCAACTTGCGGAATTTAAATCACTTTCTATCGGAATTAAGTTGTGTGAAATACCTATCAGGCATATCACAAATTCCGATCGGAATAGTTTTAATTCCGTATTATTAATTCCGATCGATTTTGTTTTACCTTCTTCAGATTCCGATCGACTTAACTTATTTCCAAAAATGCTTAATTTCCAACTTTTTATTTAAATGTTGCACTATTGGGCACACCTATGTAAACAACAGAGCTAATTTAAATAAGTACACATAAAAGTAAATTTGAAAACCGTAAGTAACAACATTTCCAGGAATTGTAATTCCACTTTGAAATTAAAAAGTGGTTTCTTTCCGAAGAAATTGTTCGTTTTTCGTTTTCTGAAAAACCAATTTACGGAACTGAAACCACTTTCGATCAGAATTGAGTTATGTGACATGCCTGTATATCATTGATTAAGAATTAAATGGTTTTAAGGCATTACCAATAATAAACATGATTTCTTGTCGTTTAGTTAAAGTTTGTTTTCAATGAAAAAGAACAGTTATAAAGCGACAGTTAAGACTTCTTCATGCGTTTGTTTCTTTTTTTTTAAGTTTAAAATTGGAAGAAATTTTTATTTTTACGACATTTATTTTTAGGTAAAAGCCCAATTCTTTGCATAACGTATTTTTTATTTTTTTTTGCAAATTTCCCGTGTTATATTGTAATGTAAAATTTCGTTAAATTTTCAGTGAAATTTAAATTTTTAATAGACTAATTATATGAATTTTCAGTGCGATTTTTTAATATATTTTTTTTTGTAAAAATACCATAATTTTGCTTCTGATGTAACGTTTAATGTTTTAAGTTTTAAAATTTTGTGAATATTTCTTTTTTAAAATAACTTATCACTAAAGGATAGCAAAAACAGGTTCATTATTTGCACCAATATCTACCACTTAATGGATAAAAAACTGAAATTTCCTCAAGCTATGTGGGGCTCTAAAGTACCCAGCAAAAGAGATCCAGTAGAAATATATTTTACAGAATGACAATTAAGTATTGCTAGCAGTTACAAACGGAATATTAAACTCACCATATGTAGACTTTCATTAGGATTCCTTAACATATAAATGAAAATATGTAGTTTTTTTTCTCATGTTTAAATTCATTTTATTGCCAACAATTGTGGTATAATAAAAGAAAATTATATATAATTTTTTTGTGATTTTTAAAGTTTCATTTTAAGTTCTTTGGATGGTTTGATATTTTACATTGAAATGTTTAAAGGAGTAAGAAAAAGACCAAATCGAACACTCAAAAATGTTTCTTTTTGTTAAAAACTACCATAAGAACTAACATACAACTAGGATGACACATATCCAGCAGTATGTTTAACTTTTTGTTAAATTTATTCGTTTTTATATACATTCTCTTTATATATATTTCTGTTACATTCATGTTGGTTTTGCCACCCATACGTATTAAATAAAACCACAGCAAAAATAAAATCAGATTGCAACGAACTTGCCTCAACTACTACTGGCTGCATATTTATTTTGTGCTTTATTTTGCACACGTTATGGATTTATATTATATTTAAGAACATAGGGACTTTCTTATATCGACTTCTGCCGGCACTACGGGTGGTCGTACTTCAATGCCGCGCACTGGTTGTCGGTCCAAATGATGTATTACTTTGTAAACTTCACTTCTATTCAAGTCGATTTTTTTCTCAGGCTTTTGATACTTCATGAAGTTGACTCTACATGTTTGTATTGTGTTTTATGTTTTTTATTAGTTTGATTTAGTCCATTCATTGCAGCAGCCAAAAAATACGTATTAAAAGAAATAAAATACAAAATATTAATAAAAAGATATTTTAACTTAAAAAATTTGCAAGGGTAAAAAATACATTTTAAAAGAAAAATATACTAAGAAAAAAAAAAGAATAGATTGATATAATAATCAAATGTTGTTTTTGATATAGAAGATATGTACACGAGAACATAAAAATTTTATTTTAAATGAATGATTTAAAAGTTTAAAATGTACGATGCATTTACATTAAATTTATAATAAAATTATATTTATTTGATATAAGTAAACAAAAAAATATATATTTCACTTTTAATACATGCTCTCATGCTAATAAAATGAAGCAAAAATGGTATAAAAGAAAATAAATCATAAAATACAAACCTCTCTTGTTCCAGTTGTTGTGAAACGGACTTTTTATGATATTCGCTAAAATTTTATGCAATGATTAATTATGAATGATATGAAATTTCACATAAATTTTAATAAATGTAATATCATGTGTTTTCAACCAATTCGACTGATACATGACTATAATGACTTTTTGTTTCTAAGCTTAAAAATATAATTTTAAATTTCTGCACATTAAAACGAAAAATTTGTTTTTGGCTTCACTTTATTAACTTTTTATTTCTCGTTTTTATTTAAAACAGGCAAGAGTGTTATATTCGGCTATGTCGAATCTTATATACCCTTCACCATATATTTAAATCTAGTGAAAAGTCTCAAAAGCTTTAAAATGATACCCATATTGATATAGAGTGTTTTGCCAGCTGCCTCGAAGGACATGGACCGATCTTGCTGATTTTCGATGGCAAAATTTTTGAAAGTATGTCTGATAGATTTTCTGTAGCTCATCTAGTGCCTTGGAAAAGTTGATTTCAACCCGAACACATTACCCGAACGTATTAGCGATGCAGATAACGCCTAAAGTTGGAAGTAACTTGGCAGCACCTTCCATGAAAACTTTTGAGTCGCTTTGCTATATCGACGGCTTACTGCAAAATTTAGGGAATACAGCACAGTAAGTAATATACGTTAGTGTTCATTGACGGCTGAACTTTTTACTGATTAAGAGAGAAGTATTCGGTAATAACTCGATCATATTCAGATTTTAATTGAGGGCTCTAAGCAATCTATATTTATTCCTAATGAACTGAGATAAGGCAATGTAATGAGAAGAGCCAATGTTTAAATCATCAGGACGTTCACGTGGGAATGGTAGTGAAACCACGAAACATTCGTTCTCCTCACGGTACGTTGTAGATTGGTACACAGATTTTCAATAATTATCGTCATCAGAGAGGGGGATTTGCTTCGGCACTTCTTCAAGCTCCCAGAATTTTTGGATTTGATGTTTGTCCCATCGCACACTCTTTGGAATATAGGCCACTTTCTAGAAGAACGTCGATATCTACGCGTTTGCCACCATTTGAGTCAGCCATGACCAAAATTGAAAAATCGCTATTTTTCAATAGGTTATAATTGAGTTGTCCCGTTAGTTTCTTAACAACGAAGGTATTCGCATAGGTTTCAAACGAGCTATCGAACGATGAATTGATGCGCACACGCCAAAATTGAGTTGCAGTGGCGGCCACAGCATCGTTGAAGCCACGAGCCTCCGTCTGTAAACTTTGAGTATTGAGGGAAAGTTTGCTTTGAAAATTTTTTGAAATAAAAGTTGCCTCTGACGCAGAATCAATTAAGACCCGAACAGTATATTAGAGATAGTAGGAATAAACATCAATAAGAGCAGATCCGAGTAAATTTGTGCAATCGAAGTTTTATTCGCTTTTAAAAGCTTTTACAAGGCTCTAGATTGTATGTGGATTTTATAAAATATCACATCTAATGCCGTCGGAAATATTAACAAGATTTAAAACTTGAATTTTTCTATGTGGACATAATAATTATATATGAAATAAAAACTGAGTCAAAAATATTTAAAATATTTATTTTAAAATTTAATCGTTACATAATTATAGATTTTTACCTTTTTGAGTTCACAAATAAACACCTTTTCTTTAGAAGTGAAGGGAACTTATTTAGATATTGCATTGTTCTCTCAAATGCAAATCGAAATTTCATTTTTTCAAAGAAACTGTTTGATTCAACTCTTTAAGAATAAAAACTTGTAACTAAATGAAGAAAACACTTGAAACCTTTTTAAACCTTTTTAAATGATAAAAAATTTGAAAAAAAAAAACAAATACAATTAGTTATTTAATTTTATTTATTTTGCTAAAGAGCAATAATAAAATTGTAGCGCATGGAGTAAATATTGAAGCACAAATTTCAGAGAGTTTTTTAATTTATTTTCGTTGCTCATTTAACGTATTTAATTTAAATAAAAAGTAAAAAAAAAAACTTTATGAAGGACTTAAATGAGACTATTTAAATTAACAGAATTAAATAAAAAATAAAAAAACATGAATTTAAATTTAGTTAAGAATTTAATTATTTCTTTAATATTGACGTGAATAGGTTAACAACTACTGTTTTTCTAGTGAATTTCCGTTAGTTTTCAATCCCGATTTCCCGGGAAATAAAACGGGAATTCCCGAAAAATTGTTTTACAATTGAAATGACAACTCTTTTAAATTTAAAAACAGCTGTCGTTACTTTGATGTTTGTTTAAAGGTTTTATAAAAAAATAGTAAGTTTACAAGATGGATATGTAATTTTATTGAATTTTAATCATATTTAATTAAGAAAGCGCAAGATACTGCTCATGTGGGCTTATACGCCATTTAAAAGGCATACATGATAAACAACAGGATGAAGTGGTACCAGATAAAGAATTTTAAGAAAACGTCAGAAAAACAATGGGTACGTCACATCAATATGCAAGTAATAAGAAGAACGACAGGGATTTAGTTGTTTCAAAACCAGCTGCAGTTGGTGGGTTTTCTTTAAGGTCAACAATCAGAAGTTTCATTATTAGAGAGTCAATGCTTCTTAGAGGTTTTGCTTAGCCAAAATCGAAGGTGATGTACAAAATCTGATTACTGAGTTTTTTTTATAGTTAAATGTAAAATAAAATAAGACATATGCAAAGTTGAATGATAAATGTTTATTAGTTATGGATTTATAGACAAGTATAAAAAATTAAACATACTTAAATATACATACATATGTTAATATGGAAACGCGGAGACTTTCCACAAGTTAGGAATGGCTTTTATATCTGGAAAGTGCGGAGCTATTGAAATTCGTAATCTAATGGAAGCACAATTTAAAACCACATGGTAGTATTCATAACTATTGGTCTTAACATAATGAGAAAGTTTTTAAAAGAAGGCCCTAATAAAGTAATATTTTGTCTTAGCCATGTTGACATGTTTTATAAAAAAATATTTTGACCATCAATTGATGATTTAGAATAAAGTGATAAGGAGAAAAACATAAAACCTTCAAAAATTCTTTGATGCTGTGTTAACAATACGACCAATTTCTGTTGTAAGTGGACGAGTGTTTTCTCTGACAGCACATTTAGTTAATAAACTTCGAAATAGGCTTTCAGATGAATATATTAATGATATATGTGTTTTAAAAACATACTGGAGTACCATAGACTAATAACTATAATTTTTTTTATACACATATTATTTATTTATTTTTAATTTTAATGATTTTATTTAAAAAAAAAACTGAAATTGTTTATTTTGTTAAATACTTCATAAAATAGTTTAATATTATATATGTGATTTTTAGTTTAATAGAATATCTTTGAAAAACTAACAGTATTAATTAGAAAAAATTTTTTTCATTTAATTTTTTATTTATGTTTGTACTTGATTTTTGAGTTTTTTGAAAACGACATGATTTTTGCATGTATTTATAAAACTGACCGGAATAATGTTTTGTTAAGATAATTTTAACTAGATTTAATTTCTAATAAATCGTTCTTAATCGGTATATGTTTCGGGAATTCCCGAGATCCGGGGAAATTGCAAAAGGAAAAGAAAAACTCAGTTAACAACTGAACGTCTAAAATTATGTTATATTAAAGACAATGTGGTGTAGAGTAAAATAAAATCTTATAATTATTTATAAACCTTTTCTTACAGCTCTTTGGTATGCACAAACCATAAACGCTAATATTTTATAACAATTTTAGCACGTCTTCGGTTACTAAGTGGTTTTAATAATTGAGTGCAATATATTGGACAATTTTCGTGGTATTCCTTAATTTCCTATGATGCTAAAAAAATATAGTTGACTGTTTATCACATTAGTCTTCGAAATAAAAGTAAACGATGCATATTAAATATTGCGTTATAACAGTTTATTCATTATATGACTTAGTATTTGCAAGAGACCAACTTTCAGCATGTTTAATAGTTTGCTTAACATATGTCCGATGAGTTTTTCTTGAAGACGATGCATGCTTTACCGTAAAATTGCTATCGATATATTTTAGCCTCGCTTGACCATATACCTCTTTTCCGTTTGCTGGAGTCAAATTCTTTTGTTACTTGCAAAATTAATGCTTGTCCAATGCATTAGCAGAATCAATAATTCTTAATTGTTTAAGGCGCTTTGTAGTGTCCATACATTTGGGTCAAGTTCTAGGTAAGCAGTAGCTTCCTAATGGGTTTGCTATCAAACAACAGCTTTGTCTTCGATTTTTAGAACTTACGAAAGTAAAACTTATCCTAATAAAGCTTGCCGTTATATCAATCAAACACCAACATAAAAAAGCAAAGCCAAAAAAAAGCAAAATAAATTTCTCAGTCGTAACTGAAAACGCAAAAGGCTTTTTTAATATGAAATTATCAAAAATGATAATAAAGTAAATTAATAAGTAAAATCAAACATTTTAGTAAAGTAATAAGAAACGAGTCTAACAATTTCATTGGTATACAAATATATATTTTGTAGAATAAAATATATAAAAATAATCTGGTAATTTCGGCAAAAATTATGACCAGTTTGCCTCCCACTGTATGCATTTACTTGAAAAGAAATGCTTTATTTGTATTTTCTCTTCTTTACGTGCTTAATTCTTATATATATATTTTTCAGAAAAAAAATCAATAATATTTCTTTACTTTTACTTACCGAAAGACTGAACGAGAAATATTTTCACCATTAAACAAACGATTCCAAAGTTCAATCTACAATAAAAACCAAACAAATAAATGAAATTATTCCACATAAAACACATACAGGCCTCGAAGGATGGTGGAAAAAGTAAAACAGCATACAAATTATTAATCAAATAAATTTACAACCATAAAAATGAATATATAACATGACATGCATTTATGTGTGTATGTATATAAAGTTTGCACACATACATCAACAACTCTTATATACGTTCATTATTTCTTTACTTTGGCTTTGACAGTAATGTTTAATGTTTAGGTTTTTGTGTTTAATTTAAAATAATGAAAATATACTGAAAGTGAGAAAAAATTATGTTGAATTATGTTGAAATATTATAAAATAATTATTGTATGTGAGTGTTTGAAATTTGTTTTATTGTACAACACATTACTATTTGCAAGAAAAAAATTGAGTCCAATCATATCAAGGTCTTAAGAGGAGCTATAAGTCTACAAATGCTGCACCAAATAGTATAGAAGCTATAATAATTAACTTTAAGTCTTAATTAGTAAAACATTTTTCGAGCATAATAGTAATAATTTAAATGTGGAAAAGGCATAAGCGGCACATTTTTTGACATGATTTACTTTTTCAAGTAAAATTAAAACAGTCGGACAGCTGAATAAAATCCAAAGTCCATGTACTGTCACCAAATATTACATTTTTGTTATCGTTACTTTCAATTAGTTCTTATTAAAAAAAATTAATTAATGAAAATGGGGTAAAAAGAAGTTATACTAAGAAATCGCTTTATAATTGTGGGTAAAGAATTATAAAACTTAAAGAAACAATTAATTTATGGAAATTTGTATAACAAGGTGTGTTTGTTTTACCTAAAGGAAAAGAAAAATGTTCGTACCGCTATAAAAAGCTTTAGATAGTGATAAATTAATTTAAGAAAACAACCATTTTGAAGAATTATAATAATTAATTTTCACTTATCACTACCCACTAAAATAAAACAATTGTTCAACTCACAATCTATTGTAATTTGTATGTTGTATCATACAAGCAGTAGCGAAATGGCCATATGGATATGCTTTCCCCTTTAATATTTAAATAATAAATACTTTATAAGTATATCATGAAATTTTTATATATGAAGGAAGCAAGCACTATTAAAGTAAATTTTGAATTTAATCTTAAAAACGGTTTTAGATTTCGGTTTATTCTCTCAGACCAGAGATCATAGGTGGCAGCTGCAAAATATCAGATTTGCTTTCTGCATTAAAAAATGTTATAAACATTAAAAGAAATTGCCCTAGGCCCTATTTAAAGCTATTTTTATAAAATTCCTTTGGAAAAGATTTCCTTTTAGTTAAAGATGTACTTTAAGAACTAAAAGACCCGCCCTTTTAATTTTCGGTTCTATGTTTAACTCATAGTAAAAAAACACCATTTTTAAGAAGTTCAATAACAAATTTTAATTAGTCGCGCCTTTCATACTGAATTTAACGCAATCTTCTTCCTAGTAAGTTTAACTAAATCGGTTTTTCTAAAACCCTGTGATTGAATTTTTATGATTATAACCTACTTTGGTAATTGGAAAAATTTCATCTTTTAAAAGTATTTACAGTTCCGTTGTCCTCAAGGAAGTTACGTCAATTCAATGAATTGATGTGTGTGATAAATGTGATATAAACTTTTTTAACAAGGTTTCTATTACTTTCCTTTACCATCTACATTCTCTACTCTTGCTTTTTTCAAAGAAAGTAACACAGTAAATAAGTAGGCATTATTGCTTGAGTTTCACTTCTCTTTAAAAAAGTTACTTTCACATGTACGTTGTGTTTTTGCAATAGGTATTAAATACTTTTAAAATAAAGTAACTCGAAAATAAAACAATTTTAAAGGAAAATGTTTTATTTCTTTTTTTCAATTGGCTTGCATTTTTTATGAAGATTTGAGTTTAGCTTTCTAATGAAATAACGGTAAACCCAATTTTTCATTTAATAAGTTTATCCAATATTCTGTGTAAATGAAAAAATGAAAATTAGTTGTAAAAGCAGTAGCCAAATTCTAATTTGCACGTCTAACCAGTACCTCGTTTCTGTATTTATCGCGTCGTAAAAGTTTTCGCATGAAACAAGTGAATTTTTAGAAAAACGATGTAAATTGGAACAAAAAATGGGTTTTCTCACACAAGTGTTTCTGTATCTTTAAAATGCGAGAACATATGTCATTTAAGTTATTTTCCAAAAGTTATTGGAAGTATGCGAGAAAAAGTGTTTCTGTACTAATATTTTGTGAAAAGTTTTACGCAAGAACTGTCAAAATAACTCACATTTCAAAACAGCGCGAGAACAAGTAAGATTTAAAATATATTTTTAAATTTGTGTAAACATGGAGTCTAAATCAGCCGAAAGGTAAAAAGCAATTTAAATTAATAATAAAAAGTATTATCAATAAGTATTTATGCATTTATTTATGTTTTATATCTTCTTATTTAGAAAATATAAAGAATTTCCAAACATCAAAAGCTAATTAATTACATGTCCTCCACACTGTATTATATATTTTTTTCGCTATATTATTTAAAACTTATTTTGTTTATTAACTCTTTTCTACACTTTCACTATTTTTCTATATTGTTTGATAATTTATTTCTTTATTTTGACGTTTTATTTTTATTTGACACTAGTACTGGAGTTATTCCAGTAAAAACAGAATCAGTCCTGTCCGTTTTCGCATTAAGAAACAGAAACACTTTTTACTCGCAAATTGAGAAACGATGAAATTTTTTGTTTCACTCTTGATGTGAAAACTTTTACGATGCGAGAAATACAGAAACGAGGTACAGCTTAGATTTTATAACGCACAACAAAAAATTAGAAGTAGAGATTTGCATGAATTATTCATGATTACGCGTGATAGCATTTGATCGTGAACAATTTGCGATCGAATTACGCAATCGTGCATAAACAGACTTTTTACTTGCCATTTTTAAAAAACCAAAAGAAAAAAGTTTTGTAAGTAATAATATGGAAATGAATACTTGAATTGGATTTTTGCATCAAAAATTTCAATAAATATGTCTCTTATATTCGCGGTGCATTTATGTGACAGATTTTTTGACTGATTGGTGCGATTTGCGAATATTTTGAAAAAAAAAAAAAAAAAAAATCATGAAATAGCGGAATAGAAACGCTTAGAAATGCATTTAATGCAGCTGCGGTAAAAAATAGCACTGCAGGTAAAATTAAACTTTATGTATTAACTTTACTTCCTTTTACGAGATACCCAGCAAGAAATGAGTGAAACTTATACATACACAATTTACTACTAACACATTTGTATTAATTTTATACTAAAACGACGCTACCGTTGTACTGCTTTTGGTATTAAATTGAAAATAATTTTTTTTTGTTCACTAAATCGAAGTCTTACAAAGTTCAAAATGCAGCTTATAAAAAGTTTTGTAATTAAATCTGTTTCAAAGATCTAGCAAAATTTGCATTATATATTTTGTAAATAAAAGTCTATTGCAACGCTGTTTGCTACAGACCACACGTATACAAATGTTTATATAATTTTTTTTCTTTTTACTCTTAAGAATGTAATAGAAACTTTGTTCTACGTAATGATGGATATTTTCATCATCAGTGATTGTTATTTGATGGTAAAATTATGCAAAAAAGTAGATCATAATATATAACCTTTCTTCGTAAATAGCAACAATTTTAACCCTAGATGACAACGTTATTTTTTCGTACGGTAAAGATAACGTTACGTCTGAAATACGTATGGTTTCTAACATCATTTAAAGATTTAAAAAAAATCAAAATTGGCATAGTAGTTATCGAGATCATCTATTTATTAAATTTTTTCCTTGGTAACAGAAAATTTGGTAAATGAGATCAACTGAGAATACTGAGCATATAAATTTTCTCTCATTACAAACCACAGAGATAGAGTACAAAATTAAAGAGGCATACGTCTGATAGACGTAACTTATTATGCAGGGTTAATAATATATCACGAAACATCGTGATATAAAAATAAATATTTCCAAAATTTTTTTTTTAATTATTGTTTTTATTATTCGTTTAATTGTGAGAAATATAAATAAAGGGTTTTTATCACTCTCTGTTACATTCTAATTCTACTTTATTCCATTTCAAAGAAAGTAAAAAACTAATAAGGGCCAGAGGCCTTATTCTGTAATTCTCCTAAGCTAAATTGCTTAAATTTTGAACTTATCCATGTTTATTTTCTCTAATTAATCGGTATCTGTAAGTCTATTTCAATAAATAAGAGGGTGTTAAGTATAGAGTTATATGTTCCAATGTCGTATTTGTAGCAAAACACTGCTTTGTTAAAATTAAATAATTTTAGAGATGGCGATTTAGCTTAAGCAACTTACAGAATAAGGCTGCAGGACTCACTATTATACACAAATCTAACAGAATTCTGACAGTTTTAAAATTGTTTCAAATTAGCGTCTTCGGGTCGGTGCCTCTCTATTATACAAAGAAGATGCAAAAAACATATGGTTCTATTATTATATTGCTTCCTTTCCTCTTCAACAAAAAAAAAAAATCAACTCGGATCGGTCAAAAGTCTCTCACACGCATAGAATTTTAATCCATACAGATCGTATAGCTGATTATGCTTGTGAATCTTGCCCTTAGTAGGCTTTCTTTTCCAAGATTTGTATTAATAGGCTTCTTTAAATATATAAAAAACATACACGCCAAAAAGTATATTTAAAAAATAAAAAAAGTTGATATACGAACTACCTTTTTAAAAATAACTTTTTAAAAGTACAACACCTTCTTTTAACCAAATTCTTTTAGAAAAAAAAACTACTGCAAATCTTTAAAAAATGTACCTGAATTATTAAATGGCATGTAAAACAGTGGAGTAAAAGTATTAAGCAAATATTAGTTAAAACTTAAAAAAAAGTCAGTTAATAACAGCAAATCTTAACTTAGTTAAAAAATAAGCCAAAAAACAAAATGAAATTAATTAAATGAATGTAAGCTGGTTACGTGTAAATAAATAAATAAAAAGCATTACAAAGTAATTAAAAAGAACAATTCAAGTGCCGTAACTACAGTGTGTTTTCATCAAAACACTTCATTTGGCTAAAATTTCGTTTAATCACCGTACTTGTTATGTTGTAACATTTAAATAAAGTCGCAGCAAATGAAATGTTTAGCTAATTTATTTTTAATTAAAAGCAGTTATGGCAATCGAATAATTATTTTAAAACACACTCCATATTTAAACACATACATATGCACATATAATCTCCAACATGCTTCTATGTACTTTTATTCATTTATTTTATGTATATATATGTATGTATATTCAGTATTTGTGGATTTATTAAGTTTTTTCTTTTTTAAGGAAAAGACATATACCTTGAATCGTATCCTAAGTAAGGACTTTCATAGGTACAGCTTTAAGTTTCACAATTTGTTACATGATGATAATGATGAAGACAGAGAAATGCAAATCAAACGAACAATATGCAAATGAAAGAGAAAAGAAGATTAAGAAATACCTTTAATTTTTGATATGGAAACGAAAATGAATAAAATCATAATACTTTGAAAGAAAATGAAAAAAAAAAAAATAATGGTTAGCACGAAAATTCAAAATAGGAAGGCAAATGATTTTTCATTTTTAATACAAGTGGAGTTTTTTCAATATTATGTTTTTTATTTTATTTTTTCTCTTCGTTTGGTATTAATGTTTAAGGTTTAAATGGAAAAAGATGATGCTGTTGTGGGTGTTAAAACACATAGCAAAATGTTTTGATTAAGTTGGTGACCTGGCATATTCTACCAAACAAGAACTTTATTTATAAGGCTGATTTTGTTTTACAAAATGAAACTGAGATACCCAAATATTAATTAAAATTCGTAAAGAGTTGATAAATGACAGGAATCTAATATTTGTAAGTGAAATATGGATGGATAGAAAATAAAGAATGCTGTAAAGCGAAAACTAAATATATTGAAAATAATTCAGCAATTTCTGCACCGATGGAAATTAACTTTTACATGATAGTAGCTTCTTGAAACCTAAAGTAGCGGCGATAACTGTTGCAATTTCTTAATGCTTTTCATCATATTTAATATCTATATAGCTTTAAAACATTTAAGAATGCATTCACAATCAATTATAAACCATAAGATATAATTAAAAGTTAAAAAGTTATTTACTCTTGAAAATAAAAAAATTTCAACTTTTCAAAATTATAATTAATTTCTTTTTGAGAAAATATTAGAAACTATTTTTTCTACTAGTCTTCGATTTTTTTTTCAGTTATTTTCTCTGCCTAATTTCGAATTTTAAAAAATGCAGCCCAAAAAGAGAAGTCCCTTGCTTAGATATATGCAAATTTAAATTTGAAATCTATAAAAATTTGTAAATATTTATATATTTTTATTCAAAAAACATTAGAAATCCTTACTCCACAAAAAATTTTAAATGGACTTTATTTTTTTTTCTACTACTTTTGTCAAAACAAAACTTTTAAAATGTTCTTAATTTTTTACTCCTGGAAATTTTTTTTTTGAAGAATATAAAATTTACTCCAAATGGTCTACAATCCCAAAACTTGATTCGGTCTTAAAATGCCCTATCTGCGTGTAGTCATTACTAAAGCTTTTGGTTTTTTGTCTAGGCCTTAAAATTCTTTCCAATTGCTTACTTTAAATGACCAAAATTTTGTTTAAATATCATTACAAATAGAAATTTTATCACTGTGATATATTTAAACTTACTTTGCACATATGGGAGTTAATTAATAAGATAAAAGTATTAATTCCTAATTTCATTAGCATTGAATACTAAACAATGCTAGTAATTGTTTAGCATTATCATTTGCATTATAATTAAAAAGAAGTATTAACATTAAATGATAATAATTTTTTTTTTAATTGTCATTATTTCAAACAATGCTAATAAAACTTTAATGGTAATGAAAAAGTGTGTTACTTTGAAAGTAATATTTTTTTTATAAAAAACATATTAATAAATTGCGGCTTGAGCTTATTTATATTTTCATTTCTAAAAGTTTTAGAAAGAAAAATTATTCTACAAATATATGCGGACGTTTTCCAAAGAAAATAAATAAAATTAGACGCTAGCAGAATGTAATGCTGCAATTTCTGGACCACTACGTCCAGAAGAAGCTAATAATTTACATGTCTAAAATTTCCTATTGTTGATCCCTATTGCCTCGCTCCAAAAAGGTGTAATGATAAATTTAATCTTAAATACTATTCTGCTTCTTTCATGTAAAAGTTTATTTCAATCTTTCCAACATATTCGAAATTGCTGGTTTATTTTTAAAATAATTTTATTTCTGTTCCACTGTACAATGATGATAGTGATAGTAAGAGCATAAGACAGGTAGTAAGTAAATGTATGATAGAGGCAAATAAATGAAAAATATATTAAAATTATAAATACAATTTTACCCTAATGTTGTGCCGGTAATAAGCTCTGCCTGTGCACTTAATGTTTCCGCTATGAATTCATCATTATAAGCATCCTTAGGACGATACCAACGGCGACCACCTGGTAATACCAAAGGACGATCCGATGCTGGTGTTAATGGCCCAAAAGAACGTTTCGAACGTTTTGGATTGCTTTTACGCTCCAAATGCTCTTCAAGTTCCTCAATGACATCGTATTTCTGTTTTACAATATATTTGTGTGACAAAATGAATAATATTTTTTGATGTTTTTGTTTTTGTTTTGGTTTCTTTTAATATTATTGTATACACATTTGTTTAACATTTAGTGTTGTGTTTTATGCTAATAATTTTGAATATTTTTTCTTTTGATAAAAACAGTATGGACAATATGTTTATTGTAAGCATGATACAAAAAAGTACGGCAAGTTGGGAATTTGTAACTTATTTTTCCTACAATAAGTTGTGGAGATTTTAAACTTTTTTCGATTCTGAAGACTTAATTAAAACTTTATAAAATATCTCAAATTATCTTAACGCCAGAATAAATATAAAGTCAAGAAGATTTAATAAATGATATTAAGGTTCTGGCTTAATTTCCTAATTTAACTACGTTTCATATTTCTATTTATAATTTTTTTCAAATCTCGATTCTTACATTCAAAATGGAATAAAAGTAAAAATAACTTTTCTCATCTTACTGGCAACAAACCAATTCTGCATCAAATGAACGTTTTGGCTGTGAGCAAAATTTTAGAGCAATTATTTATCAATAATAAAAGAATACGGTGAGTTTGGTTGGAATTTTCGTTTGGCATCAGTAAGCTTTGAGAGGCTACGCAGCATGTGATAGAGCATTTTAGCCCTTATTGTGTTCGATTTTAGATTAAACTTGCCTCAAAAAAATTAATTTTTGTTAAAAACGTTTGTTTGTGACTGGTTTTTTTTTTTTGTTTCTAAATCCAACTAATTTGAAATTATATATATTTGGCCGAAGAGTTGCTGCATGGCTGCACTACTCTCCGTTGTTGATTAACTTTCCATCGCCTGTAAATGTGTAAGGCCTTGTAAGAGATGTTAAGAAGTAAAAGTTCTTTCTGCAATTTGTAGATATATAATTCGACTTAAACTTAATTAAAAAAAATAAAAAATAGTAAAGCTCTCTATGAAAAAAGTTGCACAATGGACCGATATGAAATTAATCTCAAATTACATACTTTCCTTTCAAAAAATCTGCATAATTTAGTTTTTTAAATAAATAACATTTTTCTAATTGCTATTAAACATATTGTTCGCACTGTTAGTTATACCAATAAAATTGTATTTTGTCATAATTTGTCGGTTTAAGTGAATCAAAATTTTTTATTTTTAAACTTTGAAAAACTGTTGATAAATACGAATTAAATTAAATTTTAAGAAACACAATCATTATTATTGTACAAAATCTATTAATATAAAATTGTTATTGTTTTTGCAATTATTGAGCTTGATAAAATTTAGTTAAAATTTATGCTGTTTTTTTATTCTGATATTGAGGTTGTAAAGCCGGTTCTATGGATAAATTAATTTACAATTTAAAGTGTACTGTGAGTCGCTGTAAAAAAATAAATTCTTGAATTTGAACTTTATTAATCCTTTGTAATATTATTATAATTATTATTTGATTACATTCTATATATTTTATTTGTGTAGAGATTTAGTTTACTTACTAAAACATACAGCTGTTAGAAGAGATTAGTTAATTATTAGTAAGCCAAGAATTATTTTGAACAATCGGACACTTTATGCTGTTGTGCACAATTGTTAAACTTATCAGGGGCTTATACATAAGTTTTTTTTTCGCTTTAGTTTTTTTTTACTCCTTTATTTAAATTGTATGTTAAATTGTATAGATTTCAGTTTGAGTATACATAAATATGATGTTGTTTACAACGTTATTATGGTAGCCACTTTTTAACCATTTTTCTTCTAGAAGTCTCTCAGATTACTAAATAAACAAAACAACTTTTTCCCCTATTTTCTTACGAAATATTGATTCATTAAATTTTTACAAAATGTAATCACTTTATTTTTACAAATGTTTATTCAATATCTACTGACACATATCATTAGGAATGACGATTTATATTACATTGATATATTGAGTAGGATTGTATATTTCTTAGTGAGTATTTTAAAAATACAACCATTTTCCTTCATATTTTTTGGTGGTTACGTCTTTTTGGTCAAATATCTAATCTAACCTTATCTAAGGTACAGCAGTGTTATAAATGATATTTTAAAAAATTGTTAAAAACTCTAATTCAGCAGTCTTATTCTGTAAATAAGCTACGTCCAAAAGTGTTACAGAATAGCATTAGTAGTCAAAAATCGCTAAATAGTTTTTTTTTAGTTTAAGCGATTTCCAGAATAAGGCTGCAGTTATACAGCCCTACAGTTAATAATTTAAATTTATAATAATTTTCAAAATTTCTATTGCATAATTAGTTATAAAAATGTATTTGCTGCTTTATTTCTTTAGGATATTTCGCAATATATGATTAATTGGGTGTCAAACATTCAAACGCTTGAGTCAAATTTTGTGAGTGGTTACGTATATAAAACAGTTACATTCATTTGTAAGAAATAAATGCAATTGTAACAAACATATGAGTATTGAATTTGACTATACATATATGATTTAGTCATAGTTTTTTTTAGGATTATGTATTAGCTTATACAAACAGAGCTGTATGAGTTGTTACTTTAAGCCTTAGAAAAAGTACTTGCCATATAATGAATTACTTTTGTGATTACCGTATTTTGTTACTCGCCTACAAAACGCATTACATTAGTTCGCAAGAAAGGAAGAAGTAATTGAACTACTAAGTTAAAACATAATACCTTTAAATGCGTACTAATGATCATCATTATTTCCTACAATAATTAATGTCATCAATTTGCAGTAATTGATTATAAAAGTCTCATGCCTTGTTAAATTCATTAGGTTGGTAATCTATTTGGGAAGTCCTTTCGCAATAAATTCTTGATTCCACACTTTATTACTGTTTCTAAAATATATAGCTTGATTAACAAATGAAAGAAAATATGGTTAACACTCGTTTATAGCATTGCTTGAGATGTCAGCTTACTACTAAACAGAAGATGACAAATCCTAGGTTCAAATCCCACCAGCAGTATGAAAGTTTTTATAAATTATGAAACAAAAGTGCTATTTTTTTGTAATCAAATAAAGATTAAGTACCAGAATATAGTGCTTAAATTTAGAAGATTTTTTATTTAAATCTGCTCAGAACGGCGTTACTAAATCACTTTTTTATTTTAGTATTTTCTTGTTAAGTCTAATGTAATGTAATAAAAATTTTTAATAATAAATTTATCTCATAAAAATGTAATTCCAGATTTTTCTGGTAGCAAACGCTACATACATGCTTTTCAAGTGGTTCCAACTTTCATCGCAAAATTTTATTTTTTTAAATAATTGTTCCAAAGCATTGATTGAAAAAGGCATCTATCTATACATATGAAAAAACTGTAGTGTGCATGTTTCGCGATATAGAATACAAAACCTCTATTTTTAGAATTTTTGTCTGCCTGTGTGTCTGTTCTTCTGTCTGCCTGTGTTTTCTGTTAGAATCCTTTTTTTTGTGGCCAAAATAAGTTGTTTCGTAGAGAAAATAGAGATATAAGTGTAAAAGCACCCAATTTTACCAGTATACTCGTAATGGAACAAAAACAGTTATCAGCACATTTTATTCTTTGAAATAGAAAATTTTTGACACTGTGTACAGAACTCTGGAATAAATAGCTACAAACACATATTTCTAAATTTGAATTTTAAAGAAATTAAAAATGAGTCGCAGACAAAGTCGTTGACACTGCTAGTATAAACTTAAATTTGAAATTCAGCCTTCTTTTTGGAAATCAAAATTATATTTTGAATACCAATGTATATCAACTTAGGAATTTGTGTGAAATTTTATCCGAAATGTGGCCATGTGCTCCTTGCAAACAAATTGTTTACAAGAATCACATTTAGTAGAATACTTATTTGAATTCCTTCCTTGTAGAAAAAAAAAAACATCGCTAAATTACAATGGTGAATTTTTGATATTTGTATTTGTACATTGCGAGGCAGCTGTGCGATCAATTTGTTTCTGAATATTTTTGACACGATTTCTTGCTGATAGTCCATGTGCTAAAACTTTTCTTCACAAAATATGCTCTTTATTAGCTTATCTGCCAATTCTACCAAATAATGCCTGCATCTGAAATTTTTTTTTGAAATTCCAGGTCCATATAACGTAGTAGTTATATGCTAAAACATCTATCATATTTGAAAGTAAGGCAACGGGTCATTGCTTATGCATGCCCTTACATGTGTAATTAGCAACTTGTTGGTCAAGCGCATCAACTCCAACTTTTGTTGGGTTGTAATAGAGTTTTATTTCAGATTTTTTGCCATCAACTCTTACATACGTATGTTGTTTTTTTTAACATTAGATACTATTGTTTTATCCTTGGAAAACAAAAAATCAGGGTAAAATACGGCCTTTCTTCCATATATAGATTTTTTGATAAAAAAAGTGTAATTGAGCGGCATGATTGTATGTAATAAAAAAAAAGTATCACATGTAATTGTGCATCCCCTTGGCAGAGGCTCTGATAATGCTACCATGACCCACTCTCCTAAATTAAAAATATGGAAATATATCAAATGTAATACGAAGGGAAAAAGTTTTACCGTTTCTGGCTGTGTATCTCTTGCTCTGTCTGTATGCGCCTCTACATTCCGGGCATATTTAGTTGTGGAATCGCAAGGTGCCCAAATTTTTATGCCACATCTGGCGATACCATATCCTCATAAAGCTAATTTCATAAGATACCTTTACAGGATTTTCTAAATTGCACCCACAGTTTGAGAAAAATAAAATTTTTAATGAAAAACTATTCAATGAAAGCGATTTTATTATTTTGAAAAAATTATTGTTCTATGATTTAAAATAAATATGAAATTAGTTAATTTTATTCAATAGAAAAGCGAAATGGTAAAGAGAAGTTAGGCTAGCAATATCGCTTGTTAGATCATATTGACCCAAAGGATAGCATTTGTTTGTAAATCGTGTTTTTAAATTTGGAGGGGGAAGAAAAAAGCAAAATTTTATTATTTTATTTTAAAAGCATAATTTTCGTCGCTATTATGGATAAATTCAAGTTTAACGTTCATATCTTATAATTGAAGGGAAAAATTTTGTGTGTCCGGAAACCAAAGTTGGGGTCAAATTGACCCAAGGAGTTCAGAAGGGTTAAATGAAAAAAATTATTTTTTCTTCTTTAGAAAATAAACAGCTTTTTTCTTTCGGAAATCGCAAAAAAATTGAAAAAGACGTAACTTAATAACTTAATTTTTTTGAAATTCAAAGTACAATCTTAAAGTCCTATTGAGTTTGTGATATTCTAAAATAAAATTTTTAATTCGCGGAAAATTAAGCCTAACGATTTGTTTTTAGGTATAACAAATTTCTTCTTTACAAATTCTCATAAATACTGAAAAAGTTAATTGAATTAAAATTCTATTCGTCCAAAAATTAAAAGTGTTGCAAACATTTTTGGATAATTTTGGATTTCGGTACAACTTTCTACAGTTGTTATTTTTGTAACATATATCACGAATTTTAGACTCTTAAACTCTGTAAAAGTATTTCTCTGTTAATACAAGAATATAGAATTCAGAAAACGTTATATCCTTTGGTGATATCCAACGGTATATCTTCGATTTAGGTTGCAGGCAAGTTGTGTTTCTTTTCCCGTGTTGAGTTAAACTCATTATTTCACAAAATACAAAATTAATGGTTCTTTATGTATTTCTTATTACTATTTACCAATGTGTAAAAGCATACGCTTCTTAAAAGAGTAAATTTATTACTGATTGACTGAATATCGTAAAAAAATTTTTCTCTCAAAATCTGTTTTTTTTTAATCTATAACGTTGTTTACAACTGGTAGGGCTTTTAATTTTAGAACGAAGTAAATTCTCTTATTATTGTTGATTTGTAAATTTATTTACTTTTAATAAATAATAATAAATAAATTATACTAAATTAAAAAGAAAAGGTAAATCTAAAACATGACGAATGTTAAAAATAAATACATTGAATTAATTTAACCTTCTTAATTTGAAATGTGTCAAAATTTTATAAATTTTTATTATTGTTAACGTTTGTTAAAAAACTTATTAATAGGATTAAACAACAGCAATTTATATTACAAAATATCCTCTTGTCTGTCAAAGTTAAAATGAAACTTTTGTATTCAGCTGCTCCAGGTATTTTATTAATTTTAATTTTCTCTTTTTGTGCGAAAATAATTCTCAGCTCTGACAGTAAATATTAAAGTGGTAGTAGTCGTTGTTATTGTTATTAGTTCAACTAAGAACAAATAAATATTTTGTTATTTTTTAATAAATCACTTACTTTTTGCTTTTTTAGTTTTTGCTCCTCCTCCATTTGAAGGGTTTCCTCATTGGTGGTTGTACCATACTTAGTAGCTACATCCTGTTGCTTAATTAGATTCTTGTCAATTGTATCACGCGCTTCATTAGTGTCATTCGTAATTTGTTCGTTGGCTTTATTCTCCTCTTTTTGCTCTAACTCTGGCTGACTGCTTGTGTTAGTGCTTAAATTATCAACTGATTCATGACATTCTTCAGCTTCACTGTCATTTCGTTTATTATCCTTATTTTCATCATTTCCATGCTCTGTCAAGGCAGTACCATAAATACAAGGAACGGCGGCAAAAATAAAGGAAATAAACAAAAATGATTTTATTTTATGAAAAATAACAAAAATTTATGTCTTTATGCGTATTTATTCCCTAGTTTATATACATATATGTATGTATGTATGTATAAACATATATTTCTACAGTCTACCATCTTTCTGAGCATGATAGCATCTCCAAGGTATTGTAAAATAAAATATCATGGTAATATTTTCTTTTGAAATGTATAAATTAGATATGTATCTTAAATTATGTAAGACCTCGACGGAAAATAAATATAATAAAATTATAGACCTTTAACTAATGTTGCTAAATTATATAATTAAATGCCGTAATGCATGACCTACATGGTTTCCTTTTGTCACTGCCAAAATAAATACGGGGAAGCACATTGGATTGATTTTTAAAATATCTATTCCCAAATCTTAGGATGTTTCGGGATCCCAAAATATGTATCCACAGATATTTAAAATTCGCATAAAGTAAACAATAAATTTGGAAATTAAATGACTAACGGCCACGAATTTTAGAAATATGGCCTTAAATTTCAACTTAATATAGGCAGACGCTTAGGGATGTATTGCTATGTCCGCTATTTGATTGATTATAAACAAGACTGCTATGTTCGGATATGGCGACTCTTGTATGTTTTTGCCGTACAAATTTCTCACTGAATAGCTTTAATAATAATCGTTATATGAAATTCTCTTCAACCATAATGATTTTCTGTTCAAAAAAAGATTTTTTCTGAAAATTTTAAGATTTTCTTTTATTTGTTGCCTCAACTTAGCACACAATAATAATTCTTGCGAAAACAAACCGGCTTCAAAACAGAATTCATATGTCTGCCTATAACGGATCAATAGTATGGCCACATAAATTAGATTACATTAACACTATTGGGACACCCGTATATCTCTAAACTTTATACTTACTCAACTGTTCAATAGTTTGGCAATATACATCAAATTACAGCAACTGTAGGGTGACCCTTCATTTTCCAAACTCAAATTATATACTTGCTATTGTAAAATCCTAATATAAAATATTTATTCTTCTTATTGTACTAAACAAAGTAGTGGATATTCTGTCTAAAATTCAGAAGTTTTTATATAACGGGTCAAAAAATACGGACATACAGATTAAATTACATTAATTTTGGGAACACCCTTTAATTTCTAAATTCAAATTATAAGCTTCTTTTTACGTATAGCGGACTAAGCAAAATATGTCCCTTATAAATTTCAGTTTATGACGGTTCAAAAGTCGGGCCACATACACCGTATTATATCAACTACTGGGACACCCGCTTATTTTCAAATCCAAATTTTATACTTGTTGATATAGCGGAGTTAGTAATACAGGTTATTTGTAAATTTCAATCCTATGTCTAGAACTGTTTAAAATTATGGCCATATACCAAATGAAATGAACTATTGGTGCACCCTTTAAATTTTTAATTTTTAATATTAATACTTCTTACTATAACGGCATAGCAATCGACATTCTGTCCAATTTGCAAGCGATTGTCTGTAACCGTTCAAATGATAGACCCATATAAGTAAATTTACATCAATTATTGGGGAACCCTTAAATTTTTAGATTTATTTTCTTATATTTTTTTTGTGAGCTATAGTAATACGCAGTCATTTTAAATTTTACAGAAGTGCCATTTAAAATTCATAATACCCGTAAAAAATATGTATGTTGTATTGGGACACCCTTTAATTTTTAAGATTTTTAGCTGTTTTTAAAACAGGACCAATCTGTAAGCATAGTCTATCATATCATCAAAACCTTTCAAAATCGGATAAGAAATGACTGAGTTCTGGAGGCACAAATATAAAAAAGCAACATTCAGCCGAATTGTAAAACCTCCGTCTTTTTTAAACTCGGTTTAAAAGGTAAAAACTTGCCAATTTTTTTAAATTAATTTTTATTACAAACAACAACCACCTGTAGGAATACAAACGAAAGTTGAAAAAAAAGATATGGAAAAATTACATTTTATGGGGTCGGAAATGTTTATTATAGAAATTACAATTGGAATAAAAAGCTTAGATATACCCTTTTCCACTTGTGGTAAATGATATAAAAAGAAATGAAATTAAGGGTATCCCGATTGTAAAGTTTTAGCATTCCGTAGTAAACTCGCTGTATAAACTTTTCGATTTGGTTTTGGTTAAAAATGTTCGAAAACGAACATGAACATCAGAAGTATATTTTTTCTATAAAAATAAAAACTTTATAATAACAGTCGAATTTATAACTATAAAAACCTAAACAAACAATATGTATGAAAACTTTAATAAGTACGCAAAAAAAACACACACACACAGAAAGCCTAAAAACCAGGCAGAAAATTAATGGCATTTAATTTTATAAAATTCAGGGACGATATACATTATATAATAAATAAGATAAATGTGTGAGCGCGAATTCTATACCCATTTATAAACATAAATTCTAAACTCAGTGTGGACAACGAAAAGTTTATTTTCAAATCTATTTTTTAAGTCGTTACCTTTTACGCATCACCAATTTGGTCGATAAGTGCCATCTGTCATTTAAAAAAATTACAAATTTCTCAAAATAAATAATTGAAGCTTCTTTATAATCCCGCATGGTATTTTTCTACCGATCAACTTCCTGCTCTTGCTAATACGGAATTAGTGAAAGATAGAATTATAAGACCTAACGAAAATATAAATACCAGATGCTTAAATTCTTGTTACGAACATATTAATCGGCTAGCCTACAATATACATATAGTGAAGTAGATAGGAAGAGTTGCTTTTATATCTTATAAAAAAATATTTTAATAGGTTTTTGAAATTTTTTCCTCCAAAAATTATACTAACATGTATTTAAATAAAACTTTCTAAGCTTTGATGGAATTATTAAAAAAGAAAAGATGCTAATCTTGAACTCTTTATTATTTATATTATATTATTAAGTGAAATGTAAATATTATATACAGCACGAAAAAAAAATAATTTTCAAACTATAATATACTACTATCAACAAGGGTTAATACTATAGTGCTACCTTAAGGGTTCAAGAAATTAGGACAGTTTGATGTTTGTTGTTGTAGCGGTCATAATCAACGGCTGTGGGCGCAAAATCCCAAAGACTATGATGATGACCTATGTCCTGAATTTTTTTTATTCGAATTTACATCCAAAAAATTCTTGTAATGTTTAAAAGCAAAAACTTTATTTATGTGGTAATTTACAAAACAAGAAAGTTAGATGTAAGATCCCTTGTTGGAAAAGACTGTTCGGTGAAATATGAAGAAAGTTTAGAAAGTTATTCAATTAGTCAAAACGGGTTAGTAATTTTAAAGAGAACTCTCGCAAAATACACTAATGAGATTAGAAAATCCAAGAGATGTTCCTAACAGCATAATAGCTATCCTTACAGCCGCTTGACAATGCAAGGCTCTGTTAAGTTTATTTTTTAAAACTGTCGGTATTTATAGAAAGATCGCAGGGACACGTTGGAACTTGTGGAGGCCAATAATAGCACCATTAAATTATCAAAACATATTTTTGAGAATAATAAGAATAATAACCTGGAACGGATGGAATTTTACTTCTTGGCAGGAATAGAACCGAAGTAATGGGTTAATGATAAGGGTAGACGAGGGGTGCCCTCAGTTAGCTTGTAATATTTCGTTGACAATATCGTTGCCATTAATCCAGATGAGATGTGGTTTTAACAGGATGACGCTACGTATAATACGGCGACGGTAACCATCGACTTATTAAAATCGAAATTCGGCGTTAAGTTAATTTAAAAAAATGGCCTATTGATTGGCTTATAAAGTCGTGCTATTTTATAGATCTCAATTGTGTTTTGTGGAGACAAATGGTCACTGATCACAAATGGTCACTGGTCACTATGGTCATAAACCAGCAGCAATAGAAGCCTTGTAGGTTAACAGTTTTTATGTTATTCGTGACATACCGCTAGCAATGCTCGTAAAGGTGGTCAAAAATTGTACATCTAGTATGCGCTTCGGCGTAAACAGCCGCTGTGACCTTAAGCCCGAACAGTGATTAAAAAATCTTTTAATAAAAATTAACTTTTTTGTGCTATTCTTTACAATTTAAATTTCTATCGGGTTTTAATAATACGTTTTAGAACTTGGATTCTAGATCTGAAAATGGTCATGTGGTCAAACCCTCGTCAATATTTAAAAAAAAATTGATAGCCAGTGTAAAAGTGTAAAAATTTATTTTAACTTTTTCTTCGTTCGAATAGTTCAATGCCACAATATGTGGTCAGTTTAATAAAATTTAAATGCAAAATAATCCTAATGTACAAACTACAGGGAGAAGGGAAACGTGCAATATCAAATTACCTCCAAGGACAAATTTAATATTTTTCGCTTCTCTTAAAATTTAAAAGTATTTATTTTATTTTTATTTAAATAAATGTGGTAAAATATCTCTTGTGATTACCTTCGTCCTGCGTTTTTAAATTTATTTCACGTGCAATACTGCCAGATAGTTTACGTGGTTGTTCTTGTTGTAATTTGAATGCTGGCAGTAGGTCAGCCAATTGTTTGGTAACAGAGTCAAGTGTTGTCTGAATGGTGCTGGGGAGGCTAGATAAAGCAGCCAATTGTTTTTGTACATCTGCCAATTGTCTTTCTAAGGCCAGTTCTTCTTCAGTTTTTTCTATGACTTCTCGCTTGGGTTCTTCTTCCTCAATTTTTTCAATTTCACTTGGCTCGACAATATCACTGTCCTCGGTTTCTTTTGGTTCTGGTAATATTTCTTTTTCCTTATCACTTTTTTCCTGTTCTTCTTGGTCATTTTTTTCGTTATTATTTTCAACTGTTTCCTCCAGGTTGGGTACTTCAGTATCAACTGGTGTTGGGGCTTGTGATTCCGGTTCTGATTCTGGTTCTGGTTCAAATTCTGCTTCGACAACTGGTGGTGGTGTCGGTTCTTTGGATGGCTTTACTTCTTCAGTTGGTTTGGACTTGAGTAATTAAAAAAAAATATTAAAATATTTAGACTTTTTTATTAGACTTTTTTCTTACTATTGGCGCTGGAGATACCGAACGAGATGAACCTTTAACAATTGTTACTTTGTAAGCATTGGCAGCCCGTCTTTCTGCCTCAATTGATTGCTTACTTTTGGGTATAGGACGATCTGGTTTTTGTAAAAATGTAGTCCATTTGCGATTCTCTTTATCCTTTTCAGCCTTAGTTTTAGTTGCCTCCTCGTTAAGAGTGCGCAAAACATCACTGGTCATACAAACTCCCGGTTTAGGAAAAATTCTATAAAAATTAACTCTAATATTAGATTAAGATTGATGTTTATAAGGTACTAAATAAAATTTAAAAGTAAAATACAAACCCTAAAGTATTATGTTCCTTAAGAACTTCTGATTCGCCAGACAACACAGCTGCGATTTCTTCTTCCACAAATTTTCGTTCAGTTTCTTCGGACATAACTGAACAAGATCTCTCTTCCAAATCAGAAATATATTCTAAATTACCTTCATTTTCATTAACGACTTTTGGTATGTTTATTTCAGCAGGAGGTGGTGTGACATTGCCTGACCTAACCTCCAAAAAGGATTTTAAAGATTCAACATGCTGAGCAACAGGAAAAGCTTTAAGTTTGGTGTATTCTTCTTCGTTTTCTCTGTTAATCATACAAAATCAGTATTTTTTAGTTTTACACTTTTTTTTCTCCAGTTACCTTTGAACGCCAAAGTAGAACACATTGCCACAACTTTTTATAGCTCTATTGGTTTCGTCATGAGTTAGTGGCGAGGCAGCGGTATCATTAATTCGCACAATAATATCACCTTCCATTAATCCAGCTTTTTCTGCTATGCTGCCTTCAGTCACCTTAAAAATACAAGGTAGAAATAAATCTTTTGTTCCTATATCTATTGACTTTCGATTTCACGTTAAAACAAAGGTGTCTAATATATACATTTTCCAGTTGTTTTAAAAACTTTTGTTGCCCATTCGAATATCCGTTTCTATACAAAAAAGACTAGCAAATTTTTCTTGATTTTAGGTTTTCGAGCACTATCAATTACATTACGTTTCATTTTGTTGTTCAACGAAAAACCATATTTCGCCCTAATTTAATTATATGTCTATTTCGACGCTAACTTCAAATATTTGTTTTTTTAATTGCATACATGGATGGACTAATTAATTGCCAATTTCATTAGCATTAAATGATAAATAATGCGAATGGTTGTTTTAATGAAATTAATGGTAATGCTTTTTAACGAAAATATTTTATTGATAAAATCTTATAAAACAAATTAATTATGATTGGTTAATTATTGAATGGTTTCAAAGCATTACCATTAATAAACGTCACTCCTTGTCATTGTACATGAAATAAACAACATTTTGTACAATAAAGCATTCTAAGGATTAACGAGGCACTATAGGAATATTTTTTTGTTTTCTTCTAAGTAATAAGATCTGCTAGAAGGGTGTTAGTTTTACACAAATATAAATCCATCTACAAGAGTTTAAAAAAATTTTTGTTTTAATACTTTTTTTTTTGCCATCATAAATATGGTTTTAATAAAAACCATTAATTTTTCTTAATCGTTATTAGTAATTAAACAGATTTATTGAAATTTCATTATCATTAGTAAATACAATTATAATTAAAAAATCTAAATCTGCACTAAATGGCAATTAAATTTGTTTTCATTATTTATGGCAATGAATTTTCAATTATGAAAAAATGCCAAGTATGATTAGTTTATTGAATGTAATAAATTTTCGGGGTCGGTTTAATCTTTCTTAGTATTTTCTATATGGTTATTTTTGATATTTTATTGTTATTACAAACGTGTTGATGTAACATGTTTATGCAGTGTGCTAACACAGCTTTACAAATTTTTAATTTGGAAAAATACCAAGAAAACCGCTTGGCTAGATAGCCAACACGAAAAACGCTGTAATTATTTTTTTCTAAGTACCGTTTTTTAGATAACGGCCCCTTGTGGGGCCCAACCGAAAAGTCGTTGGAAAGGTAATTGAATGCCTTTTCCGTCGATATACTGCTAGTTTCTATCTGCCAAGAAACGGCTGAGTTATGACACTTTAAAGTTCCAAATTTGTCTCTTTTTTACGTTTTTTTCAAAATTTTTTATTTTCAATTGGTTTTTTTACGTTATAGTAAAGATCTAGAATGTTTTATTCTTTTACCAAATAGTTTATTTTATTACCAATGATTTAGGCGTAATTTAAAAAAAAAAACAGATGAAAAATAAAGTTTTTATTAAGGATTTTGATAAACGACAATATTTTCATTTTCATTGCTAATACAATATATTCGAGGTTGTTTTAGTAGGTAGGATTACTGTTCATATTGCTTCTAGAATATTCTTTATGACTATATTTGTCGCTTTCATTATTGTATATATGCACGGAGAGTACAATATCAAAAATGACCAACTCAGGAGAAGAAATTTGCGAGAGCGACAGCGAGCAAAATTGAAGCTGGTATATTTGATGGACTTCAAATTCGGGTTCGGTACGGTGACCAAGCAATTAATGAGTGTTTAGGTCCAGCTCATTTGAAGGCACGGGAAGCATTCCAGGATATCGTTCACAACTTTTTGGGAAACTACAGAAGTTCTGATTACCCTGAGAAGATTAATACATTACTGCAAAAATTCAATGGTAAGCGTTGAGTGATAGCATCTATATCAAATATGTCTCCTAAATTACACTTCTTATTCATTCATTTGGACATTTTTCCTACGAACTTGGGCTCCGAAAGTGATGAACAAGCGGAATGATTTCACCAGGAAATGGAAGAATCAAGAAAAAAAAAAAACGCACAACTTCAAGTCGCTCCTCATTTTAATTTATTTTTTTGAATTAACGCCGAATATTGCGTGTGAGCAATGAAAATGAAAATATTGTCGTTCAGCAAAATCCTTAATAAAAACTTTATTTTTCATCTGTTTTTTTTTCAAATTACGCTTAAATTATTGTTAATAAAATAAACTATTTGGTAAAAGAATAAAACATTGCAGATCTGTATTATAACGTAGAAAAAAAACCAAATGAAAATGAAAAATTTTGAAAAAAACGTAAAAATAGGCAAATTTTGAACTTTAATCAGCCGTTTCTTGGCAGAGAGAAAGTTGCGGCATATCAACGTAAAATGCATTCAATTAGCTTTCCAACGGTGTGCCATCAATCTCGATCGGACTATTCGCTTGGACTCTACAAGGGTTTGAATGGGACCATATACCGAAAAACACAAAAGTACCGTTATCTAAAGAACGGTACTTAGAAAAAAATAATTACAGCGTTGTTCGTGTTCAGGGGGTCTTAATTAACTTATCTAGCCATGTGGGGTTCTTGTTTACCAGTGTAATTGTCAAGGCTATACGTAGTATATACCAATATTGAAAAAAAAAAATATGATAATCACAAACAACTTTCAAAATATCCTTGATATAAATTTGAGCTCAGTTAAAGACTCTCTGCTGGTAGTGAAATTTTTTTCTACCCTGAATAGAAATGTATGAATATGACGATGAAACATTTTTTACCTAAATAACTTCCTTTTCTCTCTACGAAATTTTCAAAACATATGGAAAATATTGCAAGTGTTGTAGCAAAGACAATAAATATTTATAGATGTTGGTGTGTAGGAAATATTTTTTATAGAAACTGCTATAAACATTTGAAAATTATGGTGTAATCCTTTGATTTAAATTACTTTACAATAGGTTGTTGATCAAATAATAACAACAATAAAATATACCTAAGAACAAAAACCAATGCATTAGATTGTTTCGGAAAACACAAATGTTTCCATTAAATCATTAGAAGACATGAAGGATTGTTTATTTAAATTGAATTTCAGAATTAAATAAATCACAATACACCTTTTGCGAATGCCATTTCAGGTTTGAAACAGCCAAATATGTATATAGCACACTGACTTGGTACAGTTTTCTGTGATTTATACAAGACTTTACTTTTACTTGCAAAGATAATTGGCAAGCAATTAAAATATGCAGCTATTTGCTCTAGAGACAATCGACTTTTCCAATCTTGTGACATGCCTTTAATTTTTTTTTATTACTTTCATATTGTTATAAAAGATTTACATATTCATTCACTCATATACGAATAAGAAGTTATAAAAATATTGCTTTTTTTCTGAAACTATAAGTAAAAGTTTAAGTTTTTGCAATTTAAATGCAAAATAAAAAATCTAGAGAGCTCTTCACAACTGCTTAAGTTTGTGTTGTAAGAAAACTTTGAATCAAAAAAACCACACAATATTTTGCGGTTTTCTTTTTCATACCCTTAAAACTCAATCAAATAAAAATTCAATGTGTCTTAAAACAATGTTCAACTTTTTAAAGATCTTGATAAACTTCCAACAATGTGCATAATTATCATCTAAATAAACTCAAAACACCAACCTCAAGTCAATGCAAAATAAAAATAATAAAACATTTAAAATAATATTAAGCTTGTTGTTGAAATCTGGTGTCTGTCACATTTGACATTTTTACCCAAAGGCATGCATGCAGAAAATAAATGCCAATTTCGAATCAATAATAACATTAATTTAAAATCAGATACAATTGCGATGGTTAGGGTGGAATATGTTTTTTGTGATTTAGTTTATTTTGGCTGAATATACCCCCAATATTTTGATTTTCTCTATGCCATCCACTTACAATTTTAAATTCTATTTTTGCTGCCACATTTTATTATATTCTGTTTTTTGTTTTGTTTATGGTGTGTCTATGTATTGGCGTTGAAAATGACAATTAAATTAGACGCGTGCTAAATTGCTAAGAATACATTTTGCGGAAAGATAAAAATAAATGAATTGAGTATTTAGAGTGTGAATTTAGTGCTGGTGTAGCAATGCATTGAAATTAATGCGGTAAGAGCAGCAGGCTGACTGTCAGTTTGTATGTCAATCAAATTTTATAATCATCAACACAATCAAGTGAAATATCAACAAAAATAACAGCCTTCACAAAATACAAAAAAAAAAAAAAAAAAAAATGTTTTAAACTATTGAACTAGAAAATTGAAATTATATTCTTTTTAATATTAGTGTGAATGTATTTTCCCATTTGTGTGTTTGAATACAAAAAGCAACACTTTTTTTTTTGCATTTTTCTTTTTTTACGTTGATGTAGAACAACGAAAATATTTGCGGTTGAGTTGAGAAAACGAACACAAATAATGACCTTTCGAAAGGAATGAATAAATATTTTTTCTCCTTTTTTTTTTTTTTTTTAAAGAAACTGTGTGTTCAAGCTTTTCATTTGGTTTTGGACGTTATTTCGTATTTTTTATCTACATACATATGCTGGTTTGTATTCCTATTGACTATGGAAACTTTCAACGTGCACACATACACGGAAACAGAACAAAAGTTGATATAATAGGTATTAAATTTTTTTAATTTAATCCACAAAGTTGATGCTTAATAAAATAAAAAACTGAAATATATGCCGCATTTCCGTCAAATACTTGAAATACAGGTACTTCCAGATGACTCCATATAGTGAATGAAAATATTTTTGTCGTTTGCAAATTACAAATGTAACGTTGCACAGGGGGTCGGAATAAAAATAATATGTTTTTTTACGAACTTTTTTACGAGTACAAATTTTTATCTTTCGTAGCATAAATTTTTAAAAGTGAGATACATTATTAGAATACTCTTATTTTAACACGCATAGTTTTTTTTTACTAGAGAATGATATTGAGGTGAATCGTTTTTGTTTGATAGGAAATTGCGGCATCTTTTTCATTTATAAATTTTTAGCTGACGCACGTTTCGTGTTTTGTTTCACTGTCAAACTTCTTCAATTTGATCTATACAAACGAACAATGCTTGCAAATTATTGAATTTTATTATCAAAATGCGTGCTCTGTTGAAAAAATTCATCGCGCGCTTCTTCCATTCTTCCGATGAAGCTCATTTTTGTCTCAATGGGTATGTAAGTAAGCAGAATTGTCGATTTTGGAGTGAATATCAGCCAGAAGCATTGCAAGAGTTTGGTGCAGTTTATGGGATGGTGGCATCATTGGACCGTACTTTTTCAAAGATGATGCCAATCGTAACGTAACTGTGAATGGTGAGCGCTACCGTAAGATGATATCCAACTTTTTTTGCCAGAAATGCAAGAGCTTGACTTGCCAGACATGTGGTTATAACAAGACGGTGCCACATACCACACAGCACGCGCATTAATGGACTTATTGAGAGGCGAGTTTGGTGAACACTTTATTTCACGTTCGGAACCGGTCAGTAGGCCGCCTAGATCATGCGATTTTACGCCTTTAGACTATTTTTTGTGGGGCTATGTTAGAGCTCATTTATATACATACAAGTCCTCTTCAATTGACGCATTGGAAGACAACATTAAAGCATTTATTCGTGAGATACCGGCCGAAATGTTGGAAAGAGTATGCCAAAATTTGACTAAGTGGATGGACCATTTGAGGTACAGTCGAGGTCAACATTTGCATGAAATAATCTTCAAACATTAAATTATATGGACCGTACTATCGATTCAAATCAAGATTTCATGTAGTTTTCTGAATTTTATGTGTTTTTTTTAAGCTTTCCTATAGCTTTTAAAAAATCATCCCTGATAAAAAAATATATCCAAAAATTTTAAGAAATGTAATTTAAACAGTTCAATTTGTGGAAAGAAAAAATATTAAATATGCAACAAAATTTTATAAATTAAGCAAACCAAATAAAATTTTCTCTAAATCCCAACATTCCTAAAATAAGTACGAAAATTTCCAAAATGGGAATTTTTGCTATTTTTCCCGTAAAGCCCACATATTGACTAGGCTCATGAAATAATTTCAGCAACAATTTGGAGTAAACAAATCTTTCTCATTTATGTCTTATTTTTCCGATCCCATTTTTACGATTTTAAATAATATTTCGACTTAAAATAGGTAAAATTGAAGGACCTCCATCTTCCTCAAGAACAATATTTTTTAAGCGAAATTTCGATTAAACACACGCACGTATAGTTAGCTTTAAAAGAAATGAAAAATTGTTATATATTCCTTTAGAAAATTTTTAAATTTGAAATCGTATAATTTTTAAGCCATAAAAACTATATAATCTCAAAATTATTTCCAGAATATTTTAAAATTTGCTCGCTAACTGCGGTAAAAAATAAAATAGACTGAAAATCGTACCCAATGTTTTGAAAAAATTGGACCAGAAAAAAATTTCAATTTCAAATGCTATCATTTTAAAATATTTATATGGGATTGAAGCACCTAGAGGACCATATATTACAGTTTTTTTTAGTTAGACAAAAATGGAAGAAATGCCTAAAGTTAGAAACAATTTCAGGTGCGATGTATTCAATTTTCAGACCACATAGCGCCATCTCTGGATAATGTATGCTACCCAGTTTCAAAACATAAGCTAAAATACACCAAATTTTAATAATAAATCAATTGTAAGTGAGAGATGTACAACTTGATGTCCGATATCATAAGTAACTTAACACTCTGGAGGCACATCTTATTGCTAACACAAATGTTAAAAAATTTGTGTTTCAACAAATTTAAAATTGTTTACTAAGTGTACAAAGACAAGGTTCTTCGTTTACTAAGGGCAATGCTTTAAAGCTATTAATTCATTACTACTTTTTTTTAACTAATTATCAATGACCCTTTTCATTAATAGCGTTACAATTAGTATTTAATATTTAATGAATAATGGTAACCATAAATACAAATCATATGCTCAATGTATTGATACAGTTTCTAAAAACAATAAACATACAATCAGTTACATACGTTTTTACAAATTACATTTTTTAAATTGGAACCATAAATTACACTATCTGTTGTTTGAAAAATTAAAGATAGCAGTGTAACATCGATGTCAATTATTTTTGTTATGTTTATGGACGCTTCTGATTTCCCGCATCTAACAGTTGTAAATGGTGGAAAAATAAATTGCTTCAAATGTGCAGAAAATAAATTAGTTTAATTAGCGGGGAATACTGCAGGTGAATTCTAAGCAACTCCAAAAAATTATTTAGTGAATATGTCTAAATAAAAAGATGAATTGCTTGCATCACAATTGCAGGCGTGGTATTATCTTCAGACTTAAACTAAAGATTCTCTATACGTAAGCTTCTATTATTTATAATTTCAATTTGACATCATTCGTAAACTTTGCATTGAATCATACATATATGTAAATTCGATAACGCCAATAAAATTGTTAAACTTCTTAACTGCATTTTAAATGTATTTATTTTATATAAAGGAATATGATCTTGTTATTTAATTTTTTTAAACTTGCCGTATATATTTCTTTTATGATACAAAGATTTCTTAAAGATTCAGCATGTTATTAAAAAACAGTTTTTTGTGCTGAACAACAACAAACAAACTCAATTTCTTTTCTACTGCTTTTTACACCCTTCACGACAAAAAGTGGAAAAAAGAGTATATATTAATTTGTCATTCCGTGTGAAATTTTTACAATATTCCTTTCCAACCCCATAAAGTGTATATATTCTGACTTCTTATGCATAGCGAAGTCGATTGAGCGATGTCCGTCTGTCAGTCTGTCTGTCCGTCTGACGCCAATACGTCAATCGATCAGACATAGTGTCGAAAGAGGTGCTATTGAAAATTAGCAAGATCGCTCCATGTCCTTCGTGGCAGCGGTCAAAATACCACGCCTACCTCAAATTTTTCTATTCTATTTAGAACAATGAAGTTACTCCAATTAAAAAACTATAAAATTAAAAAACGATAAAAAATTACAAAACAAGAAAAAAACATTTAGTGAATAAATTGGTGCTAGCCCATATTTTCCGCGTTACACGGCTCTGAAATTGATCAATTTTCTTCAAATACAAATTTGGGTATCATTTTAAAGCATTTGAAGAGATCTTTAAGGCAATACTAAATTAAAAAGAAAAATGCTTAACCCAATTAGTGCCGATGGAATTTTGTGTAAAATTATATGTATGCAGTACCAAATTTTTATTTTTAAATCTCGGTCACCCCAATCTTTGCTTATTTGATTGGAGTCACTTCACTAAACTAGATTTATATAGATAGTGAAGGGTATCTAAGATTCGTCATAGCCGAATATAGCACTCTTACTTGTTTTTTACTTCAACTCTTCTCGAACTTAAACACCTTGAGCACTTAAAAAAACGATAAAACAGCGAAAAAGAAAATGTTACAATTCCGCATTACACGTTAAAACCATATTGTGCATTAAAAACACTGAAATGTTATATATTTTGTTATTATTCGTATATTTTACACAATCCCTCTTTCAATTACGTAACTACATTGAAAATGCATTAGATGCAATTTTATTCATCAATTCAATTCTCTATCTTTTATAGTTGTGTAGATTTGATTTGATTTTATTTCTTTTTTAACACCTCATGCACAAAGATAATGCAATAATAAAAAGTATATAAAATGGTGGAAAATTGTAGTTCATGGAATTAAACCAAATGTTGAAAAATATGAATGAAATACAAATATTTAAGTTTTTATCAATTGTAATAAGACATTGATTTTTTTCTTTTGTCTTTTTTATATTAGACTTCAGTTTCTATAGAATATTTTCTAACCTTAACCACTGTTAATGGATATTCAAAATCCGAACCACCGACCAGACGAAAGCCCCAAGGGACATTTTCAAAACGACACATTTTAATATCAATCACCATTTTAATCAATAGATTGTTATGAATTCAGTTTTTTTTTGTTCTTCCTCTGATTGTATTGTGAATTAATTTTGAAAAGATTTTTATTTTTTTTATTTGCAGTCTAAAACGTAATCCGCAAAAGCACTTAGAAATTAGTTTTGTATTTTAATTGAAAAATGCCGTAATGACCGCACTGCATACAAATTCTAACAAATGTAACCAAGCGAATGATTCAAATAATTGACAGATAGTTTTTTGGCCGTTTCTATGCTAGAGAACAATATGTGGTATTGATTTAATTAAATTTTTCAGCGGCAGCTTCGGTCTGTTTTTTTTAGTTTCGTCTAAAAATATTGGCTGGCCGTTACTCTAATCGATTAATACTTGGTGTGAGTTATCGGTCAACTAGGTACAAGATTTTCATTGTTGTGCAAATTGCACAGGTGATAATCACTATTGGCAGTTATCTGTATGGGAAGAATAGAAGAAAAGCTAATTCAAACGAAAACATTATATGCAGGGAACACTCTGTGACACTACATTTTCTAGAAGATCCATTTCAAATATTGCAAATTTTAAACTAATTAAAGTAGAAGTTACTGAATTTAGAGTAGGAAAACTTGATGAAAAATTTATCATCAAATCGATAGGGACTGGCTATATCCGCAACTTTATACTTCATTTATCTGATTTTTACATTTAATCACACATCCATTCCAGGCGAACTGCTGCTCAAACTATGAAACTATGAGAGCCCAAGTCGAACTCAAATACAAAGGTTTCCATTCAATTTATGTGGCTAAAAATTTAGAAACATCCTTTTGTTTTACTGTGTTTTAATTCTAAATGTCTGCCTAGCACGGTTAAACAAAACTAAAGCCAATACGTTAAATTCACGTCGCTCAAGTAACAAATAAAATTATACAATTATCTAACAAACAAACAAAACAAAAAAAAAAGTAACGAAACATATTAAAGTATTATTCACTAATACTCAGGTATTGATCAAGTTGACAGTTCATGGTCCTTGATCGAGTACCTGATGAGGCAATCAGAATATCATCGTTATGAATAAGTAAAAAAAAACTTTCCTTGGCAGTTGTGGTACGTTGGAAAGGAAGATATTGAGAAAAACAGCGTTTACATCGAGCACTGTGGCCACTAAATAGTAATCAAGCTCCTTAATATCATCCATTACCACTCTGAAATCACGTCACTATAAGAACACCATTTATATTTATATTTTATTTTTATTATTTATTTTTTTTAATTTTTCTTATTGCGGACATAATTTGCATACACAATGCAAATGTTAGGTGTCGCCTATCACAGCTGAAAAGATAACAATATTTTTATGTCCATCATATCACTATCGGAATACCCTTTAATTTTTAATATTTATTATTATAGACCTTCTGTAAAAATTTGAAAAGACTAGCTATTACCGTTACATATATACAGGTCTGTGACAGCCTGACAGAAACTGTAGCAAAAACAATAGTTTTGTGTTCTTTTCCCCTTGGGTACGGATCCATCAAAATAATAATTGCTAATAGTTCTGCAGCATAAAGTTACAAATCTTTCCTATAGTTGCTGAAGTAACATTAAAACAAAATTGTTAGAAACAAATACTTTATACATTTGAAAGTTCAAGCACTTAAATATAAACTTAAGGAAATTAAAAATGTTTAAATTAGATTTAAAAACACACAATAATAAAATATAAATTGTACTCCATGTATATGTAACTATATACATATGTGTACACACATACGCATACATTGTCGGTGTCTGTTTAGTATTTTATTTTGCTACAAAAAATAGAAAAATAAACAAACTTTTTTAAAAGTTAAGTTTAAATAATATTACTTAAATACGAAAAAGTTTTATTTTGGACATTTGCCATAACAAACAACTGGCAATTTAGTAAGCAAGGCAATTTTTTTAAGCTTGGTGTTCAAAATATTTGTTATAATTGACAAAATTTTGAGTCGCTCACCGAAAGTTTATGTCTATTTTTTACCCACAAATTGTGGAAAACGTTGTCAAAAAATGGTTCTATTCAATTAATACAAGCGATTAATTCAAGCCTCTGAGCATAAGAATCAGTAGCTATCGAATAACCAAAATCAATTATCAAGTTAAAATTAATGAGTGTAATATACATGTATTAAATATAAATACTCATATCTAAAAAATAAAGCCTAATCAGAGTGTGCTTTATAGTCCAGATTTACACTATGCAATTTTTTTAGGCATTTATTTTTCCGCAATTTTTTGTTGAAGTTACAGTGTTATTTAAAAGGAAACATTAACAACAGTAACATCCCCTCAAAACTCAAGCAATACCATATTGTTTACTCCTCCTGCTTCACAAACAAATAAAAATTGCATGCCAGTTGCATAAAAAATGCATAGTGTAAATGCCGTAATAGTTAATTGTATATTAATTTTTTCCTCCCTTAAAAATGGGATAAATAGAGTGAATTTGATATGCCTAATCGGAACATACTTCGAGTTTTTTCTATCACATAGAATAATATTTTGTCAAATAGTAGTCTTACAATTAAGCGTTCACATGGGTATATTTTACTGTAACTCGAAAACGACCCGTCCGCTTTGGGCAATTACAATTACATTTCATTATACTCTTCATCATAGATGGAGAATGGGTATATCTAAGCTTTTCATAAGAATATTATATATATATATATATACATATATATATTCATATACATAGCGAAGTTGATTGAGCCACGGCCGTGCTTGATTTAAAATCAACTTTGCGAAGGCACTAAATAAGCTAGAGAAAATTTAATTACGCCAATCTATCAGACATAGTTTAGTATTGGAAATCAGCCAAATGGGTCATTATCCTTCGTGGCAGCGGGCAAAATACCAAGCCTGCCTCTTATTTTTCCATATCATTTAAAACAGATATAGTTTAGTGAAGTAAATCCAATAAAAAAAAAACATATGGGGCGAAAGAAATTTAAAAGATAATAGATAAAACATCACGTAAAAATTACGGTCCGCTAAACTTTTCATAGAAAATTAAGAATGTGCACCATATTTTTTAATATATCAATCTGGGTATGATTTAAATGCTTTTGAAAAGATCTTTAAGGAACTACAAATTTTTATAAATTTTTAAGAGGCGGTGAAAATTTTGTGTAAAATTATATAAATTGTTTTTTTTTTGTATATTTTTTATACAAAACCGATCAACCGCTCTCTAGTTGTGATAATTTGTCATAATGTAAGATACAGGAATAAGAGGAGAATATCTGCCAAGCCTATTAAAAAAATTTTTACTTTATAGAAACAATCTGAACGCTAATTCTTTTTATTTAGCATTTTAACTTCTTCATATTTATCCTATTTTTGTTATTATTTGTTTTAAGTTATTTAAAATAGGAATAAAAAATTACTGAACCAAACCCAGATTAATTATACAACTGCGTTACCGTTTGTTGATTAATGGGACAATTTGAACCCTTTTTTTTTGGTGGTCTGTGACTTTTTGTAAGTCTTTTTTAAACTTAGATAATTTTTGCTACTTTTTTTTACTTTGTTTGGGCTTTTTAGCATTTTATCTCAAAAACTAAAATTATAGCCAGTGCAGTCACTAATACCTTCTCATTTAGAGCACTAACTGTTTGTTAAAGACTGGTTATTTTTTAATTTATAACCGAAATGAAATATTGCTGGAGAAAAAGCTGGTGGTATCTGAACTTATTTCACTGTTTATGGAAACCTTTATAAAATTTTTTGGAAAAGACAAAAACACTATTCTTTAAGGAAATTAGTTCATCAACAAATTGAGAGTTGGTTGGTACAACGAAAGCTGATTGTTTTTTTTAAGAGAAGTAGCACTTCAGACATAACCTGTTTAGCTATTTTTCATAACCGTGCTGCATTCTTTACGAAAGGAATATATAAGGGATAAGACAGGTGGTGCGAGAAGAAAGAAATATCAATTCTTAATCGACTTAAAAAAAAGAAGGAGGTTATCAATTCGTCGGAATGTTGGTTTTTTATGTTTGTGTCTGCAGAATTCACTTACTTCTGTACCGTTTTTAAAAAGGTTTAGTAATTTAGCAGATTATGCTTAGATAGTGGTCCCGTTATGGCCGTATCTTTTACACGCCAGCAAAAAATTTGATATTACCTCACAAAACACGATACATTAGTTGGCAAAAAAGGAAGTTGTAATTAAACTAGTTCCTTAAGCTAAAATGGAATACCTTAAAATACGTACTAATGATAATCATTATTTCCTGCAATAAACAATAAAATCAATTTTCAGTAATTGATTATAATGCCTTTCTAAAATCATTAGTTTGATAATCTAGTTGAGATGTCCTTCTGCCAAAAATACTCAATTACCTTTTAAAAAATGTTTTCTCGGTTACTAACACTTCTAAAATAGAGAAAATGTCCCATACTTTAATTAGTATAGTAAGAAGTATAAATATTTTAGATTATAAATTAGAGGGTGTTACAATAGTTGCTGTAATTTGATTTATATTGCCAAACTGTTGAACAATTGCAGACAGATGTTTGAAATTAACAGGAAACTGCTCGTTCCATGTCTGCTAAAACAAATGTAAAGTTTGGGGATGGAATATAAGGGTGTCCCAATAGTTCTGTAGTTTGATGTATGTGGCCATACTTTTAGACCATTGAAGACAGACAGAGGATATTTGTTGGGTTTTGTAGCCAGAATTATATTCGTTATATAAAAAAATTAAACTTTTTAAAACACTGAAAGGTCTGAACAGAAGAAAAAACACTCTATAATATTTCAAACTTCTAACACTTACTTCTATCATTTACTTCTATAAAAATAACAAACAAGTAGTTGAGCAAAAATTTACTTGTTTTATACAGTATAAACAAATAAAGAAGCCATAAGAGCAGCTTAGAGTACAAGGGGTATAAGTTACATTAAAAAAGTTCTAGTTTTACAACTTGTGCTCTTAGCCCTTCATATTAATGTGTATGATTCATATGTGTGCATAAGTAAGTAATACATAAAAACGAAATATACTTTAAAAATAATTTACTTGATTTTATAGCCCAACTTTAGGCATCTCTGTTATTATAATAAACTATTATTTACAATATAAACTGTAATTTGCTAACATTTGAAAAAACTTTTTTAGAATTGTTTTAAAAAACGAAAAGGCAGCAACAAAAAGTAAACTATTTTAATGCTAAAGTAATTTTAAATTGTAGCAAGAATTATAAACACGCTGATTTAATTTTTTTTGTTGATGATTTTTACAAATGGGATAATAAAACTGAAGTGGCCTGTGTGACCCCTGGCTACGCTATTTGGGCAAATGTGTAATGAATATAATATGAGAAAAAACTTATGAGAAGGCGAGTTTTAGGAAGCTTCTTTAGCTTATAAATATGCTCGGTATAGATGCCTTCTGTGGTTGATGAGATACCGAATTATGTCCAAAATAAATCGTGTTCCGGTAACCGAATAATCCTATACATTTCGTAAGAGATCCGGCTTACTTGTATCTTTATTACAGGAACCAGCAGAAAGGAAAATAAATTATTTTTTTCATTAGTGTCACAGTCAGGTAGTTTTAAACCTTTTAAGAAAATTGTGAGAAACAGTAACAACATGAACATTTATATTTTTCAGTAGCCACTATTGCACACAATATATATAGACAAAAAGATATTAGCTGTTTTCTTTATTCAAGACTGTAAAAAAACTAATTTTTTCAATTGGACCTGTATTTATTACAGCTTCTTTTGTTTACAATGTAACACTTTCCAAGAAAAGCGTTTATATCACTTCCAATTTTTAAAGAACGGCAAAAAGTAAAACAAACATCAGTTTCATATAGATGTGTCACAGAATTCAATTCCGATCTAAAGTGGTTTCAATTACGCAAATTCCTTCTTCAGAAAACGAGAAGCGAATCATTTCTCCGAAATGAAACCATTTTGAAATTTCAAAGCGCAAAATTAAATCTTTTTTTTTAAACTAAATTTAATGATACAAAAATATAATTTTTTAACAAACTCTTAAACTAAAAAGTCCAGTTCTTGCCTCACATGTTCTTGCCTCACAGTTCTTGCCTCACATGACATGCAGCATTTGCGTTAAATAGAAAGCTAACCGACTCCAAATAATTCTTTTGAATAAAATCGACTTCAAAACAGATTTCAAGTGTCTGTTTATAACGGGTCAAAAGATATGGCCATATACGGTATATTAAATTAATTTTGGGTATACCCTGTAATTTTTAAATTCAAATTATAAATTATTTCTTTATTGCGAACTTTGCAGTACATGTCCCTTGTAAGTTTCAGCTGTCTGTCTGTAACGGTTCAAAAGTTTGCCCAATTATTATTGTCAATTATTTTTATTTCCAAATCCAAGATTTATACCTGTTGTTACATCGGGTTTGGCAATTTAGGTTCAAAAGTTGTCTGCAACTGTTCAAAAGTATACATTAATATAAATGAACTATTGGGGCACCGTTTAGTTTATAATTTGGAATATTAATACTAGTTACTATAATGCTCAAAGAAATTGACATACTGCCCAATTTGCAAGCGTTTGTCTATAAGGGTTCAAAGGACTGACCCATATAGGTAAATTTATAGCTATTATGGGAGTACCCTTTAATTTTTAAAATCAAATTATAAACTTGTAGATAAAGCAGGCTTAGCAATACATTTACTTGTAAGTTTCAGCTATCTGTCTACAACGTTTCAAAAGCTTGGCCACATACATCAAATTACAATAACTATTGGCACACCCATTAATTTTTAAATCTTAATTTCAAGAGTATTAAGCTAACAAAAGTTAAAAGCAATATTATAAAGGCTGAACAGTCATGATCTATACCACGAATTTTCAGTTAGAAAAATTGGCAGCCTAAATATTAGGAAGAGCGTATTGGGCGGTGTGAATAAAAATACAGTTCTAGCTCAAACTAGCAAATCCTAAGTTTAAACTCGTTTTGAGGTGAATAAAATTTCCAGATAAAGCTAGTGATTTTTTGTTGCCTAGTTCAAGCTAGTTTATCTAGTGTTTGCTTAAACTATGTGTGAATAAAAACTAGTACGAGGGCTGCTATATATATTTTTGGCCTGGCAACACTGAGTGCTGCAAAGTGCAATCTGACATTCCCATTGGAAAGTTTGTCATTTTTAAGCATAATCGTACTCAAAACGTTTTGACGTACGACCATTATTTGTGTTGTTAACAGTGACTTGAAAAAATTAATAAAGAAAAAAAAGGAATTAACTCGTGAACATTTTCGTGCCATCATTTTTCACAACTATCGACGTGGATTATCACGACAAGAGTGCATTGATGAACTTAAATCTTTGTATGGCGATGAAGCACCATCCTATAGCACTGTAAAAATTTGGCATAATGAATTTAATCGTGGCTGAAGCTCGCTCAAAGACGAATTCCGTGAAGGTCGTCCAAAAACGGCTGTTGTGCCAGAGAACATTGATGCCGTGCGTGAACTCATAATGCAAGATCGACATGCGACATACCGAGAGATACAGACATCCTTGGACATTTCTTCCACTAGCATTCATTCGATACTGCATGGCCGTAAAAAAGGTTTTTTCTCGTTGAATCCCGCACAATTTGAAAGTCGCTCAAAAAGAGGCTCGTGTCGATTGGTGCAAAGAAATGTTGCAAAAATACGATTGCGGTGCTTCAAAAGACGTTTATAAGATCGTCACAGGTGACGAATCATGAATCTATGCGTATGAGCCCAAAACGAAACAACAATCGACGGTGTTGGCCTTCAAAGACGAGCAAAATCCAACGAAAGTTGCTCGTGGAAGAAGCACTTCGAAGCAAATGGTCGCATGTTTCTTCGGCAAAACTGGTCATGTGGCGACTGTTCCTCTTGAGCAACGTAGGACGGTCACTTCTGAGTGGTACACTACAATTTGTTTGCCTGAAGTCATCGGAGAAATTCGAAAAACCAACAAGAGAAGACGAATTATTGTTCACCATGACAATGCGAGCTCTCACACATCGGCTCAAACCAGAGCGTTTTTGACCGGCTAAAACGTCGAATTAATGGGTCATCCGCCGTACAGCCCTAACTTGGCACCTAATGACTTCTTCTTGTTTCCGCACATCAAGAAAAAAATGCGTGGTCAACGATTTTCCTCGCCAGAAGAAGCTGTTGAAGTGTTCAAAAACCATGTTTTAGAAATATATAGAGCAGCCCTCGTAAGTACTTAAAATTACTAATTTTAACTTGAGGTGCTGAAAATTAAGTTTTTCGTCAAAAAGTTTTTTATACTCTTCAACACAAAGGGAAAAAGGATATATCTAAGTTTGTCATTTTATATGTAATTTCTACAATATCCATTTCCGACCCCATAAAGTGTATACATTCTGAGTTCTTATTCATAGCGAATTCTATTGAGCAATGTCTGTCTATCCGTCCGTGTTGGTGTTTCAATCAACTTAGCCAAGCCACTAGATGTGCTTAAAAAATTTAAATACGACAATCGATCAGACATAGTTTCGAAAACTTTGCAATTGAAAGCCAGCATAATCCATGTCCCTCGAAACAGCGGTCAAAACACCAGGCTTTTTTTGCCGTACCATTTGAAATAAATCAACTTAAATGAAGTAGTTCCAATCAAAAAATTAAATATATGTGGCGTTAGAGAATTGAAAAAAAAAAAAAAAAAAAAACATCAAGTAAAGAAATTGGCGGTCGCCCATATTTTCCAAATCAAATATAATTTTATGCTTTTGGAGTATATCGAAAATATTTGTACTAGTTATCTCACTTATCGTGATAATAAATAATCAAAACAAACCTATAGTTTTACCAAAATACTTTTTACAAGGTTCGCTTAGAATTTATAAGAAAAAATGTTTTTTTTTAACATAAGCAACTCTCAAATGTGTATATTTTCCAATATAAGCTATTCCCTTTTAGTACTAGCTACCTAGTAGTAGCAAAGATTTATTCACACTTTTTGTAGCTTATACTTTTCAGACCTGCTAGTATTGAAAAGTTTATGCTAGTGCTAGTACTAGGTACTCTGTAGTATAAACTGCCTTTTTATTCACTCTACCAATTAATACTTTGGTCATTTAAAATGAAATTTTTTGGTTCAACGTCCAAATAACAGGAAGTTAATAATTCAAAAAATCAAAGTTCTATGTGGCGTTAAAAATTGTCAACAAAAGAAATTCTAAATATTAAACACATGTGTTTGTTGATATCATATTTTTAAGTTTTTTTTAACTTAATGAAATTATAAGCATTACAATTATAAATGGGCTAAACTTTAGGTTATTGTAAAATATATTATCTAATAAGCAAATTCTATTCTAGCTTATGTATTATCGGGTTTCTGAATCTGTATTATTATTTTAGAACACATTTTTTTAACTTAGAAATGGGTTGTATATTTTTTATTAAAGTATCAATATAAATATTCTATCTGAAAGAGAATACAGAAAGCACTATTTGCGTTCGGAAAATTAATTACACATGCTTGCAAAAGTACAAACACATCTGCTCTGTTTAGATGTTTTACATAAATTATTACTTGAAATAGCTTCACTAAATAATATTATTTAGTATTGGATGGTACTGGAAAAATGAAACAAAATAGCAATGTGATTTTTCTTATTCCAGGAAACTATCATAAAATATATTATATTTTGGCTCAAAATGAACTTACTAAAGTTTACCTACGAGCATAAAAATATCCTCCAGACAACTAATATTTTTTATGACAACTTTAACATTCATCGCAAAGAATAGTTGTGATGTCACAAGCTTAGCTAATACATATTTTTCTCCACTCCATAAGTAAATCAAAACAAAACAAACTTATTTTCGCTACTAACACAAAGAAATTATTATAAAATATCACAAAATAAATTATAAAATATCCACTTTAGGGAAAATTCAAATAATTTTTTTTTTTTTTAAAAGGAAATTTAATTTCAGTAAGTGAACTTTAGTAAAACTGTGCATTTGACACTGTCAAATAGACACTAATTCTAAGAGCATATGCTTACTAACTTTATCAATAGAAGCTGATTTTTTAAAGCTTAAATCAGCAACTGAGTTTAAGTGGGATATTTGTTCTATTCGTTAATGATGTAAACTTGAAAATATACATAATTGTAATTGGATAATTTCGGGGTGTAAAATTAGTTTCTAGTGGTTCACAAAAAAAATTATTTTCAATTAAAATTTTTGTTAAATTCAAACGAGAATTTCCAGGTGTATTTTGAGAGATGTAATTAATTTCGTTGCCTACTGTTATATTAAAGGTAGCAGTTTAATTGCCTTTATCCATTAACTCTTGGCTTTTCAATAATGTGGGGTTAATTATCGATAGAAAAATTTATTTGCATAATGAAAGCTGTTTTGAAATTCTTAACCGAAATTTTATAGATGAAAAAATTCTTTTTAAAAAAGAATTAGACTTCAAGTTAAACTATAAGGAAGATAACAAGCTACAACACAAAAAATAAAAAACATCAATTATGAGTATGTTTAAATTCCTTCTCCTCCTCTGTTTAGGGTTCTAGATTTTCAATTTCATTTTTTCATATTTAAAAAATATCTTATTTCATATTTATGCCTTAATGGAGCAATATTTTTCTTAATAATAGTTATATTTTCTTAAGAAATCTTTAACAACAATTCAGTGACCCTTATACAATTCCGTTCCGTTCATCTCTGTACCATACACATCTACGATTATACATATTAATGCACAAAATACATTCACAAATGTATGTAATGAATATTTTTATTATTATTATTATTTTTTGTTTGAGTTGGCTTTTAGTGTTGTGTTAAAATTAAAGAAAAAACTAAAAAACCAGCATAAAACAAAACCCCAAGAAACAGAAAGCATGAACAAACATTTACAGAGGGAAAATTTACACATTATATTGTGCTACATACGTACATACATTAGTGATATCTTTTCATTATGTACAAATGACATGTTAGCTATTTCCGGTTTTTTTCTTTTTTTTGAAAATGGTGTGTGTATAAATGTTTAACAAAAGTCTAGTGTTAAAAATTACAGAAGTGTATATAATAAATATAAAAATAGTTGTCTTAATTTTCAGTTTACATACACTGATAGTACTTTTACATAGATTATTTACCCAGTTAACCAGTGAAATGCAAAACAATAATTTACAATTTAAATTAATATTATTTATAGAATCATATCAAAATTAAAGTGCTGTTTCTATATTACAGGCGATCAACTCGTCTGAAAAATTTATATGGAAATAACTCAAAAAATTGAGTGCTTTTCATACAAATTTTTCAGACGAGTTGATCGCCTGTAATACAGAAACAGCACATAAACATTTTGATAAAATCGTCGATTGAAATTTAAGAACGATTTTGATATATAGGAAATTCTAGTGAAATGGAAAAATGAAAAAATTCGAATATTTTTTTGTTGTTTTTACCAATGAAGCCTAAATGTTTATAGTTTTAAACGCAAAAGAGTTTTAAGTTCTTCTAACAATTTTTTTATTTTTTGTATTTATTATTTTTTTTAATATTTATCTTTAAAACAATTTAATTTTTTTGAAGCGTTTGGCGATTAATATCAAATTTTAATTATGTGTTTAAGTAATACAATTTTTTGTTATATATTTTACAAATTATCTTTTTAAAATTACGTCACACATTAATACAAGAGAGTGAGCGTGGCGCTCTTATAATGAAAGTTTTTTTTTTAAGTTTCACTTAATGTTGCGTCCGTTGTCAAAAATCACGAAAATGGATGGGTTTCAGCCATGAATCAAGAAAACAAGATTGCGCATTCAGCAGTTCAAAAACTTTTCCTACTGCGCATCTATGTCACAATAGAATTTTAATGAGTGTTTGTTGAAATATATAAGAGATTTTTGGCTCTATTACTTTAATTCTGTTGCACTTTCCATACAAATATTCTATTTCTACGCCACACAAAAGAGAGAACGCTAGACAGTAAACTAACGGACCTGCGCAATGCGCAATTTTGTTTTCTTGATTCATGGGTTTCAGCAGTTAATAAGCATTTCCGATATTTAAGCGAGCTTTTTGTGATCTTTTAAAAAGGGAACAAATTATTTAATAAATTTGATTGACGTTTTAAATTTATCGCGTTCGTCGCCGTAGGCTCTTTATATTTTAAAAATATTATTGAAAGATAAAAAAAAAACATTAAAAGAAGAAAAGAGGGAGCAAGCGAAAATCCATCGAGAGAAGGTAAGAGAAGGCAGTGACAATTAATTAATTTTAAGTTATGCTTTTAATCTTTCTTCAGCCTTTTGTTCGTTAAAGTCTAAATTTAAAAAACCTCACTTTGTATCCTCAAGTATCTCAAGTATCCGAGTGAGCATATTGAACTTTATTTTGGTTTTTCTTCTTGTTATTACAATACAACTATTATTTTTATTATATGAGAAAAAAATGAAATATTTATATTTGAAGGAATCAAGCACGATGAAAGTTGATTAAAATCAAAAAGATTCCGAATAATAAAATTTCATATTGATTATTATTATTTACTTAAAGTTTACTTTAAGTTATTGCTTTATATTTTTTATTAAAGTTTAATCATTACTATTATTAGCAAAATTACTTTATTTTGTTCTTTTGGACCATCGTATAGCGTCAGTTTTTGTACTTTACTCAAAAAAAATTAAAATGAAATTTTTCATAGTTCATAAGTCTTCACGTACAAAATTTCTACATTTATTATGTTCTTATATTTTTTCTGTTTTTATCGCGTCCATTTGCCAATGATATTTGCTTATATTCTCTTACTATTTTATTGATTCCGCCCAATATTTTTCCGTGAATAAAGAACTTTTACTTGCTTCATATCACTGCAAGATATATTAGATTTTTTTATTATTTCTTATTTTTGGCTCAACTAAAAACGTACAAATATCGAGTGCCTTAGTTAGGAATCGTCCATAAATGTGAGCAAAAACTGCGATAAATAATCAAAATATTTTTGCTTTCATAAATCAATAACAAACTGAGGCAAATTGTGGTTTCAAAAAGAATCTGCTACGTGCTAATTATCTCATAATATAATTCCACGGACATTATGTCGCTTTGACATTGTGTCGTTTTTTAAACGGACATAGTGTTACTTATCATTTATCAAAGGTTTACTGCATAGCCGGCCTTTGGCTGGACGCAAATATTTTCTTCTCTCTACCACCAGTCCAATGTGGTTTTAAAATATATGTGCTCTAGAAATTTAGAACTTACATTATCCAAGATTTTTGCATTTTAATTTTTTTTTTTTAAGTTTTAATGTTAATTCTACATTTATCTTGTTTTTTTATACTTAATAAAGCTGCCTATAACCGATTGTTTGTTCTTTTTTTTGGGAATTATCATTTTTAAAACAAACTTTTTTAAATTATAAATATTTATAAATCTTATCTAAATAAATCTCATTTTCAATAGGTTATGCGTATTTGAAAGTAATATTCTGGAGGGGTTAGTCGGGGAAAGGAAATATGCATTGAATAGATTTTAACAAAAGTAAATTTGAAAGATATGTGAAATATGGAAATGTCCTGATCCATAAGTTCAATAGGGAGAAGGTAATTGGTTGTAACTTTCATAATAATGTGCATACTTAAATAAACAACCGGCTTGATGGAGAGGTCTGGATTACTTCTTAAAAAACCCCACAATTCTCACTTATATGAATCTACAAAAATTTTGTTATTAAAAAAAGAAAGAGATTTAATCTAACATTAAAAATATATAGCGGAAAATTATATGCATGTTTATGCTTTACAGTATTTTTTTAAGCAATATTGAAATAATTCTTGCGAAAGAAAAACCGACTTCAAAACAGATTTCATATGTCTGCCTATAACAATTCAAAAGTATGGCCACATACACTAGATAACATTAACTATTGGGACACCCATATATCTCCAAACTTTATAAATGTTTAACTATTAAATAGCATGGCCATATATATCAAATTAAAGCAACTATAGGGGACCCATTAATTTCCTAATTCAAATTATATACTTCTTCTTGTAGTAGATTAAGCAATCAAGTTGTAATGGGATTTTAACGCAAGGTAACCCAGCCAGCCAAGGATGTTAAAAAAAATAAAACATAAATTCTTGTTTATTATTATTCTCCTTTTTTCACTTAACTTAAGTCCCTTAATAGTATTTACTTATTTAAACTGCTTTTATTTTTACTTATCGATTACTTAAAAATATAGAACTTCGACCACGCAAAAAAACATGAGAGTACCCGTCCGCGTGTTTCTCGTTCTTCGACTCATCACTAGAATGCCCTATTCTAGACGATTCCGCAATATTTATGGCAAGTTCTTGCCGGTTGTTAGTGTGTTTAGTAACCACTACACCGGGGATTAATGGCTATTAATACCAGTTAATTCCCAATGTGAAAAGCCACTAGCGACATACCTGCACTAGTGATCCGATCACCTTGACAGACAAGCCCCAATTGAATCTGTAAAGTGAGTTCACATCAGCATTACTTAGTTTAAGTGTAGTGGTTAACACACACTTACTCGCTCTTACACCCACTCTCAAGCAAAACGAATTCCTCTCTTAAACCAACACATCTCTTGTTTAATTACTAAGACGATGTTTTTGGTTATAATTCAAAATTAAAAGACGTAACCTCTTTGAATAAAGCAGTGATTTAAAAGTATGAGTTCTTGCATTTCAAATTAAATAAAATTCCAAAATTTGCAAATAAATTTTCTAAAAACAATATTAATATAACTAGATCAAATTAAAACAATGAAAATTATACAATTGATACACTTGTATATATATAAAAAAATTGTGTAACGGATAACTTCGTTACAAAGTTCTGTGTAAATTTGAACCATCTGTCTATAATTGTTTTACAATTTGCCCATATACCTCAGATTATATCAGCTATTGTAAAACCCTTTAATTTATAATTTAAAACTTTTATACTACTTATTATATAAATAAAGTAGTAGTGAACTTCTGTCTAAAATTCAGGTGTTTGTCTAAACCGGTTCAAAAAATACGACCATATAGGTCAAATTACATTAATTTTCAGAACACCCTTTAATTTCTAAATTCAAATTATAAGCTTCTTGTTATAGAAGAGTTAGTACTACAGGTTTTTTGCAAGTTTCAATCTGTCTGTGTAAAACTGTTTAAAAGTATGGCCATATACATTAAATTAAATTAACATTTGGGGCACCCTTTAAATTATAATTTTGAGCATTTATACTTGTAATTATAACGGTCGGAATAATAGCCGTTTTGTCAAATTTCCAAGCGTTTGTCTATAACGGTTCAAAAATAGGCCAATTTAAGTAAATCTACATCAACTTTGGGGCACCCTTTAATTTTAACGTTTGTTTTTGTATAACTTTTAATTATTGGGAGCTATAGTAATACGCAGTTTTTTAAAATTTTACAAAAGTGCCCTTTACAGGTCATAATACACGTACAAAATTTTTAATTTTTATGATAATGAACTGTTCTTAAAACGGAACCAATCTTATCATATTACCAAAAATATAAAAAAGATAAAAAAAACATTCAGTCGAATTGATACCTCCTTCTTTTTATGAAGTCGGTTAAAAAGATTTAAAGTTTTGATAGTCGAGTTAAACCTCTGTATATAACTTTTTATATTTGCTACTTTTTCCTCTTGTTGAGTCCTCTTCATACATAAATTCTTTTTAAATTTCATAGCGACAATCTAAATGATAATTTATATCTTGCTATCCTTTCAGCTTTTATATAACAATATTCACTTTTTATTGTTTCTTAGCTTTTAATAAGAATAAGTGTTGATGTGTTTTATTTCTATTTACTTTGCAGACAATGTAAGTTTCGAAAAGGGGAAGTCTGTAGAAATATCTTTAATGGCTTTTTTCTTTTTCTTTGACTGTTATTATGTATTTTAGGGTTAAATGTCTTAATAATATTGTCTTAATATTTTCATCTTAAAAATAAAATTTAAGAAATGGCTTAGAATTAAACACTTGTAGAAGATTCTGATATTTGTTGAGTTTTTTCAAGCAAATTTATATATGTCAGTTTAGAAAAAAATTGTATTTTAATTATTTTCGGTGCTATTGAATTATAACTAAAATACAGCATTAAGGCACGCAATCAAAGATAATCAATGTTCAACGAGCATAATTAATTCCGTTTTGATTTGTCATTAAACAATGATATTTATTAATTTATGTTCAATTTACACTAGTCACCTATAAATTTGTTCTCACTAAATTTTATTAAAAATTGGGATTAATATCTGACAAGATCTTTACATTTTTGGAAAATCAAAAAAGTGGGGAGAGCTAAATTACCCCAGAAAAAACTAAGAAACCTAGCAGTCAGTCCACAGATAGTGAAAGAAATGCGGTTAAAAATATATTCAAGTATCAAAAGTATAATGATATACAATAGCTAAAAACACAGTCAGACTAAATTGTAATGTAATTAATGACCCTATACTCCATAAAATTCCCCGTAAAGTTTGTATTATTTTCATTTTTTTTAGCCAAATTAATCATTTGTGTACGTCTTATAATTCAATGAAAACTTCATTGAATAATTTTTTACATTTTTAGCAGTTATTTTTAACTCCTTATGACTTCTTAATTTTTTTTCTTTTATATGGCTACATACAAAAGATTATCGTTTATAAATATTAAACTTGAATTTAAGTCTAACTAATTAAAATTGTTAAATGAAATAATTATTCAATTTAAGACCAACCTTTAAAATTCTGCAATATTTTGTGTTTATTTTTGCTCATGCTTTGACAAGACATAAAAATTACTCGTATAACAGGAAAAGGTATAATTTGTATGGCAATGCTTTTTTTTATTTGAAACTTTACATGTTAATAAAATTTTAATGATGTAGTGACATAATAAACCCCAGGCATATTTTCTTCTTTCAGAAAATAATGGCAGCTCATTATTAATATTAAAAGTTTGACAAAAACTAAGGAAACAAAACATAATTTAAAAATCTTTTTTCATTCGTAATTAAATGTTATAAATTAAATTTTATATTTATAAATAAATGTTTTATTTTTTAGGTAATCATTCTTTGCTTCCTTTGGGTGGATTAACGTGAAATTTGTTAAATCTCCTTCGCTTTGAAGAAAATTTTCCGAGAAAATTTTTATTTGGTGAGTGAATTTTAAATAAAAAGACAGTGCAAGAAATATACTGCTCATTTAATTAATTTTATGATTTTAAATACACAGATTATTAATTTTTTAAACATATATATTATAGAGGAATGTGACAAAGGGTATAACAAACTGTTTGCAAATAAAATTTTTATTTAAATTCTTGTTAAAAAATGCTGTTACATAAGCTGATTTGATAACAAACAAGTAAGAGTTCTATATTCGAGTGTGCCGAGTCTTATATACCCCGCACAATCAATGTACATAAATCTAGTTTAATGAAGTAACTCCAATCAAAAAAGCAAATGTTTGGGTGACAGAGAATTCAAAAATAAAAAAAATAATTGGTAGTGCATACATAAAATTTCCATCGGCTCTTAATGTGTGAAGCATTAAAAAAAAATTGAGTATTTCTTTAAAGATCTCTTCAAAGGCTTTTAAATGATACCCATATTGATCCATCAAAAAATTTGAACATTTCAGAGCCCCGTAACTCGAAAAAAATGGGTGAGTGCCAACTTTTTTACTTGGTGTTTTTTTTTCTTATTTTTTAATTTTTGTCGCCCCATATACTTATTTTTTTTTTATTGGAATTACTTAGTTGTTTCAAATGACATGAAAAAATTAGAGGTAAGCGTGGTGTTTTGCCTGTTGCCTCGAAGGACATGGACGGTTCATGATAATTTCCAATTTTCGAACAATATCTGATCGATTGATATATATATTTTTTTTTGTGAAATCGAGTTTGCCGACGAACAGGCGGACATTGCTCAATCGACTTCGACTATATATACTTTATGGGATCGGAAATGGATATCGTAGAAATTACACACGGAATGATAAAGTTATAAATCCACTTTTTGTGCTTCCGTGACGTTAATTAGAAAAATTCAACACAACGTGCTATGTTTATGTACAAAAAGAAAAACACATTTAACAAACAGCGCAATAACTTTTTCTAATTTGTGTTACAAAATACAATTATCAAGAAAACTATTAAATAAACAACAGAAACAGGCTGCCACGTATTTTCATATTAGTAAAATATACACGTTTTAACTCACCCATAAATAGTCGTTAAAGTTATGAGCAGTAAGGCAGTGCAAATTGAATAATACAGAGTTAAACATAATTACTGTGAGAGTTTTATAATAAGAATGAATGTCCCAAATCTATTAGTAAGAGAAATTTCCAATTAAATTTGCCTCTAAGGATCTTAATTTAAGATTTCTTTTAAAAGTCTCTGCAACTACAGACTACCACGTAGCGTATAAAATTTTAATCTAAATCATTACTAAACCAATTATCCAATGTTTGTACTCACATATTTATTTTGTAAAATTAACGTGTTGTCCGTTCATTATTTAATTCAAAAGGTATTAAAAAGCATTGATCATTGTTATGAACTGTGGATATTATAAATGAATTGAAATTGATTTTGGCTTAAGTTCCTTTTTTGATTTCTAAAAACAACAGGGAACAAGCATGAATGATTAAAAATAAAAATTACATTTCGCTGCCTTACCAAAGGTTGGTACAAAGCAAAACAAATATACAAGACGAGTTACTGAGGGAAAAGTAAGGAAATACTTTGGTTTGTATGTGGCCTTCGTCTAACTAAATTAATATTGATTCCTACTTAAAAAGTAAGTTGGTTAAATAGATGATGTCTACAATGTATACAACCTAAAGTAGATAGACGTAAAGACTGCTAAAGAAAGATGTAGCGATTCAGAAAATACAGCTTTACATACTGCTATTGTCTAGATTTTTTTTGCTTTTGTTTGGAAAACGTCGCGCATACATTTTTAAGATAATTTTTCTTTTTCAGAAATTGAAAAATGAACTTAAGCTGAAATCAATTACTACTCGCAGTTTCAAATTTTATGAATTTGAGATCAATGTGTAAAAATAATTAGTTTTTTTTATTTATGATACATTTTACAAAATAAAGTTGTGTGCAAGGAGTTGAAATTGATATCTGGAGTCCAACAGCTTACTTAGTGACCGTACTGCCGGCTTCCGTAGGGGACGCTCCACGGGTGAGTTACTGGCCTTCCTTTGGGAAAAGTGGTGTCAAACCATTCACCATTTCGGCGAAGTAAGGTGGTGGCTCTAGATATTTCTAAGGCGTTTGATAGAGTGTGGCATGGTGCACTCATATCGAAACTTATTGCTTTTGGTGTCGGTAATAGTTTCTCTCGACTTATATCGAGCTTTCTCAGGGATCGCACTATACGAGTTGTTATAGATGGGATCGCATCAAACGAGTTCAAGGTAAATTCAGGGGTACCGCAAGGTTCCGTTCTTTCCCCTACCCTATTTCTTATTTTTCTCAGTGACCTTCTACGTCAGACTTCCAAACCTATCTATTCTTTCGCAGATTACAGTAGAATATGCCATTCATTTTCTTTTCGCAATAGACCAAGCCTTCGGGAAATTGGGGCTATGCGAAAGCACATGGATGATACCCTTAATCGCGACCTTTTGGTAATCTCCGAATGAGGCCTTGCGAATAGGGTTCAATTTAACGCTCATAAAACCCAGTAATGTGTGCTTTCGCACAGGCGTACGGCTGAATATGCTACCTCATCTGTAATTATGGGTGATATATATATTAAGGAATCAGAAGCTCTCGATATTCTTGGCATGAAAATTCAATGTGATGTTCGTTGGAACCAGCATATTTTTCGTTTCGCAAAAGAAGCATTCAAGTGCCTAGGTTTTTTGAAACGGTGTAAGAAATACTTCACTCCATCTGATCTCCTTACTATCTATGTCACCTTTATCAGACCGAAAATGGAATACAACTCTCATGTGTGGGCCGGTGCTTCAAAGTCTATTGTGGAGTTACTCGACCGCGTGCAGGAGAGACCGAAGAAGCTCGTCGGTGACAGTAGGGTATCCAGCTCTACTGACTCACTGGAGCATCGACGCAATGTGGGGTGTGTTTCACTGTTTAATCGTTACTACAACGGAATGTGCTCTTATGAAATCAAGCAACTTGTTCCTGAAAACCGTAATTTCGTACGCGCATCGCGTTCTGTATCAAGAGCGCATTCCTTTGTTGATTGGCCAGTGAATCGCACTACGAATTACAGAGAGAATTCGTTTTTGAGCCGAACAGTTCGTATGTGGAATAAACTCCCCGCAGAGGTCTTGCCTACCACTTTCAATGTGCAAAGATTCAAATCAAATGTCCACAAGCACTACTCCCTTTATCCCCCTTCCCACAACCTAATTTCCTAGTTCTGGTACAATGCATTGCATAAGTAGGGATCATCCCCTGAGTGCTTGTCCTAATAAAAAAAAAATATTCTGAAATATATAAAATTTTTTAAGATTTTTTTACCAGTCACAAAGCCTGACTCAGCAAGCAAAAAATATGTTTTAATATTAAAAAATATGTTATTACATTACATAGGTTTGCTTAAAAAATCAAAGCCGCAACCACCGCCCATAAACCGAAAATTAAAAATCTGGTCTCCGTCACCTTTCTGCGACATCAGACGGCTTCAGAAAGCTCTGTAAATCGTTTAAACAACGAATTTATATTTATAGATTTTTATTTCTTGGAATAAAAAAAAATGTCCCGGGCAATAGAAATCTGGAATTTTAATAATATTACATCATGATAGACATTTTTCTTCCAAAGGTTTCATATTCGGAAAGTTTAGTAGATCTAATTCTTTAACATTTGCTCTATAGGATAATATTTGCATGCTTTAGTAAAAATTTTTGTTGCCCTTCAAGAGCAATAATTACCCATCAATTGCAGAATTTTTAAATTCCATTTTATTTAAGCGTATGCTTAATACAACATGTGCAATAAATAACAATGTATAAGGATTTAGATATGAAAGATATAAGATAAATGCAAATGTTAATGTTCCTCTTAAGATGTGAGCAAATGTAAAAATGCTATAAACAAAACCTTCAATTTGTGATGTCAATTAAATCATGTACTGAGGTTCGATTTAGCTAGTTTTTTTAAGTTTTATTTTCACTATTATTTTACGCCTTGAGAATTAATATTTCGTTCATACAAGGAACCATCTGGTGAGATTATCACAATCTAATTGCATCTACTATCACTTTGCAGAGCTGTGAACATCTTACCATTATAGCGTTTTTACAGTTGCTCACATTGCAGTAGAGAAACTCGTGGAATATATTGAAAATGAGAAAAAATTTGCTTGCATTTGTAACACCTTTTATATTTTCATAATATTTTTTTCTGGTGTTGTGCATGGCACAACAGATACAAAAGTAAATATGTTTTTTTTTAGTAATTGAAATTAAATTATATTTATATTTGTCTGCTCATTGTATTTTTTGACATTTGTATATCCTTTTTAAAAATTTTTCTAGTGGTGACTCTAAGATAATCTAAACTTGTTTAGTGTAACAAAATCAGTGACGAAAATTATGCAAAGATGTTAAAGGTCCTGTATAATTCTTATGGGAAAATGTTAACATGATGTAGAGTTGAAAAGAGATGAAAGATGGTGGTTAGTAATAAAAGTATAGAAGAATTATTAATTTTTTCATCTTTCAACACGTTTACAAGATTTTCCTATCTACGTTTGTTCAACTCAATATAATTTCACAAATTTTGTGTAGATACAAGAAAAATTAGATTTCAATTTAAAGAAGAGAGTATTGATTAACAAATATTTAAATCAAACTTGTATCTTAGCAAACGAAAATTTTAGTATATAATCTGAAAGTATAAATCACTGTTTTAAATTTTAAAAATTGTGGTTAAACAGTTCTATTTAACACAAATAAAAAATAATAAATAAATGAATAAACACAATGGAATTATAAATAAAAACATAAAGAGAAAGTGTGTTAAGTGGATACCATAATTCAACATTTCTTTCGTTTTAACATGCTCGTGTATTTGCTCATTTGTAAGAAGCGAATCCTTAAAATCATTATTTAAATTTAAAGCAAATTATTTGTTGTACTATATTTAAAATTAAATATACGGCTGGAATATAAAACTAACAAGAGAGAAAAGCTCATTTCAATAAATATTAAAATATTAAGGATAACTCTGCTTTTGTGTTTTGTGGATTTTAGTATTTGGAAATATTATACTAACCATTTTATAATCAATTTTTATATCTTTAATAGTCATAATTAACAAGCCATAAAAACTTGCAAACCAAGTTAAAAATACGTTACATAATACGCTGCAAGCAGCTCCGATTTTCCAAACATTTTTTTTATTTATTCAAATTTAAATAAGTTGCTTATCAAATTATCAAAGAATAGCGTGACAAAATGTAAAAGTTAGAAACGATAATTCGAAAACCTTTAAAGAAAAACATTTTTTTTGGTTTGCGTGTTGGCGAGAAAACCTACTTGAAAACGACAATATTAATGTCCTCACTTGTAGAAGAGCTCTAGTTAATATTTAGTTTATGTGCACAGTGATTTAAGCTTAACGCTGCTTGGAAAAAAAATCATGCTTACTTACCTGTTTGAAGATATTTTATAGAGCTTTTCGAAGATTGACTAATGATTAACAAAGTAGGTCCTCTCAGAAATAATGTTAATTTTTTGTTCCTTTTTCTTAAAAGTTGCATTTTAAATTCAGTTTTTGTTGTGCAAAACTCTAAACCTTGAGTAGAGACAGTGCCATTAATTAAGTTTAAAAAATTAAGACCACGAGTGAGTGCGCTATTTAAAGCATAATTTCTATTATGGAATTGAACGTTAAAAATGTGCTGATGACGCAGAATTCTAGGTGGAACATTAAAGCGAACCCGTGAAAGTAAGTCCGGGCAGTCAAGATTACTATTTATAATATCGTAAACAAATAAAGCTAATTGATTGAAATCCACGCCTATATTCTATATTTTCTTTTATGTTATTGTTTAGTTGTAATGCAAAATTATTAAATATTCATAAACATTTTAAAAAAATTACTTTTCTGGAAGATATCTGGTTGTAATGTTGAAAGTTAAAGAAAAACGATATCTTTTAACCATAATAATTTTAAGGCAACGTTTTTAAAATACTTTTGATTGTTAAATTTTTTTAATTAAGGATACTTTTAAACGTTATCCTATTATTTCTGTCTGTTTGAAGTTTGATATCATATATTTAAAGTAACTTTAAAAACAATTTGTTTCATCAATATAATGGCATTTCAGATATACAGGAATAGCTTTTGTCCACTAACAACAAACTTTACTATCAGTCCTTTCGAAAGTCTTAAAATATGTTTAGAAGGGCATAAGAATATAATGATGTACAAAAAACAGCATGTTTCCTTTATTTAAGAGGTTTCGAAATTTTCTTATGGGAGTTAAAATTCTTAAAAATCATATTATAAATACATCATTTTGAAAGTTATAGTAAAGCACTCCTATGCTATAGCAAATGTTATATGTCAATCGTAAGAATCCCCAAATCATAATATTTTTTCAATGAGTTTTGGTTTTAGGTCACTGTGCGTTCTTAAATCTTAAAAATATGCGTGTTTAATTATTAAATACCTTGTTTGAATATACATATATATACAAAAAGTACAACTTTATACTTAAGTTTCTTTTAAGAAGGTAATTAAAAAGTTTTTTTTCTAAATAATTTTAAAACTTTCTTTATTCTAATTTGAAGAAAATTAAAAAAAAAAATACTAAAAACTTTATATAAAATTCATGCAAAAATATACATAAAAACAATTTGAACAATTTATAATAAAATATAGAGAAAAAACCCAAAATTACTTTTAAATATATGGAACTAAAACATATTACTTTCGACAGCGATGTAATAGAAGTCATTCATAAATTCAGTTCTACGAAAACTTCAATACAAAACAATAAGACTCTGAATGTTAATATCGTAATACATAAATAAAGCAAAAAAAAAAAAAAAAAATCATTTCCTTTAGATTTTAACACGCAGACAAACACTTAATATTAAAGAATTTTTAGGTGCCATTGTTGAATTAAAGCAAGAAATATTAAGTAATTAAAGTTAATGAATTTATATATTTTGAGTTTTTACTTTAAGAGCCGAGTTACACGATAAAATTATTAAAAAAGAAAATTGATCAGAACCCTGTTTTTATGATAAGTCTGAGATGCCGTCAGTAATATGTTACACCGTAGTAATCATAACTTACGTTGAACTCGCTTAAAATTTAAGAGATCATTCAAAAAAGGCAAGCCTCATATAAATGATGTTAAATAAAATGTCATAATAATTATTTAAAAAAAATAACTTATATTTAATGAAGCTATTTGCGTTTTTGTATTTTTATTTATTTATTTATTATTTTTTTTTTTTGTACAATTATGCTACCTTAATAATTAACTGAAATTTATTTTGCTAGTGTATTAAGAACATGTATATTCAACATATTTATGGTTTCGATGACATGACGAACTTTCAGTTAATATATAAATTTTATGCTTTTACATTCTGTTATGATCATTATTGAATTTGATTATTTAAATAATTATTATTTTATATTTAGAAAACACTGAGATATTATTAAATCATAATTAAACAATTTTATTATCTTTGTAAGATATTTTCATTATTAAATATATCAGCTTGATATAAAATCAATAAAACAAAAATTTTACAATTAAACATTGTAAAAATTAAATTAATTATCACAATTTTTTTTACTATGTAACTTTCGTTAGTCTAGTACTTATCAACTTTGTTATAATGTATTGTATTGATTTAAGTTAATTAAAATTATTGAAATAATGTCAATAAACTAAATGAAGTAAATAATAGATTTTATTTTGACATTATTTTATATAAAATTAAATATTAAATTTTTAATACCATTGTTTATTTTCAGCCTTTTTATAATATTCTTTAATTACAAACAATTCATGTGAATTTAAAAATAAAACGAGAGACTAGAGCCATAAACATTAAGCCTTATTTGAAAAAAATAAAATAAATAATAATAATAATAAATCTAGTGAAATACTGCTTTAAAATCATTCTAATAGAACTTGGAATTGATTTAAAATAAATAATATTTTCTTATTTAATTATTTATTTATTTTTTATTATTAAATTCTTAGTTAAATTGTTTTGATAATGAAATGAAATTTAATTAATTCCATTTAATTTTTTAAAATTTTTCGATTATTATTAACAATGAAAATAGGAAAAATTAGACACTAAAAGAATAATAATTTTTCTTTTTTTTATTTTCATCAACTTGTGTAAATCTTTATAATAAATATTCGTTGGTAGTTTTCGTTATTTACACAGTTTAAAAGATATGTTTTCAATCACTTTATTATATCCTAAAATTTTACTTCCAGTTTCTCAGCTGCTGTGAAATTTGTATCCAAGGAATATGATTGATATGAGAGAACAATAAATATTGCTCATACGCCAACAAGGATTAAGTTGATTTTAAACGTTTATGTTAAAGGTAAAACACAAATTTAAGGTGGCATTTTCTGTTAAAAAAGTTTGCCGTATAATACACAATTTGACAGATTTTTAATAAATTACAAGAAATAAATTAAGAAAAATAAATTTTATGTCTTTGGTTCCCCTCAATAACTATGTTAACGAAAGAAGAATAATAAATTCATTAAGCACTTTTTGACCAAGTTATTTCGTTTATTTTTACAAATCTTTGATATTTTATATTATTTACTTTAACCTTGACTAACAACTCGTTTTAAGATAAACTTACTACCCAAATTAAAACAAATTTTTTCGGGGCTATAGTTATCAATATACTTTAAGCGTTTTTAATCACAATTATAATAAGAGAAATTAAAAACGAAAAACGAAAAATAAAAAAAATATCTCATGTTTTTCGACCCATAAATATATGTATTAATTAATTAACCATTAAAATATTTTTTACGAAATAACACATGTGAAATGAATACCAAAATAATAATCAATAAGTTGTTATTTTCATATTTTTCCTCGTATATTAACAAATTATTACTTATCTGCATACAAAATCTTATTCGAATATGTGTTTAAGCTACGTCAGGTTTTCTATATATAAATCATTACACATTGTGTAAACCGCATAAAACATAACATGTAATTTTACTATGTGTTAGTTTGTTATTTAGAGCACGCTCTATTTGATAAGTAAAACTTTGTTTTCACTGATGCTAACTTTCACTTTCTAAAAATAAAAATAAAATTCTTTTTTGAACTTTTGCAGGTAATATATCAATGTATAGTAGGCTTAACAAAAATATGTAGCAATTTCCATGAATATGTCAACCACAACAGAAAAAACAGAAATCCTTGAACCGTTTTTTCAATTTGATGAAAACAAAAATAAATTTTAAAATTGAGCGCTTGGACATTATCGCTTAATGCATTTTTTAAGGCTAAATATTACAACTAAAATTCAGCTCTAAAGTCTATAATATAAAATGAATTGGAATCTCAATTACTGCCCTTTTAAGCTTCTTTTAATTAAATTTTTTTAGTGGAAATGTACTTAAAAATTTACGATCACTTTTTTGGTGCGAAGAGTACTTCCTTATTATTTTAAAATATTTGTAAATATTTATGATCAATAGAAAGAAGGTTTCTTGAAAATAATTACTGTTTATAATAATAGGAATGTTTATTAGAAGTTTATGTGTTTCCGGCGTACTATATCTTTTTAAGATAAAAAAAAACATTTTTTTTTTAAATAAAATCTGTTTTTCGTGCTATTTTCTTTTATCCCGATTAATTATTTAAATTACCGATATTGATTATCGAGGGTCAAAGCTCGTCTCGTATTTATTGGAAAAAGAAAAATAGAATTACTGTTGGATATTGTTGTTTTTGCTTTACTTTGATTTTCAGAATTTCAAATTTCCTTTTTTACAACTTACAAAAAATACTTGCATACATTTATATATATTATGCATGAACAAGGGGCAAGACTTGTATCTTAAGTGTTCTATTGGAACAATCAACAATTTCAAATGTGAAAACAAACAAAAAAAAAAAAATGAAAAGTACCTTATTTTAAATTTTATACGAACTACGCCAGGTTTCTAATAACATCTGATTTTTAGCTCGCGTTTTTTTAACATATTATAGCAGCAATCATTTGCCATCCGAAAAACTTCAAACATGGGGGCTTCTTTTACTAAATTGGTTTATCTTTAAGAGCTCTTATTTTTTTTTTCGAAAAGACTATTTTTTATATTTTAAAAATTATTTTGGGAATTTTTATAATATCATTTATTATATTATGCCAATATCCCATGACATTTTTAAATAAAAATTTAATTTTTTTTAGGTTGGAAAAGCAGGTATCTATACATTTTTCGTCGGTTGCTCAAGCCAGCTCATCAGGAAACCTCTATCCAAATTTTTAGAAAAGCCGAAAAGATTTCCTTTAAGTATTAACTGCCGTATTCATAGAAAATCAAAATAGATTTGAAATATATTTTAGGACAAATTTGTATGAAAAATTTGTCATAAAACACATTTCAAAGCTATTTTATATTCTATGAATACGGCAGTAAAACTTTAAAAACATACATGAGAGTTATTTAAGAAGCTAATACAGAACAAAAATTACTAACAAACAAACCACGTTTTTATTTTTGCTTACATTTCCTTCTGCGTTAGGTTGGTTATATGCCGACTCTTAATGCAGACGTCAGGCATATTAAAAATAAAAACAACACGTTTTTTTTTAATTTTCTTATAACAAGGAATATTGGAATCTACATTTTGTTTTTATTTTGTGGTTAATACTGATGATATTTACATTACTTATTAAGTTTTCCGACTCACATATAAACAACACATCGATTAGAGTATTTAAATCTTAAACTTACGCTGGAACAACCGAAACAGATAAGATACTACAAGGTTATTTGGACCTCATTTACCGCAAGCTAAAGTCATTTACAAAGTCCATTTGCGAGTATTATTTTATTTTGAGTTAAACTTTTCAACCATAATTTGTGCTTATATATCTCCAACACTGTCTTAAGTAAAACTTGTTTAATTTTTATTTATTGCTTAAAGTTAAAATTGGAAGAGTACAACAATGTTAAATATTTCGCAAAAAAATTTAAATAACAATGATTTCATTTCCTGTTACAGTTATTTTTCATAATATTTATAATAATCCTTTTAAAATATGAAAATAATATTTTGCTACTGTGTTGGTGTGTTTCTTTCGAAAAGCTTGTGTTTAACACATTAACAATAACAAAAACGAAAAATACTTCAAGTTTGCGTAAATAATTTAAACGACTTAAAAACTCAATAATGATATATGAAAAATACCACGTGTGGGCAAGAGAAACGTATGAAAATACAGAGGAAACTTTTATAACAATAAAGAAAATAAAAGAATTTTAATTCATTTTTTACTTACGAAAAGCTACAAATAAATGAATTAAGTATGTGGGAACAGAGCCAGAAAATTTTTACAATAAATTATTTATCTTTTAAGTTTTTAATTAAATAAATAATGCAGGTATTTTGCTATGAAGTATTTTAATTTCGTTATCGTTTGAATGTTACAGACCATTAAAACAAAATATTTTCTTTTAAATTTAATTGTCAATTTTTCTATATTTTAATCTACATGAATAATATATTTAATAACTTTAATTTATTTATTAAATATTTAACTAAATATATAAATTTATTAACAAAGAAGTTCTCTTTTTAAGAAAGTTTTTTTGAACAATTTTTTTAGACTTTAACAAACTAACAACCCAAAAAATATGTACACTTTTATTGCCAAGGCGCCACTAGTTGTTAAACTATCAGTCTCATATTTTGCCTTTTTACAATGCACAAACAATCAAACACACAAAAATAAATATTCGATGCTATATATAATGATTTATTTAAGTTATATGTATCTGGGTAAATAAATTTGTTAATTTGAAAAGGCGTGGTTCGGGAAAACTAGAGAATATTTCGTACGTGGGTATATAGAGATTTTTATAGAGCAGGTGCCAAGAAAAATAAATTTTAGAATGTTTTTCATAAATTCTCATTAAAACATATTGCAAAAGTTAGTAACGCACAACCAGTAACTTTTAGCGTATAACATCACATTAAACAATAAGAACTTGTATTATTGATGTGCGCTTAAAATTGGGAACCTAATTAATAAGATGAGAAAACATTGCACTTTACATCCTCGTGTTGGATACACACCAGATAACATTAAATGGAACAAATTTCCGTGCTTCTTTTTTCAGTGAAAAAAAAATACATTGTTCCAAAGACATATGCGTCAGAAAAACAAATTATAAAATGAGCTACGCAGTAAGAATTATACATGCAAGTATTTCTATTGTTTAATATTGCTTGAAGAAGGTGAGATCAGATTTAAAAAGACAAGAAAAATATGCCGAAAAATTGCTTTAAGAAAGAGAATTTTCAAATGCAAGAATTAAAACAAAAGAAACCAAAAGGCTATAAAAGTTGTACAAGCATAGACGAAAAAAAAACATTTGAATAATACAAACACAAAAGGAGACATGAAATATCAAAAATGTTGATTTTACAGGCAACATAAAATTAAAAATGAATTTCACTAAGCAACATTGTTTTCTTTAATGTTCGCTTGTGTATATTTAGCATTTTATATGTATCAACATATGCGTGTTTACGTTTTTTTTTCAACTCTAAATGTAGTTGAAATATTTTGCATTAAGCAAAACTTAAATTTAGTTCAAAGTATGTCACTTTATAAATCGTACGATATAGATGAGCCTGTGGTTTTATATAAATTTATTGATTTTGAACGAACAAAACAAACTTTCAATATATTAATAAAGCCACTAATTTTTTATTAGTAAGATTTTCTATCTGTTACATTATCACGTTGATCAACGAAAATAAATTTAAATAAAAATTTTATAATTTAAATGCAATAAGACATTGCCAGACAATTTATAATGAAATTTGAAAAGGTTTTTTTTAAATTTATTCTTCTATATATATAAAAATGGTGTAAAAAATGTATACTAATTCATAAAATGAGAACGGCTAGGCCGATTTCTTTAAAATTATTTGTCAGTTGTTCGTATTTTCGAGGAGAAGGTTTTTACGAAAGAAAATTTTAAAAATTCCCTTCGCAAAAGTCGGAAAGTCGGAAAATTGGAAAAACAGAAAATTGATTTTTTTACGAAATTTTGTGTGAAATTATTCCTTAATGGCTTTTTAAATAAAAAAATAGAAAGTTATTGGTGTAAAACATGGAGAATTGCGGAAAATGCGGAATATTAGAAAAATCGAAAATTGATTTTTTTATGAAATTTTATTTATCGGGTCTCTTTTTTATAACAATATTTGATGATAATTGTGTTATTGCTCTGAAGTTTGTCTAAAGGCTTAAAATTGGGGAGAGGCGAAGTTCGCCGGGTCCGCTAGTTTTTTAAATTTGATGTAACAAATTAATTTAATTAATTCTGGTCCAAGTTCAATCGCATTTTCGCTCTAATATATACAGTGAAAACTCTACTTGCGGACACCTCCCGCAAGCGGACACCTCTACTGAGCGGACAATTTTTTCAGTCCCTTCGATTTCCGAGTATTTTTAGAACAATTTACACTCTGCTAGACGGACACTCCCATGGCCGGACGCGGACACTTTTTTCTGTAAAACACCTCCTGCAGACGGCCAAATATTTCAACAAAATATAAAAAAATGCTTGGAGAAAAGTACAAGAAACACATTAATGTTTGCAAAAATTAATCACAGCAACACTAAAGCCCGTATGACACTTATTTTTTTATTTTTTGAAACAAGGCAAATATATTGTAAACGAAAATTCCACCAAGAGTAAAGAGTTGAGCTATTTTAACAACTTAAAGCTTAAAGTAAAACAATGATGTCAAATTTCTATTTTTTTTTAGCCGTAGCCGTGCTATATTCTTTATGAAAGGGATAGTTTAGAGAGAAGACAGGTGGTGAAAGGAGATAGATATAGCTATTTTATTAATTATTTTACTTCAGCGGCGAATATGCTATGGAGAAGTACCGAAGTCGGGGGCTGTATGTTTAAATGTTGTTTTAAATATGTTTTTATACCATAAAACAGAAAAAAACATTTTTTTTTGTTTCCCGCAAGGGTTGAATCCAGGGCAGCCAGATTTATAGTCAACGCGCTTACCGCTTAGACTACAGCAGCCTCAGCAGCTTTACTCAAATTAAGCGATTTAACGATATTATTGTTTCAAAAGTACAGTTTTTTTTGTAGATCAAGAATCAAGAAGCTCTTGTACAAATAGGGCGTTTCGCTTTCGCTTTAGATGATTTTGTGGCATATAACAAATTAAGCTATTTGCAAAACCATTTTGAAGAAAGGCACAAAAAATTGAGACAAGCGAACTCAGCAGGCTACAATTCGTCAGTTCTTTTCCCCAAGCACAGAATTTTAAAGTTAGTTTGTTTTTTTTTACGAATGAAGTTTATTTTATTTTTATTTTTTGTGTTAATATACATATATATGTATGTATGTATGTATGTATGTATGTATGTATGTATGTATGTATGTATGTATGTATGTATGTATGTATGTATGTATGTAGATGTGTATTTATGAATCTTAAAACTTGAAAGAATCTTGGAAACAAATAAACATACATAGGTGTCTATATACTAAAGATGCAATGCATTCAAATTTGTTTCACTTACATATCAATACATAATATATATATATATATTTTAATGCTTATGAAGAATTTAGCGATCTATAAAATGCAGCATTAAATTCCGCTGGTGTTTAATTTTTTCTTTGGAAGACGTCCGCATACATATTTTTTATTTCTTACTGAAAAGAAACTTTTAGAGGGAGAATGGAATTGACCTTGGGGCAGAATTAATTTTATTCATTTGTTATGAAATTAAATATTAAATTTAGATTTCTGTTAATTATTATTGAGAGGTTAAATAATTAACAAGCTTAAACAAATCCACCTGCATTTCCAAAGATTCTTGCTCTTACAAAAATAATTTGTCTCTAGTAGAAGTTAACAATTTTTTTTTAATATTTGCTTACATTTATTTTTACTTAAAGAAATAAATTTAAATCCATTATATTAAATCTTTTTATTATTAAGAAACAAAAAGCCTTTACAAAATTTGCAGAGTTTGATGACATGTTATATTTTTTTTATGTGGAATGTGCCCATTATTTTATTTGACACTGACATGTGAAAGCACTTTTTTTGCTGAAAGTGAAAAGGAGTATTTTAGTTTAAAAAATATATCGCTTATTTTTTTAGATCGTCATAACTCAAAAAGATTCATTTCGAGATAATCGCAGTTTAAATTTTTGTATCGTTCTCATTATCGAGAAAATTCATGTAAGAACGCTTTCAATAATTATAATTTAAAGGAAAGGTCTTGCACAAACTATGTGGGATGTACGAATTGTGACATAAATGCTGTAAAAATATATCCAATACTGAATCGTAAACTAAAATTGGTCGTTATTTGTGAAAAGAAAAACGGAGTTTTACTTAATAATATATTTCATCAACACAGCCATAATTCAAACAAAATACATTTAAAAACACAAAAAGTCAATACATTTAAAAAATATATTGTTTTCATATGTTCAAAATGAAATGTGACGATGTTTTAGAAAGTGATATGACAACTACAAATGTGTCATTCTTAATGACAAACAAGGTCTCCAAACATGAATTGATATAACGACTAATGCTCTTAAAACGTGGAAAGCACAAAAGACATAAAGATGAAACATATACACAAAATAAATCATGAAATGGTAAAAAATTCTGTATGATTAACCCCATAATTTAAAATTTTGAGTTATGACATTCTAGAAGTAAAAGAGCAATATTACTTTTATTAAAACATCAGAATATTTCCTGAATTATTTTTTTTCACATATATTTGATTGATCTGCCAACTATATTGCAATTTCTGATAACATTAATAATAAAGTGATTCAAAAAAGCCAATTCATTTTGTTGCTGTCTAATTTATTTTTTATTTATTCTTATCAAATATTAATATGCGAATTTATGCTTGCAGGCATTGATGACATACTGTATTCAGTCACTAATACCTCAGCTAATTCTAAGCTAGTATTTAAGATAAAAATTCAAGTTTTTTAATATTTATAAATAATTAAAGCCAAACATAAATTACGTAATAAGTTTTTTCTTAGTGGTTTATTGACACAAATAAATTAAAACTTTAACGAGAGAATATAAACAAATTAATATGCAACAAAAATTTACAAGTCGTTAAATTAAAAGTAAATTATTTACCAAAGAGAAACTTTCCCTAAAGTAAATAAATTAGGGATTACTTGTCTAAAGAAATTTCTTAAAAAAGACATTTAAATTAACGTTACGTTTTAACAAGAGTTTTTTCCTTATTACATTCATTATTTGAAAGTTTTTTTTTTGTCTTGTTATGTTAATTTTAATTTATGTTAATTAATCTTAAAGTGTTAAACATCATTCCCATTTATATAACACAGTAAATAATGCTAAAATTTTTTATTGTTATTGACTGCTGTTTAAATGTTTCTTTTGGAGGCCAAAAATTTTCTTTCCCACCATATTCACTTACATACAAAATAATATTTTCAAGGATTGTTCGATTGAAGGCAGAAATTAAATAAAGGCATCAGTTTAAAAATTCGAATAGAAAAGTCAATGCCAAGTCTGCCAATATTTGTTAAAAACTCAAATTTTTTAAATTTTAGCACTTAAACAAAAGTCAATGTTTGTATAATAGATTTTAAGTGATAACGACATAAGCAGAATATTTATATTAAAATTGTGCTTTAACGTTAAAATATTCTGTTGGTGTTAAAAAAATGCTTGGTAGTATTGGTATTGTGCTGTATTTATAAAGTAAATGGAATAATTCATTATTAGCTACATCTTTAGCTGAACTTAGAAGAGGTTTATTGTATTAAGTGCGGTATCTTATTTATTTAATTTACAAGAGTTTGCACTTCAGTTCTCTCAAAGATATTTAAATAAACCTCAAAATGGGTTTATATTAATATTAACAAAAAAATCGAAAATAATTTCAAACAAGGATTATAATAAATTTTCAACTATTTTGTATTGTTTAATGTCTATCGGCATCAGATTTGCCGTTTGGTTACATTTTTTTAATTTTTTGTAACTTTTGAAGGCTCCACGTAACATGTTTAATTTTGTGTTGAAATAAAGCAACAACAATGAAAGAGAAATTGTTTCATTATTTGAGGTAAGACTCTCTCTTAACATATAAACTTTTCTTAACATTTCAATTCGATTTTAACAACAAAGTTTACCTGCAAATGCAATCAAAATCCCATATAAAAAATTAATTTAGAATAATTAAAAAATAACATTGCTCTTTAATTTGTGAGAAATCACGAAATGTTTTTTATGCTTCATGTTTAGAAACAGCAAAATGTTTCTGGCAACAATCCTTTCTACCTGTGAAATAATGTGAGTTACATTTCGCGCGGAAAATAAAGCATTCTGTTCAAACTTGCGAAAATTGTTAGTAACTTCAGTTATTCCGCTGAAAAATTTGACAATTGTATCAATACACCGATTTAGAAAAAAGTTGTCTTTTAATTTCCTATCGAAGGACAATCTTTCAAAGAAAAATTTAAAACGGATTTATTAAAAAATAAAACTTTAACAAATTTTATTAAATGGCGAGAACATGCACTTTTTCATTTCTAACTATTAGTACTGATGTAAATCCTCATAAATATATCCTTCACCACGAAAAGTTTCTCATTTCGTTTGTAATTTCTCTCAATATCCATTTCCGACTCCATAAAGTATATATATTCTCAAGTCGATTGAGCTATATCCGTTTCTCTGTCCGTGTTAGTGTTAAATACGCCAATCGATCAGACATAGTGGCGAAGGAGGCGCTATTGAAAACAGCAAGATCAGTGCATGTCCTTAGACGCTGAGGGAAATACACTGCACCGACCACAAATTTTTTTGTATATTATTTGAAACAATGAAGTAATTCTAATAAAAAAAAACAAATGTATGGTGCGATAGAGAATTAAAAAATAAGACAAAAAATTCAAGTGAAAAAATAGGCGCTCGCCCATACTTTCCGAGTTAAGGGCGTCTCAAATTTTTAAAAATACTAACAAGGGTATCATTTTAAAGGTTTTGAAGAGATCTTTAAGGATATGCTAAAAAATTTTAAAAATGCTGAATCCATTAAGAGCCGATGACGTTTTTATGTAGAAATATGTTTATGTAGTAGTTAATTTTTTTCCTATTTTTTTATTTCCTCTCACCCCAATATTTGCTTTTTTGATTGGAGTTACTTCACTAAACTAAATTTACATACATGGTAAAGGGTATATAAAATGCAGCATGGCACTCTTAGTTGTTTTTCATTAATAAGGGTTTTTTTTTTAATTTTCGCTGTTCTCATGATGGGTACCAATTTCTGTAGGGAAGAAAGGCATTATTTATTTGTTATTACTTACTCGTAATTAGAGTTTTCGAGTTTCGAAAAAGCGAAACTGGTTGAGAAAGTGACTGCTCCTCGTTTATCGATTTTTGACTTATAACAGCATTGTATCATCGCAAATGCGCTTGCTAACTAGTAATTAGAATTTAATGCGTATATAGTATTGGAATGTTTTTATATATTTATGAAAGAAGCCAGTAATGCAAGAAAGCTGCATTTTGTTTAAAAATTAATATTCTAATATCATAATTAAATGTTCAACATTTTTAATTCGACTTTTTTTGTATTTATTTTTCCCGAAAACAATCTTTAAAAATCAAAAGAACCTTGAAGCAGAAAAAATTTTATTTTAAAATGATGGCTTTTAAAAGAATGAGTTTTTCTCTGTGCGTAAATAGGAAACATGCATTTACTTCAACTGATATTGTATATGTTTTGTAAAAGCGAAACAATGAACTTTTAACCTTGTTGACTCAGTTTATAAGCAAAAAAAAAATATTTACATGTATTTTGTTTTTAACTTTTCATAAAGAAAAAACAATACAATAACACAGAATTCTTGTATATGCGAGAGTTGCTTAAGAAGGACTTCTAAGGCCATATATTTAAGTACATATACTTGAAGATCAAATTACTTTTGGAAATGTTATTATATGTTAGGTATTTTTAAGATTTTCAAAAATGAATTGTTTCAACTTTCTTCTGATCATTCAATAGTTCTGATCATTCAATAGAGAAAGAGACAGACCTAGAACTAACAAATCTGCGTAGAAAATTGTTTACGTAGCTCAGGACTAAACAACAACACCTGGATGATGAGCGACACAACTGATCACGCTTTTCTTCGCTGAGAGTTTTTTCAAAGATACCGTTGATAATAAAATGCTTTTGATATATGAACATGACTTCCACTCTTAAAAAAAACTCTCTAATCTGAAAGCCTTCAAGTAAAACATTAGTCATTAACTCAGGAAATTATTACCGGAAGAGTGTGAAAAAAATACGAAATGCCATTTAGCGCTAAAAGTATTGTGAGCGGCCACTTCAATCATATCTTCTTCAAAACCCACAGTGACTAAACTTTAAGGTCCACATAATAATAAAACCCATGCTGCCATTTATTACAGCCTATTTAGCAAACCAAATAAAGAAAGGAATGAGCAAAGATGGCCACGATCGTAATCATAAAAGCACACCAGGGTGACATGCGAATAAATAAAATAAAATTCTGAAACGTCTGAAACTAGTGACCCGGTTTGCATGAAATGCATTGCAATTTATAAAGGAAGATTTAAGCATTTTTATCGCATTTGGACTTATCCTGTTTCAGTATGGGTACGCTAGCTCCCCGTCAAACTTGGAAACCTTGGTTGTAAAAAAAATATAGTGTTAATCGATTTCAAGAATTTCTTTTAAGCGATCTACTTAGATAGATGATAAAAATTCCTTTGGAATTTATATAATGTCTTCTGTGCTTTTAGAAAAATTTTACTTTGAAATACGAAATTATTAATTTTTTGGTTTTTCACCAGTAGCTTTTTTTATTATATAAGATAAAATTATTTTACAAACAGTTTAAAATAGTTAATCCTTTAACAAATTAGCTGATAATAAAAACCAAAAAAAGGGAGAATGTGAACTTTTTGGAATTCAGTTTTAGCTTGAATACCTCTGAACACATAAATGTGATCAAAATAGATTATTGTTGTGTAAATAACTAATGAGCATGTAATTGAAAATACAAATTTTTGCATTTTTATTATAAATAAAAAAATGTCATGTTAAAACAGGTAACTTTTCTTTAAATCGCCTCACCATATCGAATTTGTGTGAGGATGTCTCTGAAATTAATTTAACCAAATACTCAAAACCAATAATCCTAAGTAATAGATCATAAAAATAATAAAATTAGCATGCATTCATTAATTTGATTTTTGTTACAAAATTGGCCTTGTTCTAACAATGCTGATTGTAATGAGCATTACACAAATCTCATAAAAAAACATTATTTATTAGATTAATTAAGCCCTTATATGAACAAAAAAAGAGGAAATATTTTTTAACAATATTTTTTAAATTTGTTCAACTTCTTACGAAATTTTACATTAAGAAATTTTTACAATGAAACTATTTAAACAAAAGAAATAATTTTGTTACCAGTAATTTCTTTTGTAATTAGCTTTCTAAAGTTGTTTCTAAAATATTCCCATCATTTGTTTTAAATAAAACTTCACTAAGTCAAATTTCTTTAAAAAAAATAAGGAATAAGATCAACACCCGATCGATATCAATTAATAATCAGTTTAATAAAATGCACTTCCTTTTTTAATATTTCTTTAAAAGAACTTTTCACTATTGGTAAAAATAAGTCGTTAGAAGTCACATGCAAAGAAAATAGTAATTTTATAAATCCTAGCAAGAGGCAAGAGCTTAAGATACACACCTCGTACATAACCTGCTATAAACCACATCAGTAGTTTGAATCTAAATTTAGAAAATCAAGGCGAAAAATTATTTGGGTTATACTTGTACTTTTTATGCTACGTTTTTTTCCTAACTCACGCCTTTTACTTTTATAATAATCCCTTAACAACAAAAGCCTTTTAATAGCGTTCTGAAAATAGGCACACACACATGTCTTATATAAAACTAGCAAAAAAACAAAGTTAATTTTTTTGTAAAATTTTTTAAAAAACACTAAAAAACCACACAAACAAATTAAGATTGAAAGGGTGTTATTATGCTTAAACAAGATCTTTTGTTTTAGTAAAATTAAAAACTTAAATCCTTTAATAAGATAGTCCTTTTATATAAATAGAGGAAATAAAATTTGTTAAACTTGTTATTCGTAAATATAATAATTTGTTAGGTGCACATTTGAAAGCTTAAACATACAGGTATATGGAGCATTAATATGTTTGTAAGTTGTCTCGTTGTACTTTTTAAATTGCTTTAATAATCTACGATTGTGTTAGAATAAAACCAAGAAAAGCGACGGTTTTACTCTAGATGTCAATTTTAAAATCTTTAAATTGACAAAAAAGTTAAATGTTTTTTTTTCATAGATTGTGAAAATTATTAATATTCAATTTGAAGATTTTTTCAATGATACGGCATAGAAACTGAAAATTTTTTTTACCCCCTGATTATTTGTAGAATGAATTAATAGTGAATTATGCTTATTTTAAATACCCTGTTTCTAATTCCGAAAAAAATTTTAATAAATTTTAAAAATTAAAAGCACGGGAATATTAAATTTGTAGTGTGAAGTAGTGTTTTGTTATATTTTATTTTATTTTTCAATATCTTTAAACTGTATAAAAGAGCAGAACAAAAAGTCAGCCGTATACAGTGGATAAGGAAAAGTAAAATAAATGTTGATTCTTGTCGTTTTTGCTTGAACTTTGATTTTCGTCTTTACCGTATTCTTTAGACAAAAATCTTTAGTTTATTTAATAAATTTGTGAGAAGTTTCCTGACGAGCTAAATAAGTAGTAGCGAAATGGCCATCGAGACGTGCTCTTACCTTCAATAATAAATTTTGTTATAAGCAAATGCCACCCTTTTTTGTTAAAGTAAATAACAATATGGCGCACATAAAAACACAAATACTACTTCATATATCAGCATTGCACTTTAACTTACAAAATAAAAAAATGGTAAACGAACTACTTGACCCCATAAATTGTCTGAAGTATGTAATCATATCTGAAGTTTTTCCAATACTCATTCCCATAACTGCTGATCGAGTTCTGTTGGTAAACGGTTTATTTTTTTATTATCACAAACATACTAATAAAAAATATCATTAATGTAGAGTAATTATATTATTTATATTTAATCTATTAAAATATTGTTACGAATAATCAAAATCTGGCAACCCCTGTATGAGCGTGGTGAATAAGCTAATTCAACTAATGGTGTGTTTATAGAATAACAAAACCACAAGTTAGCCAACAAAAGCTGAGCAGCCACAATAGGTGCGTTGGTAGAGGTGCGTACTAAACACCAGGGAGTCCGAGTTCGATACCGCAGGCGGGCATGCGTGCAACGAAAAAAATAATAATTGTTATAAGCAATTAAAATTAATAAACAGCAGTTACAAACCTCCTGAGAGGCAAAAGGCAATTATTGTATGAAGCCATGGCAGATAATTTAGTGGAGACGTCCAATTTAATATAAGAGAGCAGATAATTGTCAAGAAGCCCTTTATAATAAAAAAAAAAGCAATAGCGATTAGTGCAGGGAAATGTAACAGCATAACAACAGTGTATGGCAGACGTGTGTTGTGGCTACTGGATTAAAGGAGATGACTGGCTTGGATAAAAGGAGTGGTGGAGATGTCTGTGGATGGTTAAGGTTACTAAACAAGGAATCGAGTAGTTCATGTCTCGCCGGAGTAACACAGTAGTGTAGCGTGGATGGCTGCGTTTGTGGTGATAACGCATGTTTAGTAAATACGAGACCAAGGTTGTGAACCCTTGACCGGTTGGATCGAGAAGTATAGCCAGAGAAAGCCATAAAATAAGAAGACAGAATTTAGCCACAGTGGTATTTGCAATCAAAAGAATCCGTACGTTTGCCTGCTAAAAAGGGTAAAACGTAACAATATGAATATCGACATTAAGTATTTTCATCTTGACAAAATCGTAGAAACTATAATCCCGTTTGTTTAGAAATGCAGTATGAAAAGCAAGATTTGAAATCAATTGAAAAATAAAGTAGAACTTTTGCAGGTTATAACACGATACAAATGGAGTTTCATGCCAACATAATTGATACCTTCTTTAAATAGAAATCTTGGGACAAACAGGTGGTGCGAAGACTTCTAAAGAAAATGTCTTTAAAAAAAAAAACTGCAATTACACGATATGTTTACTTCAGCTCGTATCTTACATTGCGATTACACACGAAAGTATTTGCTAAAAAAAGTGGAGGAGAAAATTTTAAAGTGTACTCGTGTAAGTAAAAGTTTATTTACAAATATAGGCGAAACCAAAGTTTACAAAAAGTCTTAGCTTCTTTAATTAAATCAAGTAAGAATGCTATATTCTCTAGCTTTTATATTGACCTGGCAAACTTAATGTCAACACTAATCCGGACGGACACACGGACACACGGACATCGCACAATCGACTTCGCTATGAATAAGAACTTAGAATATTTTTACTTTATGGTGTCGGAAATGCATTGTAGAAATTACAAATGAAACGACAAACTTAGGTGTACCCTTTTCCACTTTTTGTGGCGAAAGGTATAAGAAGTAGTAATGGAAATTAAAACAAAAAAACCTACGCAACAGACCGTTTGTTCTTATTGTTGTTTGAACTGTCACACTTATTTCTTATGTTATTTATAGGCTTAGGACTTAAGTTATCCTCTTCTCGTACTTATTTCAGATGTCATATATAAGGAGAAGTTTTGATATTACACAGTTTTATTAATTTTACTACATTTTAATTTTCTATTTTCTATTTTTGTTATTGTTTTCTATTTATTTTGTTTATTGTATTTATTTATAAATAGAACATTATATTTATGAAGAGATAGTTGTCATTAATTATAATAAATTTTGCTTTTAAGATAAAATCAAAAAAATCAAAGTCACTGCTTTGTAAATTTTTTTTTTTTTCAAAAGAACTGAAGAAACCATATATTAAAAATATTTTATTCAGTAGAATGCTCTTCAACATAAACAGAATAAATTATGTAAAATGTAAGATTCTTTCATAATTTTTGTATTAATTGTGGTTAAAGGGAATCAGAAATGGCTCGCTAGCAAGATTATAATATTCTGGAAAAATATAACATACTTAAATATATTTGATTTAATATATTACACGATTATTAAACTTAAAAAACAAAATTGAAAAATCCACAAAAGAAATTGCAAACCAAAAAATTTGCATGTAACTCTAATATTAAGTCCAGAGTATTCTTTCTTTTAAATGTCAATTACTAAAAAACATTAAATAGAACCACAATCCACTAAAAAGCTAGACACACATACACACATATAATACACTTCAACAACAAATAGTTTGGGTAGTTTAAATAAAATTGTTTTATAAATTAGGCTAAAGTTAGTATATAAATATAGTTTTGACTATATTTTGTTTGCGTTCAATTTTGTTGAATTATTTATAAAATTGTTTACCCCACTCTACATTAAAGGAATTAACATTGCCTCACTGGCTATGTTTAAAATTGTATTTAAAGTAAATTAGACTAATATTCGTTAAACTCGTAAAATATTTGTTTTTTATGTTTTTGTTTCACTTTTACTTTCGGCTTTTATTTCTGTTGTTAGATACAAAAAGGACCAATTTATTTAAAAACCCCACAAATAAGCAAAACAAATTTAGTTTATTTCTGCTTCCTTTTGTGTGGAATTCTGTTGGTTTTAAGGGCCAAATTAAATGCACCAAACGAATTTGTATTTGTGACAACAAAAGTTTTGTGGTTATTCATATAAAAACCTCTCTCATCATTTAGATTTTTTAGAACTTAAAAATTAAATAAAATTGGCTTAGTAAACGTAACTAAAAAGTTATTTTCAGTACAATTTTTAAAGGTTGTGCATATATTAGGCATTGGTTTACTTATATCAACACTCAAAATGGGGCAGTTTTTATTTTCAAATTTATATTAAAAAAAAAAACATAAAAAACAAAAAAAAAACAAAACAAAATTCTAAGTGTTACATAGTTGTACGCATCTCACTTTGATCATTATTTATTGCATACTGGTTTATTGCAGAATCTT